>WTXJ01000008.1:0-600000 GCA_022376545.1 Russula dissimulans
AGACTAGCTTAACTTCTGCAAAGGTTAAGCAGACTTCTTTGTGGGTAAGTTGGTAGGTTGTAAGGAAGCGCAGGCGTCTTCCTTCGAGAGGGTCTCATTGATAGCCGAGGGTGCGGGGTAAGATGTGGGTTCTCCACAGATAGTCTTCTTCTTCTGTGAGGGTGAGGTTGTTAATGGGTTCTCCACCAATTAGGCGTTGCTTGAGATGCCAATATAATAATTGTTGGTGTGACTAGAAAAGGATGTCGTTGAGGGTTTCGTCCACGAGCGTGTTGTACTCGTGCTGGGGGAGAAGGGTGCCAAAGGGGAGTAAATCGAAAAGGAAGGCCCAGACGTGGGTTTTGGAGGACCAGCAGTCGACTTTGCTGTAACTGTGTGCGTCAATGACGTGTCTTTCAGGGAAAAGTTGTTCTAATAGGGTGTCATAGTGCGGTGCGAGGAGTTGGTGACGGCGATAGGCAATTTGCCTTTCCTCGTCCTCACGCAGTGTTTGGAGGGACACTAAAGCACTTGATTTATATCTCTATGCAACTATACACTTCTAAACTACGCACTGGTAGCTCAGGAGCGGGGTTCAATATAAACATGTTCTCCGTCAGGGTACACGCGATTGAGGAGAGACAGGAGGTCTACTGGGAGTCTTGGGGAAAAGGTGTAGCGGGTTAGTGTGGGGAAGAGGCAGAAGAGATCGATGATGTGATTCGTAATCCACTCAATCTCAACGTTCCTGTCCTCGTCGAAGTGTATGCACCTGTAAGTATAGCGCAGGTGGCCATCTAGGAAGTCTTGGACAGTGATGAGGGCAAGGGTGTCGTGGTATGCAGCTAGGAAGGGGGGAGGAAGATCTTTAAATTTCCTGGCGAGGGATTCGGCGAAGGAGTAGATGAGGCAACCGAAGGGGAAGACGTGGTCCGGGGGGTATACACCAAGGTTGGAGCAGATAATCAGGGGTTTGAGGGACCACTGTCTGGCAAGATCGTGGTCGGTGACTCCTACTTTGGAGATGTGGTGAACGTGGGACCGGAAGGGGGTGACGAAGGCAGCAGGTGGGTGTAAGCGGAGGTAGTCGGCGGACGGGATATGTTCGAGGAGGTCGATGCTGGCAGTTAGCTCAGTAGCACGCCAGGTGTGATGTCCGTCGGGGCTGGTGATCACCAAGAACTGGTGAGGGTGTTTGTGGGCTCTGATGCCGTTGCGGATGCAGGGAGGGGGTTGGAAGAAGTGTTGGTCGTCGTAGTTCGGAGGTTCTTCTGGTTCCCGGTTTGGGTCAAGGTTCTCAGGGTCAGGGCAAGGAGGAGGAGGGACAGGAAGGTCCTGAAGTGCAGGGTGAGTCGGAGAGAAAGGAGGAGGAGGAAGATCAGCAGTGCTGCCATCTAGGTATTGAAGTTCTGGGGAAGGGGTGCGGACAGGCTCAGCTCCGGCTCTTGGGACGAGCTGGGCAAGTTCTGCGAGGTCAGCTGGGTCGGTCCTCTTTACCGTCAGCCAAATATGGGAGAGCTCGAAGAACTCTGGGGGCTAACCAAGGCACTGTTCGCCTACCAAAAACAGCATCAGAGCTACCTGGAGGGCTTTAGGAAGCCAGGTGCCACTAAGGTTCTCCCAATCGCTCATGCACTAATGTCACTTGCCAACCCACCAACGAGACTCACAGAATTCCTGTCCCCCATGGGAGTTCAAGGGGGAGAACACCGCCCACTATCGTGCTTGCTGGCTGCCTGCCAACAAGACCTGGAACCCTTCTTGCCAGAGAAGAGGAACCCTTCCATCCGCCGTCACCCTGGAACCCTGCGTCCCTCCCCTGCTGACAAATTCATCATGAGCATAGATGAAGAAAACCTGCCACCGCGGGGAGACCCCAACCACCCTGGCCCTGACTGGACTAGCTATAGCTTTGGCCAGACGGACCACTACCCAGTCTTCATCAGGGATGGGGAAGATCTGATCACTGCAGACTATATCCGCTACAAACAGGACGGTGAGGAAACCTACATCGAAGGAACCATGGGAAAAGACTCCCCCATTTATCGTAGAAGCCTGCATGCACACCCCCAGCCGAACCCCAATCTCAACAACCCCCGCCACATCCGCGACAACCACCTCCACATATTCCAACCAGAAAGCACTGTCAAGGAACTTGTCAACTGTGCAGTACATGCGCTAGGTGACCCTGGCATAACCGCGGAAATCGTCCGCTACCGCTCCCTCTTTGACTGCCGCTCCACTGCACTTCACTGCCTCAGGCTCGCCGAAGAGGAACTCTGTCGCACTTCCGACAACCTTATCCCTGTGGAACAACGCATCGTCCACGCCCATGCTTTGACTCGTGTGTTTGAGCACATCTATGCTGTCTGCCCTGAGCCTGAGCCCTCTTACCCCGTCTGGCCCATGCCTGCACTCTGCACTGGCCAAGGACCATCCCTGCCTCACGCTCACCCCTACCGTCGTCCTCCTCCTGCCAACCCAATCATGTGCTTCAAATGCATGGAGCCAAAACCTGACCACCTCCCCCGCGACTGCCCCTCCCATGGGAAATGCACCTATTGTGCAAGTGAGTTCCACGACTCGGACACATGCATCGCCCCTCACCTTCAGTGCGCCATCAGGACTTGCCACATCCCTGTCTGGCATGCCAATCATGGCACCCAATGCATGGCGCCACTCGCAGCGTGTGCCCTCCAACTCCTGGCCACTAAGCCAGATGCCTTCTGGACCCCTGAGGACTTGAGCGCTGGCATGCCCTCCTACACGTCCGAAGATGACTAAAACTCACGTGTGAGTGAGTTCCTTAAGGGGAGCATGATGCTACGATCTGCCCCACGGACTATCTTTTTCTCTGTCTTGTCAACTCGGACTGTGCTTACTATATCTACCTGACTCATTCCCACTCTGACCCATCTCCTTTACGAACTTTGACTGTGATTAGTGATCTTCTGGTCTGCTTACTGATGATATTCTCGCATGACTCATTACACTTACTGTTCTTTCCCATAAGCTTACTGATCATTCTCGTGTTACTCATCACCTTTATTGTGCTCACTAATCCCCTTCCCTATTGTCTGACTCATCCCTCACCTTGCTTATTGTTCTCTGACTCACTACTTACAAGACTGATGACTCGTCCCTTACCAAGCCTTGATGGCCTCTTTCTATATAAACCCTTGTAAGTAGACTATTGGGCCTTAAGCCTGATTTAACTTGAATCTTGCATTCTTGTGCTCAGTAGCTTCCAATCAGGAAGACCTCTGTTTGACTTCTTCAAGAACGTCTCAAGGAACCAAGGAACCCTCTTATCAGCAGGGAAGCAACTTAGCTTTTGTCACAGAACTTACCAGAACAACTTAGAACGTGTGGTAGAAACCACTCTGCAGAGGGACACTGTTTCAGTTGTCAACTTAGACTTCTACACACACCGCATTTACTTGCATCGGAACCAGCCTCTTACGAGAGTGCTCGCTGAGTACAGGAGACCAGCCCCCATCGAACAAACTAGTGCTTGCTTGAGCAAACACCAAATCAACTTGCCAACATCTGGCCCTTGCACCCCGCAAGAGCGTAACACATTGTCTGGTATGTCATTTTTATGTTATTTTTGGTCCTTTGAGTTTTGATGGTGGCAACAGCAATGTGAACTGCAACAGCAGTGGTGATGGGTGGCCACATCACGATGGGATGGTGATGGCAGCCATGCTGCGACAGCAATGGTGGCTACGACAATGCAATGGCAATGGCAGCAACAGCAACAGCAACCACAACAAGCATCCCGCGCAGGTAGTGTGCCACACAGGTGGAGGCGGGCGGGTACAGCTACGTATATGTGTGAGTGTGTGGGCTGGTGTGCATGTGGGCAGATGGGCATGCGGCGCAGGCTGACAGACGTGTAGGAGTGTGTGTGTGTGCAGGCCCTGCCTCTGGCACATCATTTAGAGTATAGTTAGGATGAGAAGAGCTGAGCTTCGAAAATAAAGGTTTCTGAGTAACTGAGCAACTGAGCAACTGAAGGTAAATTATCTTGCATTTGGAAATCAATCTGAGGTCTGAAGTGTCTGAAGTGTCTGAAATCGACTGAACAAATTTCTCAGTATTTCAGACCCATGCAAAAGTACTGATGCCCCAAGAAGCTACAAAGCAGAGAAAGCATGAAGGTCCGAAGATGAGATGCAAATGGCTGGACATACTTGTGGAGCAGCTCTGAAGAGAAGGGGTCAGGTCGACAGACATGCACAAACAGCGATAATGGATCCTTACATTTCTTCGACATTGGTGTTTGGAGAAATAAGCACAGTCCATCAGAAAAGAAGAGATGAAAAGCTCCCGCATCGTGTTTGGCCCCGCGGAACAATAGGAATCGTGGATGGCGGCCGTCCCATTGGTGGCTCACATGACGGCACATGGGACTCGATTCCAACTTGATCATTTGTCATTTGATTGCGGCGCACAACTCCACAAAAACCCTTTAACCGTCGATGGATGAATCTATAATCGTCATCTATGTACGCCAAAAGTGAGAGGAGTAACCAAGCAAGCGCGATCCGCCCGCCCATAACTGGGAGCGTAATGAGAACGATTGGAACGAATAACAAACAGCGATAATCATTCACAACGACAATAGTGTACGAGGACGTACGCTCATCAATTTCACCTAGCATTGGGAGCTACTGCCCTGACCAGCCTACCCTCTCAAGTTGGAACCCGGATCTCTACTCCGGATCACTGGAGTGAGGGCTCGACCTTCCAACTCCGCGACCCAAAGAGAGATGAGAACACGCGTCACGGTGTTTATACGAAGCCGAGTTGAAACGTCTCCGTTCTGCCGAGTTACGATCGGATTCTGAAACTTAAAACTAATTAAAACTCAGATTGTCGGAGCCATTCTGACACGCCAATGTGCACATTCCACTTCCAGGACAACTTGAGCGCATCTTCCAGCTCTGTTGGTTTATACTCTAAACCACCAGTAAACATCCATCAAGAGTGATACACATGCTGCTTCAGCAACGATGACCCACCCTCCGCCAAACTCCACCTCTGATTTCATTCACTTCCTTAGTGGCCCTATTCGACTATATTCTCGTCAAGAGAACTCCAAGTGGCTGGTTAATATCGTCCACGACATCTGTTATCCCCTGGCTCAGCGTGGCTTGCTCTGTATTTGGGCCGGCTAGGGATGGAGAGTTGTTGCTCACACAGACCCCCTAACCGCCTCAACCCACCTTTATGCTGTCCCGGAAGGAGTTGTAGTTTCCTTGTCGCCCGTGGATGGAAAATGTAACACCTCCAAAAACGGTGACGCGAATGCGATGGCTAATCTTGTCAATGACCGCGATGCGCCACTTGTGAATGGTCTCGTGTGCCCCAAGCGAATGGGGGACCATCTTGCTCGTGTCGTCTTCGACACGTTTGTCGCAGCTCCGCATTCCCCCACTTTGTCTATCTATGACGAAATGTTTGGCATCAGCCTCGTGTCAATTCTCAACACTTGGTTCGACAATTACGAACTAGGCCTGCGATTTGTATCTACAGTGCGAAGTTCATCTTTTCTCGCGTTCTATGAGTAATCATTGGCCTATAACTCAGAACCAGTACGAATGTTATTCGTTTGTATCGTTGCCACCAAACCAGATATGTACGATAATAGGTACCCACCCCCTACCCCATTCTACATGGGCGTAGGTTTAGTCCCCCTCGCCCCGAAGAAGCCAGAGCGGCCAGCAGCCATCGGCCTTTAGTTGTTATCAGTATTAGCATAAAGAGCGGGGAGATTTGGATCGTATCACAAGTGCGGCACGCGGTTGATGTACTGCCTTTTCGTACTCGAACTAGACCCCAGCTACGACGAGGTAGAGCAACCGACCTCCGCCTAGTGCTGTTCCACCTCTCGAGCACGAGTTCGAGTGCAAGGAGTACTGCACTGTGAGAACCGTCATGATCGGGAGCAGGGTCCATAGAGGCGTTGCGAGTGAGGGAACGAAGAGTAACAGGGAGGGGCATCTGCAATGGACGGCTGACATGATGACGAACGCCGAGAAGCTGGGGCTGAAGCGATGGGGTGATAGCAGTATGGATGCCGTAGAGGGAATGAGGAAGTCAGCGTGTATGTATCGGTACCGATTGCGATGCTGCCATGAGAGGCAAGTCCTCGATATGGTGCGAGTCGTCGGCGGGATCATTAAGGATGCAAAACACATTTTCGACGAGAAACTTTGACAGGAAGAGTCATGCCGATAACCAAAATCGCTGCACGAAGAAGCTGTGATCGATGCCCGCGTCGCCGGCGACGACCGCCGTGGAGTTTATGCTCGATGCTCGATGTTGGATGCCTGCCTCGCTTTTCATGGTCTTGTGACATCCAGTATGGCTGCAAAGCTTCCAAAGTGTGACAGGAGACAACCTATGATTGGACAAAGGTTTCTAGACACATTGCGGAGGTAGAGCTCGCGCGTGTGGGAGATGTGCTGGGGACAAGAAAGTGTCTTGACGCATCGACCCGCCAGACGCGATGACGAGCAACACATTCCTTGCATGGCATAGCCGCTCAACGATTTGGTCCTTTCTCCGCAGTAGGCCGAGAAGTGCGTCCAGACTGTCGAGTCGTCCAGCGCGATCTGACGCCGTCGTCGGCATATATGCGTGACACGGAACCAGCCCAGAGAATAGGGCCGCTCTGAGAACACGGTGAAGTGGAAAATGTGCGTGAGGATCTCCGCACGGAGGATGGAGATCAGCGTGAGTACGTTACGAGGTGTGAGGATGGAGAGGATGGGACGCTTCCTGGCGTCAATACCCTGGCTGATTGTGGCAAGGGCAGCCCGTATTTGAAGCGGGCGAACACGTCTGAAAGTGGCGCAGAGAGCAACTCGACCTAACCCTAACCCACAACCAACCTTGCCATACCCTCACCCCACTGCTATACCCTCCGAGACCACTCCTTTCCGCGCCCCAGACAACCCATACAAGAGCGCAACGCCGGGGGAAGTAATCGAAGCCCACAAAAAGTCTCTCCTGGAGGCGTTGGACTTCATCAGAAGGTCTCACCCCTAGTAACGGCAGCCCATAGTCAGCACACCCCAGCCGACTGGCCCGACTCTCTCTTTACCACACCCCCATACTACGTGACTGCTTCTGTACCTTACTTGCACGCGCAGTGGGATATAAATTTGGATTTGACAAAATGTTGAGAGCTGTACGAGTTGACATCAATTCCAAGGAGCGGCGAGGAGGAGGATGTAGGGGCTTCCAGTAGCACAGGCCTCAGTCTGCACAATTTTAGCTTGGGGTTAGGAGCGTCACAGGTGACTAATGCGAGGGCAAATAAATGTGCAGTAATGCACCACTTTCAGACCAACTTGAGCTGCGCATCTTCACCAGCTCTGTTGGTTTATACTCTAAGCCACCAGCAAACATCATCGAGAGCGATGCCCATGCGGCTTCAGTAATGGCGACACACCCTCCACCAAACTCTACCTTCTCTGACTCTATTCAGCTTCTTAGTGGTCCTATTGACGATTTTCTTTTATTTTCTCGTCAAGAGCACTCCAAGTGGCTGATCGATATCGCGCATGACCTCTGTGATCCTCTTGCTCAGCGTGGCTCACTCTGTATCTGGGCTGGCCAGGAATGGAGAACCGTGGCTCACACAGAGCCCCTAACCGCCTCAATCTACCTTTATGCTGTGCCGGAAGGAGTTGTAATTTCCTTGTCAAAGATTAGCGCTCGCGATGGAAAATCTAAAACCTCCACAATTGGCGAAGCGAGTACGATGGCCAATCTTGTCAATGATCGCGATGGACAGTGTTGGATAACAGACTCGGTGGAGACACTCGTAAACGGTCACCTGTGCCCCAAGCGAATGGGAGACCATCTTGCTCGTGTCATTTTCGACACCTTTGTATCAGCTCATCCACCGACTCTCTCCATCTATGATGAAACATTTGGCATCAGCCTCCTGTCATCGCTCAACGGTTGGTTCGACAATTACGAACTGGGCCTGCGATTTGTGTCTACAGTGCGAAGTTCATTTTCTTGTGTTCTACAATTAATGATTAATGATTGGTTCACGACTCAGAACCAGTATGAATGTCACTCGTTTGGATCGCCGCCAACCAAACTACATACGTACGATATTTTGCACCCTGCCCCTCTCCGCGACCTTCAGAGCCCCTGTTCCACATGGGCACATGTGCCCATGTAGGGCTCCGCTTGTTCGGGCCGAGGGGGACTAACTTTGTAGGTACAGAGTTAGTCCCCCTCGGCCCGAACAAGCGAACGACCCTCCGACTTGACTGTTTCGCTGGCACTATTTACAGTGCGTTATCAAGAGGTTTGCACAAAGCGATTTTAAGAACCTTGAAAACATATTATATGGAGTTGCCCCTTCGAATGGAAGGGGACTCGGATGATGAAGGTACAGACAGCGAGCTGGAGTGGTCATCGGCTACCTTAGACCGTGGGCGAGATATGCAGGCAACAACTGAGCAAGAGAGAGAACGGCAGCGATTTGTTGCAGATTGGACGGAAGGATCATGATATGATCCATGAGTCGCTTCCCCCCCCCTTCTTGGTGTATGAATGGCTGCTCAGTCGAGTGTGACCAAGCAGACAAGGAGAGAGAGAGCGTGTGTGTAAGAGAAGAGAAAGCACGAGAAGGAAACGATGCTGGCGGGACGGGACGATACGGACGCACGCGAGAACGGGAAACGAGACGAAACGCTGACTGTGATATGATTCGACCAATGCCTTCTCCTTGAGCCGAAGGGAAGCTTTATATACAGGAGGAGTACTTACCAGTGAGCGAAGGCAAGGTAGAGTAGAAGGACATGTAGGCTGTCCTTGGACACGAGTGGGGAAGCGATGAGGAAAACAAGAGAGATGTAGCGATGTGTACGTAATCGGGAAATACCCAGGGAGATTTTTGAACTTAGAATTCTCCGATCGTCTGTATCTTGCCCTTCAACCGTGCTGAAAAACAATCCTACCGCCCAAAAAGCCGTGCGTTCTTCGAAACACGTCCAATCTATACTTATTTTACTCTCACGTGGGCCAAAAATCACAGTAAGTTACTTCGCCCTTGACCCACCTCTCAACCGTCCTGTCCTCGCCCCAACCTTCGGAGCCTCTGTTCTACATGGGTACAAGATTAGTCCCCATCGCCCCGAACAAGCCAACAACCTCTCGCCCAGACTGCTTCGCTGGCACTATTTCGAACTTTTTAATGACGCCCTGTAATTTACAGTGCGTCATTAAAAAGTTTACTCAAAGTGATTATGGAAGCCTCGAAAACATCTATTATATGGAGTGGTCCCTTCGGATGGAAGGGGACTCGAACTGGCTGGAGTGGCCATCGACTATTCTCGACCGTGGGCGATATATGCAGGCAACAATTGAGCACGATAGAAAACGGCGGCGACTTGTTGCAGATTGGACAATAGGATTATGGTCCACCCAGTCGCTCATTCCTCTTCTTTGCATCATTTCATGCGTTACTGATTGCGCGTGATTTGATCCGTTTTGGTGACCTGTGATATAACATAAGTACCTGTGGTGCCAGTGGTGCGAGCCGACAACCCATTTATGATTTGAAAATGGATGTGCGGTGTAAAACATATCGATAAAAGTGTCATTAATTTTACTTACCGGTCACAACTTTCGTCGGTCCCTCAGGCATGGATTGCTGGACACCGTTTACACCATTACAGGGAAGCTGAATACACGATGAAAAATGCATGTACGACTACCTATGCGACTGCATTCTCGAGCAGCTGCAGCTCGTCCGCGCCAAGACCCAGCTCGCTCTCGCTCTTGCCTGGTCCAGCCCGAGCCCGCCTAGTAGCACTCAAGAACGTTCTGAGCGACTTTTTCTCTACTTCATCAAACGTCCCGCTGTGCGCTGACACATATGTGTGTAACAATCTAACACAGCAAACATAAAAAGGTTATCGTTGACAAAAGTCAAACGTCCATAGAGTTATGACTCGACGCGCACCTCGTCAGTTTCTCCTGAAGATCGGCATCGAAGCCGCCGTTTCCCTCATCGCCATTGGGCCCACACGGTGTAGGCTCCGTCAGCTCCCGCACAAGCACAGGGAGCAGCCCGTGCGCGCGCAAGGCACGCAGCGTCGCGGGCGCCGTGTCGACCGACGTCGGGTCGGCTACCATCGACGCATGCGAGTTTGGATGCACCACCGATGCCCCTCCTCCAGCCGGCGGTTGGTCCTGACCAGCCCCGCGTATTCTCTCGCCGGGAGGGGCTGCGGACTGAGTCGTGACGACGGACGGGATAAGGAGGCTGTTGAGGAGAAATGCGGTCTTGCGCCGGACGATGATGTCGGAGTCTGCAGAGCCGCGAAGTGGATGGATTTAGATCAAACGGAGGGATGGTCGGGCGGGCGTTTACGGTACCTGATAAAGTACCGCGCAGCGCGTCCCAGCCGCCGGCCGCTTCGAATGAGGCGACAGCGGCCGCGTTGTGCTTCAAGAGGCCCGAGAGAGAATATATTGCTTTTGATCGGAGTTGGTTAGAGGAGCGGGCAGAGGGGGAGAGGCAGGACAGGAGAGCTGGGAGCGGGTCAAAGGCGAGGTACTGAGTTTCGGATTCGTCCCACGCGAGAGGTAAAGTGAGTTAGATTAGGCGTGGCTCAGCAGAAGAATGCACACACAGCTTTTTGGGCGGCGGGATTGTTCTGCACGGCTGTGCCAATCACCCACAATGTCTGCGTTTTCACATCGTCCGAAGGAGAGGCGAGCAGGCGTTGCAGTGTCCCCCACATGCCGAGCTTATCGAGATCTGGTTGCGTAAAATACCGAGGCTGTTATGTCGATCGCTGTCTGGTCGATACCTGACAGAGACGTTGCGTGCATTACCATTCGCATTGTCTATGTTCTCGACGAGCTTGGAAAACGGGAGGATGAGAACGAGGTCGTCAGACGGAGAACAAAAGAAACACAGCTGCGCTTGAGTAACGTTACCATCTCAAGATCGTCCAGTGCTGTCTGCCGCGCGCCGCTCTCATCGAGAAACGCATCCTAGGCCTTTGCGAGGGCTTCCTCCGAGTCGGGCTTGCCCAGTATCGCATTGATGATTCCGGGATCGAAGTCTGTCCGCTGTGGGAGCGGTTGCAATGCCAGTCCCGGAGTCATCGCCGCTGCGGGAGATGTGGTAGAATTACGTAATCAATTCGACCTTGTAATATTGTAATGCTTAATCAGAGTACCGTTCAATTTCAGCCTTGTCTGACCGTCTCTTTCTTGTTCGTCGTGGACCGATGAACTGACGAACGTGCATTTCTCTCAGTGTCGAATTTTTCAACGGACGGATACTTCGTTGAGGGTGAGTGTTCCAGATTCCTCCCTTGCCTACAAGATGAACTTGCATATTCTTTCGATGGGCGGACACGAATGTTCCGAGCTCGTGATAACTCCGAAATGGAGAGATCGCAGTACGGGACTTGTTGAGATGCACGTCAGGCTGAACTCAATTTTACTCCCCTTTTCTCGTCCCATTTAATCGGCGGACCTCTTGCTGATATGGTCCATTCTCTGTTGTAGGAACTCGCCCACGAGAACTGATAAATTTTTTTCAAACGCGTCTCCGTCGGGGTTTGCGAAGTCTGATGGGGGATGAGAACACATATCTGACCGTGACGGTCTCCACGATTTGAAATTACCTTCGTTCCTCGAATCCCCAAGTCGGTCTCTTACCTCCCTCACCCCTCACCCTGTCACCCCTGCCAATGAGCACCGGTCGACTTGGACGCCTCCTCGAGACCACACCTAACTCCAAGTCGCCCACAGAGGTCAGTAGAGAGATCGCCAGCCCCAGTAACCCAAAGCTGTACTAAGACTGCACATCAGGTCAAAGGGAAAAACGCTTGCGACCGCCGCCGAGCCACCCCTGCGCCGTCGACAACCAACGCTGAGCATCGATACTCGTCCGCTGGTGGCCTTTGGGTCAAGACAGTCGTACGCCACCATCGGCGATCAGCAGAGTATTTATGGTGGTCCGTCCGGCTCAATTGTCGTAGCTCCAAGACATATCGGAATGGCCATCTGCTTTTCAACGTGCCCGAAGAAGTCGACGACGACGAGTTGGAAATATTGCTGGAGGAAGATGGGCTCTACCTTGGTTCGTTGTAGTCGCTCGTCCATCACAGGGGCCTAACCCGCTGATCTTCCACAGGTTCCTACGGCCATCTCGTTCGAGTTTACTCCATCGTGCCTATCACTTCCCTCCTTGTTTGGGTCCTCCTTGTCGTCGCTCCACCACTGCTGTGGCCCAGCCCCTTATCAACCACCCCACAGGCGCTGTACTTCCCGACGCCGCTCCCCGAGCTCCTCTTCTCCATCTCGTTGTTTGCTCTCTCGCACCAACTCAACCCATATCTATTCACCATTGCCGGTGGCTTGCTATTCACACCCAACGGCCACAAGCGTGCTCGGGACGGCGCTCCATGTCGACCTGCCACCGCGCTGCCACAGTCGCTTTCCCCGCGCTCCACGTCGTCCTGCGCACCGCGCTGCTGCAGCCGCTTTCCCCACGCTGGCACTCGCCGTCCCGGGCGGGACAGCGACGATCCGCGCGCCGCCGTTGCAGCATGTGTGGTGGCTCGCGCTCGGGTGCTCCCTCGCGGAGGTCACCGCGGGCGTCGTGCAATGGTACGAGATGATGGA
Source organism: Russula dissimulans (assembly GCA_022376545.1). NCBI lineage: Eukaryota > Fungi > Basidiomycota > Agaricomycetes > Russulales > Russulaceae > Russula > Russula dissimulans. The sequence goes on from WTXJ01000008.1 coordinate 12,664, forward strand.
GCTGTATCGCAACGTGCTTGTGCCCGAGAGCGACGCGCACGAGCTCGCTGCTTCTTCCACTTCGACGTGGACGCCACCACAGGCAAAAACGAACAGGAGCGAGAGCGCGAGTCCGCCGCTTGCTGCAGACGAGCCGTTGCGGGAGAGTTGAGCCGCGGAGAGGATGGCGGGTCTGCGACGGAGGTGCTTGGGTCGCCTGTGCGCGGACGGCAGCAGCAACGGCAGCCGACGGACCGCTTGTCGTACATGACGAACGATGCGGAGATACAGCCTGAGGTGGACAGGCGAATCTCTGCTCGCCAGTTGGCCAGGAACAGATCCGCCTTTGACGGAGAGGAAAATGCGGTCCGCGTACTCTGGGTACTTGTCGAAGAACTTGCGCAGGAGTGTCAGTGCCATATTCAAAGCACCGCACGGAATGAAAAGGCTCGACGTATTCATGCCGAGGAGACTCGATTCGAACTATATGATCGAGCATTATACAGAGGTGTTGAATGATATGGTCAGGGAGGGAAAACTTGACGACACAGGTCTGTCTACTATTGATCCAGAGACAATACACCGAGTACGCAACGTGCGAAGTTCTTTTCTCTGGATTTCTATATGCGTATGAAAGGCTTATATTGTTAGTCAGGTTACGTCTGTCATAGCAGTTGAGAACAGAGTGAGCCTTCCGGCCTACGATCAGCCAACGAAAGATGGTACGATGGGACTCTTCCCCCCTTTCCGCTACTGAGGAGCTCACGCATTCTCCTAGTTCAGCTTCTTCGTATATGCACTTCTTCCTCTCTCGTTGGCTCCCTCCTGATCCCAAATCAGGCCCCTTGCCTGCGGAATGCTCACCGATAATATGAAGAGTCATGTAGAAGGATATTCCATGCACTTAGTTAACGGTTCCCAAGATGCCGTGCTTTCTCCAGCCTTCCTCGCTGCCTCCGCAACCGACCACAAAAGGATTGAACATAACTCCAAGTTCTTGGACGCTCTGTTGACGATAACGAAGCATTACTTGGACTTGGTGTTCTTGGCGATCATATCATCCCGCTTCCCTGACCCTCGTGAGTTTGCGATGACCATCTCGTTTCTTGATACTCCATGACATGTGCGCGGCAGGGACGTCAAACGTACTTGAAAAGTCTGCGGGGTGGGCACATGTAGCTGTCGATCAACGACGTGGCAAAGATTGCACAGCTGTTGGAAAGGTATCGAAAGATTGCCGCCTGATAGACAGACAGCCTCACAGAGTAGCCGTTACATCTCTGGAATCGACCGTGGGAAGTGTATGGTTTTGTCAGATCTCACAGGTTATCGTTCCTTGTTACTTTTTTTTTTTGAAATCCTTTTATTGTCCGCTTATGGCCATCCCCACTCTCCTGTGTGTCGCCTACCTTGGGCCGGGCTTGGCCCTCATAAGGTCGAGTGAGGCGAGGTAGGGACGGCCGCGGGGCTGCAGAAGCCCCAAGTAGGACTTCCTGGTCATGTACATGCTCGCAGTTCTGTAGTCTAATATGCTCCTTGTTACTTTCTCCACGGTCATCTGCCTGCCCGCCCTGTGCTAGGATGCCAGCATGTTTGGAGGCACGAAGATGATCTGTGAAGTATGAATACACCTGATTAGATGGAAATGCTAGCTTTAGATGCCACAAAAACAGTCTCAACACACATGTTGCCAGCGCACAGTATTCGCCGTCTTCGGTCTCTGACGGCGATGCCATCACGATGGTAAGCACGGCTTGACCACACCCCTGCGTCGGACCCTCCAGATGGTTCCACCACGCCCTCTTGTATCTACCAATTCGACATTACATCCCCGAGGCGCCCGTCGGCCATGGCCAACATGGCCACGGTGCCCACCGAGAGTAGTTCCATCGTCAGACCCTCTCCGAGCGCTTCCTCCGTGCTATTTGATGTGCGTTTCGGCGTTGGAGTGATAACCTCTATTCTATATGCGTGTTCCTCTTCATAACGAAACCCGATAAACTAATGTCCCGACGTACAACGATAAAACGTATTGACGTACCTTGTAGTAGCGCGACCAGGCTCCTATTCAACGTTGGTACTTTCTCTTGATTAAGAGCGATCCTTCCCGTCTAGTGTCTTGTTCTAGCAGACTAGCCCCCCATGCCCTCACTCTTGGCAAACTTGACGACTTGCCAAACGGCGCGCGTTACGGCAAGAGCGCTCCTTTGAAGGACGCTCGGTCTAATGTGACATCTCGCGGCGGCAACATGTGGGGTGAAGTGTGGATCCACGTACGCGCAGCACCCTTCCGAGACACACGACGAAGATTTTGGTCCACTTGGGATCTTCTTTACCACCGCCGGTAAACCGCATTCCATGTGAGACGTCGAAACAATCGCGCATAACGTGGTCATGCTTGAGGACGACCGTCGCCTGCCAGTGCTCTTCAGGCCTTTCACCTTGATTTTAGGGGAGCATCTTCGTGTCTGAGATGCATTCATGCATCCAGTAAAGACAGAGCCCTGGGTGTAGTCAAAAATCCTGGAAATTCGACAACTGTATGGGTAGAACACACACCGAACGCCGTTGTACCATTAATACGTTGTATATGAACAACTTGTCCGTATTCGCCAAAGAATCGCTCTAGTTTTTATGGAACCTCCTCGCGGAAAGCATTCCACGGAATGAGTTGCCGATTAGAAATTTAGAATCAAACGAGTGGAGAACGTACCACATTATTATGCTCTCTGAGTTTAATGCGGGATGGGTTGTTGTCAGTCCCCAACAAATCTGGTTTATGAACGAGAAGAAAGATCAGGGAATGGTTCAAAGTGGCGTGACGATTTGGTTGAATTTCGACCCACGGAAACGAAGAACAAGTTGGCGACCACATCAACATGACGTGGACGTAACTCATCAGTGTCCCGGATTCTCAAATCCTGGTCCTCGATGCATCTACCTATAATAATCGGAGTAGCCAGGTCATGGAATTATAATAATCGGAAATCTGCTCCCACATGAGAACCGGAAACTGCGGTGACAACGGAGATAGACCGAGGCATTGTCGCTCAGGCTGTAGCGACAATTTTCTGACTACTGCTTCGTTTTCCCTGCCTTTCGCTGATCTTGTTACGTTGTGCTCATGATAAGCCTGGGCGTCTATCCGAATCTCAATTCGGTAACCAGCCACTGCCAGTGAGCCGGGGCCTCGTGTATCTGGACAGTGATCAGCCCCCACAAGCCCCCCATCGATCCTCGACCCCTCAACACCATGTCTGTCCATCCCTCTCCAGAGCTGAGATCCCTCTTCGAAGCCGCTCTGAATGAGTTTGAAAGTCGAGCAGGGACCAACTTGGTCCAATATCGAATCTTCAACGAACTCGTAGCCTGCGAATCCGTCGAGTCCGTCCTCGATATCCTTCAGGAGCAAATCAAGCCTTTGCGTACCTCTCTAGGAAACGAAAGCACGCTCATGAAGTGGATCAAACGGACTGTTCATATCCTTCATTCCCTTTCTACTAATCATATTGTCGTGAGCGGTGTCAGTTCCGTATGTGGTCAACCTTGTTCCGCTGGCATTCTATGCATTGATCATGAGACTTTTCTCAAGACCTTCCCACCCGCAAAAGCAGTCTTCGTAGGAATTGCTATACTTCTTTCAGTATGTTTCTTATCTTTGTTCGCTTGACTGCTTTCGTGTGACATCTGTGACCACCACAGGCAATCAAGGATGTCGACAAGAGCTATGACACCCTTGTCGATCTTTTCGAGTCTTTCGAATCATTCCTCAGGCGACTCGACATCTATAGCAAGATTCCATCTACTCCCGCGATGACCGAGGTCATCGTAAGGATTCTAGCCGAACTCCTTTGTACTATCTCCCTCGCGATACAACAAATTAAACAAGGACGATTGAGTAAGCGCCATCATTTCTGATATGAGGGTTATTGACGCAATTCGCAGAGAAAATTGGAAAGAAGCTCTTAGGGGAGAATGATCATGAGGTGGAAGCGATATTGCGAAGATTGGACCGGTTGACGCTGGAAGAGGCACGCATGACTGGGACAACGACGCTCGAAGTCGTGTATGATCTTTTGAAGAATATGAAGATGGTTATGGATGGTGTGCACGACTTGTTTATCGATTCCTTGTGCTATGCTAAATATTCACTTTTTTCATATAGATAAAAGCATGTTTATGGATGATATTCGTCGTACTCTCGGTATGTTGTTTGTCTCCTTGAGTACGCTGTCACCGTTGACAGTAGTGGCAGTTGACATGCAGCAAATCGCGAGCAACATGAATAAACTGAGACGTATGTTCAATCCCGATTTCCCATTGTGATCGGCGATGGCTAATACAACCTATTAGGTGATGAGCTACAGGAAAAAGTCCGACGGTGGTTGTCTCCACCTGATCCATCCATAAATCACAATATGGCAAGGAAGACTCACCGCGATGGGAGCGCGAAATGGTTCATCGAGGGAACCACTTTCCAAGGATGGAAAACGGGGAGAGGATCACTCCTATGGGTTAGCGGGAAACGTACGCTCATTACCTTGTCTTCTTTTCTTGAACTGAGCTTTTATGTTACAGCCGGATCAGGAAAGTCTATTCTTTCGTGCGTGTCACTTCATCTTATCTCTCTTCTCAAATGACTGATATTCTCCACTAGCTCCTCGGTTATCGAAGACTTGAAAATGTCACGCAAGGCTGGATTGGCATCGATTGTCTTCTTTTATTTCGACTTCAAAGACGAGTCGAAGAAGACTGCCCATGGCGCTCTCTCTTCACTCCTTGTACAACTCGCTGCCCAATCGGACCCTTATTCAGAAATCCTCTCTGCTCTATACTCGGAACACGATGCTGGCTCCATGCAGCCTAGCGACGACGCTCTCAAAATGACCTTAAAAATGATGCTAGCTGTTCCAAGTCAGGCACCGATATACATTGTCATTGACGCGCTTGATGAGTGCCCCAATAGTGTGGGCACGCCAACACCAAGGGAAAATGTGCTGTCACTTGTGGAGTGGCTATCGGAATTGTGCTATTTAAACTTATGGGTCTGTGTCACCAGCAGACCGGAGGCAGATATCGAGGTTATTCTCAAGCCATTGGCGCCTCTTACTGTTTCCCTTCATGGCGAAACTGGACAGCAGGAAGACATCAAAAATTATATCAAATGGTTCGTAAACTCAGACCCGAAGGCACGAAAATGGAAAAAGCAAGACAAAGAACTTATTATCGAAAAGCTTTCAGAGCAAGCTAACGGAATGTGAGACCCCGTCTTCCGACACCTATCGAGTTTGACTAAGTTGGTGATGCAGGTTCAGATGGGTATTCTGCCAATTGGACAGATTGCGACAATGCATCGTGTCGCGCATCCGGCGTGCCCTGGACGAATTACCGGAGACATTGGATGAGACATACGAGCGCACGTTATTGGACATCAACAAGGAAAATTGGGCGTATGCGCATCGTCTTTTTCAATGCCTTGTTGTCGCTCTCCGTCCGCTCCGTGTCGAAGAGCTGGCGGAGTTTCTCGCGTTCGAATTCGAGAATGGAAGAAGTCCGATATTTCAAGCGGACTGCCGCCCTGAAGACCCAAGAGAGGCAGTTCTATCTACATGCTCTAGTTTGATTACCGTCGTCGATGATGATGGTTCCGCCTTCGTGCAGTTCTCCCACTTTTCCGTCAAGGAGTACTTGACATCAACACGGATCGCAGAAGGGCGTGTTCCGCAGTACAACACTCACCTCGGATCAGCTCATTTCCTAGTCACACAGGCGTGTCTTTCAACTCTGCTCGGGCTGGACGATGAGATAACGGAGGAACGCATGAAGGACTTTCCCCTTGTTGAGTACGCTGCATGGTACTGGGTGGGGCACGCAAAAATCGGGAATGGATTGTCACAGACAGAAGACATAGTGAAACAGCTGTTCGATCCGAGGAACCCACATTTTGCAGCCTGGATTTCGATATGCGATATGAAGCCTCAGGCTACACATTACCCACCAATAAAAAATTCGCGACCAACTCCACTATATTATGCGGCAGAATTGAACTTGCGTGGTGTGGCAGAATGGCTTGTGAACGAGCGTTCGCAAAACATAAACGCATTTGGCGGTTATCATGGCACTCCGTTGCATGCTGCGTCTGGAAGTGGATCTCTCGAAGTCATGGAGTTTCTTCTCATGTGCCATGAGGATGGAAATCGCGTGAGTGACGACCACACTCATTTCTATGTCGTATCTGAGGGAGGATAGGTCACGGACCCTCGAGTATTGCTCGACCAGTGTACAAAAATAGACGCCATTAATGACAGGGCGGAGACCCCACTTACTGTGGCAATCATATATGGACCAATGGAGACATTAATGGAGGCTACAAATCTACTGCTTTGTCACGGCGCAAATCCAAATCTCACTGGGCGGGATTCTCCACTTCATGCAGCTGTCGGGTGTGGTCGTTATGACGTCATGCATCTGCTACAGAGGCATGGTGCGGACCCAAAGACCTGGGATTGCCATGGCGGGACCCTACTACATGCGGCCTTGAACCAGGGAGGCCTGAAGGTCGCTCAGGTGGTTCTGGAGTTCGGTGTTGATATTAACTATCGTGACCATAGTGGCAGGACACCACTTCATGTAACACCGCGGAAGAGCGAGGACATCGCTCTACGATTGCTAGAGCGTGGTGCAGACCCAGGCGTTCGGGACGATACTGGACAAACACCACTACATGTGGCCTCATTCCGTGGAATGCTCAAGTTTGCTCGGCGGCTTCTGGAGATCGGTGTCGATGTCAACTCGCGTGACATTTATGGCTTGACACCACTCCATTTAATACGGTCGGAGAGTGAGGATGTCGCTTTGCTATTGCTGGAGCGTGGCGCAGACCCAGGCGTTCGGGACGATGCTGGCCAAACACCACTACATGCGGCCTCACGATCGAGAGGTCTGAAGTTCGCTCGGCTGCTGCTGGAACACAGTTTTGATGTAAACTCACGTGACAATCAAGACAGGACACCACTCCATGTAGCTCTGGGGTCCGACAATGATGTCGCTCTACTATTATTAGAGCGTGGCGCAGACCCAGGCATTCGGGATAATGCTGGCCGAACACCATTACATGTAGCCTCACAAGAGGGAAACCTCAAGTTCGCTTTGCGGCTTCTGGATCTTGGTGTCGATGTCAACCCGCGTGACAATCAAGGCATGTCACCACTCCACGCGGGGCCCAGCGATGTCGCTCTACTATTGCTAGAGCGTGGCGCGGACCCAGGCGTTCGGGATGACTATGGCCGAACATTACTACATGTGGCCTTCGGAGGGAGGAACCTTGAGTTCGCTCGGCGGCTTCTGGAGCTTGGTGTCGATATCAACTCGCGTGACAATCGAGGCAGGACACCACTCCATAGAGTAGATCGTTGGGACGGGGAAGTCACTCTACTATTGTTAGAGCGTGGCGCAGACCCAGGCGTTCGGGACGATGCTGGAAAAACACCACTACATTCGGCCTCACAATCGAGAAATCTGAAACTCATTCGGCGGCTTCTGGAGCTCGGCGTCGATGTCAACTCACGTGACAATCAAGGCTGGACACCACTCCATGAAATACCGGAGGCGGGCGATGATGTCGCTCTACTATTGCTAGAGAATGGCGCAGACCCAGGCGTTCGGGACGATGCTGGCCAAACACCACTACATTCAGCCTCACGATCGGGATGTCCAAACTTCGCCCAGCGGCTTCTGGAGCACGGTTTTGATGTCAACTCGCGTGACAATCAAGGCAGGACACCACTCCACGTAGCTCAGGGGTCCGACAATGATGTCGCCCTACTATTACTAGAGCATGGCGCAGACCCAGGCATTCGGGATAATGCTGGCCAAACACCACTACATGTGGCTTCACAAATGGGAAATCTGGGGTTCGTTTGGCGGCTTCTGGAGCTCGGTGCTGATATCAACTCGCGTGACAATCAAGGCAGGACACCACTTCATGTAATGTCGCACTTTATAGGGCATGTCGCCCTACAATTGCTAGATCGTGGTGCAGACCCGGACGTTCGAGACGATGCTGGCCAAACACTACTACATTCGGCTTCACATCGTAACGATTTTGGCTTCGCACTGCGGCTTCTGGAGCACGGTGTCGGTGTCAACTCACTTGATAATCAAGGCAGGACGCCACTCCATGTAGTAAAGCAGATGGGCGACGAATTCGCTCTACTATTGTTAAAGCATGGCGCAGACCCAGGCGTTCAGGACGATGCTGGCCAAACACCACTACATGTGGCTTCACGAGAGGGGATGCGCAAGTTCGCTCGACGGCTTCTGGAGCTCGGTGTCGATGTCAACTCGCGTGACAATCAAGGCAGGATGCCACTCCATGTAGTAAAGCAGATGGGCGACGAAGTCGCTCTACTATTGCTAGAGCATGGCGCAGACCCAGGCGTTCAGGACGATGCTGGCCAAACACCGCTACATGTGGCTTCACGAGAGGGGATGCTCAAGTTCGCTCGACGGCTTCTGGAGCTCGGTGTCGATGTCAACTCGCGTGACAATCAAGGCAGGACACCACTCCATGTAATACAGCAGGGGGGCGACAAAGTCGCTCTACTATTGCTAGAGAGTGGCGGCGCAGACCCGGGCGTTCGGGACAATGCTGGCCAAACACTACTACATGCGGCCTCACGATCGGGAACCCTCAGGTTCGCTCGACGGCTTCTGGAGCTCGGTGTCGGTGTCGACTCTCATGACAATCAAGGCAGGACTCCACTACATGGGGTTGCACGATGGGGAAAGGTGAAGGTCACGCAACGGCTTCTGGATCTTGGTCGTAATCTCGATTGGGAAGACTATGGAGGCTGGATAGATCTCGATCGTGTATGGCAGTGGGGCAAGCAGGTCTCACTACTATTGCTGGAGCGTGGTGCAGACCCAGACGTTCGGGACAACGATGGCCAGACTCCACTACATGTGGCCTCACGCGAGGGAAACCTGACGGTCGTTCAGCAGCTTTTGACGTTCGGGGTTGATGTTAACTCGCATGACGGTCAAGGCCGGACAGCGTTCCAGATAGCGGTGGAAGGGGGACACGACGAGGTGGAGGAACTACTGCTGGATCATGGCGCAGACTCGGAAAGGCCCTAGCTCTGACGTGGAGCATGCCCCCATCACACTAAGCTTAAGCACAGTTACACGGTACGAGTCCTACATTTGAGTCGTTTCAGTTCATTTTATGACGCAGTATAGGCAGCACCGTGAATTTCGACTTGGATTGCATTATATCGACGTTCGTATCGGCTTTACACTTTCACCATTTGATTGCCGGTATATTTCTGGATACCGAGCATGAGAATAGTACGTACAGGGGACTAATCGCTGAAGGCTTTCGTATTATTTATTAATAACTTCGTCCTCTGATCAGTATTTAGTTCATCGTCATCAACGTCGACAAGTGGCTCTGTATTAAGATTCGCTGACATCGTCCTATAGGACGTAGAGTGTTACGTGTCATGTTCGTTTGGATAACAGTGTTGTTGAATCAGACTCAGAATTGATATTGCCGCGTTTTTATCCCTCGATTCTTCTGGAAATTGCACACGTACGACCACCAGTCATCCCGGAATCCTCTGAAGGCATCCGAAAAGCGAGGTGCAATTTGATTCTACCTACGCAACGCGGACATATTGCAAATGCGCATCCACATGGACCTGCACATCCAATACGTAGAGATTATAGAGATATAGAGATAATCGCAAAAAAGACAATAAAATATAGTGTGGCACTTTCACGTGGTCAGAAATGGTATGTGGCTGAAGGGATATCCAGCTTCATCATGTCAAAGACAGTGAGCGGCACGGGCCTCATCAGCGTTGTGAGATGTGCTGTGGCAGACGTGGTTAAGCGAACTGGCAGAATGGATGGGCTCCAAGCTAAACGATGGATCTGAAGAAGGGAGGATGAGAGAATTAGAAGTAATGACCACCTCTAGGACCGATCGAGTTTTTACTTGACAGACAAAACTCTTATTCTTGCCATCGTCGATGTCAGAGGATGATCGGGTTCCCCTTGTCATCGTTATTATATTCTGCAAGAGGGAGCAGGTTGTTGTACACCTATGTGTCGGCGCACAGCGGGACGTTTGATGGTACAGAGAAAATGTCGCTCAGAACGTTCTAGAGTGCTACTAGGTGGGCTCGGGCTGGACCGGGCGAGAGCGAGAGCGTGCTGGGCCTTGGCGTGGATGAACCGCAGGTGCTCGAAAATGCACTACCATAGGTAGTCGTACATGCTCTTTTTCAGTGTGTATTCGGTTTCTGTGTAACGGTAAACAGGTCCATTCCGAAAAGAGAAACGGCGGATGGACGACTCGCTGGGTAGCCCAGGCCCAAGGAACCGTAACCGGTGAACAAATCAAAGACACCTAATAGATATGTTTCATAGCACATCCTACTTTCAAATCACAAATAAGTCATTGGATCGCATCACAATGTCAAGCACATCAAGTACTGTACAACTCGGGCCACAGGATCGGATCGGGATCATGCGCCACGCCCTGTATATCAAAGAAAGCCTCCCGCGTTACCGAGGGCTAGCGAGTGCTGGCGAGAAATAATTGATGGATTTAAAATGAATCATGTCCTACTATTGGCTCTATCCCAGATTATCTCGGGGAATTTCCCTGATATAACCGCGAGAACGGCCTTAAGCATGGGGTGTTTCCAAGAGAGGGAAGAGCTCATGGATGATTCTCATCCACGTCCAGCCCTCCGAGGGGAATTATCTTGACGGTGTTGGGTGTCTTGCGCATGTCTGTGAGCGAGATTCCTGTAGTCGCCCCCGAGCTGCAGGTGTTGTGAGGGAACGACCCTGCCGGAGATTGGATGATTCGTTCGCAGGAGCAGGACATGGCCCTCTCACGGATTGCGATGTGATTGTTGAGAGACACGAGCAGCGTATTGGAATATCTGCCAAAAAGGGGGTAGTTCGTCAGCTATGGGGATGACGTGACCGTGATGGCGGCCTTACACCTTCCCAATCATGAACGCGCTGCGCGTAAACGCGGAGATTCAATGTGAATCAGGATAACAATTGCGTGGGACGATGGAATGGGATACATATCATACGTACGGGCAGACGAACCAGTTCTTGTCCTATTCATTGTCGCCCACGAAGCGAAACTACGTGCGGGATACAAGAAAACTATAAGCAAGGTTGCGAAACTGACGATGGCTTTACAGTAACGTAGGTGAGACGAGCACAATACATCAAGATATCAGGGACTCTGAGGCGCTTACTTGTAGCGATGTTGGTCTCGACCAATAGTCTCACGATGCTCACCACGGCGTGACCGCTGAGGCTTCCCTGGTCCTCCGCCTGACCAACTGTGGGATCACGAAATCAGAACGAAATCAGTTTTTAAAACTATTCCCTGAGCTTGGGACGAAACAGACGTAGAAGACCAATGCGGACGTAATGAGCAAGTCTGAGATCGTGTTTCCGGTGACCCATGTCTAAACGGTGAACAGCCACTTGATCAGAGAGGTGTCACATCTTTGCTTACTTGATGACCTTACCGGCATGAGCATCTTCAATATTCGTCCAGTGGCATACTTCCCGCGGATGTGCGTCTGCTGTAGTTGAGCATGGTTCTGTTATGACGTGGACGGAGGAAGCTTACACAGACACCCACCGAGAACGCCGCAATTCCACCGACAATTGAACACTACAGGGGTGATAAGTATCTCCAGAGACATAACTTCGGGGGACAAGTTACTCACCAAGAGTATGAAAACACATAACCACCATGATCTCTTCTGGCTCAGCACCATTATTCGGCGCATGAAAAAGAATTGAACGGTTAAGGAAACCAGAGTTTCGGTCATGGGAACGTCAAAGGGGGTTGCATATGGCGAAGTAAGGTGATCGATATTTCCAAAGCCGCTGGCGAACCAGTAATAGAGGTCAGCACCATCAAGTGCCGTTTGCAGCGTTTCCAGGAGGAAAACGCCAGACACTGAAAGAAGTTACGTCAGATAGAAGCCGGCCGGACGTGGTAATATATTTTTATGCCCATAAGCTTAATCTGCCTTCTATCCTCGGGGAAATTGTAGCTATACACGTCTTTGAATGTCCGAGGAGATGAGCCAAGTTTATCTGGTTTGAAGGGAGATGTTCGCTCACAGATCTGGACAACTAGAACACCAAACAGGAACCAGTCTCCAAGGCCTCCAAGAATCAACAAAGCAGAGAAAGCATGAAGGTCTGAAGATGAGATGCAAATGGCCGGACGTACTTGTGGAGCAGCTCTGAGGAGAAGGGGTCAGGTCGACCGACATGTACAAACATCGACGATGAATCCTTACATTTCTTCGACATTGACGTTTGGAGAAATACTAATAGGACTCGGAAGGGAGACAGACATGAGCCAAATAGATCGTTAATGAGCTGGATGAGAAACGGCGGCGAGAATGAAGATATATATCCGCGCGATGGCGCGCACGGGGGTGTATTCGTAGCGATCGTAATGAAGTAAAGAAGACGTTTTAGCATAGCCTGAAAGCACAGTCCATCAGAAAAGAAGAGGAGATGAAAAGCCCCCACATCGTGTTTGGCCCAGAGCGGAGATAAAGGGTCACGGAACAATAGGAAGCGCGGATGGAAGCCGTCCCATTGATGGCTCACATGATGGCACATGGGACTCGATTCCAACTTGATCATTTGTTATTTGGTTGCGGCGCACAACTCCACAAAAACCGTATAACCGTTGATGGATGAATCTATAAACATCATCTATGTACGCCAAAAGTGAGAGGAGCGGCCCGCCTGCCCATACCTGGGAGCGTAATGAGAACGGTTGGAACGAATAACAAACAGCGATAATCACTCACGACGACAATAATGTACGAGGACGTACGCTCATCAATTTCACCCTAGCATTGGGAGCTACTGCCCTGCCCAGCCTGCCCTCTCAAGTTGGAACCCGGATCTCTACTCCGGATCACTGGAGTGAGCGCTCGACCTTCAAACGACGCGACCGCCTCCATCCCAAGGAGATATGAGAACACGCGTTACGGTGTTTATACGAAGCCGAGTTGAGAACGTCTCCGTTCTGCAGTCAAGACCGAGTTACAATCGGATTCTGAAAATTAAAACTAATTAAAACTCAGATTGTCGGAGCCATTCGAAGGGTCTCACACGCCAATGTGCACATTCCACTTCCAGGACAACTTGAGCGTATCTTCCAGCTCTGCTGGTTTATACTCTAAACCACCAGTAAACATCATCAAGAGTGATGCACATGCTGCTTCAGCAACGATGACCCACCCTCCGCCAAACTCCACCTCTGATTTCATTCACTTCCTTAGTGGCCCTATTCAACTATATCTATATTCTCGTCAAGAGAACCCCAAGTGGCTGGTTAATATCGTCCACAACATCTGTGATCCCCTGGCTCAGTGTGGCTTGCTCTGTATTTGGGCCGGCTAGGGATGGAGAGTTGTTGCTCACACAGACCCCCTAACCGCCTCAACCCACCTTTATGCTGTCCCGGAAGGAGTTGTAGTTTCCTTGTCGCCCGTGGATGGAAAATGTAACACCTCCAAAAACGGTGACGCGAATGCGATGGCTAATCTTGTCAATGACCGCGATGCGCCACTTGTGAATGGTCTCGTGTGCCCCAAGCGAATGGGGGACCATCTTGCTCGTGTCGTCTTCGACACGTTTGTCGCAGCTCCGCATTCCCCCACTTTGTCTATCTATGACGAAATGTTTGGCATCAGCCTCGTGTCAATTCTCAACACTTGGTTCGACAATTACGAACTAGGCCTGCGATTTGTATCTACAGTGCGAAGTTCATCTTTTCTCGCGTTCTATGAGTAATCATTGGCCTATAACTCAGAACCAGTACGAATGTTATTCGTTTGTATCGTTGCCACCAAACCAGATATGTACGATAATAGGTACCCACCCCCTACCCCATTCTACATGGGCGTAGGTTTAGTCCCCCTCGCCCCGAAGAAGCCAGAGCGGCCAGCAGCCATCGGCTGCTTTTAGTTGTTATCAGTATTAGCATAAAGAGCGGGGAGATTTGGATCGTATCACAAGTGCGGCACGCGGTTGATGTACTGCCTTTTCGTACTCGAACTAGACCCCAGCTACGACGAGGTAGAGCAACCGACCTCCGCCTAGTGCTGTTCCACCTCTCGAGCACGAGTTCGAGTGCAAGGAGTACTGCACTGTGAGAACCGTCATGATCGGGAGCAGGGTCCATAGAGGCGTTGCGAGTGAGGGAACGAAGAGTAACAGGGAGGGGCATCTGCAATGGACGGCTGACATGATGACGAACGCCGAGAAGCTGGGGCTGAAGCGATGGGGTGATAGCAGTATGGATGCCGTAGAGGGAATGAGGAAGTCAGCGTGTATGTATCGGTACCGATTGCGATGCTGCCATGAGAGGCAAGTCCTCGATATGGTGCGAGTCGTCGGCGGGATCATTAAGGATGCAAAACACATTTTCGACGAGAAACTTTGACAGGAAGAGTCATGCCGATAACCAAAATCGCTGCACGAAGAAGCTGTGATCGATGCCCGCGTCGCCGGCGACGACCGCCGTGGAGTTTATGCTCGATGCTCGATGTTGGATGCCTGCCTCGCTTTTCATGGTCTTGTGACATCCAGTATGGCTGCAAAGCTTCCAAAGTGTGACAGGAGACAACCTATGATTGGACAAAGGTTTCTAGACACATTGCGGAGGTAGAGCTCGCGCGTGTGGGAGATGTGCTGGGGACAAGAAAGTGTCTTGACGCATCGACCCGCCAGACGCGATGACGAGCAACACATTCCTTGCATGGCATAGCCGCTCAACGATTTGGTCCTTTCTCCGCAGTAGGCCGAGAAGTGCGTCCAGACTGTCGAGTCGTCCAGCGCGATCTGACGCCGTCGTCGGCATATATGCGTGACACGGAACTAGCCCAGAGAATAGGGCCGCTCTGAGAACACGGTGAAGTGGAAAATGTGCGTGAGGATCTCCGCACGGAGGATGGAGATCAGCGTGAGTACGTTACGAGGTGTGAGGATGGAGAGGATGGGACGCTTCCTGGCGTCAATACCCTGGCTGATTGTGGCAAGGGCAGCCCGTATTTGAAGCGGGCGAACACGTCTGAAAGTGGCGCAGAGAGCAACTCGACCTAACCCTAACCCACAACCAACCTTGCCGTACCCTCACCCCACTGCTATACCCTCCGAGACCACTCCTTTCCGCGCCCCAGACAACCCATACAAGAGCGCAACGCCGGGGGAAGTAATCGAAGCCCACAAAAAGTCTCTCCTGGAGGCGTTGGACTTCATCAGAAGGTCTCACCCCTAGTAACGGCAGCCCATAGTCAGCACACCCCAGCCGACTGGCCCGACTCTCTCTTTACCACACCCCCATACTACGTGACTGCTTCTGTACCTTACTTGCACGCGCAGTGGGATATAAATTTGGATTTGACAAAATGTTGAGAGCTGTACGAGTTGACATCAATTCCAAGGAGCGGCGAGGAGGAGGATGTAGGGGCTTCCAGTAGCACAGGCCGCAGTCTGCGCAATTTTAGCTTGGGTTAGGAGCGTCACAGGTGACTAATGCGAGGGCAAATAAATGTGCAGTAATGCACCACTTTCAGACCAACTTGAGCTGCGCATCTTCACCAGCTCTGTTGGTTTATACTCTAAGCCACCAGCAAACATCATCGAGAGCGATGCCCATGCGGCTTCAGTAATGGCGACACACCCTCCACCAAACTCTACCTTCTCTGACTCTATTCAGCTTCTTAGTGGTCCTATTGACGATTTTCTTTTATTTTCTCGTCAAGAGCACTCCAAGTGGCTGATCGATATCGCGCATGACCTCTGTGATCCTCTTGCTCAGCGTGGCTCACTCTGTATCTGGGCTGGCCAGGAATGGAGAACCGTGGCTCACACAGAGCCCCTAACCGCCTCAATCTACCTTTATGCTGTGCCGGAAGGAGTTGTAATTTCCTTGTCAAAGATTAGCGCTCGCGATGGAAAATCTAAAACCTCCACAATTGGCGAAGCGAGTACGATGGCCAATCTTGTCAATGATCGCGATGGACAGTGTTGGATAACAGACTCGGTGGAGACACTCGTAAACGGTCACCTGTGCCCCAAGCGAATGGGAGACCATCTTGCTCGTGTCATTTTCGACACCTTTGTATCAGCTCATCCACCGACTCTCTCCATCTATGATGAAACATTTGGCATCAGCCTCCTGTCATCGCTCAACGGTTGGTTCGACAATTACGAACTGGGCCTGCGATTTGTGTCTACAGTGCGAAGTTCATTTTCTTGTGTTCTACAATTAATGATTAATGATTGGTTCACGACTCAGAACCAGTATGAATGTCACTCGTTTGGATCGCCGCCAACCAAACTACATACGTACGATATTTTGCACCCTGCCCCTCTCCGCGACCTTCAGAGCCCCTGTTCCACATGGGCACATGTGCCCATGTAGGGCTCCGCTTGTTCGGGCCGAGGGGGACTAACTTTGTAGGTACAGAGTTAGTCCCCCTCGGCCCGAACAAGCGAACGACCCTCCGACTTGACTGTTTCGCTGGCACTATTTACAGTGCGTTATCAAGAGGTTTGCACAAAGCGATTTTAAGAACCTTGAAAACATATTATATGGAGTTGCCCCTTCGAATGGAAGGGGACTCGGATGATGAAGGTACAGACAGCGAGCTGGAGTGGTCATCGGCTACCTTAGACCGTGGGCGAGATATGCAGGCAACAACTGAGCAAGAGAGAGAACGGCAGCGATTTGTTGCAGATTGGACGGAAGGATCATGATATGATCCATGAGTCGCTTCCCCCCCCTTCTTGGTGTATGAATGGCTGCTCAGTCGAGTGTGACCAAGCAGACAAGGAGAGAGAGAGCGTGTGTGTAAGAGAAGAGAAAGCACGAGAAGGAAACGATGCTGGCGGGACGGGACGATACGGACGCACGCGAGAACGGGAAACGAGACGAAACGCTGACTGTGATATGATTCGACCAATGCCTTCTCCTTGAGCCGAAGGGAAGCTTTATATACAGGAGGAGTACTTACCAGTGAGCGAAGGCAAGGTAGAGTAGAAGGACATGTAGGCTGTCCTTGGACACGAGTGGGGAAGCGATGAGGAAAACAAGAGAGATGTAGCGATGTGTACGTAATCGGGAAATACCCAGGGAGATTTTTGAACTTAGAATTCTCCGATCGTCTGTATCTTGCCCTTCAACCGTGCTGAAAACCAATCCTACCGCCCAAAAAGCCGTGCGTTCTTCGAAACACGTCCAATCTATACTTATTTTACTCTCGCGTGGGCCAAAAATCACAGTAAGTTACTTCGCCCTTGACCCACCTCTCAACCGTCCTGTCCTCGCCCCAACCTTCGGAGCCTCTGTTCTACATGGGTACAAGATTAGTCCCCATCGCCCCGAACAAGCCAACAACCTCTCGCCCAGACTGCTTCGCTGGCACTATTTCGAACTTTTTAATGACGCACTGTAATTTACAGTGCGTCATTAAAAAGTTTACTCAATGTGATTATGGAAGCCTCGAAAACATCTATTATATGGAGTGGTCCCTTCGGATGGAAGGGGACTCGAACTGGCTGGAGTGGCCGTCGACTATTCTCGACCGTGGGCGATATATGCAGGCAACAATTGAGCACGATAGAAAACGGCGGCGACTTGTTGCAGATTGGACAATAGGATTATGGTCCACCCAGTCGCTCATTCCTCTTCTTTGCATCATTTCATGCGTTACTGATTGCGCGTGATTTGATCCGTTTTGGTGACCTGTGATATAACATAAGTACCTGTGATGCCAGTGGCGCGAGCCGACAACCCATTTATGATTTGAAAATGGATGTGCGGTGTAAAACATATCGATAAAAGTGTCATTAATTTTACTTACCGGTCACAACTTTCGTCGGTCCCTCAGGCATGGATTGCTGGACACCGTTTACACCATTACAGGGAAGCTGAATACACGATGAAAAATGCATGTACGACTACCTATGCGACTGCATTCTCGAGCAGCTGCAGCTCGTCCGCGCCAAGACCCAGCTCGCTCTCGCTCTTGCCTGGTCCAGCCCGAGCCCGCCTAGTAGCACTCAAGAACGTTCTGAGCGACTTTTTCTCTACATCATCAAACGTCCCGCTGTGCGCTGACACATATGTGTGTAACAATCTAACACAGCAAACATAAAAAGGTTATCGTTGACAAAAGTCAAACGTCCATAGAGTTATGACTCGACGCGCACCTCGTCAGTTTCTCCTGAAGATCGGCATCGAAGCCGCCGTTTCCCTCATCGCCATTGGGCCCACACGGTGTAGGCTCTGTCAGCTCCCGCACGAGCACAGGGAGCAGCCCGTGCGCGCGGAAGGCACGCAGCGTCGCGGGCGCCGTGTCGACCGACGTCGGGTCGGCTACCATCGACGCATGCGAGTTTGGATGCACCACCGATGCTCCTCCTCCAGCCGGTGGGTGGTCCTGACCAGCCCCGCGTATTCTCTCGCCGGGAGGGGCTGCGGACTGAGTCGTGACGACGGACGGGATAAGGAGGCTGTTGAGGAGAAATGCGGTCTTGCGCCGGACGATGATGTCGGAGTCTGCAGAGCCGCGAAGTGGATGGATTTAGATCAAACGGAGGGATCGTCGGGCGGGCGTTTACGGTACCTGATAAAGTACCGCGCAGCGCGTCCCAGCCGCCGGCCGCTTCGAACGAGGCGACAGCGGCCGCGTTGTGCTTCAAGAGGCCCGAGAGAGAATATATTGCTTTTGATCGGAGTTGGTTAGAGGAGCGGGCAGAGGGGGAGAGGCAGGACAGGAGAGCTGGGAGCGGGTCAAAGGCGAGGTACTGAGTTTCGGATTCGTCCCACGCGAGAGGTAAAGTGAGTTAGATTAGGCGTGGCTCAGCAGAAGAATGCACACACAGCTTTTTGGGCGGCGGGATTGTTCTGCACGGCTGTGCCAATCACCCACAATGTCTGCGTTTTCACATCGTCCGAAGGAGAGGCGAGCAGGCGTTGCAGTGGCCCCCACATGCCGAGCTTATCGAGATCTGGTTGCGTAGAATAGCGAGGCTGTTAGGTCGATCGCTGTCTGGTCGATACCTGACGGAAACGTTGCGTGCATTACCATTCGCATTGTCTATGTTCTCGACGAGCTTGGAAAACGGGAGGATGAGAGCGAGGTCGTCAGACGAAGAACGAAAGAAACACAGCTGCGCTTGAGTAACATTACCATCTCAAGATCGTCCAGTGCTGTCAGCCGCGCGCTCTCATCGAGAGACGCATCCTGGGCCCTTGCGAGGGCTTCCTTCATCAATTCCGAGTCGGGCTTGCCCAGTATCGCATCGATGATTCCGGGATCGAAGTCTGTCCGCTGTGGGAGCGGTGCAATGCCAGTCCCGGAGTCATCGCCGCTGCGGGAGTTTTCAATGCCCCAACGGAGAAGGCTTTGCATGATTAGAATGAATGTGAGGTGAGGTGCAGAGAGAGGTGAAGGATATGATTACATAACCAATGATATCACGTGAATAAATAGCCCACGAATTGCGCAATCCTTTCCTCGTCGCCCCGTCATGTTGCGGTAAGTTTTGGATAAGATTCGATTTATCTTCCTTGTGATGAGTCCATATGACACCATACTTTACCACATTCCGAATCATCTTGTGGAGTACCGTTCAATTTCAGCCTTGTCTGACCGTCTCTCTTCTTTTTCGCCGTCGTGCCACGTTCCTTTACTGACGAACGTGCATTCCCCTTAAGAGTCAAGTTTTTCAACGGACGGATACCTTCGTTGAGGGTGAGTGTCCCAAATTCCTCCCTTTGCTATCCAATCCTACAAGATGAACTTGCTTATGCTTTCGATGGGCGGACACGAATGTTCCGAGCTCTGATAACTCCGAAATGGAGAGATCGGAGTACGGCACTTGTTGAGATGCACGTCAGGCTGAACTCAATTTTACTCCTTTTTTCTCGTCGCACTCGCAATTGACATGTGCTGATTGATGGTCGATTCTCTGTTGCAGGAACTCACGAACGAGATCCGATAAAAAATTTCAAACGTGTCTCCGTCTGAGGATACCTCTCGGCGTCTGCGAAGTCTGATGGGGTATCAGCTCCGGTTCTAGAAGTTTTATCTTTTTGTATAGTACAGGACACAGCACGCCGACGTTTGTATTGCTGAATTTGAGTGCGCTCCTAATGTGAGTCGAGATCTTGAGGCGATCACAAGGCCGACCCGCAGAGCACAAATCCCGCAAACCTTGCACTCTTGCGCGCTATTTTCCCTCGCCCTCGCTCATTTGTGTGATGAGAACACATACCCAACCTCGGTTACCGTGGCGGTCTCCGTGGTTTGAAATTACCTTTGTTCCTCCAATCCCCAAGTCGGTCTCTTTCCCCTCTCACACCTCACCTGTTATCCCTGCCAATGGGCACCGGTCGACTGGGACGCCTCCTCAAGACGACATCTAAATCCAAGTCGTCCGCAGAGGTCAGTAGACAGATCGCCAGCCCCAGTAAGCCCAAAGCTGTGCTAAGATTGCGCATCAAGTCAAAGGGAAAAGCGCCCGCGACCGCCGCCGAGTCACCCCTGCGTCGTCGACAACCAACGCTGAGCATCGATACTCGTCCGCTGGCGGCCTTTGGGTCAAGACAGTCGTACGGCACCATCGGCGATCAGCAGAGTATTTATGGCGGTCCGTCCGTGCTCAATTGTCGTAGCTCCGAGACATATCGGAATGGCCATCTTCTCTTCAACGTGCCCGAAGAAGTGGACGACGACGAGTTGGAAGTATTGCTGGAGGAAGATGGGCTCTACCTTGGTTCGTTGTAGTCGCTCGTCCATCACATGGGTCTGACCCGCTGACGCTCCACAGGTTCTTACCACCATCTCGTTCGAGTTTACTCCATTGTGCCTACCACTTCCCTCCTTGTTTGGGTCCTCCTTGCTGTCGCTCCACCACTGCTGTGGCCCAGCCCCTCATCGACTACACCACAGGCGCCGTACTTCCCGACGCCGCTCCCCGAGCTCCTCCTCTCCATCTCGCTCTTTGCTCTCTCGCACCAACTCAACCCGTATCTGTTCACCTTTGCCGGTGTCTTGCTACCACACCCAACGGCCACAAGCGTGCTCGGGACGGCGCTGCACGCCGTCTTGCGCACCGCCCTTCGCGCAGCCGCTTTCCCCACGCTGGCACTTGCCGTTCCGGGCGGGACGGCGACGTTCCGCGCGCCGGCGTTCCAGCGCGTGTGGTGGCTCGCGCTCGGCTGGTCCCTCGCGGAGGTCACCGCGGGCGTCGTGCAGTGGTACGAGATGCTGGAGCTGTATCGCGACGCGCTCGTGCCCGAGAGCGACGCGCACGGGCTCGTCGCTTCTGTCACTTCGACGTGGCCGCCACCACAGACAAAAACGGACCGGAGCGAGAGCGCGAGTCCGCCGCTTGCTGCGGACGAGTCGTTGCGGGAGAGTTTGAGCCGCGGAGAGGATGGCGGGTTCGCCACGGAGGTGCTTGTTGAGTCGCCTGTGCGCGGACGGCAGCAGCAACGGCAGGCGATGGACCGCTTGTCGTGCATGACGAACGATGCGGAGATACAGCTTGAGGTGGACAGGGACTTTGACGAGCTTGTCGCTGTCAAGGCGCGCGAGGAGCTTGAGGAGCTCTATGGGTATCCTGCCATCGTGAGTCTGACAACGCCTCCCTGCAAGATCGGTCGGTCGCTGATGTTCTGGGAAATCGCCCGCAGCGTGTCCCTGTGTTTGTGCTGTGCTTGCTGCGCATCGCGTCGATATTACTCTCCCTCGGGATCGTTCTGCTTCTATCAGCGGCGTATCTCACCTCTCCCCTTGCCGTCCCCCCACATGCGGAAGATACATTCGTGGCCACTCGGACCATTCCGCCATTGTGGTCCGACGGTTTGTTCTGGGGTACATTCTTGTCTGTATGTGCTGTCAACTGGAGCTTATCGCTGCTGCAATCACCTGTGTTTTTGCCTCGCGTTGGCGTGCACGTGGTGGCGTACCTCGGATTCCTGGTCGGGTTAGGAATGCTGTTCACGGGGCTGGGCATGTGGGATGCGTTATCATGAGACGGGGTTTGTGGGAGGGTGTGAGAAACGAAGGGAGAGGAACTCCCTCTTTCTTTCCCGCAACCACCTCGCCCGTCATTTTACGAATATGAGAGGAAGTACGATTTGATGGATGGTCTACTTGCATCTATTCACATCTTTGCAATCTGTACTTGTATCTGTTTTAGCACTGCTGATCTCAGACGTCGTGTGTACATCTCAAGAAATCACCATGGTTACGACTCGATGATGTACTGTAGGCCGGGCTGCCCGCCATCCGCATTCCTCTTCTGCTTGTGGTGGATCAAACTGTGCTCATGGGAAAAGGTGCGGATAAACTTCCGTGGCTTGATCCATTCATGCCCGTGACAGGTGTATGTTGATGTGATGGGCTTGGGAAATGACATTCAAATTCTCAACTTTGCAGGCATGTGCTTCTACCAGACACACACCCTTCAATGGAGGGCAACCGCATGCACATCATGCTACTATTTGACCGCAGCCCGTTCGATGCGATGAGGTTCGTGTGGAACGAGAGGGTCATTACTGTATGTCGAGTGCTGACGGTCACGGGTTCCTACCCGAGGCCAACAATGGTCTAGTGCGAGTGGCGACCTCGACTCAGATCTACGATGCGGGCCTCCTCAGTGGCTCTGCGGCCCATATCCGTGGGCTTATTCAGTATATCAAGGGTGCTCTATCCAGCAGATCGCGCCCGATAGCCACCAGTACGTTTCCTCGCCGACGCTGTCTCGCCATGCGCTGCAGAAATGCTTCGTCATCATGTTTTCATAAATCATGACGTAAGCTGGCCGCGTTTTTCCTTTTTGATGCGACTGTCTCTCGACCTTTGCGGCTCGTGGGCATTTCGGGCCAAGAAATAATGAAGTGGCTCCCTCTTGACATTAACGTCCACCAGCGCGTCTTTTAACGTCGCCGACACAGCTATTCCCTCGCGCGTAAAAACGTGCCCGCGCGCGTCGTCGTGCCGCTCGCTCTCTCAAGCGGTTGACTATCCTCAGGCTCAGGCTGTTCCTGATTCAGGCCGCAGCGCAAGTCCCTTACGCCTGTCTCCTTCGCCGTCCCTTTCTCTTTCTGCAGCTGCCGCGACGTTATCAACCATGGCTTCCGCAGGCGCTCGCCCGTCCCCTCGTCCCCCCTTCGAGGCGTCTTCGCCGCCGCCGTCCTCGGCAAGCCGCATGGCTCACTCGCGCCAGATGTCCTCGCTGTCAATGGCCACGTTCACCACCACGTCTCAGTCGCACCACCAACCTTCCGAACCCCTGCTCCGCAGTACAGAAGGGCACCAGGAGATGCTATCGCCCCCACCTCTGCACCCTGCTACTTCGTACGTGGGGCCACCCCCGATTTTTTTTGGTTCCGTTAGTTGTTAATGATTCCTTTCTCTTCAGGTCTCAGGAAAGGGGCTATTGGGAGAGGGCTCATCTGCGGCGCGTGCGCCGCTGGCGCCTGTTCTGGGGAATTCTCTTGTCGGTCATGGGTTCGTCCCCCCCTTCTTTCTTGTGATTTTGATCTCATCTGCCATCTAAGGTTCTTGGGCATCGTACACCGCCGTTCGCTATTTCATTGCCTATTCGGTCTATCAGGACCGCACCCGTCGATCGGTGGCACTATCCCTTGGTATCTGCTCTCTTCTTTCCCTCATTTTTGTGGTGGCTCTCGCCCTGTCGTTTGTGCTCCCATACCAAGTTTCCCGTCGACGTCGATTCCTGGGCAAGTTTTCATATCCTTTACAATTCCTCGTCTCGTTCTTTCTCTTCGCCCCCACCGTCGTCAATCTGGTCTTGGTCATTGTCTGGAGACATGCTCGATCTAGCTTAAGCCTACGTGGGCGATGTCATTGGAATCTCGACGTTGTTTGGGTCGGGGTTGGCGGTCAATGCGGCACTCACGCGCCTGCTTTTGGAGTCTGGCTCACCGCCGCTATCGTGCGGTTGGCTTTAACGGTTGTTGTCCTTGTGCGTTTTCTACTCGTATGGCCATTCCTTTGCGCACTCTCATTGACGGCCCTCGCAGGTCGTCTATCACATCACCTCAAGAACTTACTGCGCGTTGCGGTGGCCACCCAGTTACTGTCCTGACGACGTTCGGAGAATGGATTCTGTTGAGATATCACAGATGATGCATGGCTTCACGCCCCCTCGACCTTCCCCCGTTATACACTCTTTCACCCATAAAGGCGGGGGATTCTCGAGTATCCCGCAACGTTCTTTGTCCAGCAGTCGAATGGCTGTTATACCCGAATACAACACCCGGAATCGTGAAGGAGAGGACATCGGGTCCGATTCTGCTGAAAGCTCCACGCTATCTGAGGAAGGTTCGAGTTCCAAACTAGGCTCTCGCACCACCACACACAGGTCACTACGACATACCTCGAGCTTACGAGACGCGCATACTGGTGAAGGCTCGTCAAGGTGTGCGGCCATCCCTTCAGATGCCGAGGAAGGGGACCTGAGAGGATTCGCTGATCATTTCCGCGCTCTCGTCGATCGGGTATCCCGCGAGCTTGAGGACTCTAGGAATTTGGAAAGCAATACCGAACCACCCATGCCGCCTTTACATCACGTTCTTGACACGCATACCCCCTACATGACTATTGACGAATTTGGGCGCGAAGTGGCTACTGAGGAGCCCATCGCCATTCTCGGTGGGGTTATCAAGCGGATGCCGACGATCGAGTCGATGGGCTCTCGCGAGCTCGCGAGCCTCCGCTCCACCACGCTTGTCAGCGGTACTCCTGGCCGCATCGGTTCCCCGTCCGTCGCAACGTCCTCCTCCACGTCCTCGCGTCCTCCTACGGGCGCAACGATGGCTTCCTTCAGCGATGCCGCCAGCGCGAGCCTCGCAAGCGCAAGCCAACCGCCGAGCAGGAGCAACAGTCTGAACCGGCACCGGACGCCATCGGAGCTCGGGGAGCTCGTCCGGGATTCCTTGCGGGCGCGGGGACAGTCGCGATCTCTGCCCCCAGGGACACACGCGACATCCGCTTCTGCATCATCGGCGCGCCCGGGCAGCGGGGGAAGTCTGAGCGGGAGCGGGAGCGTTGGTGGAGCCGAGTCGTTGGGCGGCGCGGGATCGCAGCGGAGTCGGAGCAATAGCCTTGGGCCGTGCGAGGTGCTCGCGCCTGTGACGGAACATGGAGAGCTTGGGCGCGAGGATTTTTCATTGCTTGCGCCACGCCAGCTGTCCTCGTCTCCGGATCAGCTCTTTGCGGGCGTTGGTGGATCGAGCGAGGTGGGCGAGCTTGGAAGGGCGGAGCAGGCCCGGTCTTGGGCTAGCAGCTCGCCCTCGGCTACCTCGACGTACTTCACTGTTAGGACGTCGGGCTCTGCGAGTGGGAGTGGCGGTGGTGGTGACGCTGGTGCTGGTGCTGGTAATCATGCTGGGCCCAGATGAGGATATATGACGAGAACGAAAACGAAGACGAAGACGAAACGAAAATCGAGCGAGATAAAAGTCGCTACGAGATGAGACGACACAAACACTTTCTATTCCCGGCTTGGAGTTTGTCCCAGACCTATTTATCCAGTCTTTGAACTAACTTTGAAAGCTGCAAGTTTCGGTTGTAGGTTGCCTCTGGGCTGTTTGTCTTTTTTTATTCTTTCACCTCTTTGTTATTTGTTTGACTGGGAACCATCATCACTAAGTGTTATAGTATAGCGGCGTGTGCCACGCGTGTTTCCTTTCCCTTCTCCCGGGGTGATAGCAATGTATGGGAACTATAGAGTCATACTCTACACTTAATTGATTTTTACGACCAGCGTCTTGAAAAACGTGCGCTACCTGCCTGCCTTATTGGTCTCAGCCATTTGGGAAGACGGCCCCTTGAGGCTGTTCGTCCCAATTCAGTGACATGCCTCGCGGCAGACACGAGTCCTAGGGTCTCTTGCCAGTGTGTCTGGCCGTTACAGCGTCTACAATCTTCCCATTGACCCTCGACGACCACCCACACACTCTTAACGCAATGTCTGACCATCCCTCTCCAGAGTTGAGATCCCTCTTTGAAGCGGCTCTCAATGAATTCGAGACTCGCACAGGGACCAAGTTGGTCCAAAATCGAATCTTCGACGAGCTCCTAGCCTGCGAATCTGTCGAGTCCATTCTCTATATCCTTCAGGAGCAAGCCAAGCCTCTGCGTACCGCTCTAGGAAATGATAGCACGCTCATGAAGTGGATCAAACGGACCGTTACCGTCCTTCATTTCCTTTCTACTAATAAAATGATCGTGGATGGTGTTAGTTCGGTATGTGGCTACATTTCTTACCCTGGCAGTCTATGCAACGATCATCACGCTTCTTTCAAGGCCTTCCCACCCGCAAGAGCCGTCTTCGCAGCAATCGGCATGCTTCTTTCTGTACGTCTCTTCCGCTCGTTCGCTTGGCTAGCTTTCTTGTGACATCTGTGACCGCCATCAGGCAATCAACGTCAAGGATATCGACAAGAACTACGACACCCTTATCGATCTTTTCGAGTCTTTCGAATCAGTCCTCAAGCGACTCGACATCTACACCAAGATTCCATCTACTCCAGCGATGACCGAGATTATCGTAAAGATTCTCACCGAACTCCTTTATACTATTTCCCTCGCAATACAACAGATTAGACAAGGTCGATTCAGTAAGCGCTATCATCTCTGATAGGGTGCTTATTAACGCAATGTCGTGCAGAGAGAATTGGAAAGAAACTCTTAGGACAGAATGATCATGAGGTGGAAGCCATACTGCGAAGATTGGACCGGTTGACGCTAGAAGAGGCACGAATGACCGGGACAACGACACTCCAAGTCGTGTATGATATTTTGAAGAATATGACGATGGTTATGGATGGTGCGCAGGACTTGCTTATCGATTCTCCGCGTTGTACTGAATATTTGCGTTCTCATCTAGACAGAAGCGTGTTGATGGATGATATTCGTCGTATTCTCGGTGCGTTTGTCGCTTTGAGTACGCTGTCGCCGTTGACAGGTGTGGCAGTTGACATGCAGCAAATTGCAATCAACATGAATAAATCGAAACGTGTGTTCAACCCCGATTCGCGATTGTGATTGGTGATGACTAATATGGCCTATTAGGTGACGAGTTGCAGAAAGACGTTCGAGGGTGGTTGTCTCCACCTGATCCATCCATAAACCACAATATAGCAAGGGATGTTCACCACGAGGGAAGCGCGAAATGGTTCGTCAACGGAAACACTTTCAAAGGATGGAAAATGGGAACAGGATCACTCATATGGGTTAACGGCAAACGTACGTTCACGCCCTTGCTGTCTTCGTTGCTAGTAGTACTGAGACGTTATTTTACAGCCGGATCAGGAAAGTCTATTCTTTCGTGCGTGTCAGTCCATCTCGTTGCCCTTCTCAAACGATTGACGTCCCAACCCAGCTCGTCAATTATTGAAGACATCACAAAATCATGCGACGCGGGATTGGCATCGATTGCCTTCTTTTATTTTGACTTTAAGGACGAGTCAAAGAAGAATGCCCGTGGCGCGCTCTCTTCACTCCTCGTGCAACTCGCCGCCCAATCAGATGCTTATTCCGAAATTCTCTCTGCCTTGTACTCGAAACACAACGCTGGCGCCAAGCAACCTAGCGAAGATGCGCTCAGACAGTCCCTTGAAAGCATGCTGGTCATTCCGGATCAACCGCCCATATATATTGTCATCGATGCACTTGACGAGTGCCCAAATAGCGCGGACACGCCATCACCAAGGGAGAAAGTTCTGTCCCTTGTGGAGTGGTTAGTAGAATTACGCCGTCCAAATCTGTGGGTTTCTGCCACCAGCCGACCGGAGCCCGACATTGCGGATGTTCTCAAGCCGTTGGCGTCTCATGTCATTTCCCTTCACACTGAAGCTGGACAGAACGAAGACATCGAAAATTATATCAAATGGTTCGTAACTTCAGACCCGAGGACAAAAAGGTGGAGAAAACAAGAGCAAGAGCTCGTTATCGAGATGCTCTCGGAGAGAGCTCAGGGGATGTAAGGCTCTGTCTTCCGGTACTCATCGAATTTGACTAAGTTGGTGATACAGGTTCAGATGGGTGTTCTGCCAGTTGGACAGATTGCGACGATGCATCGTATCAGGCGTCCGACATGCCCTGGACGAATTGCCGAAGACATTGGACGATACATACGAGCGCACGTTATTGGACATCGACGAGGAAAATTGGGCATATGCGCATCGTCTCTTTCAATGCCTTGTTGTCGCTCGTCGTCCGCTCCGTGTCGAAGAGCTTGCGGACTTTCTTGCGTTCAAATTCGACGATGGAGGAAGTCCAATATTTGAAGCGGATCGCCGCCCTGAAGACCCAAGAGATGCGGTTTTATCTACATGCTCTAGCTTGATTTCCGTCGTCGATGATCATCGTTCCACTATCGTGCAGTTCTCGCACTTTTCGGTCAAGGAGTACCTGACATCGGCGCGGATTGCAGAAGGGCGTGTTCAGCGGTACTACACCCCCTTCGAACCAGCGCATTTGCTGGTCACACGGGCGTGTCTTTCGCTTCTGCTCCAGCGGGACGATCAGGGATTGGAGGACTCGGAATGCATGGAGGACTGGGATGACTGGGAGGGCTGGGAGGACTGGAAGGATTGGGAGGACTGGAAGGGCTCTGGAAACTCTCGAGACACAGAACTCTGGTCCTCGGACGACTCAGACGCCTGGGACAATTCAGACGACTCGGACAATGCAGACGACTCGGACGATTCAGACGACTCGGACGACCGGGAACACCGGAACTTTTCCCTTCTACAGTACGCTGCACGGTATTGGGTGGAGCACGCGAAGTTTGGGAATTCATTGTCACACTCGCAGACAGAAGACATGGCGAAACGGCTATTCGATCCGAAGAGCCCGAATTTTGCGGTCTGGATCTCGATATGCGATATGGATTCTGGAAATCACACACCGAGCAAGTATTTGCGACGAACTCCACTATATTATGCGGCACTTTTGGACTTGCGTGGTGTGGCAGAATGGCTAGTCAACACGCGGTTGCAGAACATAAACGCATTCGGTGGTCGTCACGGTACTCCATTGCATGCTGCGTTTCGAACTGGATCTCTTGAAGTTGCGCAGTTTCTTCTCATGCACCGTGGGGACGGCAATTGCGTGAGCAATGACCTACCTCTTTTCTATGTCGTATCTGACCGAGTATTGCTTGACCAGGGTGCGAATATAAATGCCATTAATTACACAGGGCGGACCCCACTTACTGTGGCATTGAAATATGGATCAATAAAGACATTAATGAAGGTTGCAAATCTACTGCTTGGTCACGGCGCAAATCCAAATGCGCTGCTCGGGCGCAGGTCTTCAATTTATACGGCTTTGTCACGCGGTCATCGTGACGTTGCGCATCTGCTACATGGGCATGGTGCGAACATAAATTCCCGGGATGACGGTGGAAAGACCCTACTACATGTGGCCTCGGAACAGAGAGACCTGGAAGTCGCTCAGGGACTTCTGGAGCTTGGTGCAGATGTCAACACGCGTGACAATCAAGGCAAGACACCACTCTATGTAATGAGGAGCAAAGATGTCGCTCTGCTATTGCTAGAACGTGGCGCAGATCCAAACATTCGGGACGATGATGGCCAAACACCATTACATGTGGCATCACGACAGGGAAGTCTGGAGATCGCTCAGCGGCTTCTGGAGCTCGGTGCTGATGTCAACTCACGTGACAATCAAGGCAAGACACCACTCCATGAAATGCAGTCGCTACTCCAGTCGATGCTGCCGATGAGCGAAGATGTCCCTCTGCTATTGCTAGAACGTGGCGCAGATCCAAACATTCGGGACGATGATGGCCGAACACCATTACATGTGGCCTCACGAGAGGGAAGTCTGAAGATCGCTCAGCGGCTTCTGGAGTTCGGTGCTGATGTCAACTCACGTGACAATCAAGGCAAGACACCACTCCATGAAATGCAGTCGCTACTCCAGTCGATGCTGCCGATGAGCGAAGATGTCCCTCTGCTATTGCTAGAACGTGGCGCAGACCCAAGCATTCGGGACGATGATGGCCGAACACCATTACATGTGGCCTCACGAGAGGGAAGTCTGAAGATCGCTCAGCGGCTTCTGGAGCTCGGTGCTGACGTCAACTCACGTGACAATCAAGGCAAGACACCACTCCATGAAATGCAGTCGCTACTCCAGTGGATGCTGCCGATGAGCGAAGATGTCCCTCTGCTATTGCTAGAACGTGGCGCAGACCCAAGCATTCGGGACGATGATGGCCGAACACCATTACATGTGGCCTCACGAGAGGGAAGTCTGAAGATCGCTCAGCGGCTTCTGGAGCTCGGTGCTGATGTCAACTCACGTGACAAGCAAGGCAAGACACCACTCCATGAAATGCGGTTGCCACTCCAGTCGATGCTGCCGATGAGCGAAGATGTCCCTCTGCTATTGCTAGAACGTGGCGCAGATCCAAACATTCGGGACGATGATGGCCAAACACCATTACATGTGGCATCACGACAGGGAAGTCTGAAGCTCGCTCAGCGGCTTCTGGAGCTCGGTGCTGATGTCAACTCACGTGACAAGCAAGGCAAGACACCACTCCATGAAATGCAGTCGCTACTCCAGGGGATGCTGCCGATGAGCGAAGGTGTCCCTCTGCTATTGCTAGAACGTGGCGCAGACCCAAGCATTCGGGACGATGATGGCCGAACACCATTACATGTGGCCTCACGAGAGGGAAGTCTGAAGATCGCTCAGCGGCTTCTGGAGCTCGGTGCTGATGTCAACTCACGTGACAATCAAGGCAAGACACCACTCCATGAAATGCAGTCGCTACTCCAGTCGATGCTGCCGATGAGCGAAGATGTCCCTCTGCTATTGCTAGAACGTGGCGCAGACCCAAGCATTCGGGACGATGATGGCCGAACACCATTACATGTGGCCTCACGAGAGGGAAGTCTGAAGATCGCTCAGCGGCTTCTGGAGCTCGGTGCTGACGTCAACTCACGTGACAATCAAGGCAAGACACCACTCCATGAAATGCAGTCGCTACTCCAGTGGATGCTGCCGATGAGCGAAGATGTCCCTCTGCTATTGCTAGAACGTGGCGCAGATCCAAACATTCGGGACGATGATGGCCAAACACCATTACATGTGGCATCACGACAGGGAAGTCTGAAGCTCGCTCAGCGGCTTCTGGAGCTCGGTGCTGATGTCAACTCACGTGACAAGCAAGGCAAGACACCACTCCATGAAATGCGGTTGCCACTCCGGTCACGACGCCTTGGAATGCAGCCGAGGGAAGATGTCGCTCTGCTATTGCTAAAATGTGGCGCAGACCCAAGCATTCGGGACGATGATGGCCAGACACCATTACATGTGGCCTCACGAGAGGGAAGTCTGAAGATCGCTCAGCGGCTTCTGGAGTTCGGTGCTGATGTCAACTCACGTGACAATCGAGGCAAGACACCACTCGAGATAGCAGTGGAAAGGGGACGCGACGGGGTGGCAAAATTGCTGCTGTCGCGTGGCGCAGAAAGGCCGAGTTCTGGGTCGAGGCCCAGCGGTGGTGCAGAAATGCCGAGTTCGAAGCAGAGCGGCGACGCGGCGTGAAGAACCACGTGTTGGGAAACTTCCCTACCGCTTTGGTGTAAGGGAATGCTTCTCGTTTTTTCTTTCCTCTTCGTTCTCTTTTTTTCCATTGGAATTCAAAGCAGGTACGATATTTATAGTACGATACGAACGTAGTCGTCTTTTCTTTCTCGTACTCAATTATTCTACCGTATGTATCATGCTCATTCATACGCACTAGCTTTCGTGTTATCTTATCGGATATTCGGTGTTACTTGCCATTTTCGTTTTGATGAGAATGTTGTTGACTCGGACTCAGAATTTATAATACTTCGCTTTTATCCTCTGCAAATTATACTCGTACCACCCGAAAAGCGAAGCTCAATCAGTTTATCCTAAAAATACAATAAAAAATATGGTGTAGTACAGTGATAGCGACAGGAAAGGGGACACACTTGGAAAGAAAAGGGACAGGGAAATACGAGCACGTAAAAGGGAAGAGGTAGTATCACTTGTACTGAGCATACCTCTCACCTCTGGATATGCGCTCTCTTATTGATTACGTCTGATTCCCTGGCCGACACCCAACCATAAGAGCAAACCAGGACATGATATCAACTCGAGCACGTCGCGTCACCAAATACGGGCACACTTGCGGTGCCTCTGCGATACTGTCCAGCAGCGGGAGCAGGTGATCAATTTGAGTAAGCATTAGCGTTGTCAAGACAGATTGTGGTGCATGCGGCAGACGGTCACAGATCCCCATGACTGGGGTGTCCAAGGGAACACACTTCTGGGGGTCTTCAAGCTTCAGGGGTTGTTTTTCCGATTCGTATTTATCACTGTTGTTACCTCATTAGTACGCCGCCACACTCCCACCTCAATTTCGTCGAATGACTTATGACTTGGCACGGTCAGCAGCCACTTCTTGCCTCTGTTGGGTTGGCTCTGGACCCATTTTGTAGCCTTGCACAATTGCCCGTTCTTCACCTACCTCAAAGAACAAAAGCGAAACCTTTTTTTGCCAAGCCCACAATTCTCTCCGTAATTATCGATGTGATGTGGTGGTTCGAACTTGACTCATCCCCGAAAACGACTGTCCCGCCTTTGTTAGCTGGCCGAGAGGAACAAGTGACCAAGGACACGTAGACGTGAAAGGTAGAAGGTCCGTAACATCGGAGCCGGCCCCTTGAAGAACGGCATCCCAACAAACTCCAGACAGTCCATGCGGGAAGTAACCATCATGTCGAATTCGAAGTGTTCCTGGGCTAGAGCTTCCTGGCAACAGATCTCATGGGCGGCTTTAAAAAGATTTGTGTACATCCCACGAAGGTGGAGCCCTCGCGTGTGCAAAAGGTGCGAACTGAGCATGGACAGTGTATCCTGGCTCCTCATCCCGGATAAGTCAATGACAAGCGGCGCATTCCTCGCACGGGACAGCCGCTCGGCGGCCCACCCTGTGCCCACTGGGGAACCTGAAATGCGGGACCACAACGTCGAGTCGTCCCGGGCGATCTGACACCCGCGCCATCAGACATGCGTGACTCCGATCTAGTATCCTCCGAGAGAAGCCTAGCGACACCAGGTGCAGAACCTGAGGAAGCGGAAGATTCGCAGGAGGACCTCTGCGAGGAGGATGGATATCTGCGCGAGGATGTTGCGGCGCGTGAGCATGGAGAAGATGAGAGGCCTCGCAGCGCCGATGTCATGGTCCACCGAGGTGAGGGCTGCCGTCTGCACCTCGGGGGTTCGGATGGCGAATTGAAACTGGTTCAATTGCACTCGAGGCGTTCTAACACATCTGAGAGTGATCAAGGAGCAACAAAGGCTGGTGGCACCAGGTGCGAAACCAGGGCCACTCCACGGGTGTGAGGAAGCGGATGATTCGCAGGAGGTCCTCGACGGGGAGGATTGACATCGGCGCAAGGGTGTCGCGGCGCGTGAGCATGGAGCGGATGGGATACCTTGCAGCATCGACGTCCTGGTCGACAGAAGTGAGGGCTGCCGCGCGTGCCTTGGGGGAAAACCGAAGCTGGTCCTGCTTGAATTTGAGACGGGCTGACGCGTCTGAGAGCACGGTGGACACTTGCGCATTGCTCAGAGGGGTTTCGAATATCAGCCAGAGCGGACACACATGTAAAACATGCCCGTATGTTTCGTGAAAGCAATACTGTCGCTAGTCATACCCATCGTTAGTCTCGTTCCCAGACCCTTATCGGAGATTGAATCGGAAGTCGAAAAATCGGTGTCGAGAGTCTCTAATGACGGGCAATTGACCAGAAAGTCAATCAACTGATTCAAATTGTCGTGTGGAGAGACCTCGGGGTCAGAGGTGAGAACCTCTTAGTCGAGAACGACTTTGAGTTGTGTTAGTTGGCCAGGAGGAACAAGTGACCAAGGGAAGACGATTTGGCGGATGCAGAAGATCCGTAACTTTGGAAGCGGGCCCTTGAAGAACGAGCGTCCAAGAAGGTGCTTAATCCCCATCGGGGACATGTTCGACACGCTGAGTTCGAGGCGTTCCAGGATCGGGGCTGTCTGAGTGTTGATCTTTTGAAGATTTTCCGAATGAATCAAAGAAAGGTTGGGGATGTAAATCTCACGCGTGTGGGAGATGTGCGGAATGAACAGGGAGAACGTGTCTTTACCCATCGACCGGCCGAGCTCGATAAAAAGCGGCGCGTTCCTCGCGCGGGACAGCCGCTCAGCAATCCATTCCTTGTTCCGAGAGTAGGTCGAGAAGTGTGTCCAGAGCGTCGAGTCGCTCAGAGCGACCTGACGCCAGTGCTGGCATACATGCGTGACGCGGATCCAGTCATACTTCGGGGTCGGGGGGAAAGCCTGATTCGAGAACGACGCGTTGAAGTGGAAGATGCGCGCGAGGATCTCCGCAGGGAGAATGGAGATTGGCGTGAGCGTGTTGCGACGCGTGAGCATAGCGAGGACGAGACACTTCGCAGCATCGACGTCCTGGTCGGCCATGGCGAGGGCTGCCGTGCGGGCCTCGGGCGTTTGAATGGCAGATTGGAACTGGTTCAGCTTGCATTCGAAGCGGAAAACCACGTCTGGGAACGCAGTGGGCGCTTGAACGTTTCTAGACATGAAGAGTTTGAGGCATTAGCTAGAGACAACATAAAGGCAGGACGCGTCCCACATTTCGTGAGGGGCGATGATGTCGCTGCCCGTGTCCGTCATTGTCGATGGAGAGCCATGCAAGTCGACAATCGGTTCCCGGGCAGCGGGCGGCAACTGACCGGGAGTAGCACGTGCACCCGGGGCCGCGGGCCGCTGTGAGATCTCGATGACTGCCACAAATCACAGCACGCAACTTACGGCGGTCTCAAACTGAAGGCTGCTCACCTGCTGGTTGTGGCGCTCATCCTAACTTTGTGTTCAAGTTTTCCTTGTTGCTCTGGCTCTGGTGTACCCCAACTAATAAATTATTAGGCCTTACCTTTGGACAAACCTTGATAAGCGACGTGACTGCCGGAGGTATTCTCTTCCTTTCCATTTTACGGGACTCTAGTACGTCGGCAAAAAGACGTGAAATGATACAAAAATACAGCTGCCACCGCAATAGCCCCTACCACCCACTCTACACAGGTCCCCACCCACTTGCATTGGGCCGGTGTAAACCCCTCACCACCACTCATCATCAGAGATGTAGTCGTAGATGTAGTCATAAGTGTAGTTGTAGGTGTAAGTATAGTCATAGGTGTAGGTGTGGTCGCAGTCGTAATCATCTGTGTCCTCGTCGTTGCCCTCGTCGTGGTCCCACCGGAAGTCACGGACGACCTTCTCGAGCGCTTTAGCCTGCTTCTTCGTGATCGAGCAGTTGTCGATGCACAACGTCGTCAGCGGCATCTTGCTTGCCTTGCGCCGCTGAATGGCGCCCAGGACGAGGTTGTACAGGACGCCCGAGCCGGGCACCGCATCCTTGAAATTCTGCGTCTCCAATAGAAGGGACGTCAGCTTTGGGAAGATAAGCTCGTGCACGGGTGCAGGTGCATGGTTGTCGTCGTCGTTGGACGCCTGCGCCTGCGCGCGCCTGCCATCGTCGCCGTGTTTCTTCTTTCGTCCTTTTTCTTTTACACGGGCAATCACGTCGGTGCGTTTTGGTGGCTTGAGTGCCTGCAGGAGACCGATAGTCCCACGCCCGTAGACTTGGATCGTGCTGACTTCTGTGCAGTGCTGAAAAATCTCACCCCAATTTATGAATTGATCCGGGCTGGGACGGTCCATGGAAATGGAAAGAAATTCGATGTTTGAAAGAGACAGCACCTCGCACGCTCGCCTGAGAATGTTTACCCTATCGTTGGGCTCAGCAATTCTGTAGAATGATAGACTAAGTTCGTCATCACTCGCGGCTTGGATGGCGTGCCTGTGGGGGAAGGGCGACATAGGGAGGGAAGTAGATGCGACTATGGTTATCACACGACCCACGTGGTTTAGGTTAATCTTGAAACTTCGGAACTTGACGGAGGTAGGGTCGTTGAAGTGTGCCAGGAGGATAGGAAATATGTCGTGGTCGTTGTGGGTCGCAGTATTCTCGGACGTACAATCCAGACGAAGCGTTGTAGAAGAAGGTAGCTTAAGCATTTTCAACAAGTTCGTCACGCGGGAGCTTGACCCGCCAAGGCACAAACTCGAAAGAAGTGGAAAGTGAATCGTTTGCCCACCTGAGTACTCACTGAGCGTAGCAGGCAAGCAATTGTCGAGCGTCAGAACCTCCAATGATAGGCAACTGACCAGAAGGTCAATCAATTGATTCAAATCATCGGCGTGCAGAGAAACCTCAGACTTGAAGCTGAGAGCCTCTTCGTTGAGAGTAACTTTAAGCTGTGTTAGTTGGCCACGAGGAACAAGTGACCAAGGGAAGGCGATTTGAGAGACACGGAAGATCCGTAACTTCGGAAGCTGCCCGTTAAAGAACGGGTGTCCAACAAGGTGCTCAATCCCGATTGGGGAGACCTTTGACACGCTGAGTTCGAGGACTTCCAGGGCTGGAGCTCTCTGGATGCTGAACTCTTGGACAATCTCCGATTGAAGGTTGCGTAGGTAGAGCTCGCGCGTGTGGGAGATGTGCGGGGTGAACAAGGAGAACGTGTCTTTGCCAATCGACCCGTCGAGCTCGAGGACGAGCGGCGCGTTCCCCGCGCGGGACAGCCTCTCAGCGATCCAGTCCTGGTTCCGGGGGGAGGTCGAGAAGTGCCTCCAGAGGGTCGAGTTGTCCAGCGCGGCTTGACGCCAGCGCCGGCATACATGTGTGGCATAGACCCAGCCAAGCCTGAGAGTGTGGGAATAGGGCTGCTCCGAGAACGCGCTAAAGTGGAAGACGCACGTGAGGATCTCCGCAGGGAGGATGGAGATCGGCGCGAGCATGTTGCGGCGCATAAGGATGGAGAGGATGGAGTTCGGCGCGAGCATGTTGTGGTGCGTGAGCATGGAGGGGATGAGACGCTTCGCAGTGTCAATGTCCTGGTCGACTGTGGAAAGGGCTGCCGCGCGTGCCATGGGTGTTTGGGTGGCGGATTGGAACTCGTTCAGCTTGCATTCGAGGCGAGCTAACACGTCTAAGAGCGCAGGGGATGCTTGAGTGTTGCTAGTCACAAGATGTTTTCGGTTTGGGCATCAGTCAGAGCAGACATACATAGAAGATGTTC
The DNA here is from genome assembly GCA_022376545.1 of Russula dissimulans. Taxonomy (NCBI): domain Eukaryota; kingdom Fungi; phylum Basidiomycota; class Agaricomycetes; order Russulales; family Russulaceae; genus Russula; species Russula dissimulans. The sequence goes on from WTXJ01000008.1 coordinate 49,982, forward strand.
CTACGTTTCGTGAGGGGCGATGATGTCGCTCCCAGTGCCCGTCGTTGCTGTTGAAAAGGCCGATGATGACTCGGAGTTCCGGGTTGGTGCCTGATGATGCCGAGCTCCGCCCTCCATTGTGAGCCCCGCGCTGAGAGCTGTGCGAGTCAAGATCAATTCCAAGTGGAATACTGCGATGTAGCAGGAGGTCGTGGGGGCTTCTGGTAAGTACTGGCGCTATAATCACGGCATGGCTGTGCGTCTCCTGTGCACCACATCACTACTACAACTCCGACTTGTCTCTGCTCTGTATTTCTGCACGGTGCACTAGTATGGGTGTGTTTCCACTTGTGGATGTGTTGCAATCTTTGTCTGTGTACATCGAAGCTATGAGAAGTGTTTGACTATCGCTGTTATAAGTTTTGCATTACACCTTGGATTTGTCAGCCCCCTCGTTCGTCTTTTGTCTTCCATCTCATCCCATTGCTCTCTCGCCTTCTCGACCTCTTTTTCAACCTCAAAGCCGACTGTGCGCCGAGGACCTACCCGTCGCCCAAACTCCCGTCGGGCTCCTTGTTCGGTTGACGTCAAATCGTCGCCACGCTCGACCCGCCGGCCCCATTTTTCGTCAATCGATGTCGTTCGGGGCATCTGACGCCAGCGCTGACAGACGTGCGTGACTCCGATCCATTTGAGTAAAGGCTTGTGGCACCAGGTGCGGAACTAGGGTCGCTCCAGGAGAGTGAGGAAGCGAAAGATGGGCAGGAGGACCTCTGCGGGGAGGGTGGAGATGAACGCAGGCATGTTGCGGTGGGTGAGCACGAAGAGGATGAGACGTGTCGCAGCGTTGATCACTTGGCCGACCGAGGCGAGCGCTGCTGTGGGCGCCTTGTGGGTTTGGATGGAGAATCGAAACTGGTTCAGCATGCGGGCTAATACGTCTGAGAACACTTCACGATGAGCTCCGTGTCACGGCGGTACCGACCGGGCCGGGGGAAGAGTGCACCTTGCACCTCCCTCTTGACGAGAACTAAAGCGAACGGGTCAAAACGACGTGACATGATACAAATACAACTGCCAGCATAATGGACCCTGGCACCCATTTTCCGCCAGCCCAGCGTAAACATGCGCCGCAGGGGTGCTTCGTCACGCTTTCATAAATCATGACCTAAGCTGGCCGCGTTGATGCGACTCTGCGAGAGTCCCTCTTGACATTAACGTCCACACAGCTATTCCCTCGTTCGTAAAAACATGCCCAAGCGCGTCGTCGCGCCGCTCTCTCAAGCTGTTGACTATGATCTTCAGGTGGTTCCTGTTTCAGGCCGCAGCGCAATTCCCTTCCGCCTGTCCCCTTCGTCATCCCTTTCTCTTCCTGCAGCTGCCGCAACGTTATCAACCATGGCTTCCACGGCGCTCGCCCCTCCCCTCGTTTCCCCTTCTAGGCGCCTTCTCCGCCGCCGCCGTTTTAGGCAAGCCGCATGGCCCACTCGCGCAAGATGTTCTCGCTGTCGATGACCACGTTCACCACCACGTGTCAGTCGCACCAACACCCCTCCGAACCCCTGCTCTGCAGTACAGGAGGGCACCAGGGGATGTTCTTGCCTCCGCCTCTGCACCCTGCTACTTCATACGTGGGGTCACTCCCCAAATCTTTTGGTTCCGTTAGTGATTAATGATTACTTTCTTCAGGTTTCAGGAACGGGGCTATTGGGAGAGAGCTCATCTGCGGTGCGTGCACCGGTGGCACCTGTTCTGGCGTGTTCTCTCATCGGTCATGGGTTTGTCCCCCGCCTGCTTTCTTGTGATTTGATCTTATATGCCATCTAAGGTTCTTGGGCATCGTACACAGCCGTTCGCTATGTCATCGCCTATACGGTCTATCAAGACAGCACCCGTCGATCGGTGGCGCTCTCCCTTGGTATCTGCTCTCTTCTCTCCCTCCTTTTTGTGGTGGCTCTCGCTCTATCGTTTGTGCTTCTATGCCACGTTTCCCGGCGACGCCGATTCCGGTGCAAGTTCTCACATCCTTTGCAATTCCTCGTCTCGTTCTTTCTCTTCGCCCTCACCATGGTCAATCTGGTCTTGGTCATTGTCTGGAGACATGCTTGAGCCTACCTGACCGATGTCATTGGAATCTCGACGTTGTTTGGGTTGGGGTTGGCAGTCAATGCGGCACTCATGCGCCTGCTTTTGGAGTCTGGCTCACCGCCGCCATCGTGCGGTTGGCTTTAACGGCTATTTTCCTTGTGCGTTTTCTACTCGTATGGTCGTTCCTTCGCACAATCTCATCCATGGACCTCGCAGGTGGTCTGTCATATCACTTCAAGAACTTATCGCGCATTACGGTGGCCACCCAGTTACTGTCCTGACGATGTTCGGAGAATGGATTCTGTTAAGATATCACAGATAATGCATGGCTGCACGCCCCTTCGGCCTTCCCCTGTCATACATTCTTTCACCCATAAACGCGGGGGATTCTCGAGTATCCCACAACGTTCTTTGTCCAGCAGTCGAATGGCTGTTTTACCCGAATACAGCACCCGGAATCGTGAAGGAGAGGACGTCAGCTCCGATTCTGCTGAAAGTTCCACGCTATCTGAGGAAGGTTCGAGTTCTAAACCAGGCTCTCGCACCGCCACACACACGTCACCACGACATACCTCGAGCCTACGAGACGTGCGTACTGGTGAAGGCTCGTCGAGGTGTGCGGCCATCCCGTCAGATGCCGAGGAAGGGGACCTGAGAGGATTTGCTGATCATTTCCGTGCTCTCGTCAATCGGATATTCCGCGAGTTTGAGGACTCTAGGAATTTGGAAGCAATACCGAACCACCCATGCAGCCTTTACATCACGTTCTTGACACGCATATCCCCCACATGACTATTCGCGAATTCGGGCGTGAGGTGGCTATTGAGGAGCCCATCACCATTCTCGGTGGGATTATCCAGTACATGCCGACGATCGAGTCGATGGGCTCGCGTGAGCTTGCGAGCCTCCGCTCCACCAGACTTGTCAGCGGCACTCCTTGCCGCATCGGTTCCCCGTGAGTCGTAACGTCCTCCTCCGTGTCCTCGCGTCTTCCTACGGGCGCAACGATGGCTTCCTTTAGCAACGCCGCCAGCGCGAGCCTCGCAAGCGCAAGCCAACCGCCGGGCAGGAGCAAGAGCCTGAACCGGCTCCGGACACCATCGGAGCTCGGGGAGCTTGTTCGGGACTCCTTGCGGGCGCGGGGCCAGTCGCGCTCTATGCCCCCAGCGACACACGCGACATCTGCATCCGCATCATCAGCGCGCCCAGGCAGCGGGGGAAGTCTGAGCGGGAGTGGGAGCGTTGGTGGAGCCGAGTCGGTGGGCGGCGGCGCGGGATCGCAGCGGAGTCGGAGCAACAGCCTTGGGCCGTGCGAGGTGCTCGCGCCTGTGACGGAACATGGAGAGCTTGGGCGCGAGGATTTGTCATTGCCTGCACCGCGCCAGCTGTCCTCGTCTCCGGATCAGCTCTTTGCGGGCGTTGGTGGATCGAGCGAGGTGGGCGAGCTTGGAAGGGCGGAGCGGGCCGGTCTTGGGCTAGCAGCTTGCCCTCGGCTACCTCGACGTATTTCACTGTTAGGACGTCGGGCTCTGTGAGTGGCAGCGGCGGTAGTGGTGACCCTGGTGCTGGTGCTGGTGGTCATGCCGGGCCCAGATGAGGATATATGACGAAAACAAAGACGAAACGAACATCGAGCGAGATGAAAAGTCGCTACGAGATGAGACGACACAAACACTTCTATTAGCGGCTTGGAGTTTGTCCCAGACCAATTCACCAGTCTCTAAACTAACTTTGAAAGCTGCAAGTTTCGGTTGTATGTTACCTCTGGGCTGTTTGTCTTTTTTTTTTTTGGCCTCTTTGTTATTTGTTTGACTGGGAACCATCATCACTAAGTGTTACAGTATAGCGGCGTGTGCCACGCGTGTTTCCTTTCCCTTCTCCCGGGGTGATAGCAATGTATGGGAACTATAGAGTCATACTCTACACTTGATTGATTTTTACGACCAGCGTCGTGCGCTCCCTGCCTGCCTTATTAGTATTGGTCTCATACCCATTTAGGAAGGAGGGCCGCTCGTCCATCATATCACATATCACCATAATTCAGTGACATGCCTCGTGGCAGACACGAGTCCTAGGGTTTCTTGTGTCTGGGTTGTTGTCCGCACCGTTACAGCGTCTACAATCTTCCCATTGACCCTCGACGACCACCCACACACTCTTAACGCAATGTCTGTCCATCCCTCTCCAGAGTTGAGATCTCTCTTTGAAGCGGCTCTCAATGAATTCGAGGGTCGCACAGGGACCAAGTTAATCCAACATCAAATCTTCGACGACCTCCTAGCCTGCGAATCTGTCGAGGGCATTCTCGATATCCTCCAGGAGCAAGCCAAGCCTCTGCGTACCGCTCTAGGAAATGATGGCACGCTCATGAAGTGGATCAACCGGACCGTTACTGTCCTTCATTTCCTTTCTACTAATAGTATGATCGTGGATGGTGTCAGTTCGGTATGTGGCTACCTTTCTTCCGCTAGCAGTCTATGCAACGATCATCACGCTTCTCTCAAGGCCTTCCCACCCGCAAGAGCCGTCTTCGCAGGAATCGGCATGCTTCTTTCTGTACGTTTCTTCCGTTTGGTTCGCTCGGCTAGCTTTCTTGTGACATCTGTGACTGCCATCAGGCAATCAACGTCAAGGATATCGACAAGAACTACGACACCCTTATCGACCTTTTCGAGTCTTTCGAATCAGTCCTCAAGCGACTCGACATCTATACCAAGATTCCATCTACTCCAGCGATGACCGAGATTATCGTAAAGATTCTCACCGAACTCCTTTATACTATTTCCCTCGCAATACAACAGATTAAACAAGGTCGATTCAGTAAGCGCTATCGTCTCTGATAGTATGCTTATTAACGCAATGCCATGCAGAGAAAATCGGAAAGAAACTCTTAGGACAGAATGATCATGAGGTGGAAGCCATACTGCAAAGATTGGACCGGTTGACGCTAGAAGAGGCACGAATGACCGGGACAACGACACTCCAAGTCGTATATGATATTTTGAAGAATATGACGATGGTTATGGATGGTGCGCAGGACTTGCTTATCGATTCTCCGCGTTGTACTGAATATTTGCGTTCTCATCTAGACAGAAGCGTGTTGATGGATGATATTCGTCGTATTCTCGGTGCGTTTGTCGCTTTGAGTACGCTGTCGCCTTTGACAGGTGTGGCAGTTGACATGCAGCAAATTGCAATCAACATGAATAAATCGAAACGTGTGTTCAACCCCGATTCGCGATTGCGATTGGTGATGACTAATATGGCCTATTAGGTGACGAGTTGCAGAAAGACGTTCGAGGGTGGTTGTCTCCACCTGATCCATCCATAAACCACACTATAGCAAGAGCTGCTCATCATGAGGGAAGCGCGAAATGGTTCGTCAACGGAAACACTTTCAAAGGATGGAAAATGGGAACAGGATCACTCATATGGGTTAACGGCAAACGTATGTTCACACCCTTGCTATCTTCTCTGCTAGTAGTATTGAGACGTCATTTTACAGCCGGATCAGGGAAGTCTATTCTTTCGTGCGTGTCAGTCCATCTCGTCGCCCTTCTCAAACGACTGACGTCCCAACCCAGCTCGTCAATTATTGAAGACATCACAAAATCATGCGACGCGGGATTGGCATCGATTGCCTTCTTTTATTTTGACTTTAAGGACGAGTCAAAGAAGAATGCCCGTGGCGCGCTCTCTTCACTCCTCGTGCAACTCGCCGCCCAGTCAGATGCTTATTCCGAAATTCTCTCTGCCTTGTACTCGAAACACAACGCTGGCGCCAAGCAACCCAGTGAAGATGCGCTCAGACAGTCCCTTGAAAGCATGCTGGTCATTCCGGATCAACCGCCCATATATATTGTCATCGACGCGCTTGATGAGTGCCTAAATAGCGCGGACACGCCATCACCAAGGGAGAAAGTGTTGTCCCTTGTGGAGTGGCTAGTGGAATTACGCCGTTCAGATCTGTGGGTTTCTGCCACCAGCCGACCGGAGCCCGACATTGCGGCTGTTCTCGAGCCATTGGCGTCTCGTGTCATTTCCCTTCACACTGAAGCTGGACAGAATGAAGACATCAGAAATTATATCAAGTGGTTCGTAACTTCAGACCCGAAGGCAAAAAGATGGAGAAAACAAGAGCAAGAACTCGTTATCGAGAAGCTCTCGGAGAGAGCTCAGGGGATGTAAGGCTCTATCTTCCGGTACCCGTCGAATTTGACTAAGTTGGTGATGCAGGTTCAGATGGGTGTTCTGCCAGTTGGACAGATTGCGACGATGCATCGTATCACGCATCCGGCATGCCCTGGACGAATTACCGGAGACATTGGATGATACATACGAGCGCACGTTATTGGACATCGACAAGGAAAATTGGGCGTATGCGCATCGTCTCTTTCAGTGCCTCGTTGTCGCTCGTCGTCCGCTCCGTGTCGAAGAGCTTGCGGAGTTTCTTGCGTTCGAATTCGACGATGGAGGAAGTCCAACATTTCAAGCGGATCGCCGCCCTGAAGACCCAAGAGATGCGGTGTTATATACATGCTCTAGCTTGATTTCCGTCGTCGATGATGATCGTTCCACTATCGTGCAGTTCTCGCACTTTTCGGTCAAGGAGTACCTGACATCGACGCGGATTGCAGAAGGGCATGTTCAGCGGTACTACACCCCCCTCGAACCAGCGCATTTGCTGGTCACACGGGCGTGTCTTTCGCTTCTGCTCCAGCGGGACGATCAGGGATTGGAGGACTCGGAATGCATGGAGGACTGGGATGACTGGGAGGGCTGGGAGGACTGGAAGGACTGGGAGGACTGGAAGGGCTCTGGAAACTCTCGAGACACAGAACCCTGGTCCTCGGACGACTCAGACGACTGGGACAATTCAGACGACTGGGACAATGCAGACGACTCGGACGATTCAGACGACTCGGACGACCGGGAACACCGGAACTTTCCCCTTCTACAGTACGCTGCACAGTACTGGGTGGAGCACGCGAAGTTCGGGAATTCATTGTCACACTCACAGACAGAAGACATGGCGAAACGGCTATTCGATCCGAAGAGCACGAATTTTGGAGCCTGGATCTCGATATGCGATATGGATTCTGAAAAGCACACACACATACCGAGCAAGTATTTGCGACGAACTCCACTATATTATGCAGCACTGTTGGACTTGCGTGGTGTGGCAGAATGGCTAGTCAACACGCGGTTCCAGAACATAAACGCATTGGGTGGTCGTCACGGTACTCCATCGCATGCTGCCTTTCGAACTGGATCTCTTGAAGTTGCGCAGTTTCTTCTCATGCGCCGTGGGGACGGCAATTGCGTGAGTAATGACTTCCCTCTTTTCTATGTCGTATCTGACCGAGTATTGCTTGACCAGGGTGCGAATATAAATGCCATTAATTACACAGGGCGGACCCCACTTACTGTGGCATTGAAATATGGATCAATAAAGACATTAATGAAGGTTACAAATCTACTGCTTGGTCACGGCGCAAATCCAAATGCGCTGCTCGGGCACAAGTCTTCAATTTATACGGCTTTGTCACGCGGTCATCGTGACGTTGCGCATCTGCTACATGGGCATGGTGCGAACCCAAATTGCCGGGATGACGGTGGAAAGACCCTACTACATGTGGCCTCTGAACAGAGAGACCTGGAAGTCGCTCAGGGACTTCTGGAGCTTGGTGCTGATGTCAACACGCGTGACAACCAAGGCAAGACACCACTCCATGTAATGACGGGAAAAGATGTCGCTCTGCTATTGCTAGAACGTGGCGCAGATCCAAACATTCGGGACGATGATGGCCAAACACCATTACATGTGGCATCACGACAGGGAAGTCTGAAGATCGCTCAGCGGCTTCTGGAGCTCGGTGCTGATGTCAACTCACGTGACAAGCAAGGCAAGACACCACTCCATGAAATGCAGTCGCTACTCCATGGAATGCAGCCGAGGAGCGAAGATGTCGCTCTGCTATTGCTAGAACGTGGCGCAGACCCAAGAATTCGGGACGATGATGGCCAAACACCATTACATGTGGCCTCACGAGAGGGAAGTCTGAAGATCGCTCAGCGGCTTCTGGAGTTCGGTGCTGATGTCAACTCACGTGACAATCAAGGCAAGACACCACTCCATGTAATGCAGCCGAGGAGCGAAGATGTCGCTCTGCTATTGCTAGAACGTGGCGCAGACCCAAGCATTCGGGACGATGATGGCCAAACACCATTACATGTGGCCTCACGAGAGGGAAGTCTGGAGATCGCTCAGCGGCTTCTGGAGCTCGGTGCTGATGTCAACTCGCGTGACAATCAAGGCAGGACACCACTCCGTGTAATGAGGAGCAGGGCACCACTCGAAGTAATGAGGAACACGACACCACTCCATATAATGAGGAGCAGATATGTCGCTCTGCTATTGCTAGAACATGGCGCAGATCCAAGCATTCGCGACGATGATGGCCAAACACCATTACATGTGGCCTCACGACAGGGAAGTCTGAAGATCGCTCAGCGGCTTCTGAATCTCGGTGCTGATGTCAACTCACGTGACAAGCAAGGCAGGACACCATTCCACGTAATGCGGTTGCCACTCCGGTCACGATTCCTTGGAATGCAGCCGAGGAGAGAAGATGTCCCTCTGCTATTGCTAGAACGTGGCGCAGACCCAAGCATTCGAGACGATGATGGCCGAACACCATTACATGTGGCCTCACGAGAGGGAGGTCTGAAGATCTCTCAGCGGCTTCTGGAGCTCGGTGCTGATGTCAACTCACGTGACAATCAAGGCAAGACACCACTCCATGCAATGAACACAGACGCCGCTCTGCTATTGCTAGAACGTGGTGCAGATCCAAGCATTCGGGACGATGATGGCCAAACACCGTTACATGTGGCCTCACGATCGGGAAGTCTGGAGCTCGCTCAGCGGCTTCTGGGGCTCGGTGCTGATGTCAACTCACGTGACAATCAAGGCAAGACACCACTCCATGTAATGCAGTCGAGGAGCGAAGATGTCCCTCTGCTATTGCTAGAACGTGGCGCAGACCCAAGAATTCGGGACGATGATGGCCAAACACCATTACATGTGGCCTCACGAGAGGGAAGTCTGGAGATCGCTCAGCGGCTTCTGGAGTTCGGTGCTGATGTCAACTCACGTGACAATCAAGGCAAGACACCACTCCACGTAATGCAGCCGAGGAGCGAAGATGTCCCTCTGCTATTGCTAGAACGTGGCGCAGACCCAAGCATTCGGGACGATGATGGCCAAACGCCATTACATGTGGCCTCACGAGAGGGAAGTCTGAAGATCACTCAGCAGCTTCTGAAGCTCGGTGCTGATGTCAACTCGCGTGACGATCAAGGCAGGACACCATTCCACGTAATACAGTGGAGCACCAATGTCCGACTCCCGCTACTACTACTGAAGGGTGGTGCAGACATAGGCGTTCGAGATAACGATGGCAATACTCCACTGCATATGGTTTCACGATGGGGAACGTTGAAGGTCCCTCAATGGCTCCTGAAGCGCGTTCATCATCTCCGGAAAACCCCGAAAGGCCGGATACATCTCAACCGCGGAGGGGAATGGTGCACGAATTTATCGCGACTATTGCTAGAGCGTGGTGCAAACCCAGGCGTCCAGAACAACGATGGCCAGACTCCCCTTCACGTGGCCTCACGCGAGGGAAACATCGGGGTCGCTCAGCAGATTCTCAAGTTCGATGTTGATGTCAACTCTCATGACTGTCAAGGCCGGACACCATTCGAGATAGCAGTGGAAAGGGGACGCGATGGGGTGGCAAAACTGCTGCTGTCGCGTGGCGCAGAAAGGCCGAGTTCCGAGTCGAGGCCCAGCGGTGGCGCAGAAATGCCGAGTTCCGAGTCGACGCAGAGCGGTGGTGCAGAAAGTCCAAGTTCGAAGCAGAGCGGCGACGCGACGCGAAGGACTACAGGTCGGGAAACTGCCCTACCGCTTTGGTATAAGGGAATGCTTCTCGTTTTTTCTTTCCTCTTCGTTCTCTTTTTGTCCGTTGGAATTCAAAGCAGGTACGATATTTATAGTACGATACGAACGTAGTCGTCTTTTCTTTCTCGTACTCAATTACTCTACCATATGTATCATGCTCATTCATACGTGCTAGCTTCCGTATTATCTTATGGTGTTACTTGTCATTTTCGTTTAGATGAGAATGTTGTACTACTTCGCTTTTATCCTCTGGAAATTATACTCGTACTACCGCTAGTTATCTCGGACTCCTCCGAAGGCATCCGAAAAGCGAAGTTCAATCAGTTTATCCTAAAACAACAATAAAAAACATAGTGTAGTACAGTAACGGCGACAGGAATGGAAGAGGTACAGTAGTATCAGTTGTATCGAGCATACCTCCCACCTCTGGATATGCGCTCTCTTATTCTGATTCACCTGATCTTTCTAAGATGTCTGATCCCCTGGCCGACACCCAGCTAGATGAGCAACCCAGGACATGATATAAATTCGAGCACGTCGCGTCACCAAATACGAGCACACTTTGCAATGCCGTCCAGCAGCGGGAGCAGGTGATCAATTTGAGTGAGAACTAGCGTCGTCAAGACAGATTGTGGTGCATGCGGGGAGCATCCGAGACGGCCACAGATCCCCATGACTGGGATGTCCAAAGGAGATAGCGGATATACAGGTTGTGTTTCCGGTTCGCATTTATCACCATTGTTATCTTATTAGTACGCTGCCATATTTCTCGCCTTGATTTCGTCAAATGACTATGATTTGGCACGGTCAGCAGCCATTTCTTGCCTCTGTTAGGTTAGCTCTAGCCGATTAGTAGGCGAGCACTCCCAGTGTATCTTGCAAGGAACGACCTATGCTGGCCCATTTTTGGCACGGAGCCGTTTCGTAGCCTTGCACAGTTGCCCGTTCTTTTTTCGCGAAGCCCACGATTCTCTCCGTGATTATCGATGTGGTGCGGTGGTTCAAACTTGACTCATCCCCGAAAAAGACTGTCGCCTTGGTTAGCTGGCCGAGAGGAACAACTGACCAAGGAACGTAGACGTGTGAGGGGCAGAAGGTCCGTAACATCGGAGCCTGCCCCTTGAAGAACGGCGTCCCAACCAACTCCAGACAGTCCAAGCGGGAAGTAACCATCATGTCGAGTTCGAAGTGGCCCGGGGCTAGAGCTTCCTGGAAACAGATGATCTCATGGGCGCCTTTGAAAAGACATGTGTACACGCCACAAAGGTGGAGCCCGCGCGCGTGCAAAAGGTGCGAACTAAGCATGGAGAGTGTATCCTGGCTCCTCATCCCGTATAAGTCAATGACAAGCGGCGCACTCCTCACACGAGACAGCCACTCGACGGCCCACCCTGTGCCCACTGGGGAGCCCGAAATGCGGGACCACAACGTCGAGTCGTCCAGGGCGATCTGACACCAGCGCCGCTAGACATGCGTGACTCCGATCTAGTATCCGATCAAATGCTGATGAGACCAGGTGCAGAACCTGAGGAAGCGGAAGATTCGCAGGAGGACCTCTGCGGGGAGGATGGACATCTGCGCGAGCATGTTGCTGCGCGTGAGCATGGAGAAGGTGAGACGCCTCGCAGCGTCGATGTCCTGATCCACCGAGCCGGAGGCTACCGTCTGCACCTCCGAGTTTGGATGGTGAATTGAAACTGGTTCAGCTTGCACCCGAGGCGTTCTAACACCGTTCACATCCGATTCTGAGAGCGAGGCGGACGCTTGCGGGTTGCCGGACAAGGGGACTTTTGAATATCAGCCAGAGGGGACACACATGTAAAACATGTCCCTACGTTTCGTGAGGACGATGCTGTCACTTATCATGCCCATCGTTGTCGTTGGAGAGATCGGTAATGAGTGATGTGCTTAATTGCGGCATCGTCACGGTGATCCCGCGACCGGGCCGGCACTTCAAGACGGTCGGGATTACTGTAGCACTGTAGTGGATCTCAAGGATCTCAAGCGAGCTACTAAAGCAAACGGGTCAAAGTGTCGTGATACAAATACAACTGCCACTGCGATGGCTACCACCCATTCTACCCAGGCCCTCAGCCATTTTGCACCGCGCCGGCGTAAACCTCTCCTCACCACCACACGCCAGGATCAAAAATGCCCCGCATAGTCGTCGTCATAGTCGAGGCCATTGTAATCGTAGCCACAGTCGCAGCCATGATCATAATCGTCGTCATCATCGTACTCGTCATCGTCATCGTCATCGCCCTCGTAGTGGCCCCACCGGAAGTCACGGACGACCTTCTCAAATGCGACAGCCTGCCCTGAGCTGATCACGCAGTTGTCGATGCACAGCGTCGTCAGCGGCGTCTTTTTCGCCTTCCGCTCCTGGACTGCGCTCAGGACAAGGTCAAACAGGACGCCCGAGCCTGGCAGCACCTCGGTGAAATCCAGCACCTCCAACAGCAGGGACGTTAGATTTGGGAAAACCGGCACCTCGACAGGTGCGGATAAACTCTTGTTATTGTTACTGTTGGATGCTTGCCTCCGTGTGACCTTGCCCTTGTTGCCGCGTCTCCATCTGTTTCCTTTTCCACGGGAATGCTGCGGTGGGGTAAGCGCCTGCAGAAGACTGGTCGTCCCATGCCCAAAGACCTGGACAGTAGTGACTTCAGTGCAGTGCCGAAACAGCTCGCCCCAGTTGACCGTCCTGACGGGCGAGAAAACGGAAAGAAATTCGAGCTTTGAAAGGGGCAACACATCACATGCTCGCCTGAGAAGCATGTCCGCCGAATCACTGAAACCCGTGTCCGTATCAGCTTGGATGACACGAGCGCGCGGGATCAGCAATGTGGGGAGGGAAGTAGATGCGACCACGTTTAGCGTATGAAATAAGTGGTTCAGCTTAATTTTGAAACTTCGGAACTTGATAGGGATGGGGTCGTTGAAGTGTGCCGAGAGTAAAGGAAGTATGTCGTGGTCGCTGTGGGTTGCAGTATTCTCAGAAGAACAAGCTAGACGAAGTGTTGTAGAAGAAGATAGTTTAAGCATTTTCAACAAGTTCGTGACGCGAGAGTTTGATCCGCGAAGGCTCAAACATGAAAGCCGTGGAAGGTAAATTGTTTGTCCACCTGAAAATTCGCCAAGCATAGCAGGCAAGCAATTCTCAAGGGTGAGAGTCTCCAATGACGGGCAGTTGACCAGAAGGTCAATCAACTGATTCAAATTGTCGTGCGGAGAGGCCTCAGGGTCAGACGTGAGAACCTCTTTGTCGAGAACGACTTTTAGTCGTGTTAGTTGGCCAGGAGGAACAAGTGACCAAGGGAAGACGATTTGGCGGACGGAGAAGATCCGTAACTTTGGAAGCGGTCCCTTGAAGGACGAGTGTCCAAGAAGGTGCTTAATCCCCATCGGGGACATGTTTGACACGCTAAGTTCGAAGCGTTCCAGGATCGGGGCTGTCTGGGCGTTGATCTTTTGGAAAAATTCCGAATGAATCAAAGACAGGTTGAGGATGTAAATCTCACGCGTGCGGGAGATGTGCGGAATGAACAGGGAGAACGTGTCTTTACGCATCAACTGGCCGAGCTCGATGACAAGCGGCGCGTTCCTCGCGCGGGACAGCCGCTCAGCGATCCAGTCCTTGTTCCGAGAGGAGGTCGAGAAGTGCGTCCATAGCATCGAGTCATTCAGGGCAACCTGACGCCAGTGCTGGCATACATGCGTGACGTGGGCCCAGTCATACTCCAGGAAGGGGGACATAAACTGATTCGAGAACGACACGTAGAAGTGGAAAATGCGCGCGAGGATCTCCGCAGGGAGGATGGAGATTGGCGCGAGCGTATTGCGGCGCGTGAGCATAGAGAGGACGAGACGCTTCGCAGCATCGACGTCCTGGTCGGCCAGGGTGAGGGCTGCCGCGCGAGCCTTGGGCGTTTGGCTGGCAGACTGGAACACGTTCAGCTTGCATTAGAAGCGGGCGAAGACGTCTGAGAACGCAGTTGGCGGTTGAACGCTTCTAGACACAAAGAGTTTTGGGCATTAGCCAGAGAGAACACAAAGGTGGGACGTGTCCTACGTATAGTGAGGGGAGATGATGTCGTTGCCTGTGTCCGTTATCGTCGTTTGAGAGGTTAATGATGAGTTCTGTGTTCGTATCTGATGGTGCCGAGTGATGCCCTTCATCATGGGCTCCATGTTGAGAGCTGTGCAAGTCGACGAGGTGCAGCCTGAGTGACGGCATTCCGGGAGTAGCACGTGCACGCGGGGTGGCGGGCCGCTCGGAGATCTCGATGATGAGCCTCGAATTCAAGAAAGTCACCCCGGATGCTCAAAACGATTCTCCGTCTTGTCTCGTCGCTCGACTGCATCTCGTTCAACTTCTTTTACCAGTACACTTGACGATTAGCATAGACGTGATCGTGATAGGCGTGCATAGTGAGGTTGATTCGCCGACGAAGACATGAAGAACTATAAGAACGAAAGCTCAGTTGGTCGCTCTAATCACGACAACTATAGGTTTATTCACCTATAAGAACGAAAGCTACATGCGAGTTAACTAAGTGGGGAATAGACGAAGGTACTTTGGTACTCACCTCAGTTGGTCGCTCTAATCACGACAACTGAGGTGCCTACGTATCGTGCGTGGTCTTTATATACTACGGTGCGTACTGGAATGCAACAACGAATAAAACAAAAGCAGGATGACGACATAAGTCCCGAACAAGTGGGCCACATGCTAATGTATCGACGTACGGAGCGCGAGAAGTATCGTACTTACAACGATCGTTTCTAGAACGACGCAGAAAGGAACAGAAGCTGTCTAAAATGTCAGAAAGAGTCAGGAAGAGTCCATTCGCGAGCTTAATGCTCCAAGAGGCGTCTTTTGCATTCCTCGACGTGATCAGCGAAGTGTGGCTTCGCGATCGACCCAAACGCTTCGATATCCGACACATAGTTCCTGACTGAGTATGAACGCCAGCCTCAGTCATCGCCCATGTTTGAGACTAATGCTTATCTACAATCTGATGGCCAATCAGATAAAAACACTATATATGAAAATCAGGACATCTAGAAATGGTTTGTGTCACTTTGTGAACACATTTTAGAATCCGAGGCCCGGGCGGAATCCGAGGTGCTACAAATGAGAGCGAGCAGGGACAAGAGCAACAACTTGAATATGCAGCCACACCCTTCATCGGATTTTGCCAGGCCACCCCTCAGGGTGGAGGTTAAGAGGAAAAAATACACGATATGCAGTGCAATGTATCGTACATCAGTCGGGAGCAAAAAGATACAAAGACATGATATGATATGAATACAACTGCTAGTGCACCGCGACGGCCACTACCACTCAGGTTCCCACTCTGCCTACGCCGAGCCAACATGAACCTCTCGCCACTGCATGGTCGGATTGCTAACGTCCTAGTAGTAGTCACCATAGTCGTCGCCATAGTCGTTACTATTGAAGTCGTCGAAGTTGAAGTCGTACTCATCGTAATAGTACTCGCGGTCACCCTCATCCCCCTCCTCTTCGTCATCGTCGTCGTCGTCACCTTCGTCATGGTCCCACCGGAAACAAGGGATGACCTTCTCGAGCTCTTTAGCCTGTTTCTCACTAATCGCGCAGCGGTCGATGCACAGCGTCGTCAACGGCGTCTCAGTCGCCTTGCGCCGCTGGACGGTGTTCAGGATGAGGTCGTATAAATCGCCCGAGGCGGGCACCGCATCAGTGAAATCCAGCATCTCCAATAGCAAGGACGTTAGCTTTGGGAAGATCGGCACGTTCACGAATCCAGGCACATGGTTGTCGTCCTCATCGAGCGCTTGCGCCCACGCGTCTCTGCCACCCTCACCGCCATTCCTCTTTCGTCCTTTTCCGCCAGCCGTCGTATTGGCCCGTTTTGGTGGTGTGATCGCCTCCAGGAGACCGATCGTCCCGCGCCCGTAGACCTGGATCGTGGTGACTTCTGTGCAGTGTCGAAAGATATCGCTCCAATTTATGAACTGATTCCGCATGGGGAAGTACACGGAAAGAAACTCAATACTTGAAAGGGACAGCACGTCGCATGCCCGCCTGAGAATGTCCACCCTGTCAGTAAGTTTAGCAAAGTGGGGGAATGATAGACTAAGTTCAGCGTCACTGTCCGCTTGAATGACGTGGGTGTGGAGGATCGATGGTGTAGGGAGGGAAGTAGATGCCACCATCTCTATCAAACAACCCACGAGGACGGAATCCAGGGTAATCTTGAAACTTCGGAACTTGACGGGGGTAGGGTCGTTAAAGTGCGCCCAGAGGAAAGGAAGTATGTCGCGGTCGCTGTGTGTTGCATTTTTCTCGGTAAAATTCAGACGAAGCGTCGTAGAAGAAGATAGCTTGAGCATTCTTAACATGTTTGTGATGTGGGAACTTGACCCGCCAAGGCTCAAACGTGAAAGCCGTGGAAGGTGAATTGTTTGTCTACCTAGGGGTTTGCTAAGCATAGCAGGCAAACAGTTCTCGAGGGCGAGAACCTCCAATACCGGGCAATCGGACAGGAGGTCAATCAACTGATCCAATTCGTCGCGCATGGAAACCGGAGCTATGAGAGCGTCTATGTTTTGAGTGACTTCCAGCTGTGTTAGTCGGCCACGAGGAACAAGTGACCAAGGGAAGAGGAGTTGGGATACGCAGAGGATCCGTAACTTCGGAAGGGGCCCATTGAAGAACGGGCGCTCAATAAAGCTCAATGAGCTTTTCGACACGCTGATTTCAAGGCGTTCCAGGGCTGGAGCTGTCTCAATGTTGATCTCTTGGAAAATTTGCGAGTGAAAGAGATACCAGTTGCGGAGGTAGAGCTCGCGCGTGTGGGAGATGTGCGGGGCGAAGAGAGAAAGCGTGTCTTCACCCATCGACCCGTCAAGCTCGACGACGAGCGGGGCGTTTCTCGCGCGTGACAGCCTCTCGGTGATCCAGTCCTTGTTCCGGGGGACTCTCGAGAAGCGCGTCCAGAGTGTCGAGTCGTCGAGCGCGACCTGACGCCAGCGTCGGCATACGTGCGTGACATGGACCCAGCCCAGCGAATAGGGCTGCTCCGAGAACGTAGTGAAGTGGAAGATACGCGAGAGGATCTCCGCAGGAGGATGGAGATCGGCGCGAGCATGTTGCGGGCGCGTTAATGTGGAGAGCATGAGACGCTTCGCAGCGGCAATGTCCTGGTCGGCTGTGGTGAGGGCTGCCGCCCGTGCCTTAGGAGTCCGAATGGAGGTTTGGAACTCGTTCAGCTCGCACTCGAGGTGGGCGAACACGTCTGAGAGCACTTGGGTGTTGCTAGACACGAGTTTCGGAGACTTGAGCATCAGTCCGAGCCGACATAGATAGGACGCGTTCCTACGTTTCATGAGGGGCGACGATGTCGCTTCCCGTGTTCGTCATTGTTGGAGAGGTCGATGATGAGTTCTGGGCTTGAGTCTGACGACGCCGTGCGACGCCCTTCATTGTGAGCTCCGTGTTGAGAGTTGTACGAGTCGACAGGAGGAGTGCACAGCGGAAGCGGAGCTTCAAGTGGCACGTGCACAGCTCCGATAACAACTCGGAGTGTCTTGAAAGCTGTAGAAAATTCGCTCTCACGACATATGCCTCCTACAAGATCTCGCTGACAGTTCAACTCGTGGCCTCGCCTTTCCCGTTCTTCCTCTCGCCCGCGCGACCATTGACACAAGGGCCCCACTCCGCGCTGTATCTCCGCATCTTTAGGTCCAAAAGCCCATCCGGGACGCTGAAAACGATTATATCAGTGAAGTGCCTTGGCCCGCCCACTTTCAGGGATTTCGGGATGAGCGTAGACGATCACCCTCCACTGGCAGATTCAAGTGTCTGTACTTCCGCCGTCTTTGCCCCGTTATCTTATCTCGACACCGGCACCGTCCGAAGTCTGGATCCCTCTCTCCGTATTGCATTCTTGGGCAATGTACAGTAGGACCTTGTTGCATATTCTATTCCTCCTCCGTCAGACCACTGTGACCCTACCCTCCTTAAGCGAGATTGTGACTTGACTAGGTGTCTACTAAGAAATGTTCCGCTTGGGCTCTCGGTCGTCCCTTCGCATTGGATATCTTTGATAGCTGTAGCAGTGATCGTATTATTCATGTGCATGCCTCTGAGTATGACCGATAGTACCTTCGCTCAGTCACATTCGCGAGACGTTTATAAGTGATCTTATGGCTAATTAGAGAGGAAGCAAGGGTTGGCTATTCTACCGTGTTAGGCAGATGAGTCGATATCGCATCGATGACGCTCCATAGAAAATGGGGCGGGCCCGTACTCCTAAAGTCCTAATAAAGAACTGATTATATCGAGCCTCCTTTGGTATTGAGAGTTTTGATGGGTTGGGACGCGAGTCGTGTCGTACAGTAGAACTCGAGCTGCTGACTAAGACGAGTGTCCTCCGAGAAGACCAAAACATTAATAAAAGACAAGAGACGAAGATGATTTCGAAGGCAAGTCGGCACGGCGGCGCGGTAAAGCGTTCAACGTCGAGAGATGAGAGGATGAGAGAAGTGAGAACGCGGTGAGATCTTGAAGTCGCACGAGGCAAGAGATGAGAGAGAAGACAGAGGGTGATATTGCGAAAGATCGCTGCTTCTACACGAGGCCGTTTGGGAGGGTTTATATACATTTTCGAGCACCTAGAGTAAAGTCCAAACGTATCATACCGTTATGGGGTAACAAGCGGGTGGCAAGTATGGTCGAGGCTAGCTGTATGGGTATAGTTGGTGGTGAGTGCAAGGGCGTCGGCCGACGTGGGCGCCCTGTAAGGTCCCCGTTGGTTACTGGCGACGTCGAGCGGGTGGCGTAGCGTACTGTAGGGTAAAGGAAAACCAGAGAGAAAATAGAGAGAGATACATACGAAAGGAGTAAATACTAATATCAAACGCGAGCGGGATTGTCCGAGAAGAAATCGATTGACGAAAAATGGGGCCGGCGAGGTCGAGCGTGGCGACGATTTGACATCAACCGAGCAAAGAGCCCGACGGGAGTTTGGGCGACGGGTAGGTCTTCGGCGCACGATCGGCTTTGAGGGCGAATAAGAGGTCGAGAGAGCGAGAGGGCGATGGGATGAGATGGAAGACAAAAGACGAACGGCTCGAAGGGGGCTGACAAATTCAAGGTGTGACTTCCGCTTAATGGCTGTTGAGGGAGAAAGGACCCATATTGCCTTAAAACTTACAACAGCGATAGTCAAACACCTCCCATAGACTTCGATGATAAACGATACACAGACAAAACTTGCAACACATCCACAGGTGGAAACACACCCATACTAGAGGGGAGCCATTCGTCGTGACTGGTCTTTTTTCCAAAAGGTTACCATTTCCACGGCTTTCAAGGCCTGATGGTGCACTGTGCAGAAATACAGAGCGGAGACAAGTCGGAGTTGTAGTAGTGACGTAGTGCACAGGAGATGCACAGCCATGCCGTGAGTGTTACTATAGCGCCAGTACTTACCAGAAGCCCCCACAACCTCCAGCTACATCACAGTATTGCACTTGGAATCGATTTGATTCGCACAGCTCTCAGCATGGAGCTCACAATGGAGGGCGGAGCTCGGCGTCATCAGACACCAACCCGGAACTCCGAGTCATCATCGGCCTTTTCAACAGCAACGACGGGCATTGGGAGCGACATCATCGCCCCTCACGAAACGTAGGAACGTTCTCTATGTATGTCTCCTCTGACTGATGCCCAGGCTGAAAACTTCTTGTGACTAGCAACACTCAAGCATCCCCTGCGCTCTTAGACGTGTTAGCTCGCCTCGAATGCAAGCTGAACGAGTTCCAATCTGTCACCCAAACACCCATGGCACGCGCGGCAGCCCTTGCCACAGTCGACCAGGACATTGACACTGCGAAGCGTCTCATCCCCTCCATGCTCACGCACCACAACATGCTCGCGCCGAACTCCGCCCTCTCCATTCTTATGCGCCGCAACATGCTCGCGCCGATCTCCATCCTCCCTGCGGAGATCCTCACATACGTCTTCCACTTCACCGCGTTCTCGGAGCGGCCCCATTCCCACACTCTGAATCTTGGCTGGGTCTATGTCACACATGTATGCCGGCGCTGGCGTCAAGTCGCGCTGGACAACTCGACCCTCTGGACGCACTTCTCGACCTCCCCCCGGAACCAGGACTGGATCGCTGAGAGGCTGTCCCGCGCGGGGAACGCGCCGCTCGTCCTCGAGCTCGACGGGTCGATTGGCAAAGACACGTTCTCCTTGTTCACCTCGCACATCTCCCACACGCGCGAGCTCTACCTACGCAACCTTCAATCGGAGATGGTTCAAGAGTTCAGCATACAGAGAGCTCCAGCCCTGGAAGTCCTCGAACTCAGCGTGTCAGAGATCTCCCCAATCGGGATTGAACACCTTGTTGGACAGTCGGTCTTTAACGGGCAGCTTCCGAAGTTACGGATATTCCGTGTCTCTCAAATCGTCTTCCCTTGGTCACTTGTTCCTCGTGGCCAACTAACACAGCTGAAAGTTACTCTCAACGAAGAGGCTCTCAGCTTCAAGTCTGAGGTTTCTCTGCACGCCGATGATTTGAATCAGTTGATTGACCTTCTGGTCAGTTGCCCGTCATTGGAGATTCTCACCCTCGACAATTGCTTGCCTGCTACGCTCAATGAATACTCAGGTGGGCAAACAATTCACTTTCCATTTCTTTCGAGTTTGTGCCTTGGCGGGTCAAGTTCCCGCGTGACGAACTTGTTGAAAATGCTTAAGCTATCTTCTTCTACAACGCTTCGTCTGGATTGTACGTCCGAGAATGCTGCGACCCACAACGACCACGACATACTTCCTTTCCTCCTGGCACACTTCAACGACCCTACCTCCGTCAAGTTCCGAAGTTTCAAGATTAACCTAGACCACGCGGGTCGTATGATAAACATAGTCGCATCTACTTCTCTCCCTATATCGCCGTTCCCCCACACGCATGCCATCCAAGCCGACAGTGATGGCGAACTTAGTCTATCATTCTACAGCATTGCTGAACCCAACGACAGGGTGGACATTCTCAGGCGAGCCTGCGAGGTGCTGTCTCTTTCAAACATCGGATTTCTTTCCATTTCCATGGACCGTCCCAGCCCCGATCAATTCATAAATTGGGGCGAGATTTTTCAGCACTGCACAGAAGTCACCACGATCCAAGTCTATGGGCGCGGGACGATCGGTCTCCTGGAGGCACTCAAGCCACCAAAACGCGCCGACGTGATGGCCCGTGTAAAAGAAAAAGGACGAAAGAGGAAACGCGGCGATGATAGCAGGCGCGTGCAGGCGCAGGCGTCCAACGACGACGACAACCATGCACCTGCACCCCCGCACGAGCTTATCTTCCCAAAGCTGACGTTCCTTTTTTTGGAGACGCAGAATTTCAAGGATGCGGTGCCCGGCTCGGGCGTCCTGTACAACCTCGTCCTGGGCGCCATTCAGCGGCGCAAGGCAAACAAGATGCCGCTGACGACGTTGTGCATCGACAACTGCTTGATCACGAAGAAGCAGGCTAAAGCGCTCGAGAAGGTCGTCCGTGACTTCCGGTGGGATCACGACGAGGGCAACGACGAGGACACAGATGATTCCGACCACGACTACACCTACACCTACGACTATACTTACACTTACGATTATACTTACACCTACAACTACACTTATGACTACACCTACACCTACGACTACGACTACGACTACGATTACGCCTACGACTACATTTCTGATGACGAGTGGTGGTGAGGGGTTTACACCGGTCCAATGCAAGTGGGTGGGGACCTCAGTCGAGTGGGTGGTAGGGGCCGCGGTGACAGTTGTATTTGTATCATTTCACGTCTTTTTTCCGGCCCACTAAAGTCCCGTAAAAGGGAAAGGAAGACAATCCCTCCGGCAGTCACGTCGCTTATCAAGATGTGTCCAAAAGTTAAGCCTAATATTTTATTAGTTGGGGTGAGCCAGAGCCAGATCAACAAGGAAAACTTGAACACCAAGTTATAGTAGGATGAGCGCCACCGCTAGCAGGTGAGCAGCCTTCAGTTTGAGACCGCCGTAAGTTGCGTGTTGTGATTTGGCGACGGTAGGCATAGACTTCGAGTGAGCGAGTCGATAAAACTTGACGGAGTCGGAGAAGCTCCG
Organism: Russula dissimulans; assembly: GCA_022376545.1. Lineage (NCBI taxonomy): Eukaryota > Fungi > Basidiomycota > Agaricomycetes > Russulales > Russulaceae > Russula > Russula dissimulans. Next base: position 72,172 of record WTXJ01000008.1, read on the forward strand.
GCCCGGTGCCTCCCGCTCCATGCTTCTGCTCAGTTGGGGTCCAGTCAAACAAACCGCATTTGCCCTTGAAACTGCCCACAACTCGCCCTTGGGATCCTCTAGATAATATGTGTTTTCGAATCCACCTCACCGGACCGTCGCAGGTTCGGTACTTAGCACGGTCGAGGTAAATTGTCCGTAACAGCAAGCAAACACAAACTTGAAACTATATCATTGCTCAGACCGCTTAGACTGCGGATACGGTATCATAAACAGAAGTGTTATCCGCCAGAGGCAAGCGGTTCAAGCCACTGATGGTCATATAGGGCTCCAGACAGTCTGAACGGGAAGCAACTATTACTATAGTACGTCAACGTCGTCAAGTTCCAAGTGTTCCTGCCAGTGACATCAGGAAAATAGGCAAAAACTTTTTGCCTTGTGAACTTGTGTTAAAAAAATAGGGTTTTATTGTACCTCTCTCCTGAAAATTAGTTTGCCAATCAACCTTTTTTTGGGCTGCAGGTTCCTTTTCGCCTTTTCTACCTTTTTGGCCTTTTTTTACCTTTTTTCCTCGGTCGAGCTAGTATAAGTGAAAAAAAGTTTTATGCAGAAATGCTGATGGAGCTGGAGCTTCCTGGTGGAAGACCTCTTGGAGGCCCTTAAAAAGACTTGTGTATATGTCGCGGAGGTGGAGCCCACGCGGGTACGAGAGACCGATCGGGGTCGTCCGGGGGATCTGACGCAAGCGCCGGCAGACGTGCGTGACTCTGATCCAGCTGAGTAAAAGCTTGTGGAACCAGGTGCGGAAGGGCCACTCCAGTAAAGTGAGGAAGCGAACGATTCACAGGAGGACCTCTGCGGGAGGATCGAGATCAACGCAAGTATGTTGCGAGGCGTGAGCATGGAGAGGATGAGACGTGTCGCAGCGCCGATCACTTGGCTGACCGAGGCGAGCGCTGCTGAGGGCGCCTTGGGGTTTTGGATGGAGAATCGAAACTGGTTCAGCTTGCACTCAATGCGGGCTAACACGTCTGAGAATGCTTGCGCGTTGAATATCAGCTAGAGCGGACACACATGTAAAACATGCCCCTACGTTTCGTGAGGGCGATGCTGTCGCTGATCATGCCCATCATTGGCGTTGGAAAGAATGGTAATGATATTTGTGTCTGGGACTGATGTCGCCGATGAGGTTGATTCGCCGACGAAGACATGAAGGACTAATACGAAAATAGCTCAGTCGATCGTTCAGTTCACGATGACTGAGTGTATTCACCTAATACGAAAATAGCTACGTACAGGTTAACAACGATGTGAAACAGCGAAAGAGAAACTATTGCTCACCTCAGTCGATCGTTCAGTTCACGATGACTGAGGTGTGCTACTGTACGGACGCGTCCTTAAGTACTACGAGGGAACGCTACGAGTTCCAAGGCTAAAGAAACACATGTTAAAGTTGTAATTGTAAAGACACCGGTGATCGAAGCGAAAGCGTTCTGGAAATGTGTACGAGTCCGATCTCGAGCCTTAAAGCTTAAAGTATCGAAGTAAGGTATGGTGAACTAAAAAACGTACTTGCGTACCCCAAGCACACCGATCATCACATGGATTCTTAGCGCGATCAGCAAAGCATGGCTTCGCGATCTTCAAGCGCTTCGATATTCAACAGCCGAGCGATGTGCTTCACGATGAGCTCCGTGTCGAGTTGCACAATTGTGACGCTCACGGGAAGAGTGGTTTCCCACGACCTCGCACCTCTTTGTGATGAGACTCTTGTACTAAAGCGAACGGGTCAAAACGACATGACGTGATACAAATACAACTGCCAGCGTGATGGACCCTACCACCCACTCTACTCAAGCCTCCACTGGCACCCATTTTCCGCCGGCCCAGCGTAAACCTCTCCCCCACTGCACGCCAAGATCCGCAATGTCAAAGGATTCATCGTCATAGTCGAAGCTGCCGTCGTCGTCGTCGTCGTCATTGTCGTAGTCGTCGTAGTTGTAATCATTGTCGTCATCAGCGTAATCATCGTACTCATCTTGGTACTCGTTGCCCTCGTCGTAGTCCCACTGGAAGTCACGAACAATCTTCTCCAGCGCGGCGGCCTTCTCCGCGCTGATCGCGCACCGGGTGATACACAGCATCGACAACGGTGCCTTTTTCGCCTTGCGCCAATTGACAGTACTCAGGGCAAGGTCGTACAGGACGCCCGAGCCGGGCACCATGTTGTTGAAATCCAGCGTCTCCAACAGTAGCGACGTCAGCTTTGGGAAGATCGGCACCTGCACAGGTGCAGCTACCCTGTTGTTGTTACTGTTATTGGATGCGTGCTCCCGTGCGTCTCCGTCCTTGTCGCCGCGTCTCCTCTTGTATCCTTTTCCACGGGAGTGCTGCGGTGGCGTGAGGGCCTGCAGAAGTCCCGTCGTCCCATGTCCATGGACTTGGACCGTAGTGACTTCTGTGAAGTGTCGAAACAGCTCGCCCCACTGCCAGTTTATCCCCTGGGTATTGACAGGGGTGAAAATGGAAAGAAATTCGAGCTTTGAAAGGGCAGTACGTGACATGCTCGTCTCAGAACCATGGCCACCACATTGCTGAAGTCCTCAACGCCGGGGAATGATAATGATAGACTAAGCTCGGCATCATTGTCCGTATCCGAGTCGGCTCCAAGGACAGTAGGGATCGGCGATGTGGGAAGGGAAGTAGATACGACCACGGTTAACGTACGACCCACGTGGCTCAGGATAATTTTGAAACTTCGGAACTCAGTGGGGGTAGGGTCATTGAAGTGTGCTGAGAGGATAGGGAGTATGAGGTGCTGGTCGAGAGTTGCATTATACCCAGGCGCCGTACAATTCAGACGAAGTGTTGTAGAGGAGATAGCTAAGCATTTCAAGAATTCGTGATACGAGAATTTGAGCCATAAAGAAACAAGCGTGAAAGATGTGGAAGGTGAATTGTTTGTCTACCCGAGGATTCGCTAAGCATAGCAGGCAAGCAGTTCTGGAGGGCGAGAACATCCAACGCCGGGCAGTTCACCAGAAGGTCAACCAACTGATTCAAATCGTCGTCCAAAGAAACCTCAGGGTCAGAGGCGAGAACCTCTTTGTTGAGAGTGAGTCTCAGTTGTGTTAGTTGGCCACGAGGAACAAGTAACCAAGGGAAGACGATTTGGGAGACACAGAAGATACGTAACTTCGGAAACTGCCCCTCAAAGAACGAGTGCCCAGCAAGGTGCTTCCAGGTAATATCCATTGGTGGGGTGTCTGACATACCGAGTTCGAGACGTTCCAGGGCCGGAGCTTTCTGGGTGCTGATCTCTTGGATAATTTCAGAATGACGGAAAGTCAGGTGGCGGAGGTAGAGCTCGCGCGTGTGGGAGATGTGTGGGGCGAACAGGGAGAACGTATCTTTAGACATCCACCCGCTCAGGCTGAGGTTAACTACGAGCGGCGCGTTCCTCGCGCGGGACAACCGCTCGGTGATCCAGTCCTTGTTCCGGGGGGAGATCGAAAAGTGGGTCCAGAGCGTCCATCAGAACTTTTCCATTCAACTGAAATGCACAGAAATCTGGCATTTCTGGTGATTTCAGACACCCTCAGTGAGGCAGTCTTCAGATCGCGCATTTCAGTACTTTCAGACTGCATCTCATGAGTCTTGCCTAGATATTTCCAGGCACTTCAGGCACTCCAGTCACTTCTGACTTCAGTATGAATTAATGCCATTGGGTCAAAGCTGATGCGTCAGGTGTGATTCGAACCCATGACCTCCTCAGGTATGGGTTACATAAACTCATGCAACCTAACCACTAAACCATCCTGGCACTTCCTTTGATACACCCTTTGCTATAGATAAAGACATCCTGTACTAATGGGGCTTAGTCAGAATACGAACCAAAAAAAAATCATAAGTCGTGCCTCCACTTCCTTCCCTTTCCTTCCTCTCATGGTCTCAGCACCAGGACTGACACCAATGGGAGTGAAAGGGGCTTGCATATTGCGGCCAGTGAGATGACCCTCTGTCAGCATGCATGCCCACCCTATCCCACCATTACCAACGCACACATACTCGTGTCCATCCAACAGGTGTGGAGTTGAGACATAACTTAATGGTATGTAGTTTTTATGCGCTTTGGGCTTCACTCACTGGATTGCTCAGCCCATCGCTCACCTCACTCATCTTCACTTTCATTCAGCTAACTTTACTCTTTGTGCAACTAGGCCCTTTGCTTTTCGCTTTTCGCTTTTCACTTTTCTGCCTCCATATATCTTTTTTCATCACTCTCTGCTTCAAAATTTCATCTGGGACTGAATCCTCGAAAGAAAATGCTCAACTGATACTTTTTCTAATTCGACATCGCCACTAGCCTTCAACCGTCTACTTCCCCTACTGATACACACCCCACCTCTGATGAGCTCAAGCAAAGTCCACCTGCATTTTTGGACTTGGCTGATTCTGCTGGAGCTTTTGGCTGTGAGCACTATTCTCTCCTCTGCTTTTTACAAGGGCTTTAAATTATGTCTACAGCACGTTGAACTCAAACATCTCAAGCATGAAAGGCAATGTGCCTTGCATCGCATTGCAAGATGTTTGAAGAGCAAATGCGCACGCTGGAGCAGCGCAAGCTCAGGAGTTGCTGGATCTTCCTGTTGACAACAACGGAAACAATCTCCAGCATATGGCTGCCTCTGCGCCTACCACCCCTCACATTAATGCTCTCCTTCTTGGTGGCACTGAGATATCTCCCACACTCTGCACTGGATTTGCTCAAATGTGGTTGGATACTGACTTCCTGATGAGAACCATTGGCTCCATTGCAGATAAATGCAAATTCATGACTTACGCCCCAGCAGCACGTTCTCCCTCCCTCCACACTCAGCCGGCATCACACAACAAGTGGGGTGCTTGCCGCTGCAGCCCAGCACACTCAGACACCACACCAGTGGCAACGGCGACGCGATGGTGATGTCAGCATGGTGACCACGTCGCAATGCCATGGCAGTGGTGGTGACTGCGATGCAATGCACTGTAGCAGCCCACATGACCATCTGCCGGTCTGTCCGCATCGCCGCTCACGAGTGTGATACACTGACCTGCCTGCCCACATGCACCTACTTTCTGCCTGCGCACCTTACATGTACACCTGCCCCCCACAAAATTTAGGGAGTCCCTAGAGATAGAGAATTATCATGTACAGTAATACTATGCAACCACCTCAATGGAGGTGACTGAGACCCTGAAACGCCTGAAGGTAATTTTGCTCACTCATGTGGGATTTGACCTGAAGCCTGGAGCAACTGAAACGACTGAAATCGACTGAACGAGTTATTCGGGGTTTCGGATCGTGCAAAAGTACTGATGTCGAGTCATCGAGCGCGACCTGACGCCAGCGTCGGCATACATGCGTGACGTAGACCCAGCCAAGACACGGACTGGGGGAATAGGGCTGCTCCGAGGACGCGTTGAAGTGGAAGATGCGCGCGAGGATTTCTGCAGGGAGGATGGAGATCGGAGCGCGCATGTTGCGGCGCGTGAGCATAGAGAGGATGAGACGCTTTGCAGCGTCTATGTCGTGGTTGACTGTGGCAAGGGCCGCCACACGCGTCTTGGGAGTTTGGATGGCAGAGTAGGACTGGTTCAGCTTGCATTCGAAGGGTGCGAACACATCTGAGGATGCAGTGGACGCCTGAACGTTTCTAGACACGGAGAATTCTGGTTATTAGCTAGAGGGACATAAAGGCACTGCAGGACGCGTCCTACATTTCGTGAAGGGTGATGACGTCGCAACCCGTGCCCGTCACTGTTGTCGGAGAGGTTGATGATGAGTTCTGGGTTTGTGTCTGATGGTGCTGAGACATGCTCTTCATCATAGGCTCCGTATTGAGAGCTGTGTAAGTTGACATTGATTCCAGGGCAGTGACGGTAGGTGCTGGGAGGTGCACGTGCACGTGGGGCTCCTAGTACGCACCGTGACTCGCACACTCAGGCTGCCGAGATCAAGCTCAAAAACTACGGACATGGTGTCCTTTTGGGAAGAGACAAGATCTGTTTCGAAAACGACGGATGTGGCTCCTGCAAGATCTCATTGATTGTTTTGAGCTTGAACTTTACCGCCCAGGCAATCAACTGAAAGTCGTCTCAATCCCACTCGGCGCTGTATCTGCGCCTGAATGTCCATCATATTGAATTGGGCCAGGTACAAAAGCTCACCCAGGACGCACAAGACAATTTTCCATTTCGTCGTCGCTCGACGCCCCTTGTTGAAATGCTTTTACCCATACACTTTGACGAGCAGTCACAGTAATGCTGCGATCGTGGTATGTGTTAATCGTGCCTGCCTGAGCATAGCTGCCAGTGATAGTATCTTAGCTTAGTCATTGCTCATGTCCGAACGCAATGTTTATGTATGATCTTATGGCCAATTAGAGAAAGTGTCATCATGAGTACATCAGATTTCGTAAGGCTATGGCGGGCCTTAACGTGGAGGTCAAAAGAAAAATACATGATACGCAGTACAGAAAAGAATCGTACGTCAGTCGCTGGGAAAAAAAGATACAAAGACGTGATATAGTACTAATACAACTGCTAGCGGCACTGCGACGACCACTACCACCCATGTTCCCCCTCTGCTTGAATCGCATCGATAATGTCCCAGTCCCCGGAGTCGTCCCAGGAGTCGTCGTCATAGTTGTCGTCATAGCCAAAGTCATCGAAAGCGAAGTCGTAGTAGTCGATGCAGTCCTCACGGTTGCCCTCCTTGTCGACATGGTTGTCATCGTCATAGCCCCACCGAAAGTCAGGGACGAGCTTCTCGAGCGCTTTAGCCTGTTTCTCCCTGATCGCGCAGTGATCGATGCACAGCGTCGTCAGCGGCATCTTGTTCGCCTTGCGTCGCTGAACCGCGCTCAGGATGAGGTTGTACAGGACGCCGGCGCCAGGCACCGCATCGGCGAAATCCAATTGCAGGGACGTCAGCTTTGGGAAGATCGGCATGTCCGTGGGTGCAGGCACATGATTGTCGTCATCGTAGGGCACCTGCGCCCGCGAGCCCCTCCCATTGTCGCCGTCTTTCCTGTTTCGTCCCTTTCCACGAGCTGTCGCATTGGTGTGTTTTGGTGGCGATGGTGTAAGCGTCTGGAGGAGATCAATCGTTCCGTGCCCATAGACTTGGACTGTGGTGACCTCTGTGAAGTGTTGAGAGATTTCGCTCCAATCTGAGAGTTGATACGAGCTGGGGGAGCACACGGAAAGAAATTCAATGTTTGAGAGGGAAAGCACGTCGCACGCCCGCCTGAGAATGTCCGCCTTGTTGTTAGGTTCAACAATGCCGTGGAATGATAGACTAAGCTCGGTGTCACTGTTCTCTTGAATGACATGGGCGTGGGGGATCAGCGATATAGGGAGGGAAGTAGATGCGACCATGCCTATCACACCACCCACGTGGCCCAGGTTTATCTTGAAACTTCGGAACTTGACAGGATGAGGGTCGTTGAAGTGTGCCAAGAGGATAGGAAATATGAGGTGCTCGTTGTAGGTTGCGCCAAACTCGGGCGTACAATTCAGATGAAGGGTTGTAGAAGAAGATAGCTTAAGCATTTTCAACAGGTTCGTGACCCTGGAACTTGACCCGCCAAGGGACAAGCGTGAAAGGTGTGGAAGGTGAATCGTTTGCCCACCCGAGGATTCGCTCAGCATAGCAGGCAAGCAGTTCTCGAGCGTGAGAACCTCCAATAACGGGCAATCGACCAGGAGGTCAATCAAGTGATTCAAATCGTCTTGTCGAGATTTCTTAGAGGTCACGGTGGACACCTCTTTTTTGTGAGTGACTTTCAGCTGTGTTAGTAAGCCACGAGGAATAAGTGACCAAGGGAAGAGGATTTGGGAGATCCGGAAAATCCGTAACTTTGGAAGCGGACCCTTGAAGAACGGGTGTGCAGCAAATCTCTTCATGACGATGGGGGAAGCGCTCGCCACGCTGAGCTCTAGGTGTTCCAGTACCAGAGCTTTCTGGGTGCTGAGCTCTTGCATAAGGAACGAATAGAGTTTTTCAGACATTTTGCGGAGGTAGAGCTCGCGCGTGTGTGAGATGTGGGGCCGGAACAGGGTGAACGTGTCTCTACCGATCGGCGCGTCGAGTTCGATGATGAGCGGCGCGTTCCCAGCGCGGGACAGCCGCTCGGTCATCCAGTCCTTGTTCCGGGGAAAGGTCAAGAAGTGCGTCCAGAGCGTCGAGTCGTCGAGCGCAATCTGACGCCATTTTTGGCATACGTGCGTGACATGGACCCAGCCCAGCGAATATGGCTGCTCCAAGAATGCGGTGAAGTGGAAGATGCGCGCAAGGATCTCCGCAGGGAGGATGGAGATTGGCGCAAGCATGTTGTGGCGCGTGAGCAGGGAGAGCAGGAGACCCTTCGCGGCGTTGATGTCCTGGTTGACTGTGACAAGGGCTGCCGCGCGTGCATTGGGTGTTTGAATGGCGAATTGGAACTGGTTCAGCTCGCATTCGAGGGGCCGGATAAACACATCTGAGAGCGCGTGGGATGCCTGAGTGTTGCTAGACACGAGAAATTTTTGAGCTTAGGCATCAGTCAGAGCGGACGTAGATAGAAGACGCGTTCGTACGTTTCGTGAGGGGCGATTATGTCGCTGCCCGTGTCCGTCCGAGTCGTTGTTGGAAAGGTCAATGATGTGTTCTGGGTTTGGGTCTGACGACGCCGAGTGATACCTCCCATTATGAGCTCCGTGTTGAGAGCTGTACGAGTCGACATCGATTTCAAGGTGAAGGTGCAGTACTGCGGAGCAGGAGCCTCAAATAGCAGGTGTGCTACAGCTGCGGCTGCGGGTCTCCTGCCGTACATAGAATAACACTACTACAACTCGGAGTGGTCTCTGCACAGCACTTCTGCACTTTTAGGTCCTAAAAGTTGTGGAGATGGTAGCCCTTCTCCAAAAGTCAGTTTCAACGACATATGTGTCCCCTGCAAGATCTACTTGGCTTTCCGGTTTCCACCGGCCCGGGAACCATTGACGTTGAAGACAACTCCGCACTGTATCTCCGCACGTCTAAGTCCATCACCATCACAAGTACAAAACCTCATCGAGGCCTCATCCGGGACGCTGAAGATAATTCCCTATTTGGTATCGTCGCCCGATGTTCAAATTCATTTACCCGTCCTATACAATATCACGAACTGAATAAACTTCGCTGATAAATGATACACCGACAAGACTGGCAACACATCCCATTAGTTGAAACACACGAGTACTAGAGGAAGAGGAAATGAAGAGCCAGAAGAGAGCGGGGACGGGTGAGAAGGTCACGCGGGTAAACGTGACATCAAGCATCATCAAGTGGAGGTGGAGGGATAAGTTTCACTACCATGTGAGACAAACCCTTTACTCGAACTATCGAAAGTAAGTCAGTAACAAAGGCACGAAAAAGAGAGAAAGAATGGCGACGCACGTTCTTCCCATCTACCCACTCCTTGTCTCCAATTTTGAGGTCCCATTCAAGCGCGGCTTCAAAACACGCTTTCTGTTCCGTGTTCTGTAGGTCGACGCGCTCGTACGTGTAGCTTTGCCAATCGGGCGCAACCTCGACGACAGGGTGATTTCCGGCCCGCTTGCGATGAACGCGTGGCTGATGACCGAGTTGTTCGGCGAGCGGAGTAAGAGTGCAAAAGGTTTGCGATTTGTGCTCGATTTGTGCTCAGACAGGTTGACCTTGTGATCGCATTCCTCAAGGTCTCGACTAATATGCTGGGGAAGCCCTCGAATTCAGCAATGTATAACTGTTGGCGTGGTGTATCCTGTACTATACAAAAGATACACTTCAGACCCTTGCAAACGCCGACATCCATCAGCACGTGTCATGACAATGATTCTAAGAGGTCCGCCGATTAAGCGAGACGAGAAAACGAAGGAAAGCCAAAATCAAGCATTTCAACAAGTGCGGTACTCTATCTCTCCATTTGGGAGAGTTTTTCCGAGCTCGGAACGTTCGTGTTCGCCGATCAAAAGAATAAGCGAGTTCATCTTATAGGATTGGATGGCAACAAAAAGGGAGGAACTTGGATACTCGACGAAGTATCCCTCCATTGAGAACCTCGATACTGAAGGGAATGCACCTCCGTTAGTCCGTTAGTCCCATCAGTCAAGAAGTCAAAAAGAGCCCGGCAGGACACGACGGCGACTCTGACATTGACAAGGGATTGTGCCCGCAAGCGGATTTGGGTAAGTGATAAGTCTGGTCGCGAGTTTACTGTAAGGCTCCAAGAAGCGTATCAGTGTGCCTCAACTACACTGATCTTCACATGGTCGATGTATCTTCTTGGCGCGATCAGCAAAGCATTGCTTCGCAATCTATTAGTCCTCTAATACGCGACAGTAGCGACAGTCGCAGCGATGATAGTAACCGTGGTCATCGTCCTCGTCGTCCTCGTCATCGTCATCGTCCTCGTCCTCGTCATCATCATCGCCTTCGTAGTAGTCCCACCGGAAGTCACGGACGACCTTCTCAAACGCGGCAGCCTGCTCTGAGCTGATCACGCAGTTGTCGATCCACAGCGTCGTCAGCGGCGTCTTTTCAGCCTTGCGCCGCTGGATTGTGCTCAGGACGAGGTCAAACAGGACACCCGAGTTCGGCACCACGTCAGTGAAATCCAGCGCCTCCAACAGCAAGGACGTTAGCTCTGGGAAGATCGGCACCTGCACGGGTGCAGATAAACTGTTGTCGTAGTTGTGATTATTGCCCCTGCCCCTGTTGCCGTGTCTCCTTTTGCTTCCTTTTCCACGGGAACGCTGCAGTGGGGTGAGCGCCTGCAGAAGACTGGTCGTCCCATCCCCAGAGACCTGAACCGTAGTGACTTCAGTGCAGTGTCGAAACAGCTCGCCCCAGTTTACCGGTCGAGTCCTGACGGGCGAGAAAATGGAAAGAAATTCGAGCTTTGAAAGGGGCAAAACATCACATGCTCGCCTGAGAAGGACGTCCGCCCCATCGCTGAAACTGTCAAGGTGGAGGAATGATAATGATAGACTAAGCTCAACGTCTGTGTCCGTATCAGCTTGGATGACACGGGTGCCCGGGATCAGCAATGTGGGAAGGGAAGTAGATGCAACCACGTTTAACGTATGATCCATATGGTTCAGCTTAATTTTGAAACTTCGAAACTTGACGGGGATGGGGTCGTTGAAGTGTGCCGAGAGTAAAGGAAGTATGTCGTGGTCGCTGTGGGTTGCAGTATTCTCGGACGAACAATCCAGACGAAGGGTTGTAGAAGATAGTTTAAGCATTTTCAACAAGTTCGTGACGCGAGAATTTGATCCGCGAAGGCTCAAACATGAAAGCCGTGGAAGGGATATTGTTTGTCCACCTGAAAATTCGCTAAGCATAGCAGGCAAGCAATTCTCGAGGGCGAGAGTCTCTAATGACGGGCAATTGACCAGAAGGTCAATCAACTGATTCAAATTGTCGTGCGGAGAGACCTCGGGATCAGAGGTGAGAACCTCTTCGTTGAGAGCGACTTTCAGCTGTGTTAGTTGGCCACGAGGAACAAGTGACCAAGGGAAGACGACTCGGCGGATGCAGAAGATCCGTAACTTTGGAAGCGGCCCATTGAAGAACGAGTGTCCAAGAAGGTGCCTAATCCCCATTGGGGACGTGTTTGATACGTTGAGTTCGAGGCGTTCCAGGATCGGGGCTGTCTGAATGTTGATCTCTTGGACAATTTCCGAATGAATCAAAGACAGGTTGGGGATGTAAATCTCACGCGTGTGGGAGATGTGCGGAATGAACAGGGAGAACGTGTCTCTACCCATCGACCGGCCGAACTCGATGGAAAGCGGCGCGTTCCTCGCGCGGGACAGCCGCTCAACGATCCAGTCCTTGTTTCGAGGGGAGGTCGAGAAGTGCGTCCAGAGCGTCGAGTCGTTCAGAGCGACCTGACGCCAGTGCTGGCATACATGCGTGACACGGATCCAGTCATACTTCAGGGTGGGGGGAAAAGCCTGACTCGAGAACGACACGTTGAAGTGGAAGATGCGCGCGAGGATCTCCGCAGGGAGGATGGAGATTGGCGTGAGCGTGTTGCGACGCGTGAGCATAGCAAGGACGAGACGCTTCGCAGCGTCGACGTCCTGGTCAGCCATGGCGAGGGCTGCCGCGCGGGCCTTGGGCGTTTGAATGGCAGATTGGAACTGGTTCAGCTTGCATTCAAAGCGGGAAAACACGTCTGGGAACGCAGTGGGCGCTTGAACGTTTCTAGACATGAAGAGTTTGAGGCATTAGCTAGAGACAACATAAAGGCAGGACGCGTCCCACGTTTCGTGAGGGGCGATTATGTCGCTGCCCGTGTCCGTCATTGTCGATGGAGAGCTGTGCGAGTCGACAATCGGTTCCCGTGCAGCGACGAACGAGGCTTCCGGGAGTAGCACGTGCACCCGGGGCTGCGGGCCGCTGTGAGATCTCGATGACGGCAATCAACTCGAACTGAAGCAAGTGCGAAAACCCACCCGGGATGCTCATGATGATTCTCCATCTGGTCCCATCGCTTGACAGCGTGTCGTTAAAATCCTTTTACCCATACACTTGATGAGTAGTATAGACGTGATCGTGATAGGTGTTCATACGTTCATAGTTCCTGACTGAGTATGACCGCCTGTATCTTGGCTCAGTCATCCCCCATGTCTGAGATCTACAATCTTATGGTCAATCAAATAAAACACTATAAATAGGCTATCAGGACCTCTAGAAATGGATTGTGAACACATTCATTTAGAACTTGAATCCGAGGCAATACCAATGAGAGCGAGACATATGAGAGCGAGAGAGCGGAACAGGGACAAGAGCAACGTCTTGAAAGCCTCCATCATATAACAGGTTCCATATGCAGCCATACTGTACCTCAGGTTTTGCAAGACCACCCCTTAACGTGGAGATCAAGTGGAAAAAATCCACGATGTGCAGTACAGCAAGGTATCGTGCGTCAATCGGACGTGATATGATACCAATACAACCGCTAATGGCACCACGACGGCCACTACCACTCAGGTTCTCACTCTGCTTGCGCCGAGCCAACGTGAACCTCTCCCCACTGTATGGCCGGATCGTTAATGTCCTAGCAGTAGTCGCCATAGCCATCACCATGGCAGCTGTCGAAGTTGAAGTCGTACTCATCGGGGTACTCCTCTTCGTCGTCGGCGTTGTCCTCGTCATGGTCCCACCGGAAGTCAGGGACGGCCTTCTCGAGCTCTTTAGCCCGTTTCTCACCGATCACGCAGCGGTCTATGCACAGCGTCGTCAGCGGCGTCTCGTTCGCCTTGCGCCACTGGATGGTGTCCAGGATGAGGTCGTATATATCGCCCAAGGCGGGCACCTCATCAGTGAAATACAGCATCTTCAATAGCAAGGACGTCAGCTTTGGGAAGATCGGCATGTCCACGAATCCAGGCGCAGGGTTGTCGTCGTCGTCGGTCGCCGCGCCCACGCGTCTCCACCACCATCACCACCATTCCTCTTTCGTCCTTTTCCGCCAGGCATCGTATTGGCCCGTTTTGGTGGCGTGAGCGCCTGCAGGAGACCGATCGCCCCGCGCCCGTAGACCTGGACCGTGGTGACTTCCCCGCAGTGTCGAAAGATATCGCTCCAATTTATGAACTGATTCCGCGTGGGAAAGTACACGGAAATAAACTCAATATTTGAAAGGGACAGCACGTCGCACGCCCGCCTGAGGATGTCCACCCTGTCACCGAGTTCAGCAAAGTGGTCGAATGATAGACCAAGTTCAGCGTCACTGTCCGCTTGAATGATGTGGGTGTGGAGGATCGGCGATGTAGGGAAGCAAGTAGACGCAGTCATCTCTATCAAACACCCCTCGAGGTCCGAATCATCCAGGGTAATTTTGACACTTCGGAACTTGACGGGTGTAGGGTCGTTAAAGTGCGCCGAGAGGAAAGGAAGTATGTCGTGGTTGCTGTGCGTTGCAGTATTCTCGGACATGCAATTCAGGCGAAGAATTGTAGAGGAAGATAGCTTGAGCTTTCTCAACAAGTTTGTGACGTGGGAACTTGACCCGCCAAGGCTCAAACGTGAAAGCCGAGGAAGGTGAATTGTTTGTCCACCTAAGGGTTTGCTGAGCATACCAGGCAAGCAGTTCTCGAGGGTGAGAACCTCCAATGCCGGGCAATCGGCCAGGAGGTCAATCAACTGATCCAATTCGTCACGCAGGGAAACCCGAGTTATGAGAGCGTCCGCGTATTGAGTGACTTCCAGCTGTGTTAGTCGGCCACGAGGAACAAGTGACCAAGGGAAGAGGAGTGGGGAGACGCAGAAGATCCGTAACTTCGGGAGTGGCCCGTTGAAAAACGGGCGCTCAACAAAGCTCACTGAGCTGTCCGACAGCCTGATTTCGAGGCGTTCCAGGGCTGGAGCTGTCTCAATGTTGATCTCTTGGACGATTTGCGAGTGAGAACAATACCACTTGTGGAGGTAGAGCTCGCGCGTGTGGGAGATGTGCGGTGTGAAGAGAGAAAGCGTGTCTTCACCCATCGACCCGTCCAGCTCGACGAGTGGGGCGTTTCTCGCGCGTGACAGCCTCTCGGTGATCCAGTCCTTGTTCCGAGGGACTCTCGGGAAGCGCGCCCAGAGCATCGAGTCGTCGAGCGTGACCTGACGCCAGCGTCGGCATACGTGCGTGACATGGACCCAGCCCAGAGAATAGGGCTGCTCCGAGAACGCAGTGAAGTGGAAGATACGCGAGAGGATCTCCGCAGGGAGGATGTAGATCGGCACGAGCATGTTGCGGCGCGTGAGTGTGGAGAGCATGAGACGCTTTGCAGCGGCAATGTCCTGGTCGGCTGTGGTGAGGGCTGCCGCGCGTGCCTTAGGAGTTTGAATGGAGGTTTGGAACTCGTTCAGCTCGCACTCGAGGAGGGAGAACACGTCTGAGAGCGCTTGGGTGTTGCTAGACACGATTTTCGGGGACTTGGGCATCAGTCCGAGCTGACATAAATAGACGACGCGTTCCTACGTTTCGTGAGGGGCGATGATGTCGCCTCCTGTGTCCGTCATTGTTGGAGAGGTCGATGATGAGTTCTGGGATTGGGTCTGACGACGTCGTGCGACGCCCTTCATTGTGAGGGTGAGCACCGTGTTGAGAGTCGGCAGGAGGAGCACACGTGACAGCGAGGAGGAGCTTCGAGTGTCACGTGCACAGCTCTGATAGCAACTCGGAGTGTCTTTAAAGCTGTAGAAATGGTAACCTTTTGGCAAAATTTGTTCTAACGACATATGTGCCTCCTACAAGATCTCGCTCACGGTTCAACTTGTGGCTTCGGCTTTCCTGTTGTTCCTCTCACCCGGGCGACCATTGACACAAGGGCCCCACTCCGCGCTGTATCTCCGCATCTTTAGGTCCAAAAGCCTCATCCGGGCCGTCGCGGTGGCAGTGGTATTTGTATCGTGTCGTGTCGTACTTGAGTCCCATCACAGTAAAAGGGGAAAGGCCATAGGAAGCCGCGCTAACCCGTGTTGAACTACCAGGTCGGCGGGATCACCGTGACGTAACCTGACACGGCGCTCATCGTGAAGCGCATTGTTCGGCGACACCAGACCCAGATCTAGGACTCATTACTGATCCTTCCGACGCCAACGCTAGGCATGACCAGCGACAATATTGCCCCTGCCCATATTTTTGTTGTGTCCCAGCTTTCCAACCCCCAACAGCAGAGTAAACACCTCTCATAAGCTTCTCAGGCTCTGATAAACGATCCACCGACAAGACTGGCGACACATCCCAGTAGTGACAATACCCAAGTACTAGAGGGAGAGGAACGAAGCGCCAGAAGAGAGTGAGGGCAGACGAGAACGTCATTCGGGTAAATGTGAGATCGAGCGTCATCAAGTGGAGGTGGAGAGACAAGTTTCACCTACTGTGTGAGGCAACCATTTGCTTGAACTATCGATAGCAAGTTAATAATCAAGGCTCGGAGAATAGAGAAAAAATGGCGACGCACATTCTTCCCATCCACACACTTCTTGTCTCCGATTTAGAGGTCCCGTGCAAGCGCAGCTTCGAAGAACGCCTGCTGTTCTACGTTCTCTAATTCGATACGCTCGTACGTGTAGCTGTCCCAATCGGGCGCATCCTCAGCGACAGGCATGATTTCGGCCCTCGTGCGATGGATGAATGCGCCGCTGATAACCGAGTTGTTCGGCGAGCCGAGCACGCCAACCTCACCTTACCTTGCGCGAACCTTGAGGCGACTGAAAAAGCCACCTATCTGATTCGTGGACATGTACATCTACAGTATCTCCTTAAGATCCACACGCCAAGTTGAGAACCCGTCCTTGTCATAGCCGCGCAAATCTCATCTGTAAAAAACTCAAGATCGAATATCGAAAAGGACAGGGAGACAGACTGCTGGCATAGCCACTCGAGCGCGCCGTCAGCGCTGCGCCTTTCCAGCCCTCGAGGCTGAACGTCGGTTTTGGCAGGACGCAGCGGCAGTCAAGAGGGTTCTTCTCCTTCAGCGGCTCCTGCAGCGACTTGTCGTCATCGTCGACTTCTGTCTTGGGGTTCTTCTCGGTTCTCGGCTTTCGGTTGTGGAGGGGCGGCAGGCGCCTTCAAGTTCTCCTTCTTCTCCCTTGGGGGTGGTGTGTACTGCAACGCCTTCTTCTCGGCCAACGCAGGGAATCCAAAGGAGGAGAGGTTCAGCTGGTTCATGATGGTCTCAAAGAGGCGGAGGACATTCGGAAGTTTCGCACGGAGGGCCGCGTCGGCTGTCGAGAAGGCGGATTGGAGCTCGGCGGCGAGCGTGGCGTCTGCAAGAGTGATGTGCTCCGTTGCAAGGAATGTGCATACTTTTGAGGATGGTGAGAGCAGAAGTCAGGTGGTCCTTGAACACGGTGTGAATCTGGAAGGGGTTGGAGCGAAGGAAACACCGAGACGGAATAATGACGTACAGGTTTGTTCTGAGTAATGACACCCTTGACGCAACCCATACTTTGAGACCGCCATAAGTGGCGGCAACGGTAGGTCAATTTCTACGACTACGAGGGTAAAATGGACTGCGCCCTTCGGGGCGTCTTCGCATGGCCCACTCGCGCCAGATGTCCTCGCTGTCGATGACCACGTTCACCACCACGTCTCAGTCGCACCACCACCCCTCCAAACCCCTGCTCCGCAATACAGGAGAGCACCAGGGGATGCTCCACCCCCACCTCTGCGCCCTGCTGCTTCGTAAGTCGGGCCGCCTCACAGATCGTCAAGAACCAACTCCAGTCTCGAGATGCTCCTCGACGGCCAGAGACTTTAAAAACCTCCACCGCCATCTCGGACGACATCAAGGGGTTTATTGTCGTGACGCTTCCCGCCGCGATCGACAGGGGCCCATTCATCGCCGGGGCTGAATCCGAAGTAGACGACTTTCACGTCGCGGCGTGGCTCGTGCGCATCGCATACGTCGTGGGAACGCAGAAGTCGGACGAGGGCGTGTCGGCGCTGGAGCGGCGGTTCAGGCCCATCCCGCATAAGATCAAGGTGTTCTGGGGCACGTAAAATTCGTGCGGTAGCTGGGTGAAGGCGTACCTGGACAACGTACTGCACTAAAGGTTCGATGAGATGTCTTTCTTGGTCCTTTGAGGACGGACAAGTACTTCTTTGGTTGTATTCGTAACGGCGGAGGTCCTCCGCACTTGTAAACGATGTTCCTGACTATAGTAATCTGAGCTCACCTCTAACTGCTCCACAATCAGTGGGATCAAGGGTCCTCTCATTCCTTTTGGTTCTCTGCCGACTGTTCTGAAACAATCGCTTTGCCTTGACGGAAGTAAACCTAATATCATCTTCCCTTCCACAAAATTAGGGTCTCCGGTGTCCCAGGCCCGCGCGAATCTCCATTCACCTCTCAGATCTATCTATCCTATGCCGGCCGCCCACAGAGGCCAACGTGCGAGCCCACGCCCTCTTTTAGACTGATCAATACGAACAGATGGGCCAGCGCGATCGGTTCTCCGTGAGAGGCACATTCCGGAAACGACAAGCGTAGTCAGAAGCAACTGTAGTCACAGCCTACTGAGATCAAAGTCATCACATCGATAGGTATGCATATGAGGACAACAGCGAAGAAGAGATAGTATCACTTGTCCGTTCGTTCGCATCTTTGTCCTCTCTACGTTCGCCCCACGAATCGCTGACACGTGGTTTATCCTCGCGTATAGTGTACCCGGCTAGATGTCGAACCAGGACGCACATGATATGCTGCGCAGTAACCCCTTGCAGACGCGAGCACGCCTGCAACGTGTCTAAGATGACCTCCGGTAGCGGGAAGGTACCCCAAGCAGCGTGATGCCCTTGTATTGACTCTCGGCGTCACGAAGAAAACGATGAATGTTTAACAAGAGCCACAGATTACACGGGCTATGCTGGCTCTGGCGCATAGCGAGGATACACTTTTGAGGGAGTCTTCGAGTCTACTGATTCGCCTAGATAGATAATTTCTCAAATTTGCGATAAGCGCCTATCACGATGATGGAAATGCTAACGAGATGACTGGCATCTGGACAGGAGAACCGACCTCACCGGAGTGCCTGACCCGGCCTTGGCGGTGCTTGTGCATCGTACGACACGTAGACCGGTCGGGTACTACTGGTAATGACTCGGATCTAGTTTCCGAGTCGGGCCAGGCGAGCAAGTCCTTGGCTAAGGCACTAAGGGCTGAACCTCACAGAAAAGTGGACAAACAAATCCCCACAGGCATACTCGCATAGACACCAAAAGTATTCATTGCTTTCGTCCCTCTCAAAATTCGATGGGGTGCCTGGTGCCAATTTCAGTAGAAGACAGCTTTCGGATTCTGTGAAGCCTAGACTGGGGCTTGAAACTGAAGTCTTTTTTTTTTCCCATTGCGATTTACAACCCGAGCGGCGGCTATTTGCGCCGCGGTGTGTAGTGTAGATATCGCGGTGCTGGGCTGGGATTGCCTCGGATCAAGTGACCAATTGAACTCGAAGCGGTTGCCCGATGGCGCGTCGCTAGCATCGTTGTATGTACCAACTACTACAAATATCCCGCGGATGAGAGGTCGGAAAAGTGCCGACATGAACTGTGTGGAGCGCGTGGGCTTACCAGCTTACGTCAAACACGTGAGCGCCGCGTTGCCTCGTAGGATTTGTTCCAATTTACCGATGATTGATAACCGTTCGGCAATCACAGCAGTCGCTCAAGATCCTGATTGCCATTATGATGGCGGATCGATAATCGCTTCCATTATCTCCGCTGGTTGGTGGCTTTGCTTCAACCACTCTTGATTTATCCAGATCCATAAAAGGCGTCACGTACTATAGTATTGTTACAGTGTAAGGCGGAAATTTCCGACCTCTCGGCTAACATAAGTATATTTTGGCTTCTCCTCCCTCAAATCACGTCCGTTTTCCACGAAAGAGGGCACGTTATAATCGCATCGATCAGTAGTATAAAAGTTGTACATTATATGTTTTAAAAATATTAAGCGCCCTTTGTTTTTGACGAAAATTGAAATGATTTCAAATATCTATATATTCCCACGCTCAGAAACACTGTACAAGTGTGACAATGATTATAATATGTATTTACAAGGCCATAGATGCAATAATATCACTCGGGAGGCCAACCCTCCGATGTGATTTGTACTTCTTGTTTGCAAATGCAGCCTGCTGGGTGTCAAGTCCTTTTCTGGAAGGCGCGTTATCTAAGCCTAAGCAAACACATACGCGATTGTCGCACATACCTGTACACGTCGAGGTATCTCCATGCTTTTTGGAAGAAGCGGTGGATTGTAATGACAGAGCAATCATGTAGACACTGTGGGACAAGAGTTTTTGCTGTGGCAAATTGGCCATCAGCTGAATTCCGATAGCCTGAATGATGAAAGATAAGCGATCCACATGAGACACTGGCAACAGTAGACATGCACAATACTTGGCATAACCCCAGAGCATTTCAATTGGATTCAGTTCACAATGAAATCACAGCAAGAAGAGGCAAATGTGCCCAGCTTTTTCAATGATCAACTGGAGTTGAGGTTTCTCTGTCCGGAAATCGTGCTGCAGGGAGAGCACCCAGGTCATACAGCACCATTCATCCTCTGCGATTGGTACATTCTCCTCAACAAGGTTCATGTCTTCTGCAGAGACATTATCTTCCTTTTCCTCTGCAAGTGCGATCCGACGCTCTGCATCCTTGCGGAGCTGAGACTTCTTGCACCATGCGCACTTACCCACCACCTTCACACCATGCTGATTGCATATATTTGTGTATTTATCCCAGACAGACTTGCACTCCTTTAGAACATTGCACACACCCTTTGGCTTTCTACGTAGGTTTGGGTCATTGTGATCATCAGGGAAGCACATGCGTTGTATCTTTCCACGTGTGTCTTTGTTACCAGGTGCCAGATCTGGATTGCTGAATGGAATGACCATATCACGAAGTGACTTCTGCAACCCACCATGTCAAGAATCGCTGACGCTCGACTCTTGATAGAGTTCGCAGTAGCGTCTCACCTGTTGTGGAGTGCTGATTGATATAGCTCAATCACTAAGCTTCGATATTCCTTGGAGGTTATCCAAGGGGAGCGAGAGTTGCTTAGAGGATGAGAAGGGTCACTCCGGTAGGTGAGATGATAGTCAGCAAGACCAGTGTTTGATTAAGTCGAGCTTGGCTCGACTCTACAACTGCTGAAGGGTTTAAATACAAGTCTGCTACTTAGGGATTTGTAAGTAGCAAGTACGATCAATAAGCAGTCTTCTCAGGCCTGTCAGCTCTCTCTAAATATCAGTAAGCTATGATATCATAGAGTGCGTTTTTGGACTTTTGGAACAATAACATGGGAACAGTCAGTATAAGCAGTCTTCTCAGGCCTGTCAGCTCTCTCCAAGTATCAGTAAGCTATGATATCATAGAGTGCGTTTTTGGACTTTTGGAACAATAACATGGGAACAGTCAGTCATCATCAGAACAATAGTAAGTCTAGGCATGCCATTTGCATCCAGACTTCTTGCAGAAGGCCCAGTGCTTGCAAGCGTGTTTGGGGATGGGAATAGGTGTGGATCCGAAGGAGGGGGAATGAGTTCCGAGACCAGGAGATATGGCTTGTCCTGTAGATCAAGGTGAGTCCATAACATCATCTCCTCTTTAAGGTCGAGCTTTCCACAGCTCTCAGTTACCTTGATCTTGGGCCTCCCAGTCAATGTAGTTGTTATAGTCTTCTCCTCCTTTGAGGTGGTAATCCTTCTCTGCCTCCACTCTCTCCCGGTCCTCCCTCTCCTTCCTTTCCTTCTCTCGTTGTTTTGCGCGAAAGAGCTCTACGACAACTCCCATGCGTGTGAGGGGGTAGGCATCTTGGGCGTGTTTCCGGGTACAGTTCCAGACCTCCTGACACATGGTCAGGTATTCATCGGTCATGGGGAATTTATCCTGAGATAGGATGTGAGGGCCGAGTCTGGGGCTCTCATTGGGGGTAAGAGCTGGAGTCCCTCGTCCTTTCCCTTTGCGTGCAGCAGAGGATGCCACCATGCGACGCGGGGTTGACTGCCCTCTCCCCCTCTTCGGTCCCTTGGATCTAGTAGGTGAGTGAGGGCTGGAGGTATCTTGACTTCCTTCTCCAGGAAGCTGGATACGGACTCCTTGGATGGTCTCCACCGATCTATTGGCAGATGGATCAGTGGGAGCGGCAGGAAAGGGCTGTAAGGTTTTTTGGATGCGGTCTCGACTTTCCTGCACTGCTGTTTCCTCCACTTTGCGTTGGAGATAGGCATAAGGACATCGGGGTACCTTGCCAATGTGTCAGGGCAGGACTGCGCAGAGCCCTCCAGGTTGACACCTGTTGTGAGGATCATGGCATTGATCCTCTATGTGTCCCGCCCCAAGGCCATGATAGTAGCAGTTCTCGAGGACTTTTGGTGTGTGGGGCAGATGATACCTCTGTCCCATCCCCATACTCATTAGCCAATCCCCCCCTTCCCCTGGAGAGATCAGTGCTTTTGGGTCTCTGTTGTTGTAGGCTTCCCTGATCCTCTCCAGGGTTTTGGGCTTCGGTGTGATACCTTTTGGCCTCCCGGATTTCTGACTCAACATTCCGCCTCTTTCAGTCGAGTTCAACCCACTTGTTAGTGAGTGCCTGCGCTTCCTTGCTAAGCCGCTCTTGCTCCAGATCGAGATACTTCTTCTCGATTGCTGAGGCCTGAAGGCGGTACATTTCTGCAAAGACTCCATTATCATTGATCAGTTCTGCCCCTCTGATCAATGATCGATCTCGGAAGTAATACTCCAGTTGGAACTTCTCCAGGTCTTCTTCCTTGCATTCCCAAGGAAAGATCCTTCGGCTGGGAGCCGGATGGAGACTTTCCCCATACTCTGGTTTTCCCTTCCCCATGGTGCTGAACACCTTAGGATCTCCTTCTGGATCAGGAACTTCTGGTATTTTGCTCCCTTCCATTTATACGTTTCTTCTTGCAGCACTTCTGTTTTGGTGAAACTGCGACTCGGGTTCCACCTGACCCACCCTTCTCCTGGGTGGTCGTCTTCTTCTTGGTCGCCTGCGTGACCAACCAGTTCAGGTGTGGCTTTCTGGCTGGTGGTGGTGTGTGGCAAGCTGGGGTAGGGGTGATTTCTTCCTCCAGGGATCGGCTGGTACTGGCAGGTGTCCAAGGTGGGAGACCAGTCTGCCCCTCTGTGAGGGTTGCGCCAGCTCCTCTTGCCCCTTCATCAGGGGATTCGGAGGCAGGCTGGACAGGTTCTTGGAACCCCAAAGCTTCACCTCTGGCACTGCTACCTTCCCAATGCGCTGATGATCCTTTGTGTGTTTGGGTGATTCCAAGCCCTGGCGGTACCTGGAGTTCTTCGACACTAGGGATGCTTCCTTCCCTGCTTGTAGAGGCATCCTCCCTTCGAGGGGGAATTTGGAGGATCTTGGGTGTGTTGGGACGGGTGGATACTACTGAGATGTGTGAGGGAGTGGGCGAAGGGGCCGTAGACATGGGGGCTAGTGTGAGTTGGGAGAAGGCTTGGGTGAGGACTGTGATGGAATGATGGGTCTCTTCGCTGTCTATTTACCCTTCCTTTTGTACCCTTGCAGTTCTTATAGCCATGGGATGTTCTTTGTGATATTCCTCAATCAGTTGTTGTGCGAAGATATCTTTTTTGTCTTGCCAGGTATTCTCTGCTTCAGGATACCCTTTCCACTTTAAGAGATATTGCAGTTTCTTCATCCTTCCATATCTCCGAGAGTCTAATACTTTTTCGACCTCCCATTCTTCTTGTCCTTTGACCAGGTCTGGTAACTGCTCTTCATAGTTAGGCCCGTGTTCCTCCGTTTCCTTGTATGGTGTTAGTAAACTTGCATGAACATGTTTATGAATCTTCCATTGTTCTGGAAGGTTCAATCGATAAGCCACAGGGCTTATGACTTCCGTGACTTCGAAGGGGCCATATCGTTTGGGTCTCAGTTTGGTAGTCGGATGGGTCGTGTGGATGTTCTTTGCCTCGAGCCATACCTTCTCGTCCTTCTGATATTCTTTGAACTTTGTGTTTTTCTTCCACAATGATTGCGCCCTCTTGTCAAGGTTGGCGTACCCCTGATATAAACTTTGTTGTGCAAGTCCAACTTGCCGTCGCAACGCTTTCAAGCACGTGAGTGTTGCTTGTTATAGCACAAGCACTAAGCTTCGGTTCTGCTCAGATGTTAACCTGAGTGCAACGTAAGAGGGTAGAGACGAGAAGGTCCACTCTCTTGAGGTGCTTGCTAGATAGGAATATGCGAGTAGAAGTTGATTAAGTCGAGCTTAGAGCTCGTCCTACTCTGCCCACTGGGCTTATATACAGGTTCGGTTTGTAATTGCCTTACAAACCAGTACAGTCATCATACTTGTACAGTAATCCAACTAGTAAGCGATCAGTCAGTAATAGTACAGTAGCTAGTTGGATTCATAACCGAACTCGTAAGCAATCAGTCAGAACTATCAGTTGGTTTACTTGGTCTTATGGACGATCAGTCAGCAATCTCGGTCATCACTCAGTCAGCCTTAGTAATCGTACACTGTGAGATACCAGTACCATATTGAGACCTTGAGACACAGAGTCACGGCCGTGCCGCTCATAGATGTTTTGGAGCCATAGGCAGTTGAATGCCTCGTACATAGTCAGTCCGCAGAACGTAAGCAGGTAAAAACGCAATAAGTCCCCAGTCCTTAACACCATCTCCCCCTTAAGGTCGGTGGTTCCACCCACCGTTTTTACCTACGCCTCCCAGTTGTAGTCCTCGTAGGTGTCGTAATAATCGTCCTCCTCCGGACCAAAGTCCGCGACGGTGAGGGATGAGCGAGGGACGAGTCGGGGCGAGGCGATAGGACGCCTTGGGGTAGGCATGGGTATGGACGCACCCATGGTTGAGATGGACGAGCCCGCAGTTGATGTAGACGCCGCCGGTGGGGGCGCGGAGTAGAAGTCGCTACTAGGCGACGGATGGTCGGGGGTTGACGCGGTTGACTGCGGTCTTCTCGGGGGTCCGGCATCCATGGCGCAGGTGGAATGGGCATCCTCCATGACTCGTAGAGGGACGCAATGTCGTATTCCGCGAACTGTTCCCATGCCCGGTAGATAGGGATATTGTTTTCCCTCGCATGAAATTGATGTGGGGCCATGTGCGCGGATATCCATCGCCGACTGGACCCCAGGTGTGAGTGCCCGCTGCAGGTTAGCATTTAGTTGCGGGTCTTGTTGCGCACCTTGCGCGCCTCTCCCTCGCCCTCTTCTCCTTGCCCTCCAATTTCCACCCGAGATTCTTGGGACTCGACGCTCCGCGTGGAGGTCGGGCATAAGGGGGTGGCGTGGATTCCCAATGGGGTGCTACTTCTTCATGCTCCTGCTGTACTAGAGTCAGGGGCTGGGCCGGCGGTTCTTCGGATCGGGAGAGTAGTGCTCGCAGCAGTTCGTCATTGAACTGCGCGCAGCGACTTCGATGGGCGAGGTAGTTTTGGTGGTGCTGATTGACTATGCACCCGGTGACGACACATGATGTGTGTGGGGCAGGGCAATCCTCATCAAGATGGCCCTCCCAGCAGCAATAGGTGCACCGCCGGGCGATCCTCCGCCCGGGAGGACGGCGCGCCCCCAATTCGACCTGGTCGGGGCTCTTCTTCTTCAGGAGGCGCGGGTTGTTCGGGTGGTGGGACGATGCGGAGTGGGTTGGCCTCAGCCAAGAGGGTGTAGATGGCGACAGATTCTCAGACATGATGACGTCCGGAAGGCTCGGATCCAAGACGGACCCTCAGCGGCGGATATTGGGGCTCTTGCCGAGCCGAATGAGTGAGTCGTTCATAAATTCGGGCACGTACTCTTGCCCTAGCCAGCCGCTCGCCTGCTAATTTCTTCTCCCGCTCCACTCTGCCTCCTTTTCCCAGATTAACCGGTACTTTTCTGTGAGCTCCCGCTCGAGCTTCTCCCAAGCTGCTTCTCCTCCCGGATCTCCTTCTTCTGTCTGTCGTATTTGTTATAGCGGTAGACTTCCGCGTGTACGCCCATATCTCCCAAGAGCTCCACGCCGCGCAACTAGCGCGCTGGAAATAGCTCTCATCAAGGAATCTCGAGCTGGGTCTGTCTGGGTTGTGGGCGTAAAGGTTGTGGTGGCCACGCATACAACCTCTGTTGTATTCGGCCGTCCCACGCCGTCGCATCCATAGATGTATGGCTCCTGGTTTTCTATAGCGAAACGGACGTACTTGGCATCTGCAAATGTCCCGTCCCGCTGCCGAATACTGATGTTGGAAAACCCGTGTTCGGCGTCCACGGGTATCGGGGAATCGTCCCATATGCTCTCCTGATGCCTCCACGTGGAGTCAGAGGAGTCAGCATCAATAACTATGACTTCGGAGGCAACGACTTCAGACGTAGCGATGTCCTCTACCCTGGTCTCGATGACCAGTACCTCCGGTGTTCCTTCCTCCACCCTGCTCGAGGTCGCGCGGACCTCCTCTGAGCCGACTTCGCTGGGGTAGCGGAGCTCCGATACCTCCAGGATGCTACCGGGGATGTTACTCGGAGGCGTTCGGGTTCTTCGGCTTCTCTTCGTCCCGACGGCGGTGTCTTCTTCGGAAATACTCGGTAGTCCTTCACTACCGAGACCCTCCCTGACTCTTCTTCGCTTTGACTTGGACTTCCGTGCGCGGCGGGATTCTAAGAGGCGGTGGAGATGCCTGTGGTACCTGCAGAAGAGAGTTGTCTTGCAGGACTGGCGACGTTGTTCCCGACATTGTTGGCACTCGGAAGGTTTGAAAGGCGGGGGTGGAAAAATCGATGGAAGCGAGGACACTTGCGATGGAGGGATGCGAGGAAGAGGGCCCGGAGGTGTCAGAGCTGGCATTATCAGTCATGTCGCCCTCTCCTCTTATACGTATGACTTTTATCGCTTTGGGGTTCTCCTTATGGAACCGGCTGATTAAGTCTTTGCAAATACTTGGTCAGCGTCTCCCACGTATTGTCAGCATCCGAGTATCCCTTCCACTTGAGCAGGTACTGGAGTTTCTTGCGCCGTCCTTTGCGCCTTGCATCCAGAACCTTCTCCACTTCCCATTCCTCTTCCCGCCTACTAAATCTGGAGCGGGCTGTGGGAAATTAGCCCCGTGAGCGTCTGTTTCTTTGTAAGGCATCAGTAAGCTAGCATGAAATACGTCATGGATCTTCCACTGTAGGGTAATTTCAAACGGTAAGTAATAGGGCTGAGAACTTCGATAATCGTAAAAGGACGTATCGTAGTGGGCGTAGTTTTGTGGTTGGATGCGTGGTTTTCAAATTCTTGGCTTCCAGCCACACTTTGTCATTCTTTTGGTAGGGACTGAATGCCCTGAGTCTTTCCTTCGCCCATAGTTCTTGCGCCCTTTTCATCGATTCTTGGGCCTGACGTCGTACTTCTTGTATCTTCTCTTTGTGCCATTCAACGCGTGGAATGTGACTGAGTCTGTCTGGTTGGTGGGCTCGAGGAATGTATCCCATCCATAACTCGAAGGGTGATTTCTTCGTGGTGGCCGAGACTCTTGCATTGAGGATGTACTGCACAATTGGGAGGTGATTGGCCCAATCGTTCTGTTGGAAATTACAAAAGATCCTTAGTAATGTTTCAACATGCTGATTCGTCTTTTCTGATTGTCCATCAGTTTGAGGATGATACGCCGTACTGATGTTTGTTTGATTTGTAACTGGGCGCATACTTCCTTTGCAAACTTGGACGTGAATCGGTATCTCTATCAGAGATAATCTTCTTTGGGATGCCGGCGTAAGGAACACTTTGCTCTTGTATTCTTGGGCTAATTGTTCTGCCGTCATTTCTTCCTTGCATGGGATGAGGATGACGCCTTTGGTACAATCATGATCCGTGATTGTAAGGATCGAGTCATATCCGTCTGACTCAGGTAGCTTGACAATCAAGTCCATTGCCACCATTTCAAATGGTTGGGCGTCATCTTCCGGACCAATGGGAAGTAGAGGTGGCTTATTACGATGAGTAATAATCTTGTTTGCCTGACAAACGGCGCATCCTTGCACATATTCTTGGACCATTTTTCTCATGGATGGCCACCAGTAGTGGCGTTTGAGATCCAGCCAGGTCTTAAGTTGTCCCGGGTGCCCTGCAGTCAGCCCATTGGGAATATCTCCAACAGGCCTTGACCGATATTTTCGAAATTTGGCACCACCAGGGCTCTATCTTTCCAGTAGAGCCCCCTTCGTTTCGTGATTTTGAAGTATTTTTCCCATCTTCTGAGTCGCGCTTGGTATTTGGCAGCTGGTGCTGCTGTCGAATGTTCTCTTCCATCGCGACTGGTCGTATTTGCTTGATGAACATATGATCTGGGAATAGAACTTCCTTTGGTTCTTCGCCTTCTGGGGGTTGTAGATCACTTCGTCTTGAAAGTGCATCTGCAGTAATATTCTTCTTCCCCGGATATGATGAAAATCGAAATCGAACCGGTCAAAAACACTGAATACCGCTTGTGTTTGTCGGAGAGGGCCTGTCCTTCGCAGAACCTTGCCAAATTTGCATGATCCGTCCATACTTTGATCTTGTATGGGTGTCCCTCTAATAAATGCCTCCACTGTCGAAACGCTCTGACTAGGGCAAGGCACTCCCGGTCGTATACATCATATCTTCGTTCTGTCGGTGTCAACGCCATTGAGTGATAGCCGACTTCTATCCTCGCGTTGTCTTTCCTCGTTGAATGAGGACCCTCCAGTTGCATATTTTGACGCATCGATTTCCATTTCGAAGGGCTTCTCTGGATCTGGCTGATTCATTTGCGGGTTGTTAACAATAGTTTCGATGATTCTTCTTAGTCCCTCGCGAGCCGCTGGTGTCCATAGAAAGGGTTGTCCCTTCTTCAGCGTTTCGAAAATTGGTCGAGCGAGGTAAGAAAAGCCAGGAATAAATTGTCGATGGTACTGGAGCATTCCCATCGTGCGTTGGACGTCGTGTTTGTCTTTCAGCTCCAGTGGCCATTTGGCTATTCCTTCGCGTTTTGCGGGATCAATACTGAGCCTTCCATCTTCGATCCGTACCCTAAGAAGTCGACTCGGGGTTGCCACCAAATACACTTGCTGGGCTTGAGAGTGTATTGTTTGCTCGCAGATTGTAAGGAAATGACGGCAGCAGTCGTCATGGCTAATGCTCCCCATTGTTGATCCATCGCTTGCGACCAGAAAATCATCCATGTAACAACATCCAGTTGTTCCTTCGTAGTTGCCTCCCCACTTGTCGAGCCAGTCCTTGAAATTGTGGTACATTAGCCTCATCCATTGTGCAGGCCCATTCTTTTGTCCGAACTGCAACACTTGTGGGACGAATGTGCCTTTGGATGTTTTGAAGGCTGCTTTGTACCAGTCCTCCGGCTCAATTCGTATATTGTTGTACCTCGTCTGATATCAATTTTGAGAAGAGAACCTTGCCTTCGAGTTTCTGCCAGATTTCATCAATTCGAGGCAAGGGGCCGTTATCTCGTTCCGTGATTTTGTTAAGTTGTGATAGTCGATGATGAGTCGCTTCTCATTGCTCTCCTTTTTTGCAATAAAGAAGACTGGCGAGGTGTAGGGAGAGGCTCCTTCGACGATGAACCCCTTTTCGAGTTCTTCGTCCAAATACTTGCGTAACACTTCGTCCTCTTGCTTTGTCAACGGGTAAATCTTGCAGTTCAACTGCTCTGGGGCGTCTTTCTTTAGTCGAATGGAGACGTTAAATTGTCCTCTGTCGGGGGGAAATCGCTTGGCTTCCTCTTCCGAAAACACCTTTTTATATTTTCGGAATTGCAGGGGGATTTCGAACGGGGTTTGTTCTATCTTAGCTTCATGTTCGTGCGCCATCTGCTGGGAGAGTGATATCTTTCTCATAAAAATAGCTTCTCCGTTTCTGGGCGTCCTACAGCAGTGATGGCCATCCTTTTGAGTCTCTCCACAACTCCTGGAATGTACTTGTACATGGAGCTTTCAAGACGAATTGTCCCGTCTTGGAAAGTTCCAGTTTCCAGTCAATCTTGGGATTAAACTTTGCGAGAAAAGGATAACCGATAATGATTCGGTCACCGCCTAGGTTCGTAAGATAGAACCGTTGTACCACGTCTTGCTCCCCGTACTTGATACGTAGATGACAATAGTGCGTCATCTCCCCTTTCTTGTTTTCTGTCCCATCGATGTTGTATACCTTAGCCGCTTGTCTAAGGTTTTTCGCCTGATCTTGAATCTTTCCCAAGTCCCTTCATCGATGAAGTTTTCCATGGCCCCACTGTCGATTAGTGCCTGTTCCTTAAACCGCACTCTTGCTGATGAAAATGTGACAGGGGCTATCATTGTTCGTAATTTGGATTGGGTCTGGATGATTCGTAATCTAGTCTTCAAGCTTTTGGACTTCTTGAAGTCTTGCATTATGATCTTCTCCATAAGAGCTCCTTGTTCTTCAGCTGATAGTCTGCTGATCTTCGTGGCCAGGTCCTTCTGGTCCTTCTTGCTTTTGACAGATTCATCGCTACTACTAGAGGAAGCATCCTTTTCCTCCGAGCTACTGTCTTCTTCTCCACTCTCGGGAGCCGTAGCCCTAATCTTCTTGGGCTTCTTGTTCTTTCGGGGTGCGGCACTTGTCTTGGATACCTTAGAGGTCTTTGGTCGATTGGGGCATGCACAGGCCATATGTCCCTGTCTTTTGCAAAGGAAGCAACGTCCTTCGGCGGAAAGCTTCTTTCGTTCCTCTGTACTGAGGTTGCCGAATCCTGGCCTCTTGACTGTATTGGTTTCAATAGTATCCACATCCATGGCATCGGGGTCCCTTTCCCGTCTGCCGTTTGCTTTCTTGCCACGCCCTCTTTGCTGCATGAACTCATTGAAGAGATTTTCACGCATGGTGAGGTTTCCTTTAGCATAGCGACCTCCTTGCTGACGCTTCCTCATGTTCTTGGTGGCCTCAATTTGGGCGGCCGCTTGCCATCCTGCCAAATCATCGTTGTTCGGAGCCAGGTCTCGATCCATGATCTTGTTGACCAGCCAAGTTCTGAGTCCCGCTTTGAAAGCGCTGACTGCTCCTTCCGACTGTCGGTGCCATCGCAGCTCCGACAATAACACATTGAACTTGGCAATATAGTCATCTACGGCCAAGTCTGATGTCATCTGCAACTTGTTCAATTTCATCAACGCGTTTTCTCGTAGGGCCGGGTCCTTGAACTGGGCTTGGAACTCTCGTGACAGTTCATGCCATAGCTGTTCGTCATTTGGAGCCATTCCATTGCGGACGCGTTCATCTGTTCGCTGTAGGGCCTGTCTTCCCCAGTCTTCAACGTCTGGTCCCCGGATGAGGTTGACGAACACTGCGATCCGTGACAGCGGGTCTAAAATGCTGGCGTGATTCTGATTCATCCACTGGTATACATTGAATTGGTGAATGAACTTTTCAGTGTTCGCAATGTTTCCATTAAAGAATTCCGGGGGTTCTCCCATGAGTCGTCCTCCTTGTGGCACCATTTGAGCTGGCTGTCCTGCGGGTTGTCCTCCTGGTGGCGGCCCTCCTGGCGGCCCTCCTGGGGGTTGTCCTCCTGGTGGCGGCCCTCCTGGTGGTCCTCCTGGGGGTTGTCCTCCTGGTGGTATTCCAGGGGGTTGTCCTCCAGGCAGTGGCCCTGACAGCCCTGGGGGTCCGGTTGGTGGTCCCGCGTGCTGCAGTCCTCCTGCTAATGGCGCCGGTCCTCCTCCTTGGAATGGTGGAATTGAGGATGGGAGTGATCCCAGTCCTCCCCCGATTAATTGAGCAGGGGTTGTCGTCGATGGTCCTGCGACAGTTCCTGTCTGAGTAGAGGCGTAGGCGATCTGAGTTTGCGTAGTCATAATGTCGAAGTTCTTTGCGAATCCTTGAAGTTGTTCGTGTGTTAGGGCAGGTGGGTATTTGTCTGCTAAGTCCTCCTGTTCTGCTAGCGACTCGTCTGTCCAAAATGGCACAGGTCCGACGCTCGTCTGTTCGAGGCGAGTAGAAAGCACTTCTACAACTTGCGCCTCTTCTCTTGTCGCTACAGGAGTATCTGGGTCTGATGTGGACCCTCTCGATTCAACGGGTTCTTCGGTGGCAGGGGTTTCATCTTCTGATTTGACCTCGTCCCCTCTAACCTGGTATGGAGCACTGGGAGTTCCTAATCCCAATAACGCTGGGCTATTGATCTTGTCTTCGCTTGACACCCAATATGCGTCTGTCTTCTCGTGCCACGTAAGGTAATACCAGGTCTTGTTGACAAACTCTATCGGCCACCACTTGTCGTTGATCTTCAGTAGGTACGAACTTCTGCGCGCGTGTTCAGCCTGGTTCTACCGCGCTTTCCCTACTATCTGTTCTGGCAAATCCGGCGTGCGTCGTACCCGGATCGGCACTCCCTGTTCTGGATTCTGAGGAAACTCTACCTCGATTTCTTTAGGTGACTCGTCGTCCACTGCTCAGCCTTTGCCTTTCTTGCTCTTTGATTTGAACGTCTTGGCTACCTAGTTATGATACTTGCAGTAATGAACTCTGCAAAAGTAATAGTGTAGCAAGGCGTGCTCCCTCTCGGATTTGTGGACAAATTTGTTACTCCCTCGGTACAGGCGGACCGCTTCTCCTTTGAGAACTTGTGCGTACATTATGCACTCAAGACTTTGATACGAGTAACTGTAGTGATTGTAACGCCTTGTCGATTCTTCACTACTGCCGTTAGATCCTACGTGGTCTCTTGTCCAACCCGGCTTATAGGTTGAACCTTCCAGCTTGAAAGTTGGAAGCTCGACTTATGTCAAGGTTGGCGTACCCCTGATATAAACTTTGTTGCGCAAGTCCAACTTGCCGTCGCAACGCTTTCAAGCACGTGAGTGTTGCTTGTTATAGCACAAGCACTAAGCTTCAGTTCTGCTCAGATGTTAACCTGAACGCAACGTAAGAGGGTAGAGGCGAGAAGGTCCACTCTCTTGAGGTGCTTGCTAGACAGGAATATGCGAGTAGAAGTTGATTAAGTCGAGCTTAGAGCTCGTCCTACTCTGCCCACTGGGCTTATATACAGGTTCGGTTTGTAATCGCCTTACAAACTGGTACAGTCGTCGTACTTGTACAGTAATCCAACTAGTAAGCGATCAGTCAGTAATAGTACAGTAGCTAGTTGGATTCATAACCAAACTCGTAAGCAATCAGTCAGAACTAACAGTTGGTTTACTTGGGTTTATGGACAATCGGTCAGCAATCTCGGTCATCACTCAGTCAGCCTTAGTAATCGTACACTGTGAGATACTAGTACCATATCGAGACCTTGAGACACAGGGTCGCTACCCTCAAACGCGGCCGCGCCGCTCATAGACATTTCTGAGCCATAGGCAGTTGAATGCCTCATACATAGTCAGTCCGCAGAACGTAAGCAGGTGAAAACGCAATAAGTCCCCAGTCCTTAACAAGCGTGGAGGAAGGCACAGAGGCCTGGAGACAGGTGTGGAGTGTGGAGGAAGGCACAGAGGCCTGGAGGCAGGTGCAGAGGTGCAGAGGCAGGTGGGCAGGTGCAGAAGGAGCGGAGGTGTGGAGGCAGCTGCGGAGGTGCAGAGGTGTGGAGGCAGCCGTGGAGGTGCAGAGGCGTGGAGGCAGCCGCGGAGGCGCAGAGGCGTGGAGGCAGCCGCGGAGGTGCAGAGGCAGGTGCAGAGGCACGAAAGCAGCCGTGGAGGCGTGGAGACAGGCATGGAGCGTGGGGGAAGGCGCAGAGGCCTGGAGGCAGGTGCAGAGGTGCAGAGGCAGGTGGGCAGGTGCAGAAGGAGCAGAGGCGTGGAGGCAGCCACAGAGGCACAGAGGCAGGTGTAGAAGCGTGAGGGCACAGAGGCAGCTGCGGAGGCATGGAGGCAGGTGCGGAGGTGCAGAGGCAGGTGAGCAGGCGCAGAGAGCGGGCAGCTGTACAAAAGTTGTCAGGAAGACTAAAAATAAGATAAGGAATGGGCACCCACAAAAGTGAATATCTACACTCCAACACAAGTAGGGTGTTGCCTTGATTGAGGCGGCTGTCAGGGCTTCAGGCAATGAGAATGTTTTGGGGTGAAGAGCAGAGTTGTCGAGTCGGGTGAGGCAGCTGACGTGGCCTGTTCTGATGCCCAGCGGCGGTGGGCCCTTGTCTATCAAAATGGGCACACAACAGGAATTGCCCCGATGGCTTAGTAGTAAGGTTATGTGTATTTTGTAGTTCACACCTGAGCAGGTCATGGGTTTGAACCACGTGTGACACACAACTTTCTAAATAATATTTATTGGTACAAAACCCACACCTGCGGGTACGGGTTTCATGCTCACGGGTATGGGTTACGAGGCAGGTTGGGATGTATAGACCCGTACCCATTCCCGCCAGACCCTTACCCACAAACCCCACAGGTTACCCATACCCGTGTCGAACACTAGTTTGAAACTAGCTGCCATAGTTAGGACCCTGCGCCTTTGAAAGATGTACATATCAAGATACAATTCAGTGAAAATGCCATTCAAATTATACTCTTTCAAAGGCAAGGCAGAAGAAGTCGCCCTCATTGATAGTGGTGCCATGGAAAATTTCGTGGATTACAAAACGGTTGCCAGGCTATGGCTAGGAACCAAGAAACTGGAGCAGTCAAGACCAGTACAAAACATCAACGGCACCCAAAACCTGTCAGGAGATGTCACCCACTATTGTGACCTTATGTGTCAAGAATCGCTGATGCTCGACTCTTGATAGAGTTCGCAGTAGCGTCTCACCTGTTCAGGAGTGCTGATTGATATAGCTCAATCACTAAGCTTCGAAATTCCTTGGAAGTTATCCAAGGGGAGCGAGAGTTGTTTAGACGATGAGAAGGGTCACTCCGATAGGTGAGATGATAGTCAGCAAGACCAGTGTTTTGATTAAGTCGAGCTTGGCTCGACTCTACAACTGCTGAAGGGTTTAAATACAAGTCTGCTACTTAGTGATTTGTAAGTAACAAGTACGATCAATAAGCAGTCTTCTCAGGCCTGTCAGCTCTTCCTAAGTATCAGTAAGCTATGATATCATAGAGTGCGTTTTTTGGACTTTTGGAACAATAACATGGGAACAGTCAGTCATCCGATCAGTAAGCATATCAGTATTAGACCACAATAAGTCCCACAGAATGTCAGGATAAAGGCACCGCCCATCAGGACAATAGTGAGTCTAGGCATGCCACTTACATCCAGACTTCTTGCAGAAGGCCCAGTGCATGCAGGCGTGTTTGGGGATGGGAATAGGTGTGGATAGGAAGGAGGGGGGGTGAGTTCCGAGACCAGGAGGTGTGGCTTGCCCTGTAGATCGAGGTAAGTCCATAACATTATGGTCGCCCGAGGAGAAGCAAAAGAAAGAGTTCGCTTCTTTGTCACCAACCTTGGAAAGGACCGGTGGATCCTCAGATACCCGTGGCTGGCAAAGTTTAACCCTGGAATTAACTGGATGGAAGCCGAGGTCCAAGGACCTAAAACATGGATCGAAACCCTAGTCAAGGGATCGATGACACAGAAAGAATACTTGCGACACGTACAGCAAGTAGCCATTGCCCAATTGGAAGAAGGCAACGAATTAATCATGACTATATGACGACTGGCACCCGAACCCATGGACATCAACAAAACTACACTTGCCCAGCAAATGGTGGAAAAAGCGTACGACACCAGTAAAGTAAACACGGAAGAAACCATCCCTGCGGTCTTCAAGCGACATTGGAGAGTATTTTCAGAGGAACAGGCAAGGCAGTTACCACCACACCGACCATGGGACCACCAGATCAATCTAAAGCCAAACGCCCCAGATGTAATCAACAGCAAGGTCTACCCACTCTCAAAGGATGAACAAAAACTCCTAAACGAGTACCTGGATGACAACCTGGACAAAGGATACATCATCGCATCATCATCTCGCTATGGATCTCCTACCTTCACAGTCAAAAAGAAGGACAGAACCCACCGGATTGTACACGACTATAGGAAGCTCAATGAATACACAGTCATGGACGTCACCCCACTCCCCAGTATTAAGTCAATCTTGGAAGATCTCCAAGGGAAAACACTATTCAGCAAATTTGACATCCGCACCGGCTATAATAACATTCACATCAGACCCGAGGATACACATAAAATGGGTTTCAAAACGAGCTGCAGACTATACGAATGGATCATTATGCCCTTTGGACTCTGTAATGCCCCAGCAACCTTCACCAGACTAGGAAACAACGTCCTTCAACCTATGTACGCCAAGTTTCCTGGGAAATTCTGACACTACATGGACGACTGCATCATAATGATGGGTGATGGAGAAGAAGACATCCACACTGCCACCTGCCATTACCTATTCGAAATCTTCACACGACACTCACTGTTTCTGAAACCGGCCAAATGTGAATTCTTCAGAAAGGAAATAGACTACCTTGGAATATGCGTCAAAGGTGGAGAACTAATGATTGACCCCGCAAAGATCACAGGAATCAAAGAATGGCCAACTACCCTGAAAAATGTCAAGGAAGTCTGAAGCACCCTCGGACTTATTGGTTACCACCACCCATGGATCCCAAACTTCGCGCAAATCGCTAAACCACTCACAGACCTCCTCAAGAAAGGAAAAGAATTTGCTTGGGAAAAAGCCCAGACTCAGGCCGTAAACCGACTCATCGGACTGGTTACCTCAGAACCTGTCATAGTTCCCCCCAACCCAGACCAACAATTTATTCTATACGTTGACGCATCTCAATTTGCGACTGGAGCCATCCTCTATCAGGCGGACCAAGAGCGAAAAGACCGCAGAGGAAATTACCTCCTCTGGCCAATTGGGTTCAGCTCGCAGACATTCAACAAGATGGAACAGAACTATCCAATTTACAACAGGGAACTACTTGCAGTAATCCAAGGGCTAAGATGCTGGAGGCATCTCTTATGCAACATGACCCACCCCATCCTGGTAATCACCGACCATGCCAACTTGCAGTACTACCGAGAACCACACAAATTAGGACCACGTGTCAATGGATACATTGTGGAACTAGCCGACTACCATATCCAGCTAGTCTACAAACCAGGAGCTGTAAACAGAGTTGACGCTCTATCCCGACAACTGGACTTGGTACCAGAAGAAGACCATGAACTAGTAATCATCCTCCCCGACTACCTGTTTGTGGCCCCCAACGCCCCTGCAACGGAATATACTGCTACTAGAACAAAACCGGAAGACTACGAGTCTGATGATACACTGGTGGAAAGTGACGACAAAGAACAAGGGATGAAAGCCCAGACAGCACAAATGGGAGACAGCACATACTCCGCATACAAGCTAGATGAACTAGCCATGAAAGCACAGGAGATCGACAAGTGAACGATCCAACGGTGGAGACTGGGACATAAACTCTCCAAACAAGGGGCCCTTTGGACCAAAAACGGCGCACTCGTTGTTGTGGGAAACAATGGTTTGAAGAGGGAGGTGATTTCCCTTTTTCACGACCCTCCTATGGCAGAACACCCCAGAATCGCGAAAACCATGACCCTCGCAGCCCAACATTACTGGTGGCCAGGCATGAAAGACTTCATTACCGCCTACATCAAAGGATGCGCAAACTGCCAAATGTCAAAAATCAATACACACCCTGACAAACCAACCATGTTCCCCATCTCCACGATACCTAACGCACTCCCATTCCAAACCATCGCATTAGATTTCATCGTCAAACTGCCCATGTTGGAAGGATTCAACATGATCCTAACCATTACTGACCACAATTGCTTGAAAGCATCAATATTC
Organism: Russula dissimulans; assembly: GCA_022376545.1. Classification (NCBI taxonomy): domain Eukaryota; kingdom Fungi; phylum Basidiomycota; class Agaricomycetes; order Russulales; family Russulaceae; genus Russula; species Russula dissimulans. Next base: position 109,451 of record WTXJ01000008.1, read on the forward strand.
ATTCCCTGCAATGAGACAGTAGATGCACCTGGAGTCGCTAGACTCTACGCAAACTACGTGTTCCCCCATTACGGCATCCCCGCAAAGGTCATCTCTGATCATGACCCACGGTTCACTGCCCACTTCGCGAAAGAACTATGCGGAATGCTGGGGATCAAGCAAAACATCTCTACGGCATATCACCCACAGACAGACAGACAGAGTGAAAGAATGAACCAATCCCTAGAACAGTACCTGTGATTGTACTGTGCAAGTCAACAAGATCAATGGGCAAACTGGCTACCGATAGCACAGTACACTAGGAACTCCTGGCCACATTCCACCATGAAGAAGACCCCTTACAACCTCATCCTTGGATATACGTCGCAAGCACATCAACCAACAGCAAAGACCGATCTTCTGGACATAGAAACCCGACTCTCGCAGATCAAGGAAGCCCAGAACGCTGCCCAAGAGGCTATACGTAAATCTCAAGAAGGGCTCGTCAAGGCAACCAAGTTCAAAGGCTACGAAGAAGGACAGAAAGTATGGATAGAAGGAACAAACCTGAAACAACCTTATGACAGTATGAAACTATCCCCAAAGTGGTACAGACCATTCGTGGTAGCCGCAAAAATATCACCCGTCACATACAAACTCCACCTCCCTGAAATGTGGCAAATTCACAATGTCTTCCACACCTCACTTCTCACACCATTCACAGAGACCGAAGAACATGGAACCAACTTCATTGAACCTCCACCAGATGACATAGAAGGAGGAGAAGAGTGGGAAATAGAAGAGATAATTGGGAAATGAACCCACAGCCAAGGAAGAAAGGAACAATACCTCATACAATAGAAAGGATACTCACCAGCCCACGACCAATGGGTCAACAAAGAAGACATGCACGCTGAGGACTTAGTCGCTAAGTATGAGGCCAAACAAATGTACATGGAACGTCAGCCTGGAAGGAGTATAAGAACCCCCAGGAAAAGACAAATGACTATCCGCTCAACCCACATCAAATCAAACTGGCTAAATCAGCACTCTACAAATACTCCTACCTCTCCTTCAAAAAACCCATTACCTATGTACAAAGTGTCAAAGGAGAATGTCAAGAATCGCTGACGCCCGACTCTTGATAGAGTTCGCAATAGCGTCCTATCTCTGTTGAAGTGACCCTTGCATGATATAGCTCATGCAACCGCTTCTCTACCCCGTTCGTGAGACAGATGAGGGACCTTACTTGATGTAGCTCAAGTCCTAAGCTCCTGTTCCCAGGCATTGGCAAGTAGTTAGGTCATGGACATCTTGTTGACTGATATGGTTCAACCACGAAGCCTCGCCTCCATCCTTCGTCGTGTTCAACACCTGAGTCCCGCGCCTCGACAGACCGTGACTGCTTAGAATCCAGTCACGAGGCTTTACACCCACATGGGCGCCGCTATCAGCAGTCAAGGTATGGACTGCATACCTCTCCTCTGGAGTGCTGCTTGATATAGCTCAAGCACTAAGCTTCGGCGTTCCTTGGATGCCATCCAAGGGGAGTGTGCGTGGGTTAGAAGCTGAGAGGGGTCACTCCCTGCTGAGGTAGGATGCTTCTGATAGTCAGCAAGACTACTATTAGATTAAGTCGAGCTTGGCTCGACTCTACAGCTTCCTAGAAGCTTAAATACATGTCTACTATCTAGAATATCAAATAGGCGAGACAATAGCGTGAGAGCACTTGTCATCCTAACAAGAGGTATCCTAGCGTTCAAACAATAGCGTGGGAAGGACTCGTCATTCCCTACTATTCCTGTCCTAGTCCTTGAACAATAGCATGTGAGTATTGTTCTTCTTGGCCAATGGCCCTTTTGCCTCCAGGCCACAATGCCGAGGTCATGGGTGCACTGTGGGTCATCTGATGCCCACCCTCGTGTGCAGTTCAAGAGCGAGGCGAGCCTAGGCTTGGCGAGGCTCTTCTCTTGGTAGGGGTAGTCACACCCCTTCTAGACGGTCTCTCTTCGAGGTCTTGAGGAGTCCATGGACTGGTCTCCTCTCATCATGTCCTTGGCACGAAGTTGTCTAAGGAGGTCCCAGTGTCGCAACGAGTGACACATCTTGTAGATCGAGGTGTCTCCATAACATCATCTCCCCTTTAAGGTCGAGCTTTCCACAGCTCTTCGTCACCTCGATCTCGAGCTCTTCTGAGGGTTTGGACCAAGTCCGTCTTCCTCCTTCTTGACTCCCTGTGTTCGCCTCGAGCTGCACTGGTAGCAGCTCGCTTACGACCTGATACTTGCGGCAGATGGGATCTCTGTCCCGCTCTAAAGGCAGGGATCGATCCTCCCCTTGGGATGACCGTGGTAGAGGTCCCTGATCTTCTTGAACATTTTGGGTCCATTTCTAGGATGGTCTTCATGCGTCGATGAGTGTTCAACTGGTAACCGTCCTTCTTCCTGATTTCGACCATCTATGGTCTCTAGCGGACCATATCTTGGTCAGTCTGCCTTCATGGTTTGGCAGTGGTTGTCGCCCCGCCCAGGGACTGTGGCTTGGTATAGTCCAACGCCTAAACTTCTCCATGGCCTTCCTTGTGCTAAATTTGGCCAGTGGTAGTCCCGCCTTGGACCGTGGATTGGTGTGGCTTAGTCCTTAAGCTTCTGTGACTGCCTTGTCATTGTACGGCAGTCAGTCGTCCTCCATCGAGGTCCTGTTGGTTGATCCAGCTCAACCACTAAGCTTCTGAGACCGCCCTCGTGGTTAGGTAGTGGTCAATCCCTTCCCTGAGGGATTTTGGCTTGATTTAGCTCAACGCCTAAGCTTCTCGTAACCGCCTTGTCATCAACCGGCGACTAGTCGTCTCCTTCCGAGGGCCGTTGGTTGATCTAGCTCAACCTGTAAGCCTCTTGGGACCACCCTCATAGCTAAGTGGCGGTCGGTTCGTCCTTTGTAGGGAACCGCGGCTTGATGTAGCTCAACGCCTAAGCTTTTGTAATCGCTTTGTCATCCAGTGGCGATTAGCCGTCCTTCATCAGGGTTTGATATAGCTCAACTCCTGAGCTTCCTGCGGCCTTCCACAACTGGGTCTAGATTGATTGTGTCCTTTGTCCGGGACTTATTGATTGACATGGTTCAATCTTTAAGCTTTTTTAGGACCGCCTTGTTATAACATGGCAGTCGGTCGTCCTCTGTTGAGGTCGATTGGTTGATCCAGCCCAACCACCAAGCTTCTTGAGACCACTCTCGTCGTTCGGTAGCGGTTTGCCCTCCCCAGAGATTGTGGCTTGATGTAGTTCAACGCCTAAGCTTCTTGCGGCCTCCCCTACAACTGGTCTTGGCCGATCGCGTTCCTTGTTCGAGACCATTGATCAATGTGGCTGAATCCCTAAGCCTCCATTAAGGCTGGTTGGTTGATCTAGCTCAACCATTAAGCTTCGGGGAGCCGCCCTCGTGACCAGGCAACTATTGGTCTTCCTTCCGGGGACCATGGCTTGGTGTAGATCAGCGCCTAAGCTTCTTGCGGTCACTTCTGCCATGGAACCGCGTTCCGTCACCCTTCATAGGACTTGTCGACTGGTACAGCTTGGTCGCTAGGTTTCTTCTGACCACTCTTGTCCTTGAGTCGCAGCTCGTCTCTCCTTTTTAAGGGTTTTTTTGAAGTCTTCCGACCTTTCTACTGACCATCATGACTTGATCAGCTGGACTCCCTTGACCGTTATCAAAGGGTTATCGATTGATGTAGCTCAATCACTAAGCTTCTTGCGGCCGCCTATCAAGGTTTCTTGATTGCAGTCGTTCGCCTCGTCTGATGATCGTTCTTTCTTCTTCCGGGGCTGCCAATTGATATAGTTCAATTGCTAGCTTCTCTTCGGCCGCCTATTCGTCAGTTCGCAGCACGTCTTCTCCTTCCGAACTCCCTATTGATATAGCTCAATCGATAAGCTTCTCGTGGTCGTTCGTGTCGTGTCGTCCTGATCTTTGATCGATATGGTTCAATCACTAGGCTTCTTGCAGTCGCTCATGGCCAGACAATGACTGGTCTTCTGACTGCGCGGACCGGTATGACTTGACCGTCAGACTTCTCCGGCATTTGGTTTCTCGACTGTTGTGTTGCCCTGCCACGGTCTTCTGCCCTTACCAAGGGCTGTCAATTGATGTAGCTCAATCACTAGTCTTCTTTTGGTCGCCTACTCATTGGTTGTGGCATATTCTCCTTCTGGGGGGGTCTCCCGATTGAGGTTGCTCCACTGTCTTGACCCTCCTTGTTGCTAAGCCAAGGTCTACTGCCTCCCCTCCAGCTTTCCTGATTGATATAGCTCAATCCATAAGCTTCGTGCGGCCATTTGTGTCGTCAAGTCGCGATCTTCCGCTCTTGTTGAGGACCGTCAATTGATATAGCTCAATTGCTAAGCTTTCGAGATCGCTCTTCTAACTGTCTCGCGGCCCACCATCCTTCTGTCGATACCTGCTGGTTGGTCTGGCTCAGCCATTAAACTGCATACGACCGCTGGTTCTCTCAAACCGCGGTTGATCTTGTCGTTGGGCTGCGAATGGTCGTCCCTCTTCGGAGACTCTTGATTGATATAGTTCAGTCATAGACTTCTTCGCGGCCATCTTTTGTCACTGGGTCGTGCTCGGTCGTCCCTTTCCAAGGACCCTTGATTGATATGGCTCAATCATAGGTCCTCTCGCGGTCGTCCTTGTCGCTAGGCCGCGATCGGTCATCCCCCTTTCAGGGGCATCAAGATTCTGTGCAGCTGTCCATGTAACTGGCTATCCTTCCATCGTCTTCTGTCCAAAACCTTCCTGATTGGTGTGGCTCAATCATCGGATTTCATGTGGCTGTTGGTAGTATATTGTGGCCACGGCTATTCATCTGTCGTCCTGGACTTCTGATTGATGTAGTTCAATCACTAAACTTCTCTGTGGCCGCCTACGTGGCTGAACCACGGCTTCTCGTCTTCGTTTAGGGGTCACTGATCGATGTGGTCCAATCATAGGCTTCCTCTCGGCCGCCTCTGTCATTGGCCACGGTTGGTCATCCCCTTTTGAGACTCTTGATTGTTATGGCCCAATCATAAGCCTCTCCGCAACCCCTTTGTTACTGGGCCGCGATCGGTCGTCCTTCTCCTCTTGCCCTGCTGGCAAGCCCGGCCTTTCCTTTCCATCTTTTTCTTGGCTGGTTAAGCAGATTCCTAACCCTTGACGATGTCTCGGTGTTGATCCTGAGGTCTCCTGGGTGTTGCAGTCCCCATTCTAGGTTGTAGCCATCTGGCAGCATTCTTGTCTGCTACTTTGACATTGTTCTTTCCTGTGGGGATGCGCCTTCACCCTTGATTCTTCCTTGCTTTGTCATTTTGTTCATTGACCAGTCCTAAGTGTCGCCCGCCTTCGGTTTCTGACTTTTTCTGCGGTTTAGCTCACCGCAGCTCTCAGTCGGGCTCCAACTTCTGCTTGATCACTTCTACGCAACTGTCCACGTGACTAGGTCGCGTTGGTCGTCCTCGTTGGGACCGTTGATTGATATAGCCCAATCATTAGGCTTCCCGCGGCCATCCTCGTGGCCAGGCCGCGTTGGTCGTCCCCGTTGGGACCGTTGATTGATATAGCCCAATCACTAGGCTTTCCCGCGGCTACTCGTGTAACCAGCCGCACCGTTCGTCCTCCCCGAAGACCATGCTGTCTGTCTTCATCGAGGACTGTTTGATTGGTATAACCCAATCATCAGGCTTCCCGCGGCCATCCTTGTGGTCAGGTCGTGTTGGTCGTCCCCTTTGGGACCGTTGATTGATATAGCCCAATCATTAGGCTTTCCCGCGGCTGCTCGTGTAACCAGCTGCGCCATTCGTCCTCCTCGAAGATCATGCTGTCTGTCTTCATCGAGGACTGCTTGATTGGTATAGCCCAATCATTAGGCTTCTCACGGCTGTCTGAGCCGCGCCGGTCGTCTCTTCTCGAACACCTTTGATTTGGCGCTCGTTCCTAGTCAGCAAGGAATTTGCGTGACTGCGAGACTTCTGTTGCCTCTCCATTCATCCATGACAGCAGTCCTCCTCAACTTCCTGTTTTCTTTGGTCTTGCGCTTGTTCTGGCATCAGAGTCTTTCCTTGGCCCATGGTCAGTGTTCTTCGTTCCTGTTTCCTGGGAGGTTCCCTGTCTCTCTTTCTAGATTTTTCCCAGGTGCATTTCTAGGCCAACTTGACTCGTCCTGTGTTTGCACGATACCAAAGTCTTTCTTCTGGACGGCTTAACTGCCATTGATCTTTTGTCTCCTTCTATGGGTCTTGCTTCGGGCCTTCTCGTTGTCAGGGCTCACTGACACTCCTTGTGGTTGCATGCGGCTTCTCCGTGACCCTTTTCTTTCTTGGTTATTCTGCTTTCCCATAGAGCTTCACCTTCGTAATCAAGGTGTTACTTTCCTCGCGCTTCTGAGGCTTCATCCTAATCTCTTCGTTCCATGCCCGCCGCATTAGAGTTCTGCCTTCTGAAGACTCCTGGCGACTGCCAATTATTTGAGTCTTCCTCTGAAGGGGTCCTCATGTTCGGCCTCTTCAACTCTTCGTCGGCACTTTTCGTGGTTGTGCGGCTGTAATTTTTTCACCGCTTCTACCAGCTCGTTAGCGCTTGGTCCTCTTTGACCAAATTGCTAATTCCTAGTGCCCAGGGTTCGTTTCTGGTCACCCCGTTTCGCTCCGTGCTCGAGTAGCTTCACAGTTCTTTCTATGAAAGACCTCTCCTTGGTTGTTAGGATTTCTGCGAGCACCTTTCTTTGATCATTCATCGTCCTCTTCATGGTCTTTTGGCGATTGTCGACCGCCGAGTCTTCTTCTAGGAAGGGGTCCTGATGCTTTGACCTCTCCAATTTGCTAGGGTCTGTCAGCATCATTGGCTCCTTTGTGGTCGTTCTGTGGCGGTTTGCCACTTCTTCTATCTCCCAATAGCATTGGGGTTCTACTTCTCTTGACCCAGATGCCGCTCCCTAGTTCTTGGGGTTTCAATGCTTGTCGCCCCGTTCTGCTCCGTGGTGTCGGAGTCTTTTCTCTGTAAGACTTCTGGCTATGACCAGTCGCCTAGCTCTTTCTTGAAGAGGTTCTCGTATTCTTGGCCTCTTCATTTTGCTAGGGCTCCGTCAGCATCCTTCATGGTCCTTTTGTGGCGGTTTGCCACTTCCTTTGACTCCTAATGACATTGGAGCTCCATTCTTGACCAAGACGCTGATTCCTAGTTCTTGGGGGTTTCAATTCCTGTCCCCCGTCTTGCTCCGTGTAGCGTAGTATCGGAGTTCTTTTTCAGAGACCTCTGGCGGCTGCCAATCACTTGGTCTCTTTCTGAAGAGGTTCTTTCTGGCCTCCTGACCTGCTAGGGTTTCGTTTCGCACCTTCCCTGGCCGTCCGTTTTTGATTCGTTATTTCTAGTCCCAATGGTACTCTTTTGGGCTCAGTTCGGTCGACCAGGATGTCGATCCCTAGGTCTCGGGGTTCCATTTCTACTGCCTCGTCCTGCTCTACGTGTGGATTTGTCGGAGTTCCTTCTCCAGACGAACTTCTGGCAGCTGCCAATCGTTCGGTTTTGTTCTGGTCTGACCTCCTCGATTCCTTTCGCCAACATCCCTCTTGGGCCGCTTGTTGTTCCCTTGTGAGTCCCCTTGTCAAAGTCCTCACCCTTCCCAGCTCCCAGTGCTGTTGGAGCTTCGCTTGCTGGCCAAGATGTTATACTTTCGGAGCGTCGATTCCTGCTGCCCCGTCCTACTTCATACATCGGGGTTCTCTGTGAAGGGACCTCCTGGTTGATGTTTAGTCATTGGGGGTCCTTCTTCTGAGGAGGTTCTTGTCTGTTCTCCTCAATCTCCTTTAGTGTTCTGTTAACGTCTCCTTCTGGCCATTCGTCATTCTCTGTGGACCCTTCGACCCACAGCCTTCTGGCTCCTGATAATGTTGGAGCTTGGTGTCGTCGGCCTAGATGCTTGTTCTTTGACTCTCGGAATTCCGCGTTTTGTTGCCCCATCTTGCTTCTTATTGCGTGACTTTGGAGCTTCTTTTCTGTAAGACCCTCTCGGCTGTGCCTAATTATCCGGGTCTTTCTTCAAAGAGGCTTGCACTTGGTCCTCTCACTTTCTTCGGAGTTCCACTAACACCTCCTTTGGCCACCTGGCTGTTCCCCTGCAGGTTCCTTCGTGATGACCCACTACTTCCGTCAACTCCTGTATGCATTGGAGCTGAGCTCGGTTGATCCAGATGTTAGTCTTTGACTCTCGGAGCCTCATATTTTGTTGCTCCGTCCGGCCCCTCTCTGTTATAACTTGGAGCCATTCCTTCATAGAAGACTTCCGACGATATGTTGAGATTCGTGTCTCCTTCCCGAGAGGTTCTTCTATGCTGGCCTCTCTAGTCTGCCAGGGTTCTGCTAGCGCTCTTCAGCCTACACGCCTGGTGTGGCTCTTCATTGGTCTTCGTGTGCTGCCACCCTCGGGTCTTTCTTGTATGATGAATCATTTTCCCTTTTCTGGATTCTCGAGGGGGTCTTTGGGTGGGGTTTCGTGCACCGACCAAAACATTAGTCCCTGGTTCTTGGGTGAGCTCTGCCCTCCCATTCTGGCCATCTGCGAATCCTTCCTCGAAATAGAGGGTTGTCGAGTCGTGATACCCTTCTCCTATTTCCTTGAGTTCTTTCGCAGAGGTTCTGTCTTGACTGGCTAGTTAAAGCTCGACTTATGTCAAGAATCGCTGACGCCCGACTCTTGATAGAGTTCGCAATAGCGTCCTATCTCTGTTGAAGTGACCCTTGCATGATATAGCTCATGCAACCCTTCTCTACCCCGTTCGTGAGACAGATGAGGGACCTTACTTGATGTAGCTCAAGTCCTAAGCTCCTGTTCCCAGGCATTGGCAAGTAGTTAGGTCATGGACATCTTGTTGACTGATATGGTTCAACCACGAAGCCTCGCCTCCATCCTTCGTCGTGTTCAACACCTGAGTCCCGCGCCTCGACAGACCGTGACTGCTTAGAATCCAGTCACGAGGCTTTACACCCACATGGGCGCCGCTATCAGCAGTCAAGGTATGGACTGCGTACCTCTCCTCTGGAGTGCTGCTTGATATAGCTCAAGCACTAAGCTTCGGCGTTCCTTGGATGCCATCCAAGGGGAGTGTGCGTGGGTTAGAAGCTGAGAGGGGTCACTCCCTGCTGAGGTAGGATGCTTCTGATAGTCAGCAAGACTACTATTAGATTAAGTCGAGCTTGGCTCGACTCTACAGCTTCCTAGAAGCTTAAATACATGTCTACTATCTAGAATATCAAATAGGCGAGACAATAGCGTGAGAGCACTTGTCATCCTAACAAGAGGTATCCTAGCGTTCAAACAATAGCGTGGGAAGGACTCGTCATTCCCTACTATTCCTGTCCTAGTCCTTGAACAATAGCATGTGAGTATTGTTCTTCTTGGCCAATGGCCCTTTTGCCTCCAGGCCACAATGCCGAGGTCATGGGTGCACTGTGGGTCATCTGATGCCCACCCTCGTGTGCAGTTCAAGAGCGAGGCGAGCCTAGGCTTGGCGAGGCTCTTCTCTTGGTAGGGGTAGTCACACCCCTTCTAGACGGTCTCTCTTCGAGGTCTTGAGGAGTCCATGGACTGGTCTCCTCTCATCGTGTCCTTGGCACGAAGTTGTCTAAGGAGGTCCCGGTGTCGCAATGAGTGACACGTCTTGTAGATCGAGGTGTCTCCATAACAGAGAAGCCGTCCGCCTCTACTGCGCCTCCAATAAATATGTTCACCCTGATGAGAAATGCCACGCCGGTATCCATTCCCATTTCTGCCACGTTAACTACTGCCCATATCACACCTCCTACTAAAATGTCCCAAGATGCCGCCACCACTGTACAACAAGAGACAACGACCCCTCTTTCGCCAAGTTCCGCCGCCGCCACCACCGTCTTCAACCTTGTCAGCCTGTCACCCCCAAACTTGCCAATACCGACCCACCCACTGCTCAATAGATTGGTCATTGGTCCTGTTGAGCATGCTAACAACCCTAGTTCTGGAGGCCCTGGCCTTTATCATCAGCCAACCATGGGAGAGCTGTTACGCTCCTGCGGGGCACAAGGGCCAGACGTTGGCAAGTTGGTTTGGTGTTTGCTCAAGCAAGCACTAGTTCGTTCGATGGGGGCTGGTCTCCTGTACTCAGCGAGCACTCTCATAAGAGGCTGGTCCTAATGCAAGTAAATGCAGTGTGTGTAGAAGTCTAAGTTGACCACTGAAACAGTGTCCCTCCGCGGAGTGGTTTCTACCACAAGTTCTAAGTTGTTCTGGTAAGTTCTCTGTCAAAAGCTAAGTTGCTTCCCTGCTAATAAGAGGGTTCCTTGGTTCCTTGAGACATTCTTGAAGAAGTCAAACAGAGGTCTTCCCTCTTGGAAGCTACCAAGCACAAGAATGCAAGATTCAAGTTAAATCAGGCTTAAGGCCCAATACTCTACTTACAAGGGTTTATATAGGGAGAGGCCATCAAGGCTTGGTAAGGGATGAGTCAGTGGTCTTTGTAAGTAGCAAGTTAGAGAACAATAAGCAAGGTGAGGGGATGAGTCAGATAACAGGGGAGGGATTAGTGAGCACAATAAGGATGATGAGTAACACGAGAATGATCAGTAAGCTTATGGGGAGGGACAGTAAGTGTAATGAGTTATGCGAGAAATATCATCAGTAAGCAAACCAGAAGATCACTAATCACAATCAAAGTTCGTAAAAGAGATAAATCAGAGTGGAAATGAGGCAGGTAGGTACGGTAAGCACAGTCTGAGTTGATGAGAAGGAGGAAAAAGATAGTTCGTGGGGCAGATCGTAGCAAGAGCTTGAGGAACTCTGGGGGTTGACTAAAGCTCTATTCGCCTACCAAAAGCAGAAACACGAATACCCAGCAGGCTTCAGGAAACTGGGAGCTACTAAAGTTCTCCCTATCGCTCATGCGCTCATGTCACTCGCCGACCCGCCAACTAGACTCACGGAATTCCTGTCCCCCATGGGAGTTCAATGGGGAGAACACCACCCACTATCTCGCTTGCTGGCCGCATGCCAACAAGACCTGGGACCCTTCTTGCCAGAGAAGAGGAACCCATCCACTCGCCGTCACCCTGGGACTCTGCGCCCCTCCCTCACCAATGAATTCATCATGAGCATCGACAAAGAAAACCCCCCACCATGAGGGGACCCCAACCATCCCAGCCCTAACTGAACCAGCTATAGCTTTGGCCAAACGGACCATTATCCAGTCTTCATCAGGGATGGGGTGGACCTGGTCACTGCGGACTACATCTGCTATAAGCAGGACAGTGAGGAGACTTACGTCAAAGGGACCATGGGGAAAGACTCCCCCATCTACCGCAGAAGCTTGCATGCATGTCCCCAACCGAACCCCAATCTTGATAACCCCCACCATATCCGCAACGACCACCTCCACATCTTCCAACCCAAAAGCACCGTCAAAGAGCTTGTTGACCGTGTGGTGCACGCACTAGGCAACCCTGGCATAACTGCCAAAGTCACCCGCTACCGCTCCCTCTTCAACCACTGCAGTACCGCACTCCGCCGACTCAGACTTGCTGAGGAGGAACTCCGTTGCACCTCCGACGAACTTATCCCCATGGAACGACACATCATCCACACCTGTGCTTCGACTCGCGTATTCGAGCACATCTATGCAGTTCACCCCGAACCTGAGCCCTCTTACCCCGTTTGGCCCCTACCCACACTCTGCGCTGGTCAAGGACCATCCCTGCCTCGCGCTCACCCCTACCATCATCCCCCTCCTGCCAACCCAATCATGTACTTCGAGTGCATAGAACCAAAACCCAACCACCTCCCCCATGACTGCCCTTCCCATGGGAAATGCACCTATTGCGAGAGTGAGTTCCACGACTCGGATATGTGCGTCGCTCCTCACCTCCAATGCGCCATTGGGACTTGCCGTGTCCCCATCTGGCACGCCAACCATGGCACCCAATGTGCAGCGCCACTTGCAGCGCGCGCCCTCCAACTCCTGGCCACTGAGCCGGATGCCTTCTGGACCCTGAGGACTTGAGCACTGGCACGCCCTCCTACACGTCCAAAGATGACTAAAACTCACATGTGAGTGAGTTCCTTAAGGGGAGCGTGATGCTACGATCTGCCCCGCAGACTATCTTTTTCCTCTCTCTCGTTGACTTGGACTGTGCTTACTGTACCTATCTGACTCATTTCCACTCTGACTCATCTCTTTTATGAACTTTGGCTGTGATTAGTGATCTTCTAGTCTGCTTACTGATGATATTCCTGCATGACTCATTACGCTTACTGTTCCTTCCCATAAGCTTACTGATCATTCCTGCATTACTCATCACTCTTATTATGCTCACTAATCCCCTTCCCTATTGTCTGACTCATCCCCTCACCTTGCTTATTGTTCTCTGACTCACTACTTACAAAGACTGATGACTCGTCCCTTACCAAGCCTTGATGGCTTTCCCTATATAAACCCTTGTAAGTAGACTATTGGGCCTTAAGCCTGATTTAACTTGAATCTTGCATTCTTGTGCTCGGTAGCTTCCAAGAGGGAAGACCTCTGTTTGACTTCTTCAAGAACATCTCAAGGAACCAAGGAACCCTCTTATCAGCAGGGAAGCAACTTAGCTTTTGTCACAGAACTTACCAGAACGACTTAGAACTTGTGGTAGAAACCACTCCGCGGAGGGACACTGTTTCAGTGGTCAACTTAGACTTCTACACACACCGCATTTACTTGCATCAGAACCAGCCTCTCACAAGAGTGCTCGCTGAGTAGTGTTGGGGAAGTTTGGTTTGGTTTGGTTTAAGGCAAAATTTCCCAAACCAGAAACCAAACCACTCGGTTTCTGGCAAAATTTCCCAAACCTAAACCTAAACCAATACAAACAGTTTACATCGGTTTGGTTTGGTTTAAACTCGGTTTGAGACCATTTCCCACAGCATCTCCGGCCCAAACCATGAGCTGCCCGGCCCGAACTTGCCAGAGCCATGAGCCACTGCCGGCTAACTCCCCCCCTCACTGCATTTATCAATAAAGACTTATTTTCAAAAGAATCGCCTGAAAAATATAGAACAGAAACTACATAGAAATGACCCTAATCACGGCCAGCTTCTTTTTATCCACCCCAATTTTCCTGATTCTTGGTATTTATGTTTTGGTACTGCATATGTTGGATGTATTATATAATCAGCTGATTTTTCACGTTGCGTTGCGTGTCTGTCCCCGAGAAGCTCATGCAGCAGCTCTGTGTCATCCAGAGTGCCACCACGATTGTTGGATTGCCACCACTCTCCTCTGGTTGGATCGCCGTTGCTCTTCTCATGTTGGACTTCAGTCATAATGGTGCGTTGTGCTCTTTTTTCCCTCTGTCTTGCATGCTGCTTTCATCTCAAAGGAATTGCAACCACCCACACAACTCCCACTCGCTCGCCTGGGCTTCTGCACGCCCATCCACTCGCCCACTCACCCATTTGCCTGTTTGCCCTTCCGCCCGCCCGCCCATCTGCTCACCCATTCACCCTTCTGCCCATCCACCCGCCCATCCACTTGCCTGTTTGCCCTTCTGCCTGCCCGCCCATCCGCTCGCTCGCCTTTCCACCCACTCGCCCATCCACATATGCCCATTCGCCTGCCTGGACACATGCACACACAGATTCCCAGACGCATGCCCTGCACGCATGCCCAGACGCCCAAGATGCACGCATTCCTGGACACGCATGCACACACACACACACACATACACACACACACACACACACACACACACACACACACACACACACACACACACACACACACACGCATGCCCAAACGTGTGGATGGACGGATGCATGCCCGTACGGACAGATGCAGATGCGTGAACGGACGGACAGACACAGATGCATGGACAGATGGACAGACAGACGCACGGGCAGACACACGGACGCACTGTATGGATGGATGTGGGCACGGACACATGGATGGCCACACAGATGAATGGCTGCACAAACGCACGCATGCAGATGCACGCACAGACACAGGCACGCACGGACACAGGCACACACAGACACAGAGAGACGTGGGCACGGACGGACGGATGCGGGCATGTACACATGGACATGGGCACGGATGGACAGACGTGGGCACACATGCACAGACATGGGCATGCGGGCACGATGCGGGCATGCACGCACAGACGCGGGCATGCACGCACAGACACAGGCACACACGCATGTGGGCACGCATGGGCACAGGCATGCAAGGACAGATGTGGGCACGCACGGACAGACGTGGGCACGCACAGACAGACGTGGGCACGCACAGACAGACGTGGGCACGCATGGACAGATGTGGGCATGGAGACAAACATGGATGCATGGATGCACGCCCACATGCCCAGCGCACACACAGGGCATTTAGTAACTTAGAAATAGAAGAGAAATTTATCATGTATATACAATATAGCTTTAAACTTCAAGATTAAAAAATGTGTGAACCCATAACACACTGCTGGGACTGTGAGTGAAGTTAAGAGTAAACCGAGTTTGAAACCGTTTAGGGTCATTGGTGGTTGCCCAAACTGAAACCAAGCCATTTGGTTTCTTGGCCAGATTCTCCAAACCAAACCTGAAACCGGAAGTTTGGTTCAGTTCAAACCAAGTTTGGATCGGTTTGGAACCAAACTTCCCCAACACTATCGCTGAGTATGGGAGACCAGCCCCCATTGAACGAACTAGTGCTCACCTGAGCAGACACTGAACCAACTTGCCAACGTCTGGCCCTTGCGCCCTGCAGGAGTGTAACAAATACAGGCACAGCTTCTCTTTGAAGCGCTGTTCACGTTCCTGTTTCGAGAGTGGGCCCCGCAGAGTTGCTGGGCGTTCATCCCATTCTCCTTGATACAGATTGATCTGCAGGGGTGATTCTTCCCCTGTGGTGGTGCTTCTAGCGCACACGGGTAGGGTATATCACAGGTGCGGGTTTTCCCACAGTGATCAGGTGATGGGTTCAATGGGTGCAGGTATGGTCTTGAGTTTTGTCAACCTGCGAAGAACTGTGGCTGTCCACATGGTATCGTGGGTACTCTCAAATTTTATTTCATCTTGTTGTCCTTCAACCTCTTCATCACCCTCAAAACTGACTGCACTGTAAGGTGCCCTGCAGAGCTGCGCACGGAACCAGGTCGTCGGAGCAGCCACACACAAGCACAAGGTGACATGTCAATATGCACAAACAACTCTCTCGTTCCACTGCCACTTTGCCCTTGCCGCTGCCAACAAAATTGTCTTTGCCGATGATCGCCTGTGCAAGATGAAATGCCAATATGTCAACCATTTATTCCTTTCCACTCGCTTCAGCTCTGTCCATACCAATCCCTCTGAGACCATTCCCTTCCCCCTCAAGTCCTGCTATGTTCACTGCCCCTTTGCTGTGTCGCTAGCACGTGACGTCGTACATTTTTGTTCACTTATCTATCCCTTCATGCTAACATTCCTTACTTTTACTTTAGCTCCCTTTTCCCTCATCACCTCTATTCACTCACCACCTCGACGTGGCACTCGTCCTTACCTCCAGAGGCTGTACAAGCCAGCCATCGCCTACTTACTCTCATCTCAACTTGAACATATTCGTTTACAATCTTACTAAGTAGGTATAACTCCTGTATTTAAGGATACCCTCCAGCTTGTGGAGAGGACGCCAATCTACCCATCCTTCATTTGCCCTTCCCGTCTCTGCATCTGTCTCGTCCTGCATCGGCTCGTTGTCTCAGCACTCCCACATGCATCTTGTCTCACCTCATCTTGTCTCGTCCTGTGCCGTCCCATCCTGTTTTGTCTCATCTCATCTCATCCTGTCCCGTCCCATCACGTCATGTCTTGTCCCATCCTGACTTGTCTTGTCTTGTCTCATCTTGTCTCATCTCATCACATCTCATCTAAGCCAGTCGCCGTCGCTCCCCCTCCTCCTCTTCCTCTTCCTCTTCATCTTACACCTTCTGGCATACTTGATTCACTCGCATCATTGCAGTCATCAAGTCTGCACAGCGCGCCAAAGACAATATTTGTATTTTTGTACTCTTCTGCATGTATCTTAGCTGTAAAGTAATGCATCAACATCATAATATAAATATACAATTGTTCTATGTATGATGTACCGCAGTGTTGTAACACTGTGGTGTGCAAGGCTAAAACCTCGGGTTTTGACCCGTAACTGTGGGTATGGTGTACCTAATGGGTGCGGTGTGACAGGTCACAGGTATGGTATATAATAATTTACCCGCGGTGTGACCCATGTTATACCCTACACACGGGGCATTGTCCCTGGGCGCGGAATGTGGGGGTGTTATAGAGATGATAGACGCGATCGAATTCACATGTTTTCTCCACCAATTCTGTTAAGGTGGCAGGCTGGGGCAATAGCCCCAGTAACTTGGTGTGTAGTCCTTGATTGAGGTTGACATGGAAGGCGTACATGCGCGTAGATTCATCTACTCTGGCACAGGATGCGTGGGTGGACCATTCTTGGTACCATTCAGTGAAGGGGTGGTTTCCTTGACGTAAGGAGTGCATAATAGTCGAGGCTTCTAGCACTGACTCAGCTGGAATAAAGTGTGCTGCAAAGTTCTTCTTAAAGGTGACCCAAGTTCCGTAATTGACTGGTATCTTCTTTAGCGCTTTGTTAGCACGTTCCTGAGCCCAATTGCTGGCCGGGGTTCCGAGTTTAAAATGTGTCAGGGCTGCAGAGACTTTTCTGCTTTCATCGGAAAACATTCTGTCATTAAGATAGTAGTAGTTGGCTAGGTTGGACCAGAATGTTTCCACATTGCTTGTTGAGCCAGAGCGCCCTAGTGGACTTACCGGCTCTAAAGACTTATGGACTTGGACTTTGCCGGAGTCACCTTATGCGACCCAAGATATCTTTTACATCCTAACTGGACTTCTTTCCTATTGTAGTATACAGACACTCATGCTACGATCATTCCATTCCTTTTGTCTATCATGTCGTGTTAAACACTCCCTAGTTATAATTGTTACTTCTTACAATTACTGTATGCCTTATTATGCGCTTCTTAGTCACCCTATGCCCAGGGCATTATACCCATTACTCAATTTGCTTATTCCATGCTCTCTTTTCTCTCGCACTTGTCGTACTCGTTGTTGAAGTACGTTACACATTCCTTGTCTGCTGACACGTCTATTGTGAATGCTTATGCATCCTTATACTTTATGCTTATGCACCTACATGGTCTGTGCACCCCCTGTAGTGTATAAATAGTCTAGATTGTTCGCTCTGAGACTCCGGTTCCTCACTGATGAGTCTCAGGTAAAGTACTACACTCTCTAATATAGTTCCTCACTGACGAGTCTCAGTATGCACTTCAAACCTCTCAGCTGCTATTTCAACAGGTTATGGGCCCTGCCCCTAGCAACTAAACCAAGACTACAACACTCGCAAACACCAATCTGTGAGTCGTCTCATTGACTCCCTCCCCAGCAGGAGCCCCTGTGCTCGCTGTCATGTCTGTGCTGGGGCCTTACACACCTTGCACAATGCTTGCGATGGACCCAGGCATGGGTGAAGCAGCAAAGCCCCCTCCATCCCTGCGTGTTTTACTGTAACTAGTTTAGGGGCCTTACATTGCCCATAGGTGGGACTGGGGAAGCCCAGTCTGGCTATTTGTCTAGTGAACGGTTGGCCATCTGCCCTTCAGTGGGAGTGGTTTTGGGGTATCAAGGCAGTGGGTAGTCAACCCCACTCAGCTCTTGCCTCTGTTACAACTGCACTACGCTACTATAGTAGACACACAGTGGACTGATGGCCTAAAAAACCTGAAACCATTTCATTCATGTGCCCAATCATCTAGGTGTTAATGTAGAGCTCCCCAGACAGCAGTAGATGGCGGTGCTCAGCCATGTCTCTCCTGGAACTTGCTGGTGGCTCCCTCTACACATGAACCCCTTACATCGCACTAGCACACTGAGTGTAGGCATGCATCGGAGTAATTAAAAGTACTACACCTACTACAACTATGCTACAAAAAGCGCTTATGGAGGCAGGATACAATAGTATTCTGGCCAAAACAGCTACACAGACGGGGAGGTGTCACCTGTTCTTGAAGAAAGCATCATCGCTGACCGCTCCTCGGTGACAGAAATCATCCCTACCATGGCAAGCGCCACTAACTCACCTACTTTGCCTACTCTAGGCACTCTGGCCGCTGGATCCTCCAGTGTCCCTGTATCTACAAGACTCACATCATCTCATGGTACCCCCTTTGGGATGCCCTCAGGGATCAGAATAGAGCAATTCGATGGCACGGACTGGAATAACTGGTCTGGCATTATGGAGGCAATCCTGGCCCTTCACGAGGCCAAAGATTTAATCACTCTCACAGCAGCACCTGCCAGTCATGACCTGACTGAATGGGACTCCCTCCAACGCCGAACCAAAGCATTCCTCCGCCTCTACATCAAACAAGATGTATACTCTCTCATTGCCGACAACACAGCTCCCCCCACATTTAAACACAAATGGGACAAACTGAAAAACACATATGGAGGTGCTTCGGGCAGCACCACCGTCTTCAACTTGTAGATTCAACTCACACAAGCCCAACTTGACGATACTGCTCCAATGGCTGCACAGCTAGCCAAAATCAATGAAACTCGTGTCGCTCTTGCAAATGCAAGCATGGGTGTCTCCGACACCCAATTCTGTCTTATCCTCCTCCACACACTCCCCGCCTCTTACAAGGTACTCACTTCTACAATACTCGCCTCTGGACCAGCCACAGACCTGAAACATAGTGAGATTATCGCTCGTGTCATAAATGAAGAAGGTTAATGGGCCGGAGGGTCCTCATCTCTCAATGCAGCTAAGGCTGCCCCTATCAAAGCAAGTGGCAAAGGCAAAGCTAATAAAAAGGATCACTCCCAGCTCACCTGCCACTATTGCAACAACAAGGGGCACATCAAGCCGGATTGCCATAAAAAGAAAAAGGACAAGAAGGAGAAAAAGGAAAAGGAGGGGTCTAATAAAGCAGCCAACGCTCATGTAAAAGTAGAACCAACAGCCTCCATTACGGAGGTCCCTGCTACAGAGCTTGAGGTTTCCCTTTATGCTGCTAGAAAAGACTCCTGGATGTTAGACAGTGGAGCAACACACCACATCTCCCCCCACACCTCAGACTTCAAGACTTATGCACCCATTCGAGGCATGATACGCCTTGGTGACAAGTCTACTGTGGCTCAAGAAGGAGTTGGAACGGTCGTCACAAAAAGCCAAGAAGGATTCAATATCACCCTGAGCAATGTGCTCCATGTGCCATCTGTAAAAACACACTTCATCTCAATCAGCGCACTAGAAGAAAAAGGGGCAGAAGTATCCTTCAAAAAAGGCAAATGTGTCGTCCTAGTTAAGGACAAAATCATAGCTACAGGGCACAAGGAGGCTTGCCTTTATTGCCTTGAGGCCCAATCAGCCCTTAATGCACACTCTCGGAGTAGCGCCACCTCACTACACGTATGGCATCAGCATATGGGACATGTCTCCCACAACACGCTCAAAGAACATGGGGCGAAAGCCCTCAAAGGACTAAATGTTGATGGTTCTACCATGGCCCCTTCAGTATGCCACAGGTGCGAGATGAGTAAATCCACTCATCAACCCTTCCCTGGTTCTGCCAAGAAAATGAGCAGAATATTAGAGATTGTCCATTCAGACTTGGCGGGCCCCATGCAGACCGCCTCAATACAAAAGTCCCTCTACATTGCCACCTTCATCAACAACTACTTGCAGCATGCGGTAGTCTATTACTTAAAAACCAAAGATCAATTCGAGCAGGCACTCAAGCAATTCCTGGCGTGGGTAGACACCCAGATGTCGGAAATAGTGATGTTCCAGCCCGGCTTGGCCTGAAAGCCCCAGCTTTGGCCTGGCCTGAGACAGCTTTGGCTTTCTGAAAACCCAGGCCAGGCCAAAGCCGTTAAATGGGGCTTGGCTCTGGCTTGGCTTGGCCTGGGCCAGGGCTTTTGAGATGCATGCGAGAGCTTTAAACTGAAAGGTGAGCAAATGCAATTGCTTAGTTTTCTCCTCCTCGAGATGGAGGGTATTTATATACATTTTGGTGTTAGCACGAAGATTCATGTCAACGCACAGAGAGTTCGTTCAGCTGGGCAGGGTTCCAAGGGGGTAGATAGACATGTTGATCGTCGGGATAAGATGAGTTGATACACAGATCGAGAGATCCGTGTTGTTGCCAAAGGTGCAGGAGTCGTCCGTAACAAGCCAGAGAGCAAGACAAGAGCAAGGTGTTTTTAGATAAGGGGGAAGAGAGGCATCAAGGTGAATGCGGGTCAGCACGGCGGCATGGTAAGGCGTCTGAAGTTGAGGATCAAAAGGTGGCGGAGATGGGGAAGTGAGTGAAAGGGGGAAGCGAGATCGCGCGAGAAGGAGAGAAGAGGGCTGGATTACACATGTAGGATGAATGAAGTCCAGTGTGCAATGTGGAAGGCTGGAAGAGGAAGTGATCGAAGAAACTGTAAAAGGAGTATAACTGACACCGCTGACTTGTCAGTCTGAGACGCACAGACTCAGGAAAGTGAGGAATTACTACAAATTTGAAAGGTACACTGGCAACCCAGTCAAAGATTATCCATAGATTGGATCCACAGCAGCCGAGGGGCGGAAGTACCTGCCAGTGTGGGGAGCATTCCCTCTGACAAGAATGAGCCTTGTCTAGTCTAAAATAATCCAGTCTGAGTCATGGGTGCCATTTTGCCCTCCCGTGCCCTCATCTACTTTCTTATTCGAACTGCTTCTGCCCCCTCGTTTTTGTGTCTCAGCCGAATTGGTGTTTGAGCATCCGCTTCTGCACTCTCTGGGAATTCTTCACTGGCACCTCTCAGAGAACTTTTCACGGTTTTCTATCCTGAAATGTATCACTTGCCAACGTCGCTTCTTCAGTTTAGTGATATACTTCAGCCAGCATTAAGGGGTAATGACGATTCCAGGAAGCATTAATAATGCTTGAAATCATTGATGCTGGTTGGATGACCAGGAGAGAAGACGCAGGGGGATATCTTGGTGATATATCAAATCATTATCGCGCTGCGCACAAGTGAGATTTGTCTCCAGTATGTCCAGAAGAGACTACATGATGGATATCAGATGAATAATCAGTGAAGGGCAACAATAACACAACCGTCCTACTACTCATTTCCATTTGAACGAAACTCGCCACAATTCCACGCCAGATGTCTCAATAAAAAGGAACTGGAGATGGTGTCATGGGTGAAGAGTCACTGAGAGAAACCTGGTTTTTAGAGTGATACAAGCCATCGTCCATGAACTAACAGCTCGGGACTCCTGACTATGACCTGTCAGAATGAGCGATACCACCCCTCACACCCTTGATTTGTCAGCCGTGCCTCTGTCCTTTTCTTCCATCCCATCCTATTGCCCTCTCGCCCTCTCGACAACTGTTTCACCCTCAAAACAGACCGCACACCGAAGAGCTACCCATCGCCCAAAAGCCCCGTCGGACTTCCTGCTCGGCTGACATCAAGTCGTCGCCTGGCTCAACAAAAACACTTACTACCTGCGTGTCACCCCAGAACAGTATGGTATGTTTCTAGAATATCTTAGATCACCTGTATAGAAGCCCAATGGGAGCTAGCTGTATGGATATAGATGGTGACAAGGCGAGAGCATCGGCCAATGTGGGCGCGCTGCAAGGTTGATGTTGGTTGCCAGTGACGTCGTACAAGCATCATATGGTAACTTACTGTAAAATCGAGGGAGCTATCACGAGAAGGGAAAGAAACTGGCATACTAAAGGAGAAATGGGGGTACGAGCAGGACTGTCCAACAAGGACAGCTGTCAGGAATTTTGGGGCACTGCAAGCTTTGGCAAGGTGACAAGTGACATCGGCTGAGTAGGAGGTCCAACGGGGCTTCAAGTGATGAATAGGACTTGGGCGCATGGTCAATTTCAGGGGAGCGACGAGGAGGAAGAGGGTGAGAGGAGAGAGTGGGACAACAAGCAAAGGGGCACCTGAGCAAGCATTCACTGCATTCCCAGTGTTGGGAAAATGGTCATCAGAACTAGAAATTATTGGATCATAGATACTTAATATTGTACATGTGCTCCAGGGAATGTTGAGAGGGAAGTGTGGAGAGGTGAATATGAGGAGCTATCTTGAGAGGGGACAAGATGACCATGGATCAATTATTGATGGTTATCAAAGCCACATAAATTCCCACGGCCTCGCATGGCCTGACAGCCCAGCTTTGGCTTTCAGGATGTCAGGCCGGGCCAAAAGCCATGATGGAGCTGACATTTTGGCCTGGCTCAGCCCGGCCTACTTGGGCCTGGCTTGGCCTGGCTCACAGCCTCAGGCCGGGCCAAGCACACCACTAGTTGGAAAAGCTGAAAGCCCTTCACTCAGATTGAGGAGGTGAATACATAGGATACAAAATAAAGGACATTCTCAACCAGAGGGGGATAGAACATCGCCTTACAATGCCACACTCGCCACAGCAGAATGGGAAAGCCAAGCAGTTTAACCGCACTATTATGGAGAAGGCCATGAGCATGCTACATGGTGCCGGCCTCTCCAATGGCTTTTGGGAGTATGCAATATGTGCTGCTACACACATATATAACAGAACCCCATCCCGAGGACTGCAATGGCGCACTCCACATGAACGCTGGGACACTGGTCACATTCCGGATGTCCCCTACTTCCAAGTTTTTGGCTGCAAAGCCTACATGCACATTCCTAAAGATGACAGGAAAAAACTCGATGAAAAATCAATCATGACTACCTTCATAGGGTATGAGCCCAGCTCAAAAGGCTATAGGCTCTGGGACAAACAAACACGCTCAGTCAAGCTCTCCAGGGATGTGACCTTTGACAAGAGCAGTTTCCCCTCCCTACAGACTGATGAGCCCCAGTCCACCAAGTCTCAAGAGTCCACTCAGGACTATATTACATTTTTTCTGGTGTCACTCACACCACCAATGCAAGCACCATCACATCACTCAGACAATGATGAAGATGATGATGATAAACATGTCAAGGATCTTGTCGATCCTAAAGTTGAACCCAAACAAGAACGACCACTCACTCCACCACCATCAAGACCTGCTCCTCCCACCACACCAGCACAAAAAACTTCACCACCACCACATCAATGCGCAGAACAAGTTGAAGTCCTCCCCCTTACCCCTGAGTTATGCATTTCTGGGGGGATGGACAATGTACTCAGGCGCTCACGGCGTGTTCCGGTGCCAAATCCCCGGTACTTCAATCTGGACAATGCAGCGCTGGACTCAAATAGGCGGCTTGGCCATGCGGAGCTTCTCTCCGCGGCCTTTGTGGGATGAGACCCGGTTACCTTAGCCAAGGCTCTGAGGTCAAAAGATGCAGATGAATGGATGACTGCGTGCCAGTATGAACTGGACGCTTTAGCAAAAAATAAAACATGGGAGTTAGTCAATCTCCCCAGCGGTCGCAAAGCTGTAAAATCGAAATGGGTATTCAAACTAAAAAATGATGGACGCTATCGTGCTCACTTGGTGGCTAAGGGATTTACGCAAATCCCAGGTATAGACTATGATGAAACCTTCTCCCCCGTCGCATGCTTCGAGTCACTATGACTATTACTAGCATTAGCTGCGCTAGAAGATTGGGAAATACACCAGATGGACGTCAAATTGGCGTTCCTAAATGGCATGCTTGACGAAGAGATTTACATGGAGCAACCACAAGGTTTCATAGTCACCAGACAGGAGACAAAGGTTTGCCACCTTAAAAAGGCAATATACGGACTCAAACAAGCCTCCCGCACATGGAATCTACAATTCCATGGACTCCTTACAGGAATCGGCTTTAAGCGGACAAGCACCAATGCAGGTGTTTACACATGCCATCAACAAGAGGGGGAGGGACCACTATTCGTTATTTTATATGTTGATGACATCACAATCATGGGAGCTTCTCTCAAAGCTGTCACATGTCTAAAATCAAAGATTGCCGAGAAATATGAGGTCATAGACTTAGGCGAGATAGAATCGTACCTGGGTGTCAGAATCCTTCGGGATCACCCCAACAAGCACCTCACCATAGACCAATCCGGCTATATACGTGATGTAATTGAACGCTTCGGCATGACGGACTGCAATCCCCACATCACACCTCTCCCCACAGGTGCAGACATGCACCTCATAAAAAACACCGGACAGGCATCACCATCAGACATTGAACACTACCAAAGCCTCATAGGCAGCCTGCTCTACGTACAAATTGGCACTAGGCCAGACATTTCATTTGCTGTATCACATTTGGCGCAGTATGCAGCAAATCCCAACTCACAACATCTACACCTTGCGCAATATGTCCTTGCCTACCTTGTGGGCACTCAGGATGCACGCCTGTGCTATGATGGTGCCAATGGAGATGGCCTTCATGGCTACTCCGACTCCAGTCTCGGAGATAACGATGACAGACACTCAACCTCCGGTTACGTATTCTTGCTTGGAGATGCAGCCATATCCTGGTCCTCCAGAAAACAAAAAACAGTGGCTCAAAACACCACAGAAGCAGAATACATGGCCATGACCGATGCCTCTAACCAAGGCATTTGGTACAGGAGTTTCCTTTCGGAACTAGGCTACACAGTAGACTCCCCAATAAATATTCACTGTGACAACAAGGGTGCAGTAGACCTTGCATTAAACCCTGTCACTGGCCATCGATCCAAACACATCGACATCAAGCACTACACAATACACGAGTTCATTGAGCAGGACCAGATCTCACTCACACAAACACCCACAGCAGAAATGGTTGCAGATGGCTTCACCAAGTCACTACCGCACACCCTCCTACAGTGTTTCAATGTGGACATGGGGCTTACTGGACTGTAAAAAGTCCTTGGATCACGGGGGGATGTTGAGCTGGAACACCCTAGTGGACTTACTGGCTCTAAAGACTTATGGACTTGGACTTTGCCAGAGTGGCCTTATGCGACCCAAGATACCTTTTATGTCCTAACTGGACTTCTTTCCTATTGTAGTATACAGACACTCGTGCTACAATCATTCCATTCCTTTTGTCTATCACGTCATGTTAAATACTCCCTGGTTATGATCGTTACTTCTTACGATTACTGTATGCCTCATTATGTGCTTCTTAGCCACCCTATGCCCAGGGCATTATGCCTATTACTCAATTCACTTATTCCATGCTCTCTTTTCTCTCACGCTTGTCGTACTCATTGTCGAAGTACGTTACACATTCCTTGTCTGCTGACGTGTCTATTGTGAACACTTACGCATCCTTATACTTGATGCTTACGCACCTACATGGTCTGTGTGCCCCCTGTAGTGTATAAATAGTCTAGATTGTTCGCTCTGAGACTCCAGTTCCTCACTGACGAGTCTCAGGTAAAGTACTACACTCTCTAATATAGTTCCTCACTGATGAGTCTCAGTGTGCACTTCAAACCTCTCAGCTGCTATTTCAACATTGCTGGCTTTGCCATCGAATGGCTCTGGGGTGGCCCCAAGGGGTTTTGTTCGATGCTGGAGTTGCCATAGTTGGTGTGTGTGTAACAGGGGGTGCTGAGGCTCTTTGTTATGGACTTACCTCGATCTACAGGGCAAGCCACACCTCCTGGTCCCGGAACTCATTCCCCCTCCCATGTCTTTGGATCCACACCCATTCCCATCCCCAAACACACCTGTATGCACTGGGCCTTCTGCAAGAAGTCTGGATGCAAGTGGCATGCCTAGACTCACTATTGTTCTGATATGTGGTGCCTTTGTTCTGACGTTCTGTGGGACTTATTGTGGCCTGATACTGATATGTTTACTGATCCAATGACTGGATGCTTACTGACCGGATGACTGACTGTTCCCATGCTATTGTTCCAAAGTCCAAAAACGCACTCTACAATATCATAGCTTACTGATAGCTTACTGATACTTAGGAAAGAGCTGACAGGCCTGAGAAGATTGCTTATTGATCGTACTTGTTACTTACAAATTCCTAAGTAGCAGATTTGTATTTAAACCCTTCAGCAGTTGTAAAGTTGAGCCAAGCTCAACTTAATCATACATTGGTCTTGCTGACTATCATCTCACCTATTGGAGTGACCCTTTTCATCGTCTAAACAACTCTCGCTCCCCTTGGATAACTTCCAAGGAACCCCGAAGCTTAGTGATTGAGCTATATCAATCAGCACTCCAAGACAGGTGAGACGCTACTGCGAACTCTATCAAGAGTCGAGCATCAGCGATTCTTGACATAAGTCGAGCTTTAAATAGCCAGTCAAGATGAAGGCTCTGCGAGAAAAACTCCAGGGGAAACAGAAGGAGGAGCTTCGAGACTCAATAGTCGTAAGCTTCCCAGAGGACCCCAAAGAAGCAGCAGACTTCCAGAACAGGGGAGCAGACAACCTACCCCTAGAACTCAGAGGAATTGCCCTTTGGTCAATAAGACAGGACTTCGCCCAATCATCCTACACCATCCTAGGAATAGGAGGAGTTTGGGTGCCAGTGGAATACATCAACAACCAGTGGTATTACACTTACTGGAGTCCGGAGGAAAGAACATTTTGGACGACCAAAAGGGATCTCATCGAAAACCCGAATAAACAAGGTTTGGGAACATTAGCTGAACCCTACCAGACCGAAGAAGCCAGGAAAAGGGATACTTCTTCAGAAGAAGACATGAACACTGACAAACGGTCAGAGTCTTCAAGGGAAAGAACTCCAATACTGCAAAGACACGGAGTGGACAGAAGTGAATATAGTCTTCACGTCGAAACACAGCTGTTGCCAGAAGTAGAGACCATCACTAGGCAACTAAAAACAATCGATATCAGCCCACAACGAAGGTTGAACGAAGCCATCGATCAGCTCATAATGGCCACAATGACTTCCACTGAAGAAAGGACTGAAGACGTCACCTTCCAAAGCCTACAGGAAGGATCCTCTATCCAAACCACCTTTACCCCTATCCCAGTACCAGACCCAGCGCATGGGAGTGGAGGTGGCGGAGGAGGAGGAGGAGGAGGTCCCCCAGGAGGAGGAGGTGGCCCCCCAGCCCTCCAACCAATGGCCGCTGCAATGCAACAAGCAGCCCAAGGAGGAGGAGGACTGGATGGACACCCACCAGACATCTTCGATGGCAACAGGAAAAACGCAGAATCATTCATGTATGACTTCAGTCTGGGCCTGGATCAATTCGCACAAGAGAGTAATGGCCCGGCCCCTGAGCCGAGTAGCCTTGGCCATCACCTACATCAGAGGGGATAGGGTTCGAGAATGGACCAAAGCCCAGATCCACGCTGCCAACGATAGAGTGACTGGAGGAATGAATGCGGATAATGACCAATACTGGATAAGGTTCAAGAACGACTTCATCAGCACCTGGAAGGACGACAGCCTACTCGAAGATGCTCAATTTAAACTGTCAGCATTGAGCATGAAGAGAGATATGCCCCTACACAAATACATTTCCACCTTCAATGCCCTTATCACCGAGCTAGGGTGGGACAGAAACCATAAGGGGACAGTTCGAGCGTTCAGAATGGGGCTGAAATCCTGGTTAGCCACTGCGATTTTAAGAAAGGATAACTGTCCAGCAGACGACGACCTTGAAGGGTGGCAAGAGGCCGCTAGGAAAGAGGTTGTCAAAGCCAAAAGGATCAAGCAAGAAGCTGGAGGATTCGGAAGGGGCGGACTCACTGTTCGGGAAAACATGTTCCAACAATTCTTCAAGGACCACCCTATCCCAAAGAAAGCTCTCAGAGACCCAGATGCCATGGATGTAGATGTCATTGACACTAAACCCAAGGGCCACCCCCCAGGAAGATTCCAACAGCTCACGTTTGAAGAGCGAAAGAAACTCATGAGCGAAGGACAATGCTTCAGATGCAAGAAACAAGGGCACATGTCCAGGAATTGTCCAGACAGAAAGACGGCACCTGGGAAGAAGCCCTCAGCCAAAGTCATGGAGGCTGAAGACGAGGAGTCTACCGTGGAAGATGACAAGGATGAAGTAATGTCCCAAGCATCCACAAAGGTCGGATCAATCAAAGGGAAGGGAGGGCTAATGGCGCATATCAATGCCTTAACCATCGAAGAAAAAGAGGAGCTGTTCAACAAACTGATTAGCGAGGGTTTTTGAGAAGTTCCAAGCCAACGGCCTGGCTTAGGAATACTAGCATGAGCAGAGAAGAACAAGAAATGTACATTAAACGACTCACTTCCATGAATGTACCATTTTCCTTTCAAATTGCTCATGCAAAGGCCGAAGAAACAGCTCTGTTGGACAGTGGAGCTACGGAAAATTTCATCGACGAAACTACCTGGAAAAGGATGAGGGTCGGAAGGCGGCCTCTAGTCAAACCAATCAAAGTCTATAACGTCGATGGAACAGAGAACAAACAAGGAGAAATGACTCACTACTGTCGTCTAAGAGTCTCCTACAATGACCAAGAAGACCTCCAAGAGTTTTACATCACAGACTTAGGGAAGGACCGTCTAATATTGGGATACCCATTCCTCCGAACCTTTAACCCAAGAGTAGATTGGAGGAAGGGGAAGCTGCTTGAAGGCACAGTCAAAATCCAAAGCAGCATGTACAAACACCTAGACCGCATGATCACCAGGTGGCAAATCAAGGCCATTAAGAGTCTGGGCAAGCCTAAGGAGGGCGAAGCCATCTACGTCAGAAGAACAACCATATCCCAGGAAATGGCCAAACAATACCATCAGAAAGGTACCATACAATTACACGAGGTGCCAAAGGAATACCAAAGGTACAAGGAAGTTTTCTCAGAAGAAGCAGCCAGAAGATTTCCTCCCAACCGAAACCCAAACGCCACAGTGGAGTTATTACCGGGAGCACCAGAACAGTTGGACTGCAAAGTCTACCCCTTAACCAAACCGGAAACGGAAACACTGAAGAAGTTCCTTGCAGAAGAGCTAGAAAAGGGGTTTATCGAGGAATCAGCCTCGCCCTACACCTCCCCTGTATTCTTCATAAACAAGAAGAATAGCGCCAATAAACGACTCATCATTGATTATCAAAAACTCAATCAATGGACAAAAAGGGATAATGGCCCCTTACCTCAAATTGATTGCCTTTTGCAACAAATGGAAGGGAAGGAAATTTTCTCAAAGTTCGACATCAGATGGGGGTACAATAATATTCCGATTGAAGAAGGAGACCGACAGAAAGCAGCCTTCAAAACACCATTAGGGACGTATCAACCCAAGGTGCTATACTTCGGAATGAAAAACACCCCAGCTCAATGGACGCGGTTGATGTGGCGCGACTTCAGAACATGGAGGGACAAGTGGTTCGATCACATGGACACTTCAGCTGGCAGTTATATGGACGACTTCTTCATAGCCAGCAAGAAGACGCCTAAAGGAAAGGAAGGACATAAGCAATGCACGCATGAACTACTTGGACTGAT
Organism: Russula dissimulans; assembly: GCA_022376545.1. Taxonomy (NCBI): domain Eukaryota; kingdom Fungi; phylum Basidiomycota; class Agaricomycetes; order Russulales; family Russulaceae; genus Russula; species Russula dissimulans. Next base: position 138,925 of record WTXJ01000008.1, read on the forward strand.
GGCCAAACATCAATATCACTTGCGACCAGCGAAGTGCCAATGGGAACAAACACAAATGGAATTCCTAGGAATCCTAGTCGAAGCAGGGAAGATGAGGGTGGATCCAGCCAAACGAGATGGGATCAGCAAGTGGCCTCGAGTTCTCCAGAGCAAGGTGGACGTCCAGCAAACCATGGGAGTCCTACAGTACCAAAGAAGATTCATACCAAATTTTGCTCATACGGCCAGGCCCATCTTTGCCACCATCAAGAAAGGACAAAATTTCGAGTGGACCAAGGAAGCGGAGATTGCCTTGGACAGTCTTATCAAGAAGATCAAAGCCGATCCTCAAATAAGTCATCCCAACCCTGATAAACCCTTCGAAGTGGAAATAGATTCCTCAGACTATGCGACAGGGGCAGTGCTCATTCAAAGAGACGAAGCAGGGAAGCGAATGGAGGTGGGATACCATTCAGAGGCCCTCAATCAAGCAGAAAGAAATTATGACGTCTATGATCGAGAATTCCTGGCCCTCATCAGAGCGTTCAAATTCTGGAGATATCTTCTGGAAGGTTTCCCACATCGAGTCAAGGTTTACACCGATCATGCCAACCTAACCAAACACAGGGAGGCGCAAAAACTCTCCGGCAAGGTGGCCAGATACATAACCTTTTTGGCAAGGTTTGATTTCGACATCTGTCACCTACCTGGGAAGAGGAATGCCATTGCAGATGCCTTGTCAAGAAGATCAGATCACATGCCATCAGAAGGGGAGGAGATCAAGGCGATACCCCTTCCAGACCACTTGTTTATCAAACTCATCAGACCAATGGCGGTCAAGGAGGAAGTCCGAAAACAACAGAAATGAGAGGAGAATGCTGTAATCCTTGGGGAATGGGAGACGAAGTATGGTATCCAAAGGAGGAGGGGGTACTATTGGCACCAGCAAGCCATAGTAGTACCAAGGCCGGAACAGATCCAGAAAAGCTTGCTGGAGATCTACCACGATGGACCTACAGCTGGACACCCTGGGTGAGCCAAAACTCATCAAGATCTCCGGCAATATTACTGGTGGCCGGGAATGGGCAAATTCATCGAAGAATACATAAAGGGATGTGCAACGTGCCAGTCAAATAAAGTTATACACCACAGGAACACCCCTGGATTATACCCAATCAATCCAGAACCTAATGCGCATCCCTTCCAGACAGTAGCTATGGACTTCATAGTCAAGCTCCCCACTTCAAATGGGTATGACGCAATCCTGACTATCACCGATCACAATTGCACAAAGGGTGTCATCTTGATACCATGTCGAGAGACGATGAATGCAGAAGAGCTGGCGAAGGAATACAAAAATCGAGTATTTCCCTTTGTAGGAATACCCAGCAAAATCATCTCAGACCGGGACACAAGATTCACTAGTAACTTCGCAAAGGAAGTTTGCTCCCAACTGGAGATAGAGCAGAACATCAGCAGCGCCTACCATCCCCAAACAGATGGACAATCAGAAAGAACAAATCAGAATGTCAAAGACATCCTACGAATCTTTTGCAACTACCAACAAACAAACTGGGCAGACTACCTCCCAGTCGTGCAATACATGCTGAATGCACGGGTATCGGCCACGACAGGAAGGACCCCTTATGATCTATGGATGGGGTATGTGCCGAGGGCGCATCAGCCAGAGCACCCAAGTGGAATGCCCAGAATAGAATGGTACAACACAAGGATAAAGGAAGCGAGACAAGAGGCGCAAGAAGCAATGAAGAGGGCGCAATCATTGTAGAAGAAAAACATGAAGTTCAAGGAATATCAGAAGGACGAGAAGGTATGGCTCAAAGCAAAGAACATCCACACGACTCATCTGACTACCAAACTGAGACCCAAACGATACGGCCCCTTCGAAGTTACAGAAGTCATAAGCCCTGTGGCTTATCGATTGAACCTTCCAGAACAATGGAAGATTCATAACGTGTTTCATGCAAGTCTACTAACACCATACAAGGAGACGGAGGAACATGGACCTAACTATGAAGGGCAACTACCAGACTTGGTCGAAGGGCAAGAAGAGTGGGAGGTCGAAAAGGTGTTAGACTCTCGAAGATATGGGAAGGGGAAGAAACTGCAATATCTCTTAAAGTGGAAGGGGTATCCCGAAGCAGAGAATACCTGGCAAGACAAAAAAGATATCTTCGCACAACAATTGATTGAAGAATATCACAAAGAACATCCCACAGCTATAAGAACTGCAAGGGTACAAAAGGAAGGGTCAATGGACAGCGAAGAGGCCCATCATTCCATCACAGTCCTCACCCAAGCCTTCTCCCAACTCACACTAGCCCACATGTCTAAGGCCCCTTCACCCACTCCCTCACACATCTCAGTGGTATCCACTCGTCCCAACACACCCAAAATCCTCCGAGTTCCCCCTCAGAGGGAAGATGCGTCTACAAGCAGGGAAGGAAGCATCCCTAGTGTCGAAGAGCTCCAGGTACCGCCAGGGCTTGGAGTCACCCAAGCACACGAAGGATCATTGGCACATTGGGAAGGTAGCAGTGCCGGAGGTGAAGCTTTGGGGTTCCAAGAACCTGTCCAGCCTGCCTCCGAATCCCCTGATGAAGGGGCAAGAGGAGCTGGCGCAACCCTCACAGAGGGGCAGACTGGTCTCCCACCTCGGACACCTGCCAGTACCAGCCGATCCCTGGAGGAAGAAATCACCCCTACCCCAGCTTCGCCACACACCACCAGCCAACAAGCTACACCTGAACTGGTGGGTCATGAGGGAGACCAAGAAGAAGACAACCACCCAGGAGAGGGGTGGATTAGGCGGAACCCGAGTCGCAGTTTCACCAAAACAGAAGTCCTACAGGAAGACACATATAAATGGAAAGGAGCTAAGTATCAAAAGTTCCTTATCCAGAACGGAGACCCTAAGGTGTTTAGCACCATGGGGAAAGGGAAACCAGAGTATGGAGAGAGCCTCCACCCTGCCCCCAGTCGGAGGATCTTCCCTTGGGAATGCAAGGAAGAAGACCTCGAAAAATTCCTACCAGAATACTACTTCCGGGACCGATCATTGATCAGAGGGGCAGAATTGGTCAATGATAATGGAATCTTCGCAGAAATGTATCGCCTCCAATCTTCAGCAGTCGAGAAGAAGTATCTCGACCTAGAGCAAGAGCGGCTCAGCAAGGAAGCACAAACACTCACTAACAAGTGGGTCAAACTCAACCGAAAGAGGCGTAACGTCGAGTCAGAAATTCGAGAGGCTAAAAAGTATCTCACCGAAGCCCAAGCCCTGGAGAGGATCAGAGAGGCCTATGACAACAGAAACCCAAAAGCGTTGATCTCCCCAGGAGAAGGAGGAGATTGGTTGATGAGTATGGGGATGGGGCAAAGGTACCATTTACCTCACACGCCAAAGGTCCTCGAGAACTGCCACTATCATGGCTTGGGGGCAGGCCACACAGAGGATCAATGCCACGACCCTCATAACAAGTGTCGACCTGGAGGACTCTGCGCAATTTTACCTTGGCATATTGGCAAGGTACCTCGATGCCCTTATGCCTACCTCCAAAACAAAAGAGAGGAGGTAGAGAAGCAGGAAAGCCGAGACCGCATTCAAAAAACCTTGCAGCCCTTTCCTGCCGCTCCCACCGATCCATCTCCCATTGGATCGGTGGAGACCATCCAAGGAGTCCGTGGCCAGCTTCCTGGAGAGGGAAGTCAAGATGCCTCCAGCCCTCACTCACCTACTAGATCCAAGGGACCAAAAAGGGGGAGAGGGCAGTCAACCCCGCGTCGCATGGTGGCATCCTCTGCTGCACGCAAAGGGAAGGGACGAGGGACTCCAACTCTTACCCCCAATGAGGACTCCCGATTCGGCCCTCACGTCCTATCTCAAGATAAATTCCCTATGACCGACGAATACCTAACCATGTGTCAAGAGGTCTGGAATTGCACCAAGAAACATGCACAAGATGCCTATCCCCTCACACACATGGGGGTTATTGTAGGACTCTTTCGCGCGAAGCAATGAGAAAAAGAAAGGAAGGAGAGGGAGGACCGGGAGAAGGCGGAGGCAGAAGGGGATCACCACCTCGAAGGAGGAGAAGACTATGACGATTACATTGGCTGGGAGGCCCAAGATCGAGGTGACTGAGAGCTGTGGAAAGCTCGACCTTAAAGAGGAGATGATGTTATGGACTTACCTCGATCTACAGGGCAAGCCACACCTCCTGGTCCCGGAACTCATTCCCCCTCCCATGTCTTTGGATCCACACCCATTCCCATCCCCAAACACGCCTGTATGCACTGGGCCTTCTGCAAGAAGTCTGGATGCAAGTGGCATGCCTAGACTCACTATTGTTCTGATATGTGGTGCCTTTGTTCTGACGTTCTGTGGGACTTATTGTGGCCTGATACTGATATGTTTACTGATCCAATGACTGGATGCTTACTGACTGGATGACTGACTGTTCCCATGCTATTGTTCCAAAGTCCAAAAACGCACTCTACAATATCATAGCTTACTGATAGCTTACTGATACTTAGGAAAGAGCTGACAGGCCTGAGAAGATTGCTTATTGATCGTACTTGTTACTTACAAATTCCTAAGTAGCAGATTTGTATTTAAACCCTTCAGCAGTTGTAAAGTTGAGCCAAGCTCAACTTAATCATACATTGGTCTTGCTGACTATCATCTCACCTATTGGAGTGACCCTTTTCATCGTCTAAACAACTCTCGCTCCCCTTGGATAACTTCCAAGGAACCCCGAAGCTTAGTGATTGAGCTATATCAATCAGCACTCCAAGACAGGTGAGACGCTACTGCGAACTCTATCAAGAGTCAAGCATCAGCAATTCTTGACACTCTTTGTGGCGTGGGCGAGGAGTGTCTGGAGGTGCTGTTGGTAGTCTGGTGCTAGTCTGAGGTGTCAGGAGTGCCGTGGTAATGCTAGGTGTTGGCAGGATGTTTCTGCTAGGGGTTGCTTGTGAGGTAGATGCTTCTGGTTCGCTGAAGGATCCTGGGATAGGCGATAGGATAGAGGATACTGTTTTCTCATCTGTAGAGTTGAAGTTTATGACTTTGTTGTTATTGTAGACCCACTGGCATGCGGAGTTACTCCAACGGATTGATTTTCTGTTGTATTCTGCTTTACCAGTACTGGTATTAAATTTCTGGACATGTTCGATCCCAGGGTGTGCTGCGTTGTAGGTTGTCTCGGTGATTTCTACATTTCCTTCTAGGAAATGCCACTTGCCACCCAATTGGGTTGTGTAGACTGACTTGTCTTGCCACTGGGCTATGCAGAAGTTATCACCTTCGCTGTCTGTGTGAATGGTGGGACTTAGGAAATCAAAGGGGATGAGTGCTTGTTCTTCTGAGGTCGGATTTCTTTTTGTGGTCATTCACTAGATTCTAGGGGTTATTGTCCAGGAGGTGTTGTTCCAGGGGTAGTAGATGTTGAAGGCAGGTTCTAGGATGGGGCAGTCGGCCGAATTGTGTCTGATTTGTCTCCAAATATAACAATATTCTTTGTTTACACCATGTTGGGACAAGGTGGTGCATACTTTCCAAAGCAGATTTTGGAAGTTTAGTGCTCCTGTCAAAAACTCATTTGTTTCAGTGAGTGTGTGCGTGTACACCACATAGGGGTGTTCTCTGCTATTCCACGCTTCTTTACAATGCTCTTTAAATTCGAGTTGTTCCCTTCTATTTCTCATGGGGAGTATGTCAGACAAGTAGATTTGTTCGGGATAAAAACAGTGCAATTCAACAGGTACAGGGGGCACTGTTTCCAAACCACTACTATGCTCTGCTCTAGGGAATGGTCCTATCTGTCTCCATAACAAAGGGACAGCAGGATTTGCTGGGGGGCATTGCACTGGGCGAGACTGGGGGGCATAGACTGGGATTGGAGCTGGGGGTTCTGAGTTTGGGGAGTGTTCATTTGTTGGAGCAAGGAATATTCTGGGGCATCTGGGGTGTGGTGTTCCAGGTGTGGTTGGCAGATTTGGTTGGGTCGATTGTGACCTTGCAAAGTGGGGTCTTCTAGGTGCCAGGATTTTTACTTTAATAGAAAGGGAGAACTTGAGCTCCAGGAGTCCACAGGACTATGTTCTCTGGAGTGGGTGGTGTGTCTGGTCGGTAGTTGCAGTTGCAGACCTCTTTCTTGCACAGGCAATTGGTGGGACAGTACATGTTCCACTCAGGAGTTCCCCAATCATTGTTGACTGAAGGGGTGTATTCTGAAGTGAGTAGTGATTCTACTGCTGTAGTGGATGTGGGTGGTGCTGGTGCTGGTGTGGGAATAGGGACTAGGTTTCTCTCTCAGTTTGGAGGGCTTCTGGGTCAGTTTAGTGCTGGGGTAGTGCCAATCAAAGGTGATGGGACGTAGATGTTGGTCAGGTCTATGGTTCTGGGGTCTGAGTCGTCAAGGGTGATGTCCCAAATGAGGTTGTTCCACTTGTAGGTGTATTCTCTGCCGTCTGCTTGTATGAAGTGGTAGGCGGTGCCTTGGCAGGTGGACTGGGAAACTAGCTTAACTTCTGCGAAGGTTAAGCAGACTTCTTCATGGGTAAGTCGGTAAGATGTGAGGAAGCGTAGGCGTCTTCCTTCGAGAAGGTCCCGTTGATAGCTGAGGGTGCGGGGTAAGACGTGGGTTCTCCACAGATAGTCTTCTTCTTCTGTGAGGGTGAGGTTGTTAACGGGTTCTCCGCCAATTAGGTGTTGCTTGAGATGCCAATATAATAATTGTTGGTGCGACTGATAGAGGATGTCGTCAAGGGTTTCGTCCATGAGAGCATCGTACTCATGCTGGGGAAGAAGGGTACCGAAGGGGAGTAGTTCAAAAAGGAAAGCCCAGACGTGGGTTTCAAGGGACCAGCAATCAACTTTGCTGTGACTATGTGCGTCGATGACATGTCTTTCAGGGAAGAGTTGTTCTAACAGGGTGTTGTAGTGAGGTGTGAGGAGTCGGTGACGGTGGTAGGCAATTTGCCTTTCTTCATCCTCATGCAGTGTTTGGAGAGACACTAGAACACTCAAATTATATCTCTAATGACTATACACTTCTAAACTACGCACTGGTAGCTCAGGAGCAGGGTTCAATATAAATGTGTTCTCCGTCAGGGTACACGCGATTGAGGAGAGCTGGGGGGTCTACTGGGAGTCTTGGGGAGAAGGTATAGTGGGTGAGCGTGGGGAAGAGTCGGAAGAGGTCTATGATATGATTAGTGATCCACTCGATCTCTATATTCCTGTCCTCATCAAAGTGGATGCACCTGTATGTGTAGCGTAGGCAGCCATCCAGGAAATCTTGGACAGTGATAAGGGCAAGAGTGTCGTGGTACACAGCTAAGATGGGGGGTGGAAGATCCTTAAACTTCTTGGCAAGGGACTTGGTGAAGGAGTAGACGAGGCGACCGAAGGGGAAGACGTGGTCCGGGGGGTAGATACCAAGGTTGGAGCAGATGATGATGGGCTTGAGGGACCACTGTCTGGCAAGATCGTGGTCGGTGACTCCTACTTTGGCGATGTGGTGAACGCGGGACCGGAAGGGGGTGACGAAGGCAGCAGGTGGGCGCAAGCGGAGGTAATCGGTGGACGGGATGTGTTCAATGAGGTTGATGCTGGTGGTTAGTTCAATAGAGTGCCAGGTGTGGTGTCCGTCAGGGCTAGTGATTACTGAGAATTGGTGAGGGTGTTTGTGGGCTCTGATACCGTTGCGGATGCAGGGAAGGGGTTGGAAGAAGTGTTGGTCATCGTAGTTCGGGGGTTCTTCTGATTCCCAGTTCAGGTTGAGGTTCTCAGGGTCAGAGCAAGGAGGAGGAGGGACAGGAAGGTCCTGAAGTGCAGGGCGAGTCGGAGAGAAAGGAGGAGGAGGAAGAGCAGCAGTGTTGCCATCTAGGTACTGGAGTTCTGGGGAAGGAGTGCGGATAGGTTCAGCTCTGGCTCTTGGGACAAGCTGGGCAAGTTCTGCGAGGTCAGCTGGGTCGGTGGCAATTGGGAGCAGGATGTGGGGGAAGGTGAAGTTGTAAGACACTTAACATGACCAGTATGGTCAGGAGAGGTGTTAGAGACTGTCCAGGTGTGGCGAACTTACTGCTGGGTCGACAGTAATTCACTAGGAGGGTTCTGTATGGACAGAGGGACGTGGATTGATGATACAGGTTGAGTGTCAAGACACAGGGGGTTACAGAGGGTACAGGGGAGGGCAGAGGCACTGAGCCGCTTGGTGCAAGGCAGCAAGGGGAGGAAGCGATGGGAGTGTCACAAATGGACTGTCTGAGGACTGTCTGTTCATATTGGGAGTCCTTATATACACAGGGATGGTATTCTAGTAAGTGTTATTACTCTAGGGGGTATTCTTAGTCTTCCTTGCTGTTCCAATGGCATAATGCCATCTGTTCCTGCTCTGGAACATCCAACAGGTTGGGGAGGAGTTATTCTGGGCACTTGGGGTTGTGGCCACTTCGCTTCTCAGGGTATTTTTGGGTTGATGCAGATCTGTGGCCAGATCTGTACCTCTGGTGATCCCCTGTTCTGATCTTGGGAATATCTAGATCATCTAGGGTCCTAGATGTGATCTGGGGATTCCCTTGGGGATTTCCCAAGGGGTTCTCTTTGGATCTATTTGTGTGGGGCTGTCACCAGCTCGCGAGAGCAGATGGGTTGGCGTCCGCTGGACCGCGGTAAGTTCCTGAACCGGCTATGCCCCATTGTATGCCTATGTACCACCCATCGTTTCTGATCCGTACAAGTGAGATTGTACCTAGCTAGGGCTTGATGCCCTAGACCTTACTGTTAGCTGTCTTGATACCGCCACGCCTCTGATTGATCGTAGTCACCGTCTATATAAGGCTTTATGGGAATAGCCTCCCCATCGTATTATTTATAGCATTGTACCTAGTTACCTGAAGACTCTAACTTGAGTCTTCTGTCTCAATATCAGGTCGTTCTCGCTACAAGTCGAAGTCGGGCATACTTCGTCGCCCTTGGTTCGACTTATCGCTCCACTCCCGGAAGACGTACAGGTCTATGCTAGCTTTCCTCATCGTAACCTTTGTGTTATTCCTCGTATTCACCCTTGGACTATCGAGTCCATTGTAGTAGCGGTGACAGGGGCCTTGCTGGGGCCTTGGGGGTCTGGGGGAAGTTGTGGGAGCGTTCGGGTTGTCCCCCTTTGCTGGGACTAGTGTTGGGGAAGTTTGGTTTGTGCCTGAAACCACTTAGCAAAATGAAGGTTAAGACCTTATCAGATTGCTTAGAAAATTTAAACACACCTTCTTCTAGATCTGGAGAGGGTATATTTAAATTTTCTAAGCAATCTGATAAGGTCTTAACCTTCATTTTGCTAAGTGGTTTCAGGCACAAACCAAACTTCTCCAACACTAGCTGGGACATTCTATTTTATTGCAGGGAGGTCTCTGGACATTGTCCTGTCTGTCCCCTTTGATTCCTGTGATTCCAGAGGTCACTGTTCATGACACCAAGGTGGATGGTAAATGGATTTGAAAAAAAAAAAAAAAAAACCCCTTCAAGGCAGCAAACCCTCATGCAAAAGAAGCAACATGTTCAAAAATTTATTCTAGTTTTGGTCTTAACAACACCACATTATCCCAGCTCATGCACAAGAGACCCTTAAAAACAGTTCAAAATTAAGTGCCACCAAGGTTGTTTGACTCAGATTGACTGAAGATCACTGAGCTACCCGACATCTACATGCCTATTGATACCATTTCTCTCGGAGCTGCTTCTGCCGCACCATTGGTCTGGTTGCCACAATTGCTAACCCCAGTCCACAAATAGTGAAGACAAGTTGTGCCTTGTTAAATGTCTCGTTGAGGACATCAAATGTACCGGAAGGTGCGGTGCGGGTGCAGAATAGGTCAAGCCCATATGCAAAGATCAGTGATGTGGATTCTAGCAGTGCCGGAGCAGTTAGTATGTGCCGTACATTCCCAACCTGCATGAAAAGAACGAAGGCAGGAAGTTAGATTGCATGATCTCGAAGAGGACAGAGGTATGAAATTAACACACGTAATAGTTGTGTGAGAGCACGCGATGCGTGTCATCTGGGAGCAAGGGATCATACTGAACAAGCCATTCCTCCTGCTCCTCTGTGCTCGGCTTCTCCTTCGTCCGCCGAGGATTCAATATAAGGCGAGGGAAAGATTGGATCTGACCATTCTCATTCGCGACTGAATAATTAGCACTTTTATGTGAGTTCGCGCAGCAGACTTTGATATATGACACACCTATGATGTCTTTCGAGGAGACACCAAACTTGGTGGAAGTTGTCGTAATGGACGTGATCGCGTGAGGGAAAACGTATGACTGTTCGATGGTGGTCATGGCCAGAGAGTTGTTTGAATAGGACGACAATTCCGAACTGGGTCCAATCAGTCATACGCCGGGGCCCAATCTGACTAACAGCCACACCCACCTTCTCGTCTTATCATCTGGCATCGTTCCTTCATACAGCTCTACGGTTACCAGTCTGTGACCTTTTGTCCTCCCTACCCCTTGGTACTCCTCATCCCAATACACGTATACTAACCAATTCTCAACGAAAGTCGCATGCAAATCGCACCGCCCCTCGCCTCTGTTCGAGGCGATGCTTGCATGATAAACAATATTGCCCTTCGTAGCGTCTAAGATATACACCCCGCATGTAGTGGGAGATGTTGTGGTCACGGCAAATAAATGCGGGTTGAGAGACTTGTAAAGGGTTGTGCGGTTACCGAGGACTTTTCCGAGAGATGCAGTTGGGCCAGAGGACCGTGGGATAATTGCACGTATGTTCTCTCCTTCGGGGAAAGAGGATGTCCAAGTTGCAAAAGCTGTGGCTCGGCCGTGTTCTACCGTGGTAAACTGATGCCCCGTTAATTTGTGTTGTTCAACCCCACTAGTGCGCAATGCGACGTTTAACTTGCTGACTATTCTTGTAAATTCGCTCTCATTCGTGAACGTCTCAGGGTAAATATATACCTGTAATGGACGTAAGAATATAGAGAGAGTGGCATCAGGACAGTGAAACAAACTTGAAGGAACTCATCAAGGAGGATAATAGTCTTGTTGATTCCGGGTAGTGGGAAGGCCCCAAACAATGGTCCAGATATGACATCAAAGCTTTGGAGTACAGTGTCACCTTGCGACTTTCCCAAAATGTCCTCTCCTGTTAAGGCGTTGACATGGAATATCACGGTATCCACCAGTCCCTGAGACGTAAATCAGCTATCCTGGCGCTGAAATAAGAAGGAATCACAGTACGTTGTTAGCATGTCGCTGAGCAACCAACACTGCCTCAGGGACACCACCATCCACCGCCCGCACCATGAAGAGCTTGACCGGGACGATTTGTGCGCCGACCTGGGCTGCCCAGCCGAAGCTTAGTATGCGACTCCAGAGCAGAGCACCACTACTCGAATCTAGCCCATAGATTTTGCCAAGATCATTGGCGGCAACAATGACCTGACGGAATCCAAACGCTTCGCGCGCAAGCGGGTCAAGGGTGGATGCAGCCATAGAGGCTGGCACTGTGCCCTGATGGGTCCATGCAAGGGAACCAGTTCCAAGCCTCTGAACAAAGTGGAAGATATAATAAGGCAGCCCCTAACGAAAACACATAAGCTATACGATCGGCTAGTGTGGAGCTCCCTGAAACCCACCTTCGCATCGACGAGTTGTCGCCTAGCGCGCTCGAAAAATGTCTCGTCTTGGCCGACGACATGCGCTGCGATGGTCTTGCGTTCCGATAATTCAACCATCTCAGCTACTTGAAGCCTTGAAAGGCCTTCTTCCCGTGTCCACTGTACAATGTCTCCTCTCCAAAGCTGGATAGCACCGGTCGTAGTTGTCAAAGCAAGGTAGGGAAGGAGGTCAAGCTCTTTAACGTAAGCCGTGTGCAACGCCACCTGAGGAAATAATCCCAAGTCAGAATGACGCCTGATGAATCAAATGGACGACCAACATGGCTAATGATCCCGTGTGTTTCCGTATCAAAGTTGAATGTGAAACCAGAAACGAGACCCTGTCCTGAGGCCATGTGAGGGGCATACACGTGTGCTGCAGCTTTCTGTTGATGGAACATCAATGTGGCTGGTCAAAATAGGCCATCACAAACTCACACTCAAAATAAATGACCAGAATATGCGCGCAATGTAAGGCAACCCAGCGCGGTCTAGCCCACCGACATAGAGTGACTCGGCGTATCGATCAGATTTCGCCTGCGGCATCGCCTTAGCAGCGGAAAGAGACTTTCCAGATGTGCACTCACCGAGTCAACGAACTCCCATATAACTTCTAATATCCCCTTTCCTGTGTCGAGTCTGAGCACTCGACCGGCGTCGTCGGTCTTCAGGGCGACGAAATAACCCTTGCTTTCCAAACCGACATCGATTATCTTACTGTATTCAGAACCTTTCGCTAAGGAGGGTTCATTGGTGAGTTGCGGAACGAGCGATACAGAGTGGATAGTGCCAGCTTCGAGCCAGACGATGTGGGGATTGGCAGCTGTTGTGCCAGAAGACAGTGCGAGCACTGCGGATGATCCCTCGACAATACTGGAAGGAAAATTGACGGACGCAACCACCTCCCCAGTAAAATAAGATAGCGAGGTTACATGCAAGGTGTAGGACGCGAATGACTTTGCCAGCCCAATAACATAGACAGTGGATGGCGTAGCGACCAACTTTGCGTAGATAACAGAAGTTCTACGAAAGTTCAGGGCCCAAGACTCAATGAGAGAAGAGAACCTCTCACGCCTTGTCGGGGGACTGCCAACCCCAAAGTATCTTGCCAGTTTCTCCGACGCGTTGAACAGTATGACCACAGGTTAACAATGCGATATCTTGTGATTCTTCTATAAAGGCTATTGCTGTCCCGGTGCCAAAGTCACCAGGGTCTAGGAGATGGGCTTCATGACGAGTATGGAGCCGCTTCTCCAGAATGAGTTGACCGGTCGAGTAGTCAAAACTTCTGAGCATTGAGCCACTGGGCCCTGATAAGGACACAACCCCTGTACGAATATAAGATAGAGTAAATGCACCAGAAGACAAAACTGACTCTCGCCATGCTTTCGGTAATGAACAACGTGATCATCTGGTTGGTAGATGAACCGCCAAGCTGTACCAGAGTTAGTGTAGACAATAAAGGTCAGGATGAACACGAATGATATGCACCTAGGGAGCCACTCGAGACGTTCAGGGCCGCGAGTACATTGCCATCCGTTGCAGTGAGCAATAATGCTTCCGTTGAGGGTTGACCCGTTTTGGTTTGGAAGGTTGGAGCGGTGGAAAGAGAGGAGATGAGCGGTAGACCGATGTGCGGTTGATGCCAGTCGACGACGCCAACATCTGACTCGTGCAAGGCGGTAACGGCCAGGCAGAGAAAGGCCAGTATGAGGCCACAGAGGTTGAAGGGGTGCATGCGGGGCAGATGACGAGACGAACGCGGACGCGGACAGGACACACGGGACTCGTATTATATAATCTCATCAGAAATATAAAGCACGGCGCAAGGGCCAGCATCAGGGCCTGCTACTCACACTCAATGTCAGGCGTAACACCGCTCGCATCAAACCTACTCCGACGTCAACTCACAGAGTTAACCAAGCATCCCGTCGAGGGGTTCTCTGCCGGTGTGTATCCTACAATACCCTTGCACTCCTTCCAACGCCCCCGTCCTGATAGCCATCTTCGCGAAGGACTCGGTGATGACAACAATCTTTACGAATGGGAGGTCATGATAATTGGGTTCGCTTTCCCTCTACCCCTTGTCGTCCTTCCCTCGTCTCTAGACACTGACATGTGATGGACTCAACCTAGCCCTGCGGACACTCTCTAGTATGTATCCATTCCTTGAGTTATTGCATGTATCCTGATCTCTATCTTCAGCGAGGGTGGTTTTTTCAAAGCGCGGTTGAGCTTCCCACCTGAGTTCCCTGACTTGCCTCCAAAGATGCGCTTTATCACTCCAATGTGGCACCCTAACAGTGCATCTCCATACCACTCTGCACTGTCTTCCCCTCTCTGAGACGTACATCCCAACAGTTTATCCCAACGGCGATGTATGTATCTCGATCCTTGTAAGCGCCATATCGAAACCTCTCCCTGAGCGCAGCTGGACTGAATTCTCCATGCCACTCCTCAAAGCATGCTCCAGGTGACGATCAGTACGGTTATGAGGATGCGGGGGAACGATGGATGCCTGTCCACAGCATCGAGTCCATCGTCAGTCTCGCCCCAGCCGGTCTGGTGCATACTGTTCAGCTGATTTGGCTCATTTCCAAACACAGTTGTTGAGCGTCATTTCCCTCCTTTCCTCTGAGACACCAAACTTGGATAGCCCAGCAAACGTAGACGCTGCTAAGGAGGTTCGGACAGACTTTGCTGGTCTGTACCAATGTTCTTCCCTTTTTTTCTTTTCCCACCATTAACGAGACTTGCCTCAGCTTACAAAAAGAAAGTCCGACGTCTCGTCCGCCGAATTGCTGAAGAGGCTTTTGAGTAGTTGACCTTCAGCATACATAGCGACCCGTTTCGTTTCTGGTAATTTTCTAGGCACATATTAGCTGTTAACGTCGCCTCTGTACAACTCATTGGCATCAACCCACCGATTCCTCTGCTATCGGATTCTCTTTACACTGTATCTATGACCGGCACGCGGGAAATTACCCGCCAGGGAAGGAAGTAGTTTCGTTTTTTTTTATCGTTATCGTCACACCTCCGTACACCATCAACGTAGCGCAATCCTAGTACAGAAAGTGCAAGGGCTTGTCCGAGTCGAGGCAATGGAAAGATGGGTGCACAAGATGGTATATAGTACACCCGCAGCGGCGAGACGTGGAATCGTACAGTCATGGACAAATAAAAGACAAGCGAACATGTAAAGTAAGAAAGAAAAGGAGAAAGGTGGCAAGGGGAACGGTGAGCGCCATGAAAGCGGGATATCCAACTTCAGCGAGGAAAAGAGACGACGAGGAAGACGTGGTACAGTCAAGCGCCTATGTAGCCTGCTTATTCGTGCGGAACCGTAAAAGCGGCGCGAGTCCCGATAGCGCACATGCCTTCTTCAAAAATTCGTGCTTTAATGGCGAGGAGGCCGGAAACCGTCAGAAAAGACAACATTTTGTAACTTCACCATAAGAACGCACCTCAAGCAACTCACCCGCCGTCGCACGGCTCTTCACATCCACACACAAGCACACGCTCAAAAATGATTTGAGTTCGCGAGAAAGCGCCTCAGGTTTCTTCAACGTAGGTGTGCCGTTTGTCGCGATCAGGTAGAGAGCCTTGAGCGGCTCCTCGTCAAGATATGGTGGCTCCTGCTCGATCATCTCAATCGCCATGATGCCAAGCGACCAGATGTCAACCTTGGCTCCGTACTCTTTCTGCTTCACAACTTCGGGTGCCATCCAGTACGGTGTACCCACCATGGTTGCACGTTTGGACTTTTGATCGGTCAGCTTAGCACAGAAGCCAAAGTCAGCTGGAAGAAAGGAATCCGGTTAGACGGTATAGATTTAAAAATCGTGGAGAGACGTGCTGATTTTGACCCGCCCCGCTGCATCAAGTAGTACATTATCCGATTTGATGTCCCGATGAATAATATGTTGACTATGTAAATGTCCAAGACCTTTACATGTCTGCCAACTTGTTAAACATGGCCCAGACAAGAAAGAGATCAAGGCGCACCTCGTTTGAAATACATGCAATCTGATCTTCCTCGAGTGTGTTGTTCTCGATTATGTCGGTTAGAGCACCCCCTTCCATGAATTCCATCACTACCCAAAGTTCGTTCCCACGTACGAGATATGAGTTCAGGAAGTTGACAATGTTCGGATGACGGCTTTCTTTCATCACCATGATTTCATTCACGATGAGCTCCTTACGCGGCTGCGTTGAGAGGTCCATCTCCTTGATCGCAACCTTCTTACCCGTCGCAAGTGTCTTGGCAACGTACACATGTCCAGAAGCACTGCGCGAAAAGAAACCACCCACAAGATGAATGAAATCGCAGGACGGCAGACATGATACGAAACACGTACCCCTGCCCGATCTTCTTGATCTTGCTGTACAGCTGCTTCGGGTCACCTGAATCTACGACGCTGCGCATCTTGTCCATGATTTGTGCCTCGGTCATGGTACTGATCCGCTTCTCAACCTCCTTCGGCTTGGGCTTCTCGAGGGCCGCCGCCGCCGCCGCCACACTCCCACCGCCAACTGCCTTGCTGTCGTCGTCCTCCACGACTGCGGTGATACCACCGACTTGCGGCATTTTTTTGGCAGTCTGCAAAGGTTTGACAGGTGAAGGACTTGTGCCTACATTAGGAACGCTTGGTGTTACTATTTTTGCGGCGGGGATGGTGGTTGCAGGCGCCGACTTGGCGATAGTTAGTACGGGCCGTTGATCTCCCTCCTGTGGCTCGTGCTCGCCGTCCGGCTCTTCTTTCTCTCGTTCTTGCCCTCGCTGTGCTCGTTGACGTTGCTGCTCACGTTCGCGCTCGCGCTCTCGTTCTCGCTCCATCTCACGCTCATGGGAACGTTCGCGATCCCGGTCTTCGGGTCGATGCGGCTGTAGTGAATCTTTGCGCTCTGGGACGGTCGCATCACTTAGACCCTGAGGCTTTGCACGTTGCTTCAGGTCTGCAGGATCTGGCTTTACAGGAGACGGCGCAGGACGGGTACCGGTAAGAAGCGGACGTGGTGGCGCGGGTCGTGAAGCGGAAAGACCAGGCAGCGCAGGTCTCTGACCCCCGCTTGTCTGCGATACGCCGAGAGAATGGGAGTACGCGCCATTGACGTAGTCGGCGGCACGCTGGGCCCCTAAGGCGAGGTTTGTACTGGCAGAGTCAGTCCCTGAAGCAGGCGGCGCCGAGTCTTGGCGTAGGAGCGTAGGTGGTCGAGGCGTCTCAGCAAGCGTTGGGAGCTTTCCAAGGCCTCCAAGGCCCGTGCCGGCACCGAATCGAGCTAGACGTTGATCTGAGAATAGTGCTAGTGACGAGAATGAGGTGAGGCGCACGTGTGTTCGTGGTAGCTGAGGTCCGCGATATCGGCGAGAGACCCATTTCTTCCATCTCGCGTTTCTGGTGATCAGTGTAAAACTCGAGTACGTCTAGTACTGCTTGAGGATTACGCTGATAATCCTCGCGTGTTATCGCAGACTGAGTAAGCAATTTGCTCCATTGTTCGGGCATGCCCTG
Source organism: Russula dissimulans (assembly GCA_022376545.1). Lineage (NCBI taxonomy): Eukaryota > Fungi > Basidiomycota > Agaricomycetes > Russulales > Russulaceae > Russula > Russula dissimulans. The sequence continues at coordinate 156,117 of WTXJ01000008.1, forward strand.
TATGCTATTCGTAAAGCCGCGAACTATGGGAGATGAATGACGTACAGTAAAAGCGCCCGAGACGGGATCGAAGCCGACATGGACTTTGTGGACGAAATTGGTGGGATTGCTCACGCCGCTGAGGGGACTGCGAGAATAGATATCGTCTTGCCATCCGTACAATTCCTCGTCTGACTTCATGGAGAGGTAATACCGTCTATCCCTCGTTTCAAGGAGCAAACAGTAGGGCTTCAGATCTGTGCGCTCAATATTCGAGAGTTCACGGAGTTGAATGATGCTCTGGGACGGTGCCGACTAGTAAGAGAAAGTATGTGTATGTTAGTGTCTTCCCTGACATGATGGCGGAGAATCGCTACGGAAACGAGACGCGTTGAGGTATCGAGGGCGATGGCGAGTAAAGGAAGTCGAGAACGGACTTTGCGTCGGACTCGAGATGCGGGTACATCGAAACTCCAAAGACCAGGATGAAAGCTCACCTCATTTTTATGCACAGAGAGAGACTGCTCCCTAAGCACCAACCACTTCTCTCTCCAAATCCAGCTAGCGAACGCATCCTCCTTGAAGCCGACGGAACCTTGACGGACGATTCCCGTCATGGGAGCATCGTCGGAGCTGCGTCTTGGGAAACCCCCGATGTTTGGCGTGCCACCAATGCCCGAGTAAGAGGAAGTATAAGAAGACGCCGAGACGGACTGTGGAGAAAGCGTTAAAGAGGAGCTGGAACTGAAAGCGGTGGAAGATGAGCTTGTGGACGCCTGACGGATAGGAATCGGCGGGGCGGGGCGGGAGGGAGTGAGGGAGGTGGCAGTGACTTGATTGAATGCCATGGGAGGCCGTTGAAATGGACTAATAAAAAAAACAGGACCAGTTGGTGAGTGGAAGAGGGAGGGAAGGGAAGCGTGTTGAGTTGGATGAGGAAGAAGGGATGCACGCTCGGATTATGAGGGTAACAAGAGTGTGTGTTGCGAGAGGACTGAAACACACTGGCTGTGTCCAAGCGTACAGGACTGGACCGGGGATGTGGTAAGAAAAATAGGGAAAGGGGACGGATTTGTGATGAAGATGATGCTGATGATGCTCGAGATGATCTTGCTCGGTGGTAGCTATGGCGGAAGATGAATAATGACAACCACACACATTCAGCCTCGACACCGACGCCCACAGTTCTACTACACTACAATTCTCCTTTGTCCCTTACAGGTTGATACAGTCGAGGCTATCAATCGCCCTCTTCACGTAGAGGTGACCCGGCCGGGTACATTACAACCCTAGATGCCTGATGCCTTCTCTCCTTCGAAGTTTCCCTCGAGAAGGTCCAGAACAGCACCGTGACGTGGCGGTGCCCGACCCGAACCACGTTTACTGGACGGGACCTGGCGTTTTTCGTGGGATAACTCTTGCCTATCGTGTCAAAGCCCGAACTGTTGAGTGGGGGGTTCCGAACAGATGCGACCCGTAGCAAAAGAAATTTAAAGGTAGGATTATTCGCGATACGATTCGACAATAAAATGCGAAATGAGGGATGAAGCACACAGCGCCTGCCTACTTGTTTTTCGTGTGCCTTGCACCCAGACGACGTCACGTCAGTGATAATTCTCACCAATGGTCAGAGCGAGCAAAACACACGCACTTGTACACGAAACGTTTCTTCGTATGCGAGAATTCGCCCAACTTGTGCCCGACCATGTCTTGGGTTATCGTTACCGGGACGTAGTCCTTCCCGTTGTGCACGAGAAAGCGGATCCTACATAATAAGCCGGGTGTAAATTATTGGAACTACCCCAACTTTTCAAGTGATGTTGATCAATCGACACACCCGACAAAGTTCGGAAGGATGGTGCAAGAACGCGCATCCGTCTTTATGGGAGTGTTGTTTGCAAGTGCTTCCCGGATGTTGGGAAACGCGACGAAGAACGGCCCTGAACGTCATTCAATACCATGAGCCATATTGTACCATCGATTGACGAAACCTTTCCACGCGGACCGCCCTGAGCGCAGAACGGCCGAAGGGTACATTGTCCAAGCGGGTCGGAGAGAAGAAGTGGCAGCCACGTGCCCTCGCTCACATTACAAATTGTGCACAAATCGTCATTTTTCCCCGCTGAAAGCTGTAGTCCCTCTAAGTTTGACAGTTACGGCTGACGTTGTGCGGTTCCAAGGATTATGGTAGGTTCAGATGGCGGGCAGACATTCGGTGCGCGGGATACGCTACTGTGAGTGATTGATTCGTTAATGGTAGGTTGCTGCACGCTGTCAAGCCACTGTGGACCTCGGCGTGCTCCCCATCGCCTATCTATTGTCCTCATTAAGTGGTGCTTCGCGTAAACACCTGCCCATTCCAGAGACTGAGGAACCTGCCACACGCCCAGGCTGGAAGTGCCTCGGTCCCAACGTTCTCACCCCCGAGCTTCGAGTCCTGTTTACGAGCACAACCAGCCTTTGTCCTCGGCCCACCGTGGTTGACTTTGATAGAACTTATCATGACCTGACAAGATCCTCGCCGGGCATTCTCATGGTCGTTGTCTCCAACTTATCTACTCCTTCAGTCATCCAGTCATGGCACACAACTTGCAAAAACCAATATTCGTTCCTGCGATGCTACCAACACACTCCGTGCACAATATTACCAGCTAATTCTACAATTTCTTTTCCCTGTCCACCTTCGCGATGTGCCGAACTATGGGCCCCGTGATGAGCCATTCGTAGTGGCACTCTGAGCGGCGGCAAGTTGTCCTAATACCCCAAAGACTTCCTCGTGGGCAAGTCTCCACCGAGCATCTGTGCCTCCAGTCCCGGTTGAGCACGTCTCGGCGTTGTCCAATTCACCTAGTCGACGCAACAGCTTTTCATCGCGGCCGATTGCAAGTACAAAATCTTTGGCATGTGCGATGCCCTCACTTTCCTCGGGAAGGATCCAAGGTGCCCGAGGGGAATGCGTTGGACCCCCAGCATGCAGAATTGCCCCAACAGCTGTCGACCGCGAGATATAGTTCGGTAGGACAAGGAAAGAATTCTTTCCTGGGATGATGCGTAGCCCGTAGCGCTCACCAAGACTGTGTGCATCTCAGCCGTGGAAGACGGAAGAGAGTACAGTGACGAACCTATCAAAAATGTGGTTCTGGGCCTCCGCAGCCTGGCGACGCGCCCAAGCACGATCTCCTGCGTCGATAGCCTCATCGCCACTAAAGTAGCGCCATACAATGCTGGCGTCTCTCTCTTCGACAAAAGAGCCAGGCGTGCGCTCCGTGAACTATCACGGACACGCCTCGTGGTTAACCAATGCCCCAAATGTCGCAAACTTAAACGTACATAATTGAGAATTTCGATGCAGGTATTCTTCCACGTCAAATTAAAGTTCGCCACCATCGTAATCCAGGATGACTCGCCACTCTTGCCAGGAAGTGGCTTTACGAAGCAACCGTTCTCGGCCCTAAGTTTCCGTTACTGGCCAATGAGACTCTCCAAATGCAGAAGGGACGGCTGCTTACACAAACCCGACTTTGGACAGTTCCTTTGCTACCTCATCGAGTGTCTTGACTGTGAGTCCACTCAAGAGCCATACTTCATTCCTGCTGTCTTCGGATAGGCGTTTGACAACCTCGATTGCTTCTGTGGGGATACCCTCGCCTTGACCTTCGCGCTGATGTCGTGGATTTCGCTGCCAAAGGGTATCCTCAAAGTCGATGAGCAGGAGACGCCGTTGTGAGTGGCGATAACGGGGAAGCAAAAGCGCAAGGTCCAATGACGCAACAAGCACGTCACCCTGCTGATGCTCGATACTCGTGCGTAGACAGCGTGTGAGAAATGAAGTGACGAATGCTTGTGCAGTCTGGGTTACTACGTGGTTGTGCAGGTCCTGGGCAATCACGTAAGTGGTAACGAACATGCAGACGAGGTCGTATGCTTACGTCCCACCGCGAAAAGGCCTCCTCGTCGTCCATTGTAAGCGCCTGGTAGATTGCTTTTGCAGTATTACGTGTATCCCAAGGGTTCACTGCAATGCAAGAGCGAAAACCACTATAGCTATACGACCCAGTAAACTGCCCCACATTGAGAGGAAATCATTCAACGGCACGAGTCAACACACCTCGCTCAGAACCAACGGTCTGTGTCGCTCCTCTTGACATACTACAAATTCATGTGTGCGTAATGCCATGCCCTCACGCATACTGGTGACAAGAAAAGCATCCGCAACAGTGAGGAGGGCAAGGTACTGACTGAAACTGAGGTCTTCGGTATGAAGGAAGACAACAGGTTGGTACGTAAGCGTAGAAAAGCGTGAGTTGATGCGTGCAACAAGGTCTACTACTCCACCGTGTGCCTCGTTTTCTTCAGAAGTTTGAAGAGCGACTTGGATGAGGACAACTTTTTGATGGTATTCTTGGTGTTTATCGAGAAATGCTTCGAAGGCCAGCAGTTTATGTCGTACACCCTGAATATATTGGTAAATGAGCGTGAATGGATGGAGAAAGGAAGGGCTAACCTGGACTTCATCAAGCTTATCACGGCCGACAACGAGTTTCACGCCAGCATACCGCTCCTTCAGGGTTTGCACCCACTGAGCAACTTCGGCGTCACGTCTGCCAAGAGCCCCTATCAGAACCGAAGCATCGAGCTACACGCCATTGCTTACATCTTCTCTTTGAGAGCCCTGACGTCAATTCCGACGGGGAACACGCCAACGTCGACGAAGTGATCGTCCACCTGGATACCTTTGGGCAACGTCTCCAGAGCCAAAATGCGGGACACGGTCTGACGGAAGTGACGAGCGTAATTGGCCGTTTGAAAGCCAATGAGATCTGCAGAGAGCATTCCACGAAGCAAGTACTCGCGAACCGACAAACAGCGGAAAATTTCCGACGATGGGAATGCCACATGCATGAAAAACCCGATGATTGCAGTGGGCAACTTTTCACGGACAAGCTGGGGCACAAGCATCAAGTGATAATCGTTAACCCAGACTAAGTAGCGTGTCAGTGCTGAAGGGGACTATAAGTAAACCGACACACTGATATCGCCCTCTTGATAATTTGCGACAATCGTGTCTGCAAAACGCTGATTTGCGGATACATATTGCTTATAGCTCGAGCTCTCATAAAATGTCTTCGTCTTCGGTGCATCTGGGACGACGTAATGCAGGCATGGCCAAAGGACTTGGTGACAGAAATTGTCGTAATACTGAGTAAATTCGTCATCCGGAATCCAGACAGGAGAGCTGTCATATTCCTCCGCCATACGGTGATCAATGCTCCTGCGGAGTGGTTCCTTTAATGAATCCGTGTTCGTGCCGAGAGTTCCAACCCAGCGTTTTCGCCTCAGGCGCCCCTCGAGAGACTTTACAGCGTTGATGAGGCCACCGTTGCCATGAGGGTTCGGTTCAACATGGTATTGGCGACCAATTGGCGAGTCAGAATGGGGCCGACGCGCGATTGAGCGAGAGTTCTTGCGCTGAGAGCGAAGCGGGATGTGCGCATGATGATCATCACCTCCGCGTTGGCGGATAGCGGGAAGTGAGCCCGGAGAATCACCAAAACTGTTGCGTATGGAAGGCTTGGTTTTCCCATCTCCGAAACCCGATGGTGTGAGCTGCGTCAAGCTCGCGAACAGTGGACTGACGTGCTCCACGCTGGGAGTGACCGCAGGAGAGCCAGTACGAGACTGGGTTAGGGTTTAATCAGCATCGGACCGGATTAGCCGCTCTCCACAGTGACGAGAGGCAAATTTAGGTCTCAATGAACACACACTTGCCTTGTCTTTTAGATCCTCCACTATGCTGAGGATGGGTGCAGGTATTCGAGCTTTTGAGGGAGGTAAGGTTAACTTGAACCCTTGGTCTTTGACATGACCGGGAAAGACATCTGGTAAGGGTAATGCCGAATGGAGGTCAGGGGTAGGTGGATGCGACTCTCCCAATACAGCCGTGTTAGGAAGGAAGAGGGATGCGATCACTACACGGTGGTTTCTGAGTGAACTCATCGCAATAACGTGCGGGGTGAAGGATTGGGCTGGGGCTTCCGAGTATCTCAACTCAACGGGTCGATCTTTTAAGTATGACCACTTTGGGCCGGGGACTGCCGGTATTCATCATCACCTTCCCTGCCCCCGGAGATGGGCAACTGCGTTTCAAATATACGATGTTCTTCATCACCTTGTTAACGACTTTCTCAACCAAGTAGCTATTGTTCAGCAATCCATCCGAAGCGTATCTCCCAGAATCTGGCTTGAACCCTGTCCTCGTATGTCCTCAAACGGCCATCGATCAGCTGCACCCCGAATCAGTCATCTCATTTCGCAACATCAGCGGTAAATTGGCGGGATTATATCGTGTCTTAATCACCCGACATGAAACATCGAGCGCTTGCGCAGATATGACCACGACCGATGTGTTGGCTTCTTACTATAATCGGAACAGCGGTTGGGACTGAACGCGGAATCCAGGAGCAGCGGACACGTAATAAAACAAAGACAATAAGTTATCCCAAGCCAGGCGTCTTTCCCGTCAAGGCTCAGCCTGTCAGAGTCGACGTGGTGACAGCGGTCGGCATCCAAATAAATACAGTAAGTGATGTTATCAATATCCTTCCCGAGGCAACGAATCATCACCGCCGCATCAGCTCGTCACGGGTTGCATGATCGAGTGAATTGTACTGCCAACGCGTCGGCGACCGTCACGGCTGCAGGTCTCTTGGCGCGGATGATGACTTCGTGACAATGTCCATTGCTCGCTGACGAAGCGATCCGCGACGATTCATGAACAAGCCGCTCCAGCGTTCGGTAGCCTGATGACTCGATCTCCTGCGCAGTCCCACAATCGCATGGCAAGAACAATCATTATTCGAGAACTTGTACGTACCTCCACTATCCGATCCACAATCGTCGCGTAATTGACCTCGCTTGCGTGCTGCGGCTTCTCGAGGAACCATATATCCATCACGATACGCTGCTTCAATCTTTGCTCCTGCTCCACTTCACCGAGTAACACACCCAATTCAAGCCCGCGTGCAAATGCAACAACTTCCTGGGTGTGTGCCCCATGTGGTGTCGTCAGCTCCCACCCCATTCCACCGCTGGCCCGCGGGTGGCCATTCTGTACTTCGAGCACCACCCGCAACTCCTTCACGGCGTCCCCAGCATGCACGAGCGCAACACCAGTCACGGCCCGCGCGAGAGCACGGCCACTTGCCCATGGTGCCCCGCCACTGACACGCTCTAGCACTTGAGGCACGAGGTCCCAGTAACGGATTGAAAATCTTGCGTCGTCCGTCGCAGCGGCAAGCAACAACGATGTTGGGTGCAAGTGAAAGTGGATCCCGAGCGTGTGCAGCCGTGGAAAGGATCTTTCAGAGTCGCTGAGGCCAACCGAGGTATGAATTGAAAGACCTTCGATGGAGACGATATCGGGCGATGGTGGCTTCATTACTAAATTGCACCTTGGTTCCCGTGATCATTAAATTTCGAAAGTGCACGTGTGACCAATTGCCAAGTATCAATCCGAGACATTGTGTCTCTCTCCCTTCCCTGTGATGTCAGGCTAGGAGAAGTTCCCCTTTTCGTGAAGGCGCGAATAATCGGTGTTAATAGTGTCAGCCTGAGAGGTAAATCGCCTGCTACTATTACGCAGCGGCATGTCCAACTTGAAAGGCCCGGGAGTGGTCATCGGCACTGGCAGTTCATCGCTCACTTTGAGCGATACCGTCCGAGTCTCTGGTGTCATGACCTTTCCAGGTCTTCGAATTGAGCCATTTGGTACACCGCCCAAGAACTCAGACGAATAATCGCGATGACGAGCGTCACGCCACTGGCACGCTGCGAACCAGGCCAAAGCAAGGCAAGTGATCGCAATGACTTCAGTTGATGCTGACCATACAAAAGAGAAAGAAAGGGCGAGTACTACATAGGGTGTATAACAAAACAATCAAGGATCCCCTTCCAAGGCGCTGAAAATTCGTGGACTTCCCCCTGGCCCTAGACTCGAGACACGATCAGAGGGAGGCTGGAGCGAAGCGGCTCGGCTGATCCCTTGACAGTCGGATTGGAAATACTAGTAGTTAATTTCCAAACTATCTCAGCCTTTGAAGGCGCAAATCGGAACACAGGAATGATCTGGGACAGTACAACCTCTGGAAAGAAACCAGGAGTGAGATGAGGGGAAACTCAAAGTACGAAGTATGGAATCACTTACTCATTTCTAACTGAGAAAATTTGAACCCGCTTTACATAGCTCGTCAGCTCGGTTTATCTCAGCTCCTTTGCGAGGCACGCACATGCATGAACGTCCGCCACCGATGAACGTCATACTGGGCATCCTTATTAGTGATGGAACATAAAAAGGTACGAAATCTGATATTGCTCACGTATTTGCATAAACCCCTTGAATCCTTGCCTCTGTAACGCTTTCGGGAAGCGCTGTCAACCAACGTTCTGGTTTCCACTCGGCGGCATCATTTCCCCATATTGATGGATCACGATTCAGGTTCCAGATTTGAAGGAACACATTCGTGTTGTTGGGAATGAAGATCTCATTGGTCTCGCGCCCATCGATATCGTGGATAGACGTAGAAAGGGGAAGTATTACGTCACTTCGTGTTCTGCTAATCATGAATACGAAAGTAGATACGAGTTCTGGATGGTACGCACATCCTCATTACGCCAAATACTGGCGGATAACTAGGTTGCTCGTGAGGCTTTGATTAGAAAACTAAGACGGATAACTTACAGTCGTAGAGTTTCGCGACAAACTGCCTCCAAGTAGGGCAAAGCAACAAGTTGATCGTATGTGAGCTCCTCACGATCTCCAATTGCTCCTTTCAGCTCCTCCCTGAGCTTATCTTGAACACCAGGGTGGAGAACAAGAAGATGCAGGATGCGGGAAAGAGCGGAAGCTGTCGTTTCTGTTGCTGCAAAGACCAGACTACTGAATAAATGTCCTACTCGTTAGTGATATCTTTCTTATAACGCAATGGGGCGTACGTCATCTGGGCAAGCACTTCCTCTTCACTCAATCGATCTTCACCAGATGCTGCCACATTCGCTCGCACTGCAATGGCAGAAGTTAGGACCGCGGTAACGAAGAGCAGCTCCGTGACGTACTCAGAATACTGATGATATCATTTCCATCCCCAACTTGCTTGACCGTCGCGCTATCACCGGACTCCAACAGCCTCTTCTTCGCTTCATATATGCCTCTGGCGTTTGCGTTCATGGTTTCTACAAGTTCTATGACACGATTTAACTTGCTCCATGGTGCAGCTTTACCCATAAACTTCAGGACTTTGGGGTGGAAGATCCTCTGAAAATAAGGAAATAAATGGCGATACACCACAAGTGAAGACATCGTGACCCTGAAGTCGTGTTAGGTCGGTGTCATCGTTGAGCCTCATACGCACGTAAACTCTTTGAGCGTTCGACGAAACTGGTCATCTCGGTCGTCCAACGCACCAAAGGAATACCCCAATCCGGCTTGCCCAATAAGATCGAGCGCAGTCTTCCCCATCCACTCGGCGACGTCGAGTTCTTGCGGGCCGTTCGCCACAATAAACTCAAACTTTTCTCGAAGCTGCAAGGGTGAATACTCAAGCAATGCCCCGTAGATTCACATTTCGGGGTATACCTGTCGTACAACTCCATAAAACATGGGGATCATATACCGCATGTGATTGATGTTGAATACCGGGTTTAGCAATTTGCGTTGCTTACGATGCTGATCACCTAAAAGTACGACGTTGTTCAGATAAATACATATTTCAGTGACAAAGCTACCCACCCAATGTTGCGAAAAGCGCTGGGCCGAATATCTGCTCATTCACTCTACAGAGCATGGCATTGGTTGCAATGTGTGTTAGTAGCCTAGAACAAACATACAAGATAAAAGGCTCGGATTCCTCGAAGATGGCTTGGTCCTTAACGACGATGTTACTGCAGGCCTTGGAATCAGAGACTACAAGCTGGATATCCTGCACGCATTGTCGGCCTCTTATGAAACCTCGAAGAAGTTGTAACTGCGTACCCCCAAAAATCCGTAGACGCGCACTACCTTGCCATACGTTCGGTATAACCCTTCGTGGAACGGGTACGCGACGGGATTGAACAGATGTCGCCAATGACCTTCACTTCCCCTCAGCGTGTCTCGGAGGTTCTGGGATACCCAGATCTTACCCCAGAGAAGGGAGGGGTTTGAAGGTCCTGGTATCTTCCAAAGGCACCGCTGTCTGAGCTTGTGCCGAAGAATGCGGAGAAAGGCCACCCCCGAGAGGGAAAAAAGCGCATAGACAGTGAATCGGAAAGCAAAGACAAGCATGGGAGGAGATCGTCACATCAAACAAGGAGAGAAGTGCAGGCTATATAGCAGGTGTGTGCAGAAGTCATTTCCTGAGGGAAAGATGCCAGTGGTTCGGCATGATGTGTTGCGTTGACGAGTTGTCGATGATTCATCGGACTCCGAGTGACGGCGACGTTGGGTAATGTGTCATGACATGCAGAGAAGCACAGGACAGAGCGCAGAGGTGGACCGATCAACGGTGTTGCCAATGGTGCTATCGGTCATGGGATGTGCGGCCCGAGTGCAACCTAAGAATGTTTTTTTTTAAAGATAGTACAGCGAGATTATGGCCTGATTGTCGACAACATTACAAGGACTGAGGTAACGAAGAACTGCAAGTTGCTGATTTACATAGGGGACACCGGGTGTAGAGGCATGTACAGAACGATCGCCCTTTCACTAACAAAGGCTGCAACGACCGTTCAAATCGTCGCCATCGCCGAACAGAAGTATCCAGCGGGCCTTCACTCGCGACAAACCCGGCTGTGACATTGGATTGAACAGTCACATACATGTATCAGCTCATATAGAACATGTCACAACTTCCTAGCCGAAACATAGTAGCAGAGAAGGCATCAAAACTGGCGGATGCCATCGGTCATAGGGTACCATAGTCGCATACTAACACGATAGATTAAAACCTTGCGGCGGCAAGGACGCGGTAGAGTGCATTAGCTTCTTCGAACCGCGAGTTGCGTAGCACGAAATGGGCAATCTCGGCCGAGTCGGCATCAGAGGCAGCATCAACAACATTGAGCTCGAGAAGGGCACTGTAAAAACGGCAGAGCTAGACGTCATGAGTCAGTCACTGGTACGGTAACATGTGAGGTTAAGTACGTTCTGCACGCTCTTGGCAAAGCGATCGTCGCTGGTCAACCCTTCACGCTCTTCGCGTTCGGCACGATCTATCCACAAGATGCACTGATGAATGAATGGTCCGAGCACCTCCATACGCACAACATCGGCAACGGTAACCTTCCCGCCGGTGATCGAGTCCGTCGTGGGTGTTGTGTCATGCAAAAGACCACCGATAACATCGAACGACGGTAAAGTAGGAGGAAGTTGTGCGAGAACATCCAGGTACGCAACAGATGCATCGGAGGGTGGAAGTGTAAGGAGAGAAATGATAAGGGGGGTGGCAATGGTCGGATTGTGTGCGATGATGGGCGGGAGGTCAATGGAGATTAACACCGAGGGAGAAGTTAGCTGCGGGATCAGAGGATAGAGGAACTAAGCAAACAAGATAAGTAGCGATAACTTGGCATGTAGGAATAGGCCTACACGTTGCTCGGAAAGTGTGAGCACACGCTCACGAGCCTCGAGGAGGAGCGTCAGCCCCTGCGATAAGAGCTGAGTCTTTTCGTCCCCTTCGGGCGAGACCAAAAAGTCCCTTTTCGGTTCCTGCGTCCGCCCTTTACCTTGGCCCTTCTGATGAGTAGAATTAGAGGGACCTGTCGCGTCCTCTAAGGAACTGGGTGCTGTATTAGGATAGCAACGATGAAGAGCAGGTTCGAAACCCCACAAGTCATGAGAGACCTTCTCCTCATCCAGGACTAAATTTCCCGCTCTTAGTTTGGATGGGAGGGACTCTCGTGCCAATGTATTTGGTGGGTATGGCCCGAGCTGGACCGAGACCATGACAAGCTGCCATCGAATAGAACGGGAAATTATCACTTACATGATCTCCGTTGCCTTTAAGTACCTTCCAAAGAACCCAGACTAATTGCTCATTATCACTTATCTTTCCCTCCCCGGCTAGCTGAACTGCGGCATTGCGTTCTTTGGTGAAGGTATCAAATAGAACAGACTTGAAAGGATTAATAGCGATCGGATGTGGTGCGTATAAGGAATACAGTATATATGCCACAAGGATTCGTTGCGGGAGCTTTGGTCACAAAAGAAAGTATGAGAGTATGAATAATGGCATGTCAGCGTCAACGTTCTTTCTGATGACGCGACAAGACGGGGGTAGACAGACCTCAGATCGGGGAGAGTCCAGGATAGGTAAGAGCGCATCGAGAGCCAGCTGGAAGCGCGCAGTGGGTTGTACGAGTTGAGCGAAGGCCTGAGCTGCCGTAAAGCATGTATTGGAGCAGGCCTTAGAGAGCAGATGACCGACGGAGGCATAGAGCGGGTCGGCATGGCCCTGAGTTGCGGGCGGCGGTTGAGTGTGATAAGCGGCCGCATGCATGACTTGGAAGGCTAGCACAAAGACTCCGTGGCTGTGAAAAATACAAGTAAGAGAAAGAAAATACAAAGAATTCGTGAAAGTAAGAAAGGCGGGAGAAGCACACGGCGTTGTCGAAGACGACGAGTCAGCAGGCTTTTGCTCTACTGTCTTGTTGTCTTTTATTTGGCATTAGCATGTCTCATCCTCACGAATCTCAACCGTCCTCTGACAACACTCTCGGGGCTCGTGGCAGGGGTTATCATCAATCGCGTGGAGGACGCGGTAAATATTTACGCGCACGCGGGCATGGACATCGTTTTGGACGTCCGGCCGTGTTTCAGGAACGATTGCTACTTGAAGGCGAACAACCCGAACTCCTCGATGAAGCAGAAGCTGTGGAGCGCGAGGCGCGCTACGCAAGGCGCACCCTTGGCACCAACGCAGATCGCTATGAAGAGCCCGAGCCAGAGATCGGGGCTGATGGTATGAACAGTACCAACGTCATGGCATTAATGATGTGATGCAACCTTATCAACAGGACAGCCGATTGAGGAACCCGAAATCGATTTGAGTGCATTTCTGGCGCGGCAACGTGTAGAGGACCCACCTGATTTACTGCTCGAAAGCACTACTGTGGACGATGACGACGTTGATCACTCGCTGACACACATCACTTCCAATCCCCTCGCTAAATGTCATCCCCGGAAAGGAAAAATCCAACAAATCGAATGGGACGCCTCGCTGGAAGAACTTCAGCATGATAAAAATGTTGCACAAGCACAGTCTGGTTCGTACCTCCCAATGCTGGATATCCGTGTAGCTGACGTATCTCCTTCCGTCAGACCTAAAGGAGCGATTGCGAGCCAATGCCGCTCGTCAAATGGGTAAAACGGCAACCAGACAACACGGTAGTCGACGAGGTCAGGGCGGTGTTTTATATTTGTGTATATCGCTGAAATTCCCACCCAGCGAAGCCTCTGAAAGAGGCACCCCCGCTGCCACAGGATCATCAGCTCCCCACGAAATCGCCGAAAGCTGAAATGGAAGATTTTCTAGCTGAACTACTTGGTTGAAACGTCCTCAGACACTTCGGAAGTTGATTTCTAATCTTCGTCAAGTCTTGTACCAATTCTCTACGATACTCCTGGCTTCAGCCACTCAGCCATTTCAGAGGTTGTGGATTGATTGTAGTACCGAGTGTCCAGTCATTTGTGTCATTTTCTGGAATCATAATAAACAGATACTAATTAAGGAGCACTGTGCTCTGGGCAATCGTGAACGTAGATATAAATGATGCGCTTAGCATCAGCATCAGAGAGGTGAAGAACAGTTAGACCATCTCAACATCCCCATTCTCAGCGGGCTTGGCTGAAGGGGTCCCGGATCCGCTGTCGACTGCCATAAAAGCATCTAATTCATTGTCAAGTTCAGCAGCACTCTTTGGTAGCGCGGTGGAAGTGCGGTCCCGGCCAGAACCAGTCCCTCGCCCTCGCCCTCGACCGCGTATCGTACCCAATCTCTTGTTGTGGCTGAGGGAGACATCCGTTTAAAAATAAGCGAAGGAACAGGGGCCCGGACTCACATCAAGGACGCCTTGGCCTTGGTTTGCGATTGACCGAGTCGATCCAGAAGTGGTGGCTTCTGAATTCGATTAAGAAGAGAGGACGCAGTGGCGCCGGCACGTCGCGGTGCCCCTTGATCGAACTCGATAGAAATGGGTTGGCCTAAAAAGCGATTGAAAACCAGGAATGAGACAAGCAACGCAGTACTCATACCTTTTGCCAAAACCCCGTCCAACTGTTTTTTCGCTCGCGTTGCCTCTGCCGGCGTCTCGAACGTGATGATGGCGACGCCTGATGAGCGGCCGCTACGATCATACTAACGTTCAAAAGCGGGTACAGGATGACAGCGCGTAGAAAGATGGGAAACGCAAGCGCGTCAACAATACAGAATCCGGGAACGGAGGAGCGAGAAGGTTGAGGGCTTGTCTTCTACGACAACGCGAGGTAATGGTAGTCGGGACTTTCGTACCCTAATGTGTGGCTCGCGCACGAGCGTCCCTATTTGTCCAAAAATTGCCTCCAGAGGGTACGAAGGTCATGATACACGAATGAAGCGAAAATGCAAAAGAAAATACCGTTAGATCCTTCGGCGTGATCTCGTAATGCAAGTTCGTGACCATGAGCTTATTGCTGAGCAACGGGGTTAGCTCGGAAGATTGTGTGGCAATCCTTTGAGCCCCTGGGGCTCTGTCATGAACCCAGACGCTGTCACCTTGCGCACGAGACTGGTGATACAGGAGGCCGCACAGTTGGCAACAATCCTTTGTGTAATTTGACTAGGGCTCACTTTTGTGGCCTGTTTTTCGATCGTCTTGAGTGGTGCCATGCTTGGGTCAAGAGAAAAAAGCGGAGAGGGAGGAACGTGGAGTGGAATGTGCAGTGGCAGTGAAAGAAACGGGTGTGGACGACCCAAACTTGCACACACAACCGTAACGCGAGACACGTGACCTTCAACCGCGGGTCGCGCTTGGACTGAGCCATGACCGTCTGTCCACATGGCTTCTTGACGCCTCCGTCAATGGCTGTCACACTGGGCCTTGTCTTCTTCAATGTGCGCGGATGAAGCACGTTAAGTGGAGCAAGCACCTATCTCACGTTGACGATCGCGTTTCTGAACAAGGTTGCCCCATCTGGGCGTCGAGTGGATCTGAATCTGTGGAGTAGACCAGCGGACCTTGGCCATCTGCCTACGTGACGAGGTGCCTCTTACTACATTCGCAGTTATTGGGTGGTGACTGACCTTACGACAGGATGACCTGACAGCGGCGTTGTTCAAACTTGCCATTGTTCTGTGTTCAGAGCCAACACTACGAGATCGACGAGCCGAATTGTAAAACATACGGCACTTAACGGTCGCCCTCCCACATGATCAGTGCTCTTCTATGCAGTCACTTTCCGGACGTCGCAATTGTTCCACGGACTAGCGACGGTAGCGGGAGGACACCTAACTTTATGCCCATCGACAGCATATGGGCGCTTCGATATCCTCCACGCTTGAATCTGGCGTACCTGATCAACCTCTGTTATTTATGGGGGAGACCACGCCAGGAACGATGTAAGCATTAAGGGAACAAGGCAACTTGAACTGGATGAGACTGATCCCAGCAAGGTTCTGTTCCGGTGATTTAAGAAACGGCCAGGGTGATTTGACCTACGGTACATGGTGAGGGTGACGTACCCGAATAGAAACTACGACTGGATAAGAAGTCAATCATACAGCACTACAGTAGGTCGCGATTAAGCAGTACAGTAAAAGGGGGATACCAATAGACCGAATCAGTTGAAAAAATGCCCCAGAGGAGGGGAGAGGGCAACGAGGATGCCAACAGCAAGGCGATAAGGCAAGCTGACGAGGTGACCAACGGCAGCTGCGAGACTGCGCGGCTGTCGGAAAAGGCCTTTCTCGCGGACGTATGTAGTGTCAAGGTTGGTCTGATGGGACGTGAGGACAGTCCTATTATCCTCATATCCGGAAACCCAGGAGTTCTCGTCAAGTCGAACGGTAGTAACTGGCTCCGCCTCGTCTTCCTCTATAGTCTCCAGTCGGGTGGGAGTTTTCGGGTGGTGGAGGGGCGGTCGGCCTCCTATCGATGCTAGGGTCACGCTTGGACTTGTTGGAGGGGAAGGAGGGTCGAAATAGTTGAAAGTTAGGCCATTAGCAAGGGCACGCAGAAAGGAGAAAATCGATCCGGGAACAGACCCCAGACGACTGTATGCACGATCATTCGTAGCACTTGAGGTTGCACCGCTGCTAGCAACTAATCCACGGGCTCTTTCTCCCCGTACGCGCTCTAACCGAGACACGGACTTCTCTACCGTGGCGAAGCGGGTATCAAAAGAGATGCGGACGGACTCGTTCTTGCGTTCTTGCTTTCGTATTGCGCGTTCTACATCTTGCAACGCACTGCTAACGTCGTCATGCATTTCCTCCACATAAGCACGCATGGCCATGACGCGCTTCATAGTCGAGAGCTCCTGCTCTAGGTTGTTCATGCGATCGGCCATTGCTTGAAGGCGAGAGGCGGCAATGAGCTGGGTGTCAGGAGAAGGATAGTGGATAGTGTCGTGTAGGGAAGCGGTGCGTTCTCGCAAACGAGAGATCAAATGTCCCCAGGGCCGTACACCAGCTGCGAGAACAAAAAGTGCGGTACTGAACCACGATATAGCGTCGACGCCATTTACCATCCCGAGGACTGAGCGTAGGAGCGCAGCACCAGCAAAGGGGGTGATCATGGAAATGAAGAGATATGCAAATTCGTGCCTTTGAAGTTCTGTTGCTGCCAGTCTCGTTTGGACTCGGATCGCGGCTTCATCCTCGTGGTCCGGTAGGTTCAATGAGGGAAGCGATGGGTGAGATCGCCGTTGACGTGCAGCATGGTACAGTTCCCATGGAACTTTGTGGAGATCAGGGACCTGACCGGAATGAAGTGAGATTATAACACACCTTGAACAAGTTGATGGAGGTAAACGATCAAAAAGAGGATGAGGAAGAGGTTCTTGATTTGATCGCTCCCGGTAAGCCAATTCACGAGTGGTGCGATTACGGCAATGATAATGGAAAGATCCAAGTCCGCCCAAGAGGAGCGAGGCTGACCCTTGTAAATTTCATTCGCCACATCGACGTCAAGTTCGTCGGCTGTTCGTCCCTTCAGGGGTGGCACTGTTGTACTTCCGGTGGGCGCTTGGCTGTCGCTCTCGTCAGCGCTCATGTCGCTGGGATCATCCTCGGCAGAAGAGGGCGGCTGGGTGTGGTCGAGGCATCTGAATGAAAATTGTGAGGACTTTTTCGGACTGTTCGAGGGTTGTGCGCGTTCGCGGGGGGAAATAGTGTTGTTGAGTTTATTCCGAGTTGCAGAGAGCGCTGTGGTCATGGCAGAGAAGTGAGCGGACACGCCCAGGTCGCGTGGCCACTGTAACCGGCGGGACTCTCACTGCTGATGATCCATTCAGGAAATGAAATGACTTTGACCGACGGCGCATTCAAGATGCCATCTTGGGATGCTTCTTTGTGCCACTCCCTCGACCGCCAGGACGCCCGCTTGCTAAAGGGCCTTTGTCTCTCCTTGTGTCTCGGTGACGACACTCAATGTTCACCCCTCGTACGCCTTGTTTTCCATCTGGAAAGACGCTTGTTACCTCGGTCCGACTCCAGTCGACAGCTTTCCCTTATCATGCGAATCTCGGTCTTATTCTCTGGAACTTCTTCCTTAACATCTGCATAATTTTGTGTCAGGAAAGAACACCGTTCTAATTCCTGGCATCTTTAGAGACGAGCCTGTACCATGGGTGTCGAACTCCCGATTTTTTCTTTCCTCTCGGTATCTCTCCTCGTCTTGATTCTTCCGGCACAAGTTCACTGTCTCAGTATTCCTTCTGCGTCTATGTTCGCTTGGTTATTCATTTGCAATCTCATCCATGGCATCAACACCGTCCTTTGGTTGGGAAACCGAGCTGAGCATACGCCTCTGTGGTGTGACATATGTAAGGCTTCATTCAAGCTATCGACAACATGTTAACCTTCCTTCAGCCTCCGTTGTACTCCTTGGAGCCATGGCCGCCCTTCCTGCTTGTTTCTTGTGCATTGCTCGCCGGCTTGAGGCAATGACCTCCTCCCGTAACGTTGAGCAGAATCAAACCAAGACTTATGGAGCAGCTTTCGAGTACGTTACGTGCTTTCTGTTACCAGTCCTGTACTTGGGTTTGCGTGAGTCGCATCGACATCTGGCTGTCGTTGTCATGGGACTCATATCAATGCAGATACAATTGTTCAGGACCATCGCTTTGTTATAATCGAGGGTTTTGGCTGCCAGGCAGCAGTCCACAACTCTCTTCCCGGCCTGATCATTGTGTGGTTTCCACCACTCTGTGTTTCCATAATTGGGGTCTTCTTTTGTCGTGAGGTCGACTCGTCCTCATCGCGGTTATTCTTCTGATCAACAGCCATGATAGTGTCTGCGGCAATTAACATTGGCAAGAACCACTACAATTCGAGGTGTCATTTCCCCTCCGCACCCGAGATGACATTGTCTCCCTTTATCCGACACATTATCTTCGCGACTAGCGGGATGCTGTACATAATCGTCGTTTATGTTTACGCCTTGTCCTCGATTACGTCTTCGGGTTTGCTACCATGGACAAGCGTATCGCAAACTCGCTCACAGGTTTCACAAGTCGAGGTTGTGCCCTTGCACTCGCAGATGGGCGTGCAGACCAAGCTTATATGGTGGTTTATTCCCGTTTGGTCCCTGCTTTTGTTCGTACTGGCTATTCTTGGAGAGGAGAACCAAATAGGATACTGTACGACGCTTTCTTGGCTCTCTCGGAGGCTCAAGGGGGATTTATTGCCTATCCAGTATGTGTTGGGCTATGTCAATCAACTTCCGATCTCACACTCTCATCTAGTATAAAATCTTCTTCCAAGACAGCGAACGTCCCTGTTCACTTGCTCAGGTCTGGCTGGGACGACGACCTCGATCTGCGTTCTCCGGTTGGGTCGCTCCGCTCCAAGCGCTTTTCGTTTTTTAAGAAGACGGAGTCTACTCGTACTTCCACTCCTAGTCCCCCTCCACCAGAAGACGAGGTCGTGTTCGCTCAGTCTACGCATACCTACCTTGCCTCGATCGCGGCTCAGCAACTGCATCTGCCACCACCTCCACCTGCCGTCCGACTTCATAGTCACCCATCGCTTGCATTCGCACCCAAGCAACCCCAAGATACCAATCCTACAACGCCGATGGAGGTGGACCCTATCATCCCTGCGTCGCCTAATAGTGACGCTTTTCCTAAGGATACATGGCCAGAACCGCCAGTGACGCCGCCTTTTTCGGTTTCACCTCAATACTTAGATCCTCGCCCTTCGTCACCTGTTTCTACGCGTTCGTCAATCGGCAGCACGATAGTTGATGCGCTTGGCGCAATCCCTACCCATCTACGTGACGCTCCTTTCTACGTTAATGGCCCCAGTGTTACAGCTCTTCCCACTGCGCAAGGTACTCGCGGACCAATGCAGCATCGCCCTTCTATGCGTAGAGGACCGAAGAGAAACGACGTGATCTACATGACTGTTGTGCATGAAACCGTCGATGGCCCCTGAACTGTATATCCATCCTTTTTTTTACCTTCCAAGCCAAGTCAAGTGATTCCTGGCTTCGCTTCGGCTGCCTCTCTGCACTTACATTTGATAATCTGTAGCAAATTATTCGAGCTTCCTGTCCTTCGAATTCTTACCTCTGTAGCACATCATTTACCTGTAAATTAACTGCCCTGGTATGTGAGTTACACATATAAACTCAGACCTGACATTATTGCATCCTATCGTCATGGTCGCCCGCTTTCATGGATGAGGCGTCGGGTGAAATCCCATGTAATCACATGACGGCTTATTGAGAGTCAGCTAAACAATAAGGTCGGGCGCTAATGAAGGCACGTAGCATGGCATAGGCAATGACAGAGTTTGGCAAACAAAAGAGCAGGCAACCCTCATATACTTGTGCTACCTCAAAACTACTCCTTATTATCTTTGACCAACTCCATCCGCTCTCGACCCGCGCGGGCACAAAAACGGACTCGGGAGGAACTCTGCATTACCGACAATTCCCTTTGGACGAGGACACCCAAGCAACGTTGCTACAGCCGTCTGATAATAATCTCTAGCGCAGTACATGTGCTCCTCGGCCGCTCCTCGTTTGAGAAGAAGAGTGTCATGCTCGCTCCCAGGTGTCCCAAAGACCTAGGTAAGTTATCATCGCAGCTCGCTTCTCTCTCGGAACAAGGCAGTGGGACATCTACACAAGAGCTCATTATCGTCATCGTTACTTTGTAGTCTCCTCCTTGCATCCTGACTAAGGACTCACAAGAACAAGGCCGCCTGAAGCCAGAACGCGCCCTTGTGCCTCTCCATGCATCCCACGTAGGCTCGGAGCCAGGGTTTCTGCACACTACGCAGGGATCCCTGTCCAGTGCTGAGTACGGCTGGACTAACTCCGGGCGATATTGGCGCGCCTGCCAACAGTGAGTTCGACTCGCATCTGCCCAGTCGAGGCATGGTTGGGTATCATATCGATGGCATCGGATGTAGGGGCAATCAAAATTCAATTAGCAGGCGCGCCCGGCCTCCGAGCCAGGCTACATCCGCGGTCTCATCCGCGGTCTGACCTCCCAAAAATTTTGACCACGTGGCCGGCCCAGGCCGGATGGCTCGGCCATCGCATGCGGGATTCCGTCATCGAGCCATCCAGCTGGGACGAACCAACCCTTCCTGGTCATCGGAGTTTGGGAATGTACCTCCATAAAGGCACAATCCCACGCCTCTATCATGACCTTACCTGTTCTGGTCATAAACTACGCGCCCGTTCAGGAAGGCCCAAAATACGCCCCATTCCTGGGGACGCTGCGACGCGCTTAATGATACAAGGGGATGTCCACTTTCGTACCTGGGCTAGTGTCTCCCTCTCACCTCTTAAACCTCTCCGTCGGGATAAATCATCATTACCTTGCTCAACCCTCTGGCGACCCCCGTAGATTCCCGTCAATTACACCCTTGTATTCGAAATGGGTCCCCCTCCGAACAAGGTCTATACGGCCTTCTCATTCGTTGGTTTCGTCATGTGTGCTATTCCTTTCTACTGGCACCTCGAAGGTTCGTGAAACCAGCCGCGTCGTTGAAGTACGGGGTCTAAGAATGTCTGGCACAGCTTGGAACACGGGAACTTGCCTGTACATGGCCTGGACTGGTCTCGGGTGCTTGGTTCAATGCATCAACTCAATTGTATGGAATGGGAACATGATTGACAAGGCTCCGGTATACTGTGACATTGGTAGATTTTTCACGCGCTGCTCCTCGAATAATCACTAACTCGCCCCCTAGTAACTCGTTTTCAAGTTGCTCTCAATGTCGCAATCCCTGCTTCGTCACTTTGCATTAATCGCCGCCTTCATAACATTGCAACTGTGAAAGCCGTGATGATCACGCGCTCAGAAAAGCGACGTGCGATCATAATCGATTTGCTCATTGGTCTTGGGATTCCCGTTCTTCAGATTCTTGCTCGTGAGTGTACTCTGATATCCACTCAACTACACATTTACATGTATTACAATGCAGAGTACGTTGTTTCGGGACATCGCTACAACATATTTCAGGATTTCGGCTGCGAATTCGCCATGGTGAACATGCCACCGACTTACGTCCTCTTCTTCGCATGGCCCATTGTGATTGGTTGTGTATCCTTCGTCTACTGCAGTGAGTGTTCTCGATGGCCTTTGCCCGTGATCATGATCATTTACAACTCTACTCAGTACGAACGATATTTAAGTTCAAGCAGATATTGTCATTCAATCGTGGACTTAATCGCGGTCGCTACCTCCGCCTGATGGCGCTTTCCACTATTGAGATACTTGGGACCATTCCATTAGGAACGTATATCCTTGTCTCTAATGCGCGGTCCGGTATGATTCCCTGGAAAAGCTGGGCCGACACACATAGCAACTATTCCCGGGTCGTCCAGGTCGCAGCTTTCACTTGGAAGAGTGACCCTGACGCAGTTTTCGGGCTCGAGATGTTTCGGTGGTCGCTTGTCCTTTGCGCGTTCATCTTTTTCGCATTCTTCGGCTTTGCGGTTGAGGCGCGCCACCATTATCGTCTTGTCTATACGTCGCTCGCCAGTCGTATTGGCCTATTGACGTCGACTGGCAATCTTCATGGATCATCACACGCGTGCGTAGTTCAAATGGCCTCACCTTTATTCATACGTTGACCTCTTTCTAGTACTTCCTCTTTCCCTCACATGAAGAGCAAGGGCGGCATCAACGTCTCTGTCGTCACTGCAAGTGGAGACAAGCGCAACTCCACAGTTTCATTCAGCGACCAATTATCCATCCCTTCCATTTCTCTCGGTAGCGATCTAAAACCGGATTTCAAGATCGAAGAGTATTCGCCAACGGATTCTGTGGCATCGCCGTCTGTGGATAGTTTTGAGTCCGAGCCGTCACCCCAGCCGGACGCGACGACCCTAGCCGTGGATTCTGGCTCTGACCTGCCTCATCCCCAGTCTATCATTCACGCATACTCTAGCGACGCTGTCGATACGGTCTGAACTCTGTTCTTTCTCCACGTCTTTCGTTTCATTATTCGGGTTTCCTGCTCCCCCAGTCCGCATTCAAACATTCACTGACCAGATGTATTTTTACCACCCAAGCATATACCCACACCGACTCGTTGAATGGCGCAGCAGTGCGCCACGGTTACTGTAACGTTATCTCATAACTTTACTTCGGTTTTTTTTTTACCACTCCTGATTTCGTTTCACATATAATTCGTGTAGCCTCTTTGCAAATAGATCGATTTAGGTACGGACCGAAGATGAGCGGAATCCGCGGCCCGTTAGCCTTTGACCTGTCGACGTTGCCAATTCCAGCTTTTCACCATCGTCTAAGCAAGACCGCAGGATGAGTTTAACGGGATTATTTTAGAGAAGGTTCTTTTGCTAGACAAACACGAAATAGCCTATTTCCCCCCACTATTTCCCTCCACGCACATTGATATTGCGTCAGTGGATCACGTGGACCGTCAACGAAGGCCGGCCCGGCCCGGGCCTCCGGCTCCGTTGGATTGTTGAAATACCCTTCCTTGAGCTGGGGTCAGAAGGCCATGGCAGTGAGTGACCAACCCGATCATAATCATTGAATTTCTTTCTCTAAATCCAAAGTTGACCTTCCTTCAAGTCAGGTTACTTACTACTATTTTCGTTCTTTCGCCGACGCTGCTCGCTCCTAGCTTTGATTTTCTGGTTCGCACCCAGTTTCTCGAAGGCCGTGCATGGTCATGGTCAAATAGTATGCCGGCGTACTACAGTGCGTGACAGCTAAACACGGCAATTTTTTTGGGGTAATTTTTGCTGCTTCCGGAAATGGTCAGGGATTGTCTGGCCTGTCAGGCTTCATGTAGTGAGTCCATAGCTGGAAAATCATGATTTACCAAAAATATTACCCTAAATACTGGCTTTTAGCGCCTGTGCCGTGCCATTCGACTCCATTTGATTGGCTGAGTTCAATGCCATATTTACAAACTAGTCAAAAAATTGTCTAACCCAAAAAAGCATGAGAGAACGTAGAAAAGGGTATTTTTGGATGTTTTCAGCCCCTCTGAGTCCGAGTCTGGGGTCTATTTGTCCTAAAAAAATAAATCTTATTCTGTCTCTAGCCTTTGCCGTGTTTAGCTGTCATGCACTGTATTACCCTTATCCTGATCGAGATGAAACTACGCCCCGGTTAAGGAAGACTTACGTCAAGTTAATGCCCTGAAGGACTTCCTCTGATGGCGACGCATTGTTGATACGGACGCAATGTAGTAGCCCGCAAATACAAGGGGATTTCCACTTTTAGAATCTGGGCTGTATCGCCTTCGTACCTCTCAGGCTTGACGCTCTCTGATGAGCGCATTCAAAGCCATCTTGTGTGCTACCATCTCAAGGCGTTACTGTTAATCCCAAGATCAATCCAAGTCGCACTGCCATTTTCGCTCTACAATGCCAGTGGACTATCTTCCAAACCAGGTCTATACCGTCTTCTCCTTCATTGGCTTTGTCATGTGTGCCATCCCCTTCTACTGGCACCTTGAAGGTGCGTAAAGTCATTCGCGGATACGATTTCTAAATTGAATGCTGCATGAAACAGCTTGGAATACGGGAACTTGCTTGTACATGGCTTGGACCGGTCTCGGTTGCCTGATTCAATGCATCAACTCGATTGTATGGAATAAGAACATGGTTGACAAGGCTCCGGTTTACTGTGATATTGGTAAGTTCTCGACACGTTCTCGTGTTATCCCTAGAACATTCACTGATTATTCTACAGCAATCCGGGTTCAAATCGGCCTCAACGTCGCAATCTCTGCTTGCTCACTTTGTATCAACCGTCGCCTCTATAAGATATCTACGGCGAAAGGGATGATCACAGACGCAGAGAAGCGCAGAGCTGTGATCGTGGACTTGTTGATTGGCCTTGGCATTCCATTTCTCCAGATTATTGTTGGTGGGCAAGTTCACATTCACTCTCGATCTATCGCTTACATGGATGATGAAGAGTACATTGTTTCGGGACATCGTTACAACTTGTTCGAGGATTTTGGGCCTAACTTTGCGATTGTGAACATGCCACCGTCATACTTCCTCTTCTTCGCGTGGCCCTTGGCGATCGGTTGTGTGTCCTTCGTATATAGTAGTGAGTGTCTGGTATTGCCCTTTATAAGGTACTGCCGCTCAATAGTCACAGCATTGACCATTTATCATTTCTACAAGCGCGGTCGATATGTCAGGCAGATAAGCCCTGGCATCAGTCGTAGCCGCTACTTCCGCCTGATGGCCCTTGCATCCATCGATATGTTTGGAAGCATCCCGTTGGCGACGTATATCATCGTGAGAAATGCGAGGCTCGGTGTCGAACCCTGGAAAAGTTGGGCCGACACGCATTCCGACTATTCCCGGGTTATCCAACTCTCGTCGTTCATTTGGAAGAACGACCCCGTGATCGCTGAAGGGCTGGAGATGTACCGCTGGCTTCTTGTCGCGTGCGCATTTGTCTTTTTTGCATTCTTCGGCTTTGCAGATGAAGCGCGCCAACGTTATCGTCTTGCGTACACATCGCTCGTCAGTCGTATCGGCTCCTTTGTACCGTCAAGAACTTTCCGTAGGGCGTCGCATGCGTACGTCGTTCAAGTACTTTGTCTTCGAGATTCTTGGGCTGACGTGTTCCCAGTACTCCTCACATGAAGGGCAAACCTGAAGGCGGGATCACAGTCTCACTAGCCACAACGTCCGTACACAAGCGTGACCCCACGGTTTCATCTACCGACCAACTTTCATTCCCGTCCACATACCTCGCTAGTGACTTGGATCTCCATCTCAAGATTGAACAGGAAACGCCTCCGGGCTCCACCGCATCGTCCTCTGTGGATAGTCTTGAGCCAGGAGCGGGAGGCCAGTCACGGTCACCCCAGCCAGAGGCACTGGCAGTTATCCCCCCAGTGAATCCTGGGACTATCCGGCCTGGGCCTGATACATGCACAATGTTTTGCAATTGCTCTAGTGACGCTGCCAGTGCAGACACGGTCTTGTCCGAGTCGGTCTGAACTCTACGTCCCCCTCACTTTCCATTCTCTCCGTTTTTCGTTCAACATTAAATTAAACTTCACTACGTACATATAATTGATGTAAATAGGTGCAAAGCAGTCACATGTATTATGAAAATCATTGTAGTTAGTGAGTATCAGCAGCAGGGAGACATTCATCCCTCGTCTCTGTTGCCTTCAACCTCCCATTCAA
This sequence comes from Russula dissimulans, assembly GCA_022376545.1. Taxonomy (NCBI): domain Eukaryota; kingdom Fungi; phylum Basidiomycota; class Agaricomycetes; order Russulales; family Russulaceae; genus Russula; species Russula dissimulans. Next base: position 181,983 of record WTXJ01000008.1, read on the forward strand.
TAGTGTGCCCTCCATCCTCACATTGCTATGACTCTATAGTTCTCTGATCTTGGATGTATTCACCAGTGATGTTGGAAACTTTGGTACAACAAGCTGGCTATGCTGCATTTCAGTTATGTGTTAAACTATTTCTAGCTCTACATAGCCCAAGAACCTGGACAGCAGGCAGGCTAGTAGAACTGGGTGAATAGTAATTGTAGATGAAGCAGAGTAGAACTAGAAATCAAGGGGCCTGCAACAGCAATGTCTCTGAGATTTAAATGTCCTGGGTTCTGGGTGATGCAAGTCCAATTCCCACAGAGCGTGAGTGGCTGTGGGGTCAAGCCAATCAGGGTCACCGGTCGAGCTTAAGAGTCCCTTTCAGAGGGAGATCTGTGACATAGCAACACGATGCTTTCACCACTGTATGGAGATGTGAGTGGGCAAAGCACAGGTCATCGTTCCGATTTGTGAATGGGAAAAGCCCCCGAGTCACCCAGTCGATTTCACTAGTACAGTACTGGCGACACTTCGGGTATTCCTCGCATCGAATCCACGGTGGTAATAAAGGTGCATTTTACGAGTCATCCCCATTAGTGTCGGTTGTTCAAATTGCCAATTCTTGGACAAGAGCGAAAAGGAGCGGGTCACCAAGCGACCGCGACTGACGAGTACAAAGTCTGCTTCGTCACCCACTACAACGGAATCCATCTCCACGGACGGGAGAAGGTCTTCGCAATGCCTCCCGCTTCTTATATTTCTCAAGCCCTTCATATCTTCGTTTCATTCCTTCACCCCTCTTTCGACCTTCGCTCTTCCTTCCCGTAACATTTCCCCCCGCGCCATGTCCTATCCTAATTGGATTTTTTCCGTATGCTCTTTCATCGGTTTCTTACTATGCGCCATTCCTCTTTATTGGCATTTGGAAGGTAATCTCGTCGTTGCGTTTCTCTCGGCTTTCGTTCGTTCCATTGACCTTTTCCCAACTCTTGCTTCCAGCGTCGAATGTCGGCACTGTGTTGTTCATGGCCTGGGCTGGTCTAGGCTGTTTGAATTTTTTCATCAATTCGGTCGTTTGGAACAGCTCTGTGGAAAATGTGGCCCCAGTTTGGTGTGACATATGTCTGTAACCACGCCTTTCTCTCCACCCGCCCTTACTGATCTGCAATATGCTTGGTGCCTCGCAATAGCGACCCGATTCAACGTCGGCCTTGCCGTTGGTATACCGACAGCAGCGCTTGTGATTACCCATCGCCTGTTCAGGATCGCGTCGTCAAATGCCATTCTAACGACGAGAGCGGAGAAGCGTCGGGCAATCTACGTTGATCTCGCGATTGGTCTTGGTATTCCCATCCTTCAGATGGGTCTGCGTGCGTCCACCCTAGTGCCTTCGCATCTTCTATCCCTAACTGGTTTTACAGAGATCATTGTTGAAGGGCACCGCTTTGACATCTTCGAGGAGGTGGGATGCTTTCACAACACCTACAACGTCCCCCCTGCATTCCCCATAACGATCATCTGGCCCGCCGTCCTAGATGTCGTCACTCTTGTATTCAGCGGTGCGTTGTATTTTCATGGCCTCTCTCGTGGCTTTGCGGCTCATCGTACTTAGTTCTGAATATCCGTCTCTTTTGGAAGAGCTCAAGGCGGCTCAGGGAAATGCTTGGGTCGAACCAAAGCGCCAGTCAGAACCGATACATCCGCCTTATTGCGCTATCCAGCCTAACAATCTTTATAAGCCTACCCATCGACTTGTACCTCATCTACTTTGATGCCCGTGTCATACCTGTGTTCCCGTGGATTAGCTGGCATGATACCCACGGCGACTATTCTCGCGTTATCCAGTTCCCTTCATTCGTATGGCGTGCCCAACCAGGCACGCAGGCCGTTTTGGAATCTTTCAGATGGCTCACAGTCCTTTCCGCCTTCCTTTTCTTTGCCTTCTTTGGTTTCGCGGAGCAGGCGCGAGAGCATTACCGCATGGCATATTCGTTCGCTAGCAGCCGGCTACACCTCCCTCAGTTTGCCACGAGCAGAGGGAGCTCCTCCGCGACCACCTCCGCCAGCAGCTTCGGACCAGGTCTCAAGAAAGGCATGGCGCCCCTCGTCTCCTTTAAAGATGGCTTTATCACATTAGGCAGCCACAGCCGCAACCAGCCTGAGATGACGATGGAGCACAAAGCCTCTTCGTCTTTGGTGTCCCAGCATAGGCTCACCTCCGACTCGTCTATCTTCGAGGGGATCGATGACCAGCTTAACGCCTTGGCCTTCCCGCCCGACGAGTTCGATTTTCGACCTATCTCCGCTCCTCGGAAGGCCGTCGTGGTGTCGCCAGCACCAGTGGCATCTGGCCTTCCTGCCCTGCCGCCGCCGGTTGCCAATGTCGCGGTTCTCCGTGTCACCCCAGACAGACTCAATTCCCCTCTTCCACATCGTCCGACCTCGTCTTTCCTCGATCACTCCGAGAACGTATGATCTTCACTACAACAAGACCGTTGAATCCCCTCGCCTTTGTACTGTCCCTGCACTGGGCAATCGCTCAGAACACGTACGTTGATGGTCACTTTCGATACCCAATACACACCGGCTTCATGATGTAGCCATAGCTCTGTCTATCGTTCTTACCCTTCTTTGTATAGCTCCTCTCCCTGCCTGCGCTGTAATTTATATTTGAAATTTATATTGTTTTCCCTTGATTATAGGTCTAGGTGTACTTACTCTATTGATGCCTGTGTGAAATACCTTACCTAGAATCAAAGTTGGTAATTGAGTGTTTCGATACAGTTTATTCGGTGAGTTTAGGGTGCGGTCGAATGTTCCCTGTTGTAAGGGGCCATGCCAGCCGTATTTCTTTGGTATTTTCTTCGTTGCGTGAGTACGGAGTCAGAGGGATCATAAACGTACATGGAAAGCAGAACAGGAAAGACAAGGCCACACATGATTTTACAGTATTCGTAGATGATGCGAGTGAGAGGCATGGCCAAAGATCACCGAGGCACGTGAACCAGACACGGTCGACGGAAAAAGAGGACATGAAGGAAGCAAATTAAAAAAAAGCAAAAACTGAGAAAAAGCGAGACCAGAAAAAGAAAAGAAACAAAGAAAAGAAAAGGAACTAGAGATCGAAGGGTTCGAGACGGCGGAGTTTTGGGAAGCGCGCGCGGATGTCTTGGAGGGACGACGCGGCGATGCCGTTCGGAAAGCTGGAACCGCTGAGATCCTCGAGCTCTGGAAAGAGCGGCAGGACGTCCTCCACGCGTGGGCAGATGGGGCTGATCCTGTTCGCGAAGCGATGGGGGAAGAGGCGGCGGGCGAGCTTGCGGAGCGCCCTCGACCAGCGGGACTTTGGGCGGATGAAGACGCTCCCGTGTATGCTCAGATGCGTCACGGCGGGGAAGAAGGCGGCGACGGCGCGGAGGGTGGCGAGGCTGTCGCAGAATTTGATGGACAGCTTGCGGACGGAGAGGCCGTCGACGTCGCGCAGGTCCGTCGGGAGGTCGCTCGAGAAGAGGAAGAGGTCGCCGAGGGTCTGGAGGGAGAGCTTCGCGTCTGGGCCGCGCGCGGCGCTGAGCGCGCGCACGAAGGAGAGGTGGGAGACGGAGAGGTGCTTCAGGTGGGGCAGGGATCCCGGGGATAGGACTATGTTGTACGCGCAGGACCACGTCAGACTTTCGATGGTCGGGTGCGCTTCCAGGAACCGTTGCGCGTACGGGTACGTCTCGAACGTCCACCCCCAGCCTAGGTTGAGTTCGATGAGAGATGAGAATCGACAGTGGTATAGCAACGAGGCGCTTTCGGAGGTGTAGCCGACGAAATGTGGCAAATGAAGGACCTGTTTGAATTGAATGTACCCTCAAAAGATTGTATAAGGCGAAACAAACTGACCTGCAACGTCGAGGAGGCTTGCAGGGCGGCGCGAAGGGGATCAATATACCTTTTATTCCAGGGCATTCCAGTTAATACAGCGGACTTGAGGTTGGGAAAATCCCAAATCAGCTTTATACACACCGGGTGAATGAAAGCATCTTCAGAGGCGGCAGATATCGCTTACCTCGGCACCGACTCCTTCGTTGCTCCCGTCGCCTTCATTGCCGCGGGATCTCGACGACTTCAATACTAGATTTTCCACGGAGGGAATGTGTGCGAGAAAGAGTAAAGGGTATCGGGCGATCCTTGGGCCCATCGAAATATGTTCTCAAATTCAAGTGTCTTGAGTAATCTCATGTTCCGCAACGCCCTTAGAGGATAATCGGACCGTTGTGCAAGCGCATGGGATAATGTGTCGTTGTCTGACGAAGGTGGTACCAGGGTGCTCGGAGTGCGCCATTGAAAGAAGCTTATCGGGGAAAGGACATGAAGGAGTGGTAGTACTCGGATTCGGTGATGACGAGTCTGCGTACATTGGCAGCCAGGCTCGGTCGCTCAGCTAGATGCTTCCAGATACTATGATGATCCACAGACAGCGATATTTCGCGATATTCGAGGTGACGGGGGATAATGATGTGCTTCCACGTCGTACATGAGAGCGCGAGGGAGAGTAGATCGGGGCGATCCAGAGTCTCGACCACATGTTCCAGGATGTCGAAAGGCAGACGAAGGAGCAACGCACACATGATTGGTCGGTGCGTTGGGGTAGGATTGACCGAGCATGCACGTCCGAGTCTGATTGCTCACGTTGCCGGCAAGCGCGAAGGCCGCCCAGGAATCGCCGGGCCGCCACTCCGCACGACATTGAACCCACATCCAAACCTCACAGCTAACTACTGTAATCTCACACAGCGAGAATAAGATAATAAGCGCAACGCTAGTACTAGGGGCGGTGCAATCACGACAGCCTTACGTTCCCCCAGCAGGCGCCAGACCAACCTCAAGGGCCTTGCATGCAACGCCTGGAACTGCGAGGGCTCTGTAGCAATGCAGTACTGATGCAGTCCACTCTAGCGCACGCTACGAAACAGATAGTTGGTGTATACCTTGATGGGGGGTCAAGAGCAAAAGGCTGTCCGTTGTCCGTGTCCGCGTTCGCCGGAACACACAGTGACAAACAACCGAGGCGACGCGTCACGTACCGTACACAGTAGAGCAGAGTAGGGCCACGTCCCCATCACAAAACGTTCATGTCCTCGTCCTCAGCAGCGCCATCTTCTTCCGATAGGCCGGCACGGCCTCCGAAGCTTGACGTCGAGGAATATCTTACAGCCGCCATCTCCGCCACTCCCTCCGAACTCCACCCTTTTTTTGAGTCCTTCCAGAACTTGTACTCGCGCAAGTGCGTGCGCACCCCCATCCCACATTCCCTTTGATGGGGTTCCTGACGTGATAGGCAATCGTGTGTAGACTATGGCATCAGCTGACGCAAAAAGTCGACGAATTCTTCGACCATCCTCTCGCAAAACCGTATCGCGTCGACGTGTATGCGCGCTTCGTGCGCGATTTCGAGGAGCGTCTAAACCCTTTAAGACTGGCGGAGATGGGTATCACGATTTCGCAAGATATAGACAGTACGCTCTCTTTTCCTCTTTTCGTACTAGTGTTCATTGATCGGTTCCGGCACCCCGCAGACCCCGCGCAACATCTGGGATTCTTGACGGATTTGCTCTCTCGCATAACGCAAGACAAGTCCCCGGACGCACACGTCTTGGTCCTCTCCACGCTTGCACATGCAAAGTTATTATTTGGTGACCTTGATGGGAGCAAGACGGACATCGATGCTGCGTGGAAGATCTTGGACAACCTGGATGCAGTCGACAACTCTGTCAACGGTGCGTACTATCGCGTCGCGGCTGATTATTACAAGGTGTGCGATTTGTAGCATCAATGTCGCCGTGTCGCTCAACGCGTAGGATTGAGCAGGCAAAGGCCGAATATGCACCGTATTACAGGAACTCGCTGCTTTACCTCGCCTGCGTCGACCTTGAGAGGGATATATCACGGGACGAGCGTCTCTTACGTGCGCATGACCTGGCACTGTCTGCCTTCCTGGCCGAGACGATCTACAACTTTGGCGAACTGGTATGTTTACTCAGCTGACTGTGGGCCCAGAACTACGCTTATCTCTTTTGCTGCGTGTAAACTGGTATTGCGTAGCTGATGCACCCCATCCTGGACTCTTTGGATGGCACTCCTCATGAATGGATCAAGAAGCTTCTTTTCACATTCAATGAGGGTAATATCGGTAAATTCGAAGCACAGAGCCCACTTTTCGGGCAGGAGGTACGCCATTACCCCCTCGAGGCCAGAGGCGAGATCTGAGAGACGTGTATGGTGATCGTTACTTCAGCCGATACTGCTGGGAAACTATCCGTTCCTGCGGCAGAAGATCTGCCTCATGGCATTGATCGAATCTGTCTTCGCACGGGGTGCCTATGACCGGACGATGTCGTTCCAAACCATCTCCGACGAGACCAGACTGCCACTGGACGAGGTCGAGCACCTTATCATGAAAGCGCTGAGGTGACTTCTTTCCTCTATCTCGGACGCCATGATAGTAACCAAAAGGGGCTAGCTTGAAGCTGATCCGGGGTTCAATCGACCAGGTTGACCAGAAAGCAGTAATTACGTGGGTGCAGCCGCGAGTGCTATCTCGTGCGCAGATAGGCAAGCTTGCAGATAGGCTAGAAGCTTGGAAAAAGAAGCTAGATGGCGTGGCGGAACGTATTGCCCCGGAATTGCTCGTCTCATCGTAGTCTGTAGGCGTCGGTGTAGTGCTTTTCAATTGCCGACGCACGCATTTGATGACATTTTCTGTGTCTGTGTGATGGCAGAACGGTGTAATGAGTAATGTACCGGAGTTTTGATTTTTTTGACGCTCTCAGGCTTGATCACAACGCATTAGAAGCAAGGGATCGGTTGCACGATGGTCGAGGTTGGAGTGGGGTCTCCACGGCATGCAGGTATCATGATTGGGGGCATTTTCGCATACACATACAAGGACAGAGTGGATGGGATAGGCTACACAGCTTCCTACGGCACATGCTCAATCCTTTATTTATTTTTTCGCGCCCCGCCTGAGCGAGGCACGCGGGCCGTACGTACCGGGTAAGTGGGGTGAGAGGAGATGGGAGATGAGAGATGAGGGGGAGTGGGACGATGATGCACAAGGATGCAACGAGGCAGGGGGAGAAAGCCTCGTACGGAAAGAGCCGCAAGAAATTGCCTGTGAAGACCGAGAAGGGGGCCCGGACCCAAAGGAGGACGAGTTGTGCTCTGTTCAGTGTTGTTCAGTTCAAGCTCAGGGACGGAGAAGGCGAAGGAGAGATCGAGGGTGAGCGGTAAAGACGTCAGCGTGCAAGAATGAATTTGCGTTGAGCGAGGCCAACACGATGTTGATGGTTGATGGATAACCGTGGCTGAGGCTCGTGGCTCGTGGCTCTCCCCCTTCTTCCGTCATTCCATAAAGCGTCCCCCTCGACCCCCTCTCCGTTCCATCCCATCCCTCCCCATCCCATATTCAATGGCCACAACAATCACCGCGCACACTTCCACCTTTTCTTTCACCGCCCCCTTTCACTCTCCCTCCGGCCCCAAACAACGTCGCGTCTCGCTCGCGACCCCGGCATCGGAGCGCGAGGTCCCCGCTTTCAAGTTCCGGGATGACACCGGCTTGCCCTCCCCGTCAGAAGAACGTCGCGGCAAGGTCCGTCGACTCACCAGCCCTGCGCCCCCAGAGAAAAAGGCCCGTAAGAAATGGACCATGGAAGAGACCCAAATGCTCGTCGAGGGCTGCAATCGCGTAGGTGCCACCTCCTTCGCGCTTCTAGTCTTGTGTGGGGTTCAACGCGTGCTCATTTCCCCTTTTCCTTTCATACATAGCACGGTGTGGGCAACTGGAAAGCGATCTTGAACGATCCTTCCTTACATTTCGACAATCGTTCTCCAGTGGATCTTAAAGATCGGTTAGTGTCTCCTCCACGTGCAGTCCCGATTCTCCCCTCATTAACCACCTTCCGACGACCAATCCAGCTTTCGCACATACTTTCCGGACGCGTACAAGCAACACTACCCTAACGCCAAGACCCACCTCTCCTCCAAAGTCCGCTCTGCCCTTCCTGACGGAACGTCCATCTTTGAGAAGACGCGTAGTAAGAAGCGTCGTCCCTTCACCGAGGAGGAGGACCGCGCGCTCAAAGCTGGTTACGACAAGCATGGCACCGTCTGGGCTACCATCGTCAAAGACCCCATCTTCCAAGAACAGAACCGCCGCTCCACGGACCTCCGTGACCGGTTCCGCAACGCTTTCCCAGATCTCTACCAGGCCGCCGGATACAAGCCACGCAACTCTGCAAAGAAAAAGCTCTCCGCCGCCGCGCGAGCCGCGACCGACGAGCAACTTCACCTGTCACGTGAGACTGGCCCTGCCCGCCGCAAGCGACGTTACACCACCCAGGGTTTTCTACGCGGAGGAACGAAGAGCGTCCCCCTGAGTCCGAACGCCTCTGAAGAGGAAGAGGACAGTTCAGGGGAAGACGATGACGACGAATATGTGCCCAAGTACGCTGCCAAGAGGTCGAGTCACCCGGAGCCTATGAAACACATGGCCTCTGGGGCACGCCAGCAGCAGAGCCTCGTGTCCTTTCGTGAAGTCGGCATCCCCTCTGCCACTGAACCCCTGGCCATCCCCGAGTTCCTCCCCAGCGCGTCCCAGTCCGACGTGACCGACTCCTCACACTCCCAGACCTGGTCCGCGATCGACACCCCAATGCACTCGGCCGCCACCTGGTCCACCGGTAACACCGCCGCCTCACCCGCGTCCTCGCACGATTTTTTTTTCGACTCTCCTTTCTCGCGGCGCGGCCTTGGCCCCAACGGCATGACCATGGTGGGCAAGTCTGCGTGGGGCCCCACTGACTGGCTCTCGGCAAACCCCCGGCTGGACCAGTCGACGGCCAACTCGAGCTCTCCGTCGTACTTTGGCGGCCTGTCGCCCTCCCCAAACTCCCCTTTTGCTTTTGCGCACCTAAGTCATGGCGTCCTGGATCGCTATGACCTTTTTCCGCCTTCCCTTGCCCACGACTTTGCCTCCGAGGCAGGTCCTGAACATGATGGCCTCAGCACGTTCAGCGACCCTGAGATGATGCCAAGCAGTGCCTTCCATGGAGTGACGCATCACTCGAACTATGCTGGTGATCTCATCTTTGGCACACGGACGCACCAACCTCCTGTTTCTGTTGACTACGGGCCAGGATTTGGATTCGGTGCTGCCGGAGCTGCCCCGGGACTTGGGCTCGCCCTTCACCCGTTACAGATGCACACGCCCGCGCTACCGGGCATCGATGAGATTGAGCTCGCTGCCATCAACCTCAATGATGGTGAGCCGGATGCGGTGGACCTCGACACGCCAATGGACGCCGTCGAGCGCAAACCCCCTTCTCAGTCTCAGTCTCAGCCCCGTCCCCGGTTGCCGCCGCCGCCACCACCAAACGGGTTTGCCATGGTGCACGAGGACATGCTCGACCTCGAGGTGCAGCAGTCCGCGCCGGGGACCCCAGTACGAACCGCACGCACGGTCCCACAGCATCCACCACACCAGCAACACCAGCAGCAAAGCCGATCACTTTCTGTCCCTCCCCCAGAGCACCGTTTCCTTCCCCATACAATAGCACCGCCCCTTACTCCCTCCCGCTCTCTCTCTCTTGACCTCGCTGGCCTCGGTGGCGGCGCAGGTGGTAACAACGGGAACAGCAACAGCGGTGCCGAACTCATGTTACCTCACGGCCTCGGCGACACGACTGATGCATTCACCTTACCATTCCTGGATCTGCACTACTTCCAGAATAGCGCCGGCCCGGCAAATAGCAATGGTGGTGGCGGTACCACTGGCCTCGTAGCTGCTGCAGGCGGGGCGGTGCATGCCGCCGCCGCCGATGCGCGTAAAGGCCTTGCGTTGGACTTGGCGTGCGTCAGCCCGGCTGTGCAAACGAAGGTGGTCTGCAGCAGCGCCTGTGCACCGATTCCGCCGAGAGAGCGGATGCACCACCGCGGGATGAGCGCCGTGTCGCCGCAGGACCTATTGTTGAACAAGGGCAGCTGCGGAGACAACAAGCGCAAGCGCGCGAGCTGGGATGGGCGGTCACGCTGAGCGTTGTTCATGCCAGTGGCCCAAAGGTCGTCGTCAATTTGTGTATTCTACTGTACTTAGATTCTTTCCCTCAGAGAGTTGGAACATCGTCATTCTTCGTTCGATACTTCGCCGCCTTTTTTTTTACTGTTTACTTATCACGTTACACCTTGCACTTACCCGGGTTCTCGTCATTGTCACATGCATGCATAGCTCCCTTGAACGTCGTCTTCGCCCATACCCTCATCATAACCTCATGCACATGCCCACGGTTTTCACCTCTCTCTATCTCAGAGCAGTAGTCTCCCACAACTTCTCTTGCTAGCGTCACAATAACAAACTCGCATTCATCATCTTTTCTTTTCCTTCCGCATTGCAGGACAAACCAACGACTGGCCCAGTAATAATCATCATCATGGATTAAAAGCAACGACCAAGTTCATGTGCTGGATGTGCTGGCCGTGAAATAAAAAGAGGGCTCGCCGTGAAGGGGCTGGCTGGCTGGCTGGCCGGTTGTATGGTTGGATGATTGGTTGATTGATTGCCAGTGCCTCACCAGCCACGGCGGGTTGTCGTCATCGTGATGATCGTCCTTTTATTGAGTGTACATCTTATGTGAAGGCGTTACGCCAGCCGTGCGTGCCTGTATATGACGCAGGAAGGAGGGGCCAGGTGGGGTGCGGCGAGGGGCGTGGTTGCGGCGGAAGCCTGAAGGTGGTGTGGGAGGGCGGCTATGCGTTCGCGTAAAAGGTCCCTGCAAGTAGCCCGTTTGCAGATCGATTTTTGATGCATGTGACGATGACGACTTGCATGTCACCGGTTAAGGGTCATAAGTTCAACATGCGGTAGAGCATGACTGCTTCAAGTCTACACACGACGCCACGCCACCAATTGAGATCTGCTTCCCTGTGCGTGTACACTTCCGTGCCGTCCTGTCATCGCGTCAAACGGACAGGCAGGCAGCGCTCCGCCTTTTTTATTTTTCATTGATACACGACGAGCCCTCGCACATCCGGCGTGATGAAAGTGGCAATTGCACAAATGAGTGTTAGAGTAATAGAGTGTGAGTGTAACGCTGGCAGTGGGGTCGATGCGTGGGAATGTAGGTAAGTAGGTCTGTACGTGGGTCAGTATGGGTCCCCAAGGTCTGCCTCGTATTGGCTAGCCAAGCCTGGACGGGCCCGCTACGGCGTTTTCGTCGACACGTCGACCGCTGCGGGACCGGGATGACAAAGGGGCACTCGCACCAGCCGCAGGAACAACCAAAGAATCACTCATCCCCGCTGGCACTGAAACGTCCTCCGCCGGAAGGAGGTATTCCACATCCTCTGTCAAATGTGGGAACAAGATGGACAGCATGTCGTCCAGCCTGTACGAGTTGCCACGTCAGCGATTGCAATATACTCGGCCCAACCAAACGCCCGGGGAGCCAAATGGCGCAGGCACCAAAGTCCGGAACGGCCTGCGCAAGTGATTTGGTGAAAAGGGGGACCCACCTGAAAATGAAATCGCCCTTTTGCTGCTTCTTCGCAGGCCCGTCAACGATCGAGTTCTCGCCCCCAGTTACGAGGGCCGCCGCGTCGACCGTACCGCGAGCACGGTCGGCAGTGTACAGCGATAAGCCCTGACGTACAGCGAGGTCCAATATATTCCGTTCTACCGTGTCTGCAGCAAGTTATCATGAGTACAACGTATCACAGACATGGGGATGCCTCGCTCGGGATCATCCGGTAGACGTGCCTTCGGCGTAGTAGCAATAGACTGCGACCGATAAAGTAAGGAAAGTTCACGTGGATTTTCAAATAACACACCTTCCGTCGGACGCAATTGTCCCAATCTGTCAATCCTTGCGATTGCTACGCCGTAGTACCTCGTCAGGAAGTGATCGATGAGGCTGATAGTGGTCGGAGAGCCAACCTTGAACCTCAAATGAATGATGGACTACGCTCTCCAGGAGGAAGACCCGAGAGGCACAGGTCACGTTCAGCCCCGCATTCTGTCTCTCACTTTGGATCTCATCAGCAAACTGCCCCAGTTCGACTCTAGGCGATTTTGACACACCCATGAAGGAGAAACACAAGGATGTTGGGGTCATTGCGGAATCGAGTCGCCGCGTCTTGTTTGCGTTTTCCCGAGTCGATCCGAAGACTCGGAATGCCTGATCGCCCTCTAATAAGACCAAACACGTAGCTGAGCAGGATTGATGAACCGGCACCTACCGTTGTTCATTAGGGCGTGCTCGATGACTATGTCATGGAGGTGCTGTTATCGGTGGTTCGGATACGATTGAACGGAATAATGCGCACTGTGCAGTGAATCCTCCCAGGCCGAGAACACGATACTCTTTGCGCCGGCGTCCGAGTATTGCAGATACAGGAGGTGGCGCACTAGCGTATCGATCTTCGTCCCATAGCTACCGCACAGTTCCATCGTGTCGATGTCAGCAAGTAGTCTAGGACCAATGGTGTTATACTCGATCTTGCGGCGTGACCTCGGAATGGCGTCCCCTTGAAGCTTCTCCGGAGGTTGCGCAGCCTTCTCCTTATCTTTCTTCTGTATCGAGAAGCGCTGTAGCGCGTCGACGTTGATAGGAAAACTGGGGTAGCCAGGTGTATTGAGCACGGAATGACAGCAAGATGGTATGTACAAACCGGCACACTGGACACGCCTTGCCGTGGCGCGACAACCACGTCTTCAAGCAGTTCTACGTATATCGATGGCTCATCAGCATAGGTTGTTTACCTGTTAATAGAAGGGAAAAAAAACATGTCACCTCGCAGAAAACATGGGCGCTGTGAAAACGGTGATGTTAGCATCGATGGACCAACATGGGCCGCAACGATCGGACGTCACCATTGTGTGATATATCCACAGAGAAACTTGACTTGACACAGAATGCAATCCTCGTCCGCCTCCGAGTCATGTTGGTCGTCTTGCTCCTCGAACAGATGCGTGAGCTATACTCGCAAGTGAGTGCCTCTCACCGTGGGGAAAGGAAAGAGGGCATACATAACGTTGCCTAGCGCGACCGGTAATGATCCTGCGCTCAAGTTCGGCCTGGGCCTCCTGATTCCGTTGAAGGGCGAGCCCAGTATCGACGTCATCCCGCTGCGCTTCGCCAACCGAGTCGGAGATCTCCTGCAGCTGACGGAAGTATCTAGATCCGACACACGTCAGCACGTCTGTGTGAAAAAGATCACGGGATCAACCAGTCGGTGGCCGCACAGGATTCGCTCATTGAAAGCCTTGCGGAAAAGCGCAAGATCAGCTTCTATCTGGTCATTGATGGTGGCTTTCGAATCATTCGCATGAGAGGCGCTGCGCCATGCCTGGATATTTCCAACACGTACCCTGAGCAGACATGAATCGTCGAAGGCTCGACACACCCTCCCTTGCGAGGATTTTCTCTGGGTCGTCGTCCTTCGCTATCTTTGCAACTACTGCCGTCAGTTCGACTACGATAGATTTCACGGCTCGTCCCCCAGACCTCATCAACAGAGCCTTGCGCGCGTTCATCAGCTCTTTCCCGAGGACTTCGTGTTGGGGCTGCAATCCGATGTCCTCAGCCATCAGTCCTGGATCTGGCAAGTCCAAGTCCACAATAGCGGCCTTTGCCGCCGCCGCAGTTTTTCGGTGTTTGCGCTCTTTCGCATGGTGGACGGCCAATACGGTCCGTTCCGCAGTCAGAACCTCGCGGCGGTCGGCGAGGAGCATGGCGTATGCCTGTAAATAAGTTTCCGCCTCCCCTTGAGTGTCTAATGTTCTTGAGTACTCCTGACCATCCGCGTCTCCTTCATCATTACTTGCCGTTAGGCTTCGCGTCAGTAGGCTATAAATACGCATCCTCCATTGCCAGAGCAAGCGAGACTGTTCGTTGACCACCCGATTTATGAGCTTGTCTGTTTCCTCCAGCTTGGCGTATACTTTAGCTGTTAGAGACCACAGCATATCTTAAGATTCACGTACGAGATATGCGGAGAAGATCCCGCCCTTAGGACAGTAGGGCATTTTAACCAAGATGTCCTTCTCTACAAGTCTTCTCTTCCCGACATCTGTGTTAAGTTGCGCCATGGCTCTCTTAGCCGACTCTTCGGTGACTGTCAATGAATGGGGTTATGGAACGTCTGGGGATATGAGGCAAACGCACATTTGAGTAACTTGCTGCGTAATTCTTCTGCTGCTTTGTAAGCTACCGCCTCTTCCACAACTTTACGTTCACCCATCCAATGGTATATATCACCCTGCAAGAATTTGACTCTATGCAACGTTAGGTAGCAATCACGCAAGCGTTGCTGGAGAGCACGAGATTTGTGTATGTGCTCTTCGCCTGCCGGGGTCTTTGGCAGTCCACCATTGTCTGATTCGTCGTCGTCGTCTTTAGGTTCCATGTGACGGCTAACACCTAGCAGGTCCCCATGGTCATCTCCTGCGTCGTCTTCAAAAACTTGCTACTCACCTATCTCTGCGCGAAGTGCAGCAGCTTTAGCCTTTAATTCAACTTCCTTAGCGTCATGGTCTGCGATGACAGAGAGAATGTCCGAGATCATTTCTTGGACCTCTTTCTCAGCCCGAAGGAGTATTTCTAGGCATCTTTGGGGGCGTTCATCAAGACCAACGTCATGCTGCATTATCTGTGTGGCGGTAGCCATCTCATTGACCTAGAAAGGTATCAACAAATGGCGCGAAAGCAAATCAAGACCCGAACGTGCTTTGCTGCGTCTATCATCCATGACATTCCGCCAGTTTTGATCCTTCATTCCTTCAAGAACCTCCCTCATGTTCTTCAGAACTCCAGGCTTGTATGCCTTGTCTCCGGGTTTTTGCAGCTGTCCAACCTGAGGGTGAGTACAAATTTGGCGAAGCTTTCTCAACCAGGTGCGCAAAAGGGCCGTGTCCACCTCTCCGTTCTGCAAGGTGGACACGCCGCGTGCGTCGAGGTTGAGTTGTAATAGCGCCTTCTCCAAGTTTTCGTCGTAAACCTGAAAGAAGCAGCACATATCAACTCTGCTGTTCGCAAAGTGGACAGAATTTACCTGTCGTTCGACCTTGCCCAGATGAATAGGGAAAACGTAGCGCGTCTGTACTGGAATCGTGAGCTCGGCTTGCACGGCTGACTTCATGGTCCTACGAAATAGCTGGGTCAAATAAGTAGTCAAACACCCAACGTACGTACCGAACAGTATACCGCCGGAAAACCGACGTGAATTCAGCAGCATAGTCGGGCTGAATGAGCCTATTCCAGTTCCCCGGCCTGTATATGCTCGGGTCAACGCGAAGGAACCTTTTGTTTCGTGAACATCAGCATGTGGAGAGCTACTGGTCTCCTAACCTAAGAACATAGGATAGGTCGGAAACACGAGTCTTAGCAGGTGTGCCGGAGACGGCAAACGACGAATGGCGTGGAATGAGAGACACCATCTCGCTGATGCAAGAGAGATGCGATAAGCGTAGTCACATCAGAAAAAGAACGCCAGGACACGAACGATGCCTTCCCTCCTCCGACCATTTGAACCTTCAATCAAAGTCAGTCAACTTGCCGTTGAGTGAAGTGAACCGAACCTCGTCCATGATCACGCGATGCCATTCACACATAATCAACGGGCTGATCGGTCGTTGGTCTCTCGCGTACTCAGCGGTTTGTCGCGCTGGCCGTGCAGGTGCGGCACGCGCGACGTTTAAATCCTGCCGCAAAGTGTCGTATGTAGTGACGCACACGTGAAAGTCATTGATGTAGGCTGGCCAGCTGTCAAACAGTGAAACATTGGCCTCGTTACTATCAATGACATCGACTGCCTTCGCTTTTCCTTTCACATCCTGTTTTGAATTCGTTTGCTTTTTCTCCGCCATTGCTGAAATGCTCCTCCACCCAGGGTAGACCAGAACCTTGAGTGTCGGTGCGTGCCGGTTAAACTCGTCAATCCACTGCTGAGACAAGGAACTTGGGGTGACAATGAGAGTTGTCTATAAAGTAACCTAAGTTCTGCAGACTAAATGAACATAAGGGCACACCTGAATCTCTGTTATATTCATTCCCGCTTCGGGATCCCATCGAGCATTAGATAAACTTCGTCCGATGCCCGGATTAAGAAGAATAAGTGCGATACACTCAACGGTCTTTCCCAGACCAGGTTCTTCTGCCAAAATCCCTCCAAGAACAGTCCGGGGGTTGGGCCGCTCCGGCGTTAGGGTTCCCGTTAGTCGTCGATAATGCCAGGTCAGCTGTTCACCGTCTCGTCCTACAGTGACGGGTTGCCATAGGAGGGGTCGCTCCATGGGCTTTGTAACCATAGGTGCGAGTTCGCCAGACGGTCCAAAAGCCTTGCCCTCGCGCGCGAGCATCCAGTCGACGGTACGCCTCTGAAAAGGAAGGAGCCTCGGAAGGAGGTCTTGGGGCTGTAAAAGCTTGTCGACGGAATCGTGTAGGATTGCTCCAGCAGGTTGAACGACTGAATAAAGGAATGGGACATCGATTCTTCCTTGGAACGAGGAAGACAATGTTTCCGGAAGGAGAGGAGGGGGAAATGCAAGATGAAGAAGACCACGCCTCGCCTTTTCAATCTCGCTTCTCCTCAGTCCATTACGATGGTTCGCAGGTGGCCGAAAAATAGCAGGAGTGAGGAATGAGAGTACCACGTCTACGATCAAGCGGAAGGGTAGAGTATGCAAAGTCTCGTCCCACGAGGTGAGGGGCAAAACGACCATACGGAGACAAGCTGTCACCTCTACGGCAGACTGGGGAGCAGTTGACCGCGAACAAACGTCAACCCAGGAGAAAAGGTGGCCATCGCCCGTCTCCATGCCCTCGGCATGTAGAGCAGGAACGAACAAAATATCACAGAGGTCAGTCCACTGTCCTTCAAGATGCGAAATTTTCGCATCAACTGTGCCTCCGTACTTGCCGTAACTATTGGTGAGAACGTTACCGCAATCGAGGGTTATGGGCTCGGTCTGACTTGCACAAGAATTACTGAGAAAGACTACGAGGGCGTGCTCCAAGGACGTGAGGCCATCTTCCTCTGCATCGTTAT
This sequence comes from Russula dissimulans, assembly GCA_022376545.1. Taxonomy (NCBI): domain Eukaryota; kingdom Fungi; phylum Basidiomycota; class Agaricomycetes; order Russulales; family Russulaceae; genus Russula; species Russula dissimulans. Next base: position 199,047 of record WTXJ01000008.1, read on the forward strand.
CCGAGATAAGTTGGGGATAAGGGCGGACATCTTGGCATTGCTTGGAGTACTGCAGGTTGAACTCATGACGGAGGACGGGGATGCTCTCATTGGAGGGATAAGAGGCGCCAATTTTTTCTGTGCCCAGGTCTCTGCGCTTTCTGGAGAACGTGTGCGAGGGTGCACTGGGACGCTTTTGTCCTGCGGCAGTTGACGACTCAGCGTTGTCGTTCAGCGTTGCGTGCAAGAGATTCAATAATAATTTGCAATTGAGCGAAAGGTATTCAGGACCACCAGGAAACAACCTCTCTTTTGTTCTGTACGAAAGTACGTGGGAAGAAGTCGAGGAACGCATGACTTGTTTTGACGGACGGGCTGAATGACATGGGAGGAGGAAAGGAGGAAAGGAGGCGAGTGAGTCAGTTAATTAAGACGCGTTACGCGACACGGTCACGCGTTGTCACGGCGCTGAGTACAAACCGATCCCAGTGACCGTGACAGTGGGACTCATGTCTCGCCTCATCGTTAAAAATTTACCATCGTATATCACCCCCGCACTTCTAAAGGAACACTTCTCTCAATCAAAGGGACCTGGAGGTACAATCACAGATGTCAAGGTCGTTCTAAGGCAAGACGGCACAGCACGACGATTCGGATTTGTTGGGTTCAAGACAGACGAAGAAGCTTTGAAAGCTAAAGAATGGTACGATAGGTCATTTATTGATTCAACCCGGGTGAAGGTTGAAATTATTGATGTGGGTATTCTTCCTTGTTCAACTTTCGCCTTCAGGACTATGCTTTCTGATCTACTCACCAGGGTGCCAAAGAAGCACCTGCCCCCCGACCAAATAAACGGCTGCGTCTGGATACGTCATCTACTAGTACTAGACATGATGTTACCTCAGCTCGCGGAAAAACGGAAGCATCTAGCTACAACTCAAATCCTCCTGCGGTAGATAAGAGAAAGGACGCCAGCCTCGAAGAGTTCATGGAAGTCATGCAGCCTAAAGCGAAGGTCGCTCCATGGCCTGGCCGCTCAGATCCACTTTTATCTTCACCAGAAAAGGATTCTCCCAATAGTCAAGGGGAATTGCAACACTCACAGGAAGGTGATCAACAGGACCTAACTGACATGGAATGGATGCGGCAACGGATGAGAGGTATTGGAGACACTGTCGATCTGACAAAAGGCTTTGAACAGTCGGACAACGAGGAGCAAGACAAGGGAACCTCGGAAAAGAAGGATCCAACTGAGGAGACGATTCTTCGCACTGCAAGACTTTTCGTTCGGAACCTTACGTTTACCTGTACGGAAGAAGAGTTGCATCGGCTGTTCCAGCCATTCGGAGCAGTATCTCAGGTGAGGAGACTTTATCCTTTGAGATGGATTGAATCGTTTAATCGGTGGGGAGCGTTGGTTTGAAACACAAGCATTGAATCCGTCAACGTCCCAGTCGTGCTGCCTCTGACTTGATTTTTATTTTTATTGACCAATTTCCCGCAGGTGTGTTAAAGACCTATTCTCGCTACTGCCTTGCATATTTAGAAGTTATCGTTGGTCAATGTTCGCAGGTAAGCAGTCGTCTCTTGTAGCGTAGAACTCCCCTTGGGATGAGAACCTTGCATAGGGACAGCAGACCCTTCGGGGAGTGTTGATCACCTGGGTTATTTAACGATAGTAGATACTGACACCTCTTCCACCTCCCGCGAGACTTCTGGAACTATTCTGAGATTCTCTTGCAGATACATATACCAAGTGATTCTATGACTAAAGAGTCAAAAGGTTTCGCATTCGTCACATATGTGCGACCTGAGGACGCCTTGGCCTCCTTCAGGGCTCTCGACAAGAAACCGTTTCAAGGTCGATTACTCCATATCATTGGGGCAGTTGATCGAAACAATACGGCAGCGACTGCAGAACGTGACGACAAATCTAAGTCACTCAGAGAACAACGACACGAGAAGCGTAGGGCAGCCGCAGGAAAGGAATTTAATTGGGGCATGCTATACATGAACGTGAGTCGGCCTCGTGGTTCACAGTGTTGTTATCTTACCAGACTTTACTCACAGAGCGACGCTGTCCTATCTTCCGTGGCGGATCGGTTGAATATATCGAAATCTGACATCCTCGATCCAGAGTCATCCGATGCTGCCGTTAAGCTTGCCCTCGCTGAGACACACGTCATTCAAGAAATGAAAACATACCTGGAATCTCACGGCGTCATACTCTCGGCATTCTCTAGTCGTGGACGTTCCGAGACTATTGTTTTGGTCAAGAATATTCCATACGGAACAACAGCAGAGCAGTTGCGCGAAATGTTTGGCGCTCACGGCGAGCTGCTGCGCGTCCTTCTGCCGCCTGCTGGGACATTGGCGGTTATAGAGTTCGCGCACGCCGACGAGGCTCGCAAAGCTTTCCGTGCCCTTGCATATCGTCGACTCGGCGACTCCATCATCTACCTAGAGAAAGGCCCACTCGGGATGTTCCAGCCCACTTCCTCATCCTTCCAAGTAGCGGATGGCATCACTCCCATCGCCATCGAAGATCCTGATGCGGGAGATGATGACACCAACACGGACATCACGAGTGGCAAGACGCTGTTTGTGAAGAATCTCGCTTTTGCGACCAATTCGGAGCGCTTTGCGCAGGCATTTCGTCATCTACCCGGCTTTGCCTTTGCCCGCTTACAGACAAAGGCGGACCCAAAGCGTCCAGGTACCCGTCTAAGCATGGGCTTCGGTTTTGTTGGGTTCCGCACTACAGAAGCGGCGCAGAAGGCCCTCAAAGGCATACATGGGTATGTTCTGGACGGGCATACGCTCAGCGTTAAATTCGCTGGACGTGGGGTTGAGGAGCAAGAGAAGAAGGGCGGGAGAGAGAAGGCCAAGACCACGAAGATGCTAGTCAAGAACGTGCCATTTGAGGCGACGCGGAAGGACATCCAATCGCTCTTTGGGTTTGTAGCGTCATCCCTGCTTCGTGCGCCTAGACTTGCTAACGCTATCTTCCATCCGCGCCAGTGCACACGGTCAGCTCAAGTCCGTCCGCTTGCCGAAGCGCTTCGACCGTCGCTCGCGCGGGTTTGCGTTCCTCGAGTTCGTCACGCGACACGAGGCGGAGAACGCATACAACGCGCTCAAGCACACGCATCTACTCGGACGCCATCTCGTATTAGAATGGGCGGAGGAGGGCGAGGTGAATATCGACGAGCTGCGCAGGAAGGCTGGCGTCGGTTTTGGTGATGGCTCCGATATGCCCGGCAAGAAGAGGAAGCTCGTGCTGGATGAGGACGGCGAGGGTGGAGAGGACGATACATGATTTTCATCTCGTTATCGACCTTAAATCTGCAGCGGCAACATATTGAATGGATAGTATTGTAGGAGATCATGAAGTCTCTCTCTCGTATGTAGCAATTCAGATCGTCCAAGACGATGCAATCACCAGCATCACCAGCGTAGCAGCTACTTGCTATACGCACCCTATGCTTCTACCGCTCCCTTTCCAGCCAACCGTTCCTTCTCTCTCCTCTCTCTTCTCCGCTTGACGTCCCAGTTGTAAACTCGTGCGGTGTTGACTTCCATCACCGTCATCTGCTCGCGGATGAACTCAAGATCCTCGATCGCATTGTTCAAACTCGTATTCGCTGCTTCGAGCTTTGACTTGAGGAGTTCTATCGCCGCGGGTATTTTGTAGGACAGCATGACATTTGCCTATTTTCGGCGCGAGTGATGATGTGAATTTGTGTGAGCCAAAAATTACGTGGTTACTTACCCCGAGCCACAGGAACACAGTGTCCGTTTCTTCGAGCTCGGCTTCGGCGTAGAGCGTGTCTGCGAGCTCAAAGGTCGTCTTGACCGGTGCGGGCTTCTCATTATCGCCCTCGTCGTCCTTGAGCTCGTCATCATCGCCGATGTATTCAGCGTCACTTGTGTCGCCCGATCCTGCCGCTCTGTTCTTTCCTTCCTAGAGTGAGAGAGGATATAGAGGGAGAGCGCCCCACATCGTCAGATTTGAAAGATCGAGGAAATGACGGAAGGACGGAAGACACAACCCCTTTGCACCCATGGGGAGAGAGATGACATACCCGACGATGGTGTAAAAACTCCACCATGCTCAGCGTCTTCTTGATGTCTGGGATCTTTTCCTCGAGCCCGCGCCTCCGTTGTGTCAGGTTGCTGTCCATATAGCGGTACTTCCTACATGATATCACACAGTAAGGTGATGGCCGAAGTGATTTTGGTAAGAAACGGTCGCGTGGGCGTGTTGACGGGTAACGCACGCTAGGGCATCCTGGAACGCGCTGAGAACCCTTTCTACGGCCGCGTCCGGGCCCCCTAGATATTCCCCCACGTCGTTCTGCTCGATGGAGTCGACAAGGATGGGGTAAGGACGGTGATCAGCTAGCGCAAAGCGGGAGAGACAAGGCGGTAGGCGCGGCCTCGGAAAAGGGGTACAAGCGCACAATGAAGAGGGCTTTGGGGATTCCTCGAGGATTCTTTTCGCCCTCTTGGATGACATCGGGCGGTGTTTTTGAGGTAGACATGGTCGTATAAGTGTTGCAGAGAGCGTAGGAACATATGTCCAGCCAGCAAATCTAATCTTTACGTGCTCTTGCCAAAATCGGTCTCGCGCGCCTGTCTGACTCCGTTTGCTTTGCGGATAGATTTATCGTCGCAACGGAACTGGACTATATACGCGTTCTACACTCCTACTGACAGGGACAGGGTCTACAATTACAGTGCTTTCTTGGAAGAAGGTGCAAGGTGCCCACGCGACGACGCATACGAAACCTATGCGACAGCATGCACGCGTTCATCTCCTGAACCTCACAGTTAGTGGTGAGGCAGAGTGTGCCAGCTGTCGTGTTGCACGCACATGGAGTCCCAGAATTTTATTCTCCATTGCACGATATGCGTCTTTTTCTATTTTGGCAAGGGAAAATCGTAGTGCACACTTGAAGGCATCCTAGAAACAGCACTTCCAGTTCATATGCTTAGAGTCGCTTGAGACCGTGAAGTGGTAAATGGGGACATCGCCATTATGGCCTGTACGATGCTCGGTGGTTAGGATGGGGAGTTGCTCCGCGTTGGCTTGGCATCACGCACGTGACAAGTGAAAAGCTGTGCGTAACTGCGTAAATGTCTTGCTAAATTCACGTCTCCTACATAATCACCTTCAAAGCATGGCACCCAACACGTACACCTGGATCTCAGCCTGGTTTATACTCACGGCACCCGTTGTCATTTGGGATGCGTTCTACTGCCTGATGAGGTGAGCCTGAAACATCGAATCCAACCACGTCTATCAGCATCGCAGTCTGACTTGTAGTCATTGTGAAGGCCGCGCTCGATGGTTGGAGGAGACCTGCACTGGATCTGGGAACCGTACGGAATTTACCAAGACATCGATTGGGTGCGTCGAATCTTCTCTGATCAGAAGCTGCTACTAACTTTGGCCATATGTTTTGGGTGTGCGGGGACAGACTTATGGCGTCAAGGCATTGCGAGACAATAATGGGTTCACCAATGCTCAGTGCAAGTTCCTACCTTGGCATGGTTCACGCTCGAAGGGCTGACTTGACGATCATCGTTATCGAATGTAGCTGTCCTCAATCTCGTGGAGACTGCCGTCAACGTGTTCTACGTGTACCTCGCGCATGTGGCCAAGTATCCATCTGCGTCGGTAGTTGGGTTTGCAAGTGCCGTGATGACGCTCTCCAAGACGGTGCTATACTGGCTCCAGGAATACCATTGCAATTACTGTAACGTTGGTCATAACGATTGGAAGGCATTGGTTATCTATTTCATCATTCCCAATGGGTGAGCGCAAAGAGCCAGCTTCTTTCGCGGGAAGGTTCGGGACTGACAGCAAATGATGCGCCTAGACTTTGGCTCGTTATACCCGCCCTGATAATGTTCAAACTCGGCAAAGATGTCACATTGTCGATCGACGTGGCAGCGCGAGAGTCGGGGAAGAGAGCGTCTGGAAAGTCACAGTAATAGAAAGAACGCACTTGGTGTATTACGCCCGCGAAATGATCGGATTATTCGTGGCGACTGAGCCACTGTGAGCATAGCAGCCAAGCCTAACGTGAGATTATCAACGTTGGCCCGAACAAAGCCGAGGACGGCCGAGGACAGGTTAACGTAGATTTCGAGAAGGCGGCGAAAAGCACTCGAACGTGTCTGGATCTCGGTAAGATCAGATAGCGTGGACAAGCGTTGATAGAAGAGGATATAAAATTTCCGATGGTTCACTGACGTCACCGTGACAAGCGCATATAAGTCTCTCACTCACTTGTCCTCTTTCCCCTAACGATGGCCTCCACAATCGACACCTCTGCCATCGGCAAGCCTCCCCCCACAGGTCCTCGTCCCAAGAGGAGACACGTCCGCTCGCTGACGGGTATTTTCTTCCCCCCATATCTCCCGCGATCCCATTCCGACCCGCCCACTTTTTCACACAGGTGATTTCCCTGAAGTCGACGAGAAGGGCCAGGAGAAATGGCCCAAAGGCGATGAGACGACATGGAAAACTGCCATGCGAGACGTCACCGCAGGCAAGTCCCTTTTCTCGTTTGATTTCCCTTCCTCCCTCGATGGCACCGCTAACCCTTCGGTATAGAAATACCCGACATCACCAAGTCTATCGTCAACCATGTTCAGACATCACTTGCCCGGGCGCCTTATAATATCGACGATTTTGGCGCCTATCAGGCTGCTGCGCTATCAGTTCGCGATAACTTGATTGTCAGTTATGATCTCCTTTGTTGTGCCAAGATATATGGCTGTTCGCACACTCCCTCTGCTCCCATCTGCGATGCCCGACTTTTATTGCTCAACTGTATCTACTTTATACCCTCTACCTTTGTTGCCCTAGTCATTTTAGTCTCAGAGGTTTTTGTCTCGGCCATCGCACAATGCGCAATGTGCAAATATGACATGTCGAAAGCTGACCTTTTTCAATCCAGGTCAACTGGAATGCGACTCAGCTCGAATACTCGCGCAAGTCCCCCAAACGTGCCTACTATCTCTCCCTCGAATTCCTGATGGGTCGTACTCTATCATCCGCACTTCTCAATCTCGGCCTTCTGGACAAGTACTCTTCTTCCGTCTCTTCCCTCGGCTTTTCTCTTGAGGATATCCTCATACAGGAGCGCGACGCTGCACTCGGAAACGGCGGTCTCGGTCGCCTCGCAGCGTGTTATCTCGATTCCTCTGCGACACAGGAGCTCCCCGTGTGGGGCTATGGCCTACGCTACAAGTACGGCATCTTCAAGCAGCTCATCAAGGCTGACGACGGCTCGCAACTCGAGGCACCTGATCCATGGCTCGACACTCAGAATCCGTGGGAACTCCCACGCCTTGACGTCACATATGACGTGAGGTTCTACGGGTCCTCACAGCGATGGGATGACGGATCTGGCCGCGCTACGTGGAGCGGTGGGCAGGAGGTACTCGCAATCGCATACGATGTGATGATTCCCGGGTACGGAACCAAAACCACGAATAACCTCCGGCTCTGGGAGAGTAAGCCAAAGCGTGGTTTCGATCTTCAGAGCTTCAATGGTTCGTTGAATTCATGAACAATTCAAGGTTGCCGCCCCTGCTGAGCTTCTTTGGGCGCAGCTGGAAACTATGAGCGTGCCGTGGAGTCGTCCAACTCGGCGGCTACCATCACTTCTGTACTCTATCCAAATGACCACACGCCGCGTACGTTGCACACCACTCTCGATGCTATAAACATGTTCACAAAATACAGCTGGAAAGGAGCTGCGTCTGAAGCAACAATACTTATGGACAGGTGCCAGCCTTGCGGACATGATGCGTCGCTTCAAAAACCTTGGAAAGTCAATCTCTGAGTTTTCAGATTGTGTGTTTATCTACACTGCTGAATATAGTTCTCTCACTGATCCGATTGTTAATGAACAGATAATGCCATCCAGCTCAATGACGTAGGGATACTGGTGTCGTTTCATGACAATAACAGCTAATGAAACCCGCAGACCCATCCGACCCTTGCGATTGTCGAGCTCATGCGCATCCTTGTCGACGAGGAGGAAGTCCCATGGGATAACGCATGGACAATCGTTACCAACACGTTCTTTTTTACAAACCATACAGTGCTTCCCGTACGTCTTCATTCACGTCAGTAGTATCACTTGTAGCCAATCTTGACTTCTGGCATATAGGAGGCTCTTGAGAAGTGGCCGGTTCCACTCCTGGAGCACCTTCTTCCAAGGCACATGCAAATAATTTTTGATATTGTGAGTCGCTTTGCCATCATTTCCGATCTCACTCCTGACGGACATTCTCGAAGAACATGTACGTCTCTGTATAGTCAGTAGAAATGTTTCTTCTAACATCGAATATACGCAAAAGGTTCTTCCTCACAGGTATACGCAATTTCGTTTGTTGTCTATTTATATTCACTCCTTGGCAGCCGTCGAGAAGAAGTACCCCGGAGATCGCGAGAGGCTTGGACGTCTGTCTCTCATAGAAGGTTCTACCCAATTACCTGTTATGCAATCACAATAGGTAACACATAAGTGCTATTTTACAGAGGGTTACCCCAAGCAAGTCCGCATGGCTAATCTTGCGGTCGTTGGGAGCAGAAAAGTCAATGGTGTCGCCGAGCTCCATTCGGACTTGGTGAGAAAGAACCTCTTGCCAGACTTCGTCGAGTTCTACGGGCAGAGCAAATTCGGAAACGTCACAAACGGAAGTGCGTGTTCGTTCTGCGTTATACTACCTGACGCACCGACTTATAATATCTTTTATAGTCACACCTCGTCGATGGTTGGACCAGGTAACTTATTCAATTTACCATTTGAGATATTCAATATTTTTGATCATTGTTAATCGCGCAGTGCAACCCATCCCTGTCCGCTCTCATCACTGATACTATCAAGATCGATCGCGCTGTGTGGCTGAAAGATCTATATAAGCTTAAGGGATTACTCCAACACGTTGATGATCCGCAGTTGCAGGAGCGCTGGGCAGCCGTGAAGCTCCAGAATAAGGAGCGCCTTGCCTTGTTCGTGGAGCGTCAACTAGGCATCAAAGTCGATGCACACGCCTTGTTTGACGTTCATATCAAGCGCCTTCATGAGTACAAGCGTCAAACGCTTAACATTCTTGGAGTTATTCACGTACGTATCGTGTGTCTTGTTGAGCGGAGCATCTAATTTCTTCCACAGAGGTACTTGTTGATAAAGAGTTTGTCACCCGAGGATCGAAAAAAAGTCGTAAAGAAGGTGGTATTCTTTGCCGGCAAAGCTGCTCCTGGATGTACGTTGATCACCCGTCTACTTGATTGCCATCGGCTGATCTTTGCTCCTATTAAGACTACATTGCGAAACTTGTGAGTACGCTCCCCTGTCCCTCGAACAGGAGCTGGAAATCGTGAAATACAGACAATCCGGCTCATTGTGAACGTTGCCCGCGTCATCAACGCCGATCCAGACACGAACCAGTACCTCTCGCTGTTCTTCTTGCCAGACTATTCCGTTTCTCTCGCGGAAATACTCATCCCTGCTTCGGACATCTCGCAACACATTTCGACAGCCGGTACAGAGGCATCTGGCACGTCTAACATGAAATTCTGTCTCAACGGCGGGTTACTCGTTGGCACCGTTGACGGTGCAAATATTGAGATCGCCGAGGAAATAGGCGAGGATAACGTCTGTGCGTTAGAAAAAATTTCCAGCTTCCAACTTCGGATATGAATGCTGATTTTGACTGTGCAGTCTTCTTTGGGCATCTCACGCCGGATGTCGAGGACTTGCGGTATCAAAACACGTACCACCCAATCCCTATTGAACAGAAGTCTCCGGCCTTGGCTCATGTTCTTAATACGGTCTCCTCGGGCATTTTCGGCGGAGATGGCGTGTACGAACCGTGAGTACAAAAGACAAAGTCTTATAAGGATCGAGTTGACAGTGTCATGATAGGCTGCTTAACACCATTCGCCAGGGCGATTACTACATTTTGACACACGATTTCGACTCATGTTCGTCCTTTCGATCACCATCGTGCGCGAATAAAATGACTGACGATGCCTTGCAGACCTGGGCGCACTGGAAATGGTCGATAATGCATATGCGGATCGCACCGAGTGGATTAAAAAAAGCATTCGCACGACGGCGAAGGTACGTTTGTCCGTTCATACTTGTGGGTTGCGTTAACGAGCAGGAATTATAATCAATCATTTGATAACTAGATGGGCAAGTTCAGTTCTGACCGCGCCATCCAAGATTATGCGCAGGAATATTGGAACATTGAAAGCATCAAGCTGTAAATAAATTAAAAATAAGATCTAGCAGACGTCGTAAACGTATCTGTACAATCATAGAAGCTCATGGACGTTGTTCTTTCTATATCTTGGACATTCTTATGCACTCGGCGGACGGCGTGCCTGGGCTAAGCGTAGTTATCGACTTGTTATGTACTCGAAGACAGAAGAGAAAATAAATTGCGTCCACATTGCATTGTTGACCATCAACCTCGCGAGAATGAAAAAGAGCTAGGATTGAGGAATTAATCAAGGATTGATAATGCAACTAACAGTGCTGCGGGGAAGAAGGACGTAGGAAAGACATAGCATAGCTGTGGAATCCCCTCAAAATTGAGAGAAATTAATCATTCATACTCGTCAGTTAGTAAACGAAAATTTCGTCGATCTCGAAGTGGTGCATTACACTGAATAGGAGACAGGGGGTAACGAGAGGCAGACGTGGATGCGAATGAGCAGGAGAAGATGTGGATGGGAATAACGTGGGAGAAAAGGTAATAGCAAAGGCAAGGACAAGACAACTCGCGGTGTGTGATTTCGTATACACTTAAGACAACATCGAGAGGGTATGCAACGGTTTGTTTCTTCCATGCGAATACAAAGACAGGTTTAGTTGAACACAAGGCAAAGATCGAGAACAGGGATACGAGAGGGGAGCAAGGAGGTTCCCAGTAAAATATTTATTCGCCATCGGCCATGCGGGTATACCGAAAAAAAAGAGGTAGGCTGTTGACTCGATTCATGCCGCGTTGCCCACCTCTTCACTATTGACGATGGGTTCGGGCTCGGATTCCGATTTGAGTTCACGTTCTTGTTCTGGGTCATTCATCACAGCATGAGGAGAATGTCAGAGAGAGGACATGGAATATAAAAAAAAAATTGTATCTCACCAGTGGAAGTAGTATCGGCCGCGCCATTGGTCTCACTGGGTGCTGAGACTGCCACAACCAGAGCTTCTGGTTCAGGAGCCTCTACGTCAGGTTCGCTCAGAGGCACTTCTTGCGTTGCGGTTGCATTGCCGTCATTGCTTGAATGGGCTACTGGCTCATGCGCGTCTTCTCCTGCAGGGAGTGACTCCTCAATAACGGGCTCTGCCTCAACAGTGCCCTCCAAGCCGGACGCTAGCTCCTCTGCAACAGAGACATCTTCTACGGCTACGGCAGCCGCCGGTTCTGGGGTGGGCAGTCCCTCACCAGTTTCATCTGTGATAGAGACAGCATTCTCTGTTGCGAGGGCGGGATCTTCGGGTAAATGTACCAAGTTCTCCGCTGGTAGAGCGGAAACAGCAGGCTCATCCCCCTCGTAAACCGGGGCAGGATCATCACGTACTGGAGCTCCAGCAAGGTGAGGCACGGACTGCTCGGTTGCTGTGTCGGGCTTGTCGGGAACAGGGGCTTGGATTTCGTCAACTGCCTTCGTAACGTGAGCAGGCTCCTCAGGCACAGGGGAGGGATCCGCCTTGGTGGCAGGAACGACCTCAACGAGAGGGGTAGGTTCCCCAAGAACCGGTGCGGGATCTGTAGGTGCTTCGTTGACAGCAGGCGCGGCCTCTTCGGGGAGCGGGGCTGGATCCTCGGGTGTGGGAGTGGGATCCGCAGGTGCTTCGTTGGTAGCAGGCGTAGCCTCGACGAGAGGAGAGGAGTCCTCAAGAACGGGTGCAGGATCTGCACGTGCTTCATCGACAGCAGGCGCAGCCTCTTCAGGGAGGGGTGTTGGCTCCTCGGGCTCCGGTACAGTATCTGCAGGTGCTTCGCTGGTAGAAGGCACACCCTCCTCCAGGTGAGGAGCGGGTACAGGTGTAGGATCGGCATGTGCAGGCGCCGGCTCTTCAGGGAGAGGTGCGGGTTCTTCGGGCAGAGGTGCAGGATCGGCAGGTGCTTCGTCAACAGCAGGCGCAACCTCTTCAGGGAGGAGGGCTAGTTCCTCGGACATGGGTGCAGGATCGCTATGTGATTCGTCGACAGCAGGCGCAGCCTCTTCAGGGAGAGGGGCTGGTTCTTCGGGCAGGGGTGGAGGATCGGCAGGTTCTTCGTTGGGAGCAGGCGCAGGCTCCTCGAGGACGGGAGTGGCTTCCTCGGGCACGGTTGCAGGATCGGCAGGGGCAGGTGATTCGTATACAGCAGGCACAACCTCTTCAGGGAGGAGTGTTGGTTCCTCAGGCTCCGGCACAGGATCTGCAGGTGATTCGCTAGTAGCATGCGCGGCCTCCTCGAGGAGAGGAGTGGGGTCCTCGGACACGGACGCAGGATCGGCAGGTGCGTCGTTGGTAGCAGGCACAGTCTCTTCAGGGAGAGGTGTTGGTTCTTTGGGCAGAGGTGAAGGTTCCGCAGGTGCTTCGTTAGCAGCAAGCGCAGCCTCCTCGAGGAGAGGAGTGGGTTCCTCGGGCACAGGTGCAGGATCGGCAGGTGCTTCGTTGGCAGCAGGCGCGGTCTCCTCAGGGAGAGGGGCTGGGACCTCGGGTAGGGGTGCAGGACCGGTAAGTGTTTCAGTAATAGCAGGCGATTCCTCTTCAGGGAGAGGTGTTGGTTCCTCGGATGCGGGTACAGGATCCGTAGGTGCCTCGATACTAGCAGGAGCAGCCTCAGCGAGGGAAGTGGGCTCCTGAAGAATCGGTGCAGGTTCTGCAGGAGTTTCGTTGGTTGATGGCACAGCCTCTTCAGAGAGAGGTGTCGATTCCAGTGTAGGATCCACAGATGCATCGCTGGGAGCAGGTGTAGTTTCCTCGACGAGGAGAGTTGGTCCCTCGGGCACAGGTGCTTCATTAGTATGAGTCACAGCCTCCTCGACGGGAATAGGTTCTTCCTCGGGAGCGGGCTCCTGGGCCACAGATGCTGATGACGGCATGGGTGTCTCCACGGCAACAGAGGTTGACTCTTCGATGATAGAACCAGATTCCTGAGGCGCAGGTGCCAGCGTTTCCGCAGGTATTTCGGCTTCAGTGGGAGGCACAGCCTCCTCGACAACAGAAGCGGGAGTCTCGGGCGCCGGCACTGCAGGTTCCTCAGCAGTGAGCGCACTCTCCGAAGCATTAGTGGTGGCCTGGGACTCTATTATAATGTCTGCATCGCCCTGCTGTGCTGACGCTTCGTTGGCGGAGCTGGCAATCGACGTGTACCCGGCCGTCGTCACGGTATTGTTGGGCTCGCTGGCGGGAGTTTCTTCAGCTTCGGCATGAGCAACCGGAAGCTCTGTAGAGCCGTTCGTCTGAGAATGTGCCGAGCCATGAGAGATGGCCGTCAAGGGCTCGGGTATGTGTACGACTTGAGTATCTGAAGAGGATGTCAAGAGAAAACTGGAACATGTGGACCAGGAGTCATACCCTCGGGGACAGCAAACTCAGCTGGTGCAATAGTCGTTTCATCTTCCTGAGATACGGCTGGACCTCCTGCAACAAGAGACTCGCTAGCGGAAGCCTCAGGAACGGGGCTAGTTTCTTCGACTGTTGACTGTTCCTCAACGACCGCATCTTGTACATGGGGCGTGATTTGCGAGAGAAGACTCTCTTCTGCAGGCTGCGTGGTAGGAACAACGTGCTCCGCGTCTTGCTCGGCACGGGGAGCGACTACCTCCTCAGCGGCCTGAGCCTCGTCGAGATCGACATTCTCAGGTGCAGGTAAGGCAGCATCGTTGGCCACTTGAAGGGATTCGGTCGCTTGCTCAGCGCCGGCAACTTTCACAACGTCAGGCTCCCCTGGGGGAGCATCTCCTTCACTGGCCGACTCCACTGCCCTCGGCGTTGGCTCAGCCAGAGCAGTCATTTCGACCGCATCGACAGAATCCGCAGCCTGACTCTCATTGAAAGGAGATGCCTGGATAACGGGTGCAACGTCATCAGCAAGGACGGGCTCAGATTCCACGGGGGGAGTATCCTCGACGATGATTGGCTCCGAGTCGGCTCCCGTGACGACCGGCGTTTCTTTCACAATTGATATATCATCCTCAGGAGCAGGCTGCTCGGAGGCAGGGACAGGAGCGGCAGGTGAAACAAGCTCACTCGACAGTTCTCCAGACTCCACCTCTCGCAGCGTTGCCTCGGGTATATCGGAAACGAGGACGCGCTTAGCAACTGGGACGGAGTCCGCCTCATCTGGAACCACCTCATCGGCAGGCAGATCCTGCACAGCGGCTTTGGGCTTAACGACAGGCTCAGGCTCAGTTACTTGCGGGACGGCACTCACCTCCATGGCTGGTTCCTCGATAGTAGCAGCAGGGGCCTCCAGAACAGGTGCCTGGGCCGTCGCGCTCTCCACAGCCACCACCTGCCTCGTTTCCGCTATAGGTTCGCTAGCAGACTTCGGCTCTTCCAATGTGAGCGGCTCGGGGACGAGTGTTACGCCTTTCTCCTCGTCAGGAATTGCCTCTTCCACAATTGGCGCGGCGGAGGGTTCTGATGCCAGAATGGGCACAGACTCCAGGAGTTGGGGTTCAGGTACAGATACAGGGGGAACGGCTTCAGAGGCTGATGCTTGCACAGTTGGGACTTCACTGATGCCCGCGAAATAAGGGACAACAGGGACAGATGTAAGTTCTGGTTGCACGGTCTCCACCTCAGCTTCGGAGACTGGTGGCTCAATGGTTTCAGTTTCGACGGGCTTGCTCGTCACAGGTGCAACCACAGCAGCCCCAACGTCAGCGGGGCCCTGAGTGGCAGCGGCCGCCTCAAGCCCGAGCTCGCGCTGCTCCTCATCGTGGTGATCATCCTGGGCGAGGCCATTCTGGGTCGTAGCTGCGTGCAGTGTTTCGTCCTTGGATACTGAAACACCGGCAGTCTCTGTAATTCTGGCAGAATGTCCATTCTCCTTAGGCATCTGGATGACCTCTTGAGTGGTCGCCACAGCACCAACGATAGCACCAACTGTCACAACAACCTGCGCCGCGCCCACATCCGCGTCGCTCTTCACTCCAGCCTCCTCCCTTGGTTCCTCTGCCAGCGTATCACCTCTTGTCTGCTTGACATCATCCCCGGATTCGCCCACCTGAGACAGTCGAGCAGATATCTCCTTGGGGCTCTTGGGGTCATTGGTGCCTCCTATGAAGAACCCGAAGCGCTTTGACGCGATAGAGAACGCTGCACTGAGCCGCGATGACTCTGGACGCGGAGACGGGAGTGGAGACGAGACGCGAGGACGAGCCGGTGGGGCAGTGAATTCGACCTCTTCCTTTGTGGGAGGGACAGGAACGATGCGCACGAAGCGTTGTTCGAGGACAAGCCATGCTGGGGTGGTGGTGGCTGAAGTATCCGTGAGAGGAAGCGGCTTGAGCTGGCAGAGTACGAAGCGTGGCCAACGTTTTGAAATTGGATCGAGGAGGGAATCGGCCCAAAAATCGATGAAGGCCTCATCCAGCTTGATCTTGGCTACCAGCGTCGTCTTTGAGATAGGAGGTGGTGGAGTAGGCAAAGGTGGCACCACGGGCGTCCGGACGGTGTCAACAGAAGAGTGCCGGGAGTGTGCACGACGAGAGGATGATTTACGGGATAAAGGTGCAGGAGCAGTCACTTCAACGTCATCGTCCCACAATTTTGCGGCGAGATTCCGTGAACCAGGAATGGTTCCGAACCCTTGACTTGAGAATTGCAACCAGTCAGTCGGAGTCTCGGGGGAGGCGGTCGTTGGTGCAGTGCTGATATTCGCGGTGAGGCTAGGGGCAACTTGGACTCGGCTAGATGATAAAGGGCGACCGCGGTCAGCCTGAACAGGACTGAGGGGGGTCTCAGGAAGTGAGAATGATCGAGGCCTGCCTGGAGAGACGGGTGACAGAAGAGCAAATGTCGGTGCAGGTTTGTCCCTATCTAATAGATCCACAGGGATGAGAGAAAGTAGGCGAATAGTTTCATCAGAAAAGACATTAGAGAAGATTGGGATGGGCTCTGCAAGTGCGGCATCGCTCGAGCCTTCAGAAGGATCAGAAGTAAGTGAGGCATTCTTGATTGCATCCCATAAGCCATCGTCTTCGGTAGTTGCAAATTCGCTTGTTCTTTGGGCACGGAGAGCGTCTGCAATGAGTCGGAGCGGGTGTGACTTGGGCTTCGAGGGATCAGCATACTCCGTTTCCAATCGCACGAATAATGCATCGTATTGCCGCGTTGAGAATCGTGGACGTGGCAACAGGTCGTCCTTGGGGGTGTCGGCAACGTGATCGTAAGGGTAGTGCTCAATAAGGTCAGTGAGCCGACGGGGTAACCTGGATGCGTCGTTACTGTGTATAGGTGATCGTCAGGGATGTAAGAGAGCTGAAAACGATGGGTGCGAACCGTATCCGGGCTAAAAACAAGTGTTCAACGATGCGTCCGGCGCGGGCCCAGCGATCATAGAATGAACTCCAGCTGTCACTCTCCGTAGAGTGCTCAGAAATAAGTAGCCATATACCGAAGAATTTCGAGAGCTTGCTACCTGAACTGCCATTGGCTTCTGAGCGTGCTGAGAGAGATGAAATGATGTCAAGAGTTGCAAAAAGGAGCTCAGTGTGTGCGGCAGGGAGTTGAGGAATAAGGAATTTAGAGAAAGCATCAGGTGGATAGGAGCTCGTGCGTTCGGCTTCAGCAAACGTGTTATACCATGTCCAGTCACCCGACTCCTTGCCAAAACTGTCGCCATCGAGCTTTAGGTGCCGCAGACCCCAGCGGAGGACAGCAGCGACATCATGAGGCGAACGAGCATAATGGAGTTCGGATTCAAATGTAGTAGAGGCGGTAGGAGAAACGGG
Source organism: Russula dissimulans (assembly GCA_022376545.1). NCBI lineage: Eukaryota > Fungi > Basidiomycota > Agaricomycetes > Russulales > Russulaceae > Russula > Russula dissimulans. Next base: position 216,025 of record WTXJ01000008.1, read on the forward strand.
TGAAGTTGTGTCATTGGGGCTTGTTGAGGCCAAGGATATAAGATAGAGGGAGATAAGCCTTCGCTGCACTTCTGGGGATGCAGAGTACCAATGGGGATGCATGACACCGAGGGTCTCAAGACCTGGGGAAGGATAAGGCAAGATTGATTGGTTAGACGTGTGAGGGAAACGTACCGCGTTCGATGATGACTTGAGAACATGAACGCACAAGAGCGAGGGCTTCGTGAGGTGTGAGACGCCTCTCTCCGAGACCGGCCTCATTGAAGGATGCAGAGGCTTCAGAATCGGCTTCAAAGACTACGTCCAAAGCTCGACGGTCCTTGGTAACGGGAAGACTGAGAGAGAGATGAGGGACATCCGGAGAGGGTTTCTCTACAGGTGGCAAGTCCTCTGAGGGACGCGATCTGGGGCGAAAGACATTGAAGGTCGCTTCCTTCTTGTCATTCCCACGTATTTGCGTCACAACGGGATCGGCAAAGAGCGCGGCAGAGGGCGAGACATTTGGCGAAATGGCCTCGAATTTACCGTCGAGTAAAGGAGTAGGATATCCTTGGGTGTCAGCGGATAATTCTGGGTCCTGTGCTTTCTTACGTCCGAGAATCCTGGCAAGAAAAGAAGGCATAGTGTGTGTCGCTATGAATTAATCAACAACCGCGATCGGGTATCACAACATCGATGAAAAACTTGCCAAAAAAATTAGAGTAGAATAGGGGGTGGTCTCGTGCGGATTACTGTATGGAATCCGTGATTCGAGTCGTGGCTGTCGTCGCTAACGCCAACGGTGACGGCCACGCATCGAGCACGAGGCCGAGCGTAGCGTGAAGCACATCGGACAAATAGAAACAAATAACGCGCTCCTTTCGTCGCAGAAATTAAATAAATAATACAAATAATCTTCGTCATGGCCACAAAGCGGGTGAGCACCGTCTCATACCTCTCGTTTGCTTTCAATCTCACCGCTTGCGTGCGTAGCTCGGGAGGCTGCGTCAGGTGCGCTCATCTCATCCTGGTGCTCGTCTCCCCAGGCTGAGAACAGCGACGCGGGTGTACAGTGGGCTGATGAGGTGATCAACTCCAAGGACAAGACAACGCTCACGGGAGAAGCCAGGGAGCTCGGGCAGGAAATAGAACTTCGCAAAGAAGGACTACATCGGTGCGCTCACTCGATTCCCTCTTTATCTGCCCTGGCCTCACCATGCACCTATCATGGACTTGTTGCTGCCTCGTCAAAGGTTGCAACTCGCTGCAGAACAATACTGCAAGTCGATATCAAAGAAAAAGCTTTCCCCTGCTCTCGATGAGTCCGACAAGTTACTTCCCCGAGAGGCGTTTGGAATTACTATGGTCCGTCACGGCGAAGATTTTGCTGATGACTCTCTGCTTGGTAACCATGGCATCGTCCTTGCCTCCTGTCCATTTCTTGCTCACGATGAATACGGCAGGACAAGCGCTTGTAATCTTTGGACGTGCATTCTGTAACATTGCGACAGCCCAGGAAGCACTGGGCCGAAGTCTGACCAGTTCTCTCATCATTGCGCTTCAACGCTTCCTAGACCAGATCAAAGAGTATGAGGTTGAAAGGAAGAAACTAGAGACTCGCAGGTATGAATAGATGTGATCCCTTTGTCCGCAGAGTGAAGCTGATCGTTCCACTGAAAAGGTTGAATAGAGATGCTGCCATGAAGCAAGTAGAACGCGTGGAAAGTAACAAGAAGTCCAAAGAAAAGGACCGACGTGAAATTCAAGAGGAACTCGAGAAATCTGAGCTCCGGTAGTATGTACTTTTCTCACTTCAACTCCCAGAGTTTCCGACCTGACAACGTTCCCTCAAAGTGATGAAGCCGAAGCTGATGTTCAGTCACGCATCGAAGCCATTCAGCAAAATGAGATTGATCAAATCCGCGAGCTAGGTTCGCTCCTGGATAATGAGCTCAACTATGCCGAACAATACACGCAGATTCTGCGAGATGTCAAAGACAGCTGGCCGGGAAAGTGCGTCTGCCGAGTCCCTTTCCTCACCTTATATTGACCAACAACTCTGCAGACAACAAATTGTGAGGCTGGCGGAGCCACGAAGGCCCATAGGTCCGATGCACGAATTTTCTCGCGAAAGGACCCAGTCGCCTAAGCCCAAAATTAGGTCTCGTGCTAGTTCGAAAGGTCGTACGCGATCACGTTCCCCTTCATCAGACAGCGCCGCCAGCGTAGACAACGAGCCCCCGCCGCCGCGTTCTCGCAAGTCTTCTGTAGGATCTGCGCGTAGCCGCAAACGGTCGGACTCTCAAACCACTACAGGTAGCGCCATAGAGGCGAGCCGGGACAAGAAAGAGAAAGATGAGAAGAAAAAAGGGAGCTGGTCCGTGTGGAGCCGTAATGGCCCGAAGAAGGATCGTGATCAATTCGCATCTTTGCGCGGTGCAGACGATGAAAGCGACAGCAGCGACTCCGAAGGAGCGCCTGGAAGCCCTACACAGGTCTCGAAGAGCGCCTCGTTGCTTTCCCTTGGGAAATGGTCCAAATCTCAGCAAAACAACTCGTCCACTCGTATACCAGCCCTCGGGACCAGGACGCGCGGTCGCGAGTTGGAGTCTCAGAAGGTTGTACGCGCAGTGAGCGATTACTTTGGTAGTTCTGACGAACTGTCGTTCCGCGTTGGCGACGAGATTGTCGTCATTGGTGAGGTCATTGACGGTTGGATGATGGGCCAACTCGACGGGAAAAAAGGCCTCTTCCCCACGATGTACACGGAACTCATTACGACAGCATCCCACCGTCCCGTATCTAAGCCGCCAGCCACGCCCACATCTCCGCTACTCAGGAAGAAGTCGTCATCGAAGGGAGGCTTGGATGCGGCGACAGATTCGTTATCAGGGAGCCGACAGACGCTTGTGGACACGGATACATCAGCTTCCCCGCGCGCCGGCCTCCGCAAAACGCAGACACAAGCGACCGACACTGAGGGTGACGACAACGACGCATTACACCCATTCGGTGATCACCACGCGATGACGCAGGATACGGACCACGAGCAGGGACCGCTGTCGAGTACCTCGCTTGGCAGTGGATACGGATTTGGCTACGATACAGAAAGCCTCGCGGAGAGCGCGGCAGATGATTCGGAGCACGAGCAATCCCGTCTCGTGCGCCGGCGCGCAAGTGACGACGACGGATTCGTTAACCATCGGGTCGACGATAACGGTAATAGCGCCAACAGCACGCCCCTGAAAAAGGTACCCCCGCCGCTGCCACGCAGGCAAACCGACGTACGGAAGGCGCCTCCTCCGCCTCCACCGCCGCGCCGGCCTGACATACGCGCATCACCACAACCGTCGGTGTATGGATTGCAAGACAGTCAGACAGGCGATTGCGTAAGCTTCGTGCAGGCGGTTGGGCGCGCCACGGGGATGTGCGTGAACTGCCAAAGGATGCATATCAACTACAGCTAGAGTGCAAGTCGGATGTTCAAAACATTTGTTAAGTTCTTACATCGAGAATACGCCCATTCATTTCCTCTTACGAAGAGGGACTATACCTTCTCTCGGCTTTACGAGAGGTAAGTATGACAGGATATTTTGTATAAAACAGCCACAGCAGGGCTTGCGTGCCATTTGTTCGTTGTTATAGCGTGGGATCCGTGCGCGTGTGCGTATGCGTGTATATTTATGTATCTTTTTTATACTTATTCATAGACCGTATGGTTTCTGGGAATGAACGGAGTCGTTGTGCCAGGCATCATTTGAGACGATCAACATAGGCGCCCGAGGAGGTACCCGAACTGCTCCAGGGTGGCCCTCTCGAGCATAACAGGGACCTATGGAATGTTGCAATAAAAACTCTCGCTCTTTCAGCTCTTGAAAGTGTGTGTGTGACGGAAAGAGGGGCCAGGTGGATGGAAACTGCGCGGCTTCGACAGACTCACTGCAAACGCTCCGAGTCACGGTCCACCTCGTTGCGCGTGCGTCCCCCACCTGTGGGGCCATGTCGTGCACAGCGGCGGTAAAGAGCTGAAAGCCCCCAGTCAGACGAGTCTTGTTGCCTATAGTTATAGTTGTATGCCACACCTTGGACGTCGTTCGAAGGTGACGACGTTCGCCGCTTCGATTGGCCCAAGTCTATACACTAGGAATACAGCAAGTGAGTGTACATCCGTCATGACAATAGCAGAGACCAACATGGAGTGCGCAAGTAACAAGCAGTCGCCGCGCTCAGAAATTTTGTAAGAAATAACCATTCCCACAAGATGGCCTACTCATCCTCTGGTACATCAGTAAAAAATCCACAAACTTTTTTACTAGTCGGCTTTTTTAAGTAAAAAAGTAAAAAAGCGAACAAGCTGTGGCACAACTTTGGCCACTTGAGTCACTTTTAGCACCTTTTTTCGCACTTTTGTGTACTTATTTACTTGTTATAAAAAGTTGGAAAGTGAGCTTTTGGTCAATCCTAGGTTCCTCGCGCACTTGCTGGCTTTTCCACTCGTACTAGCTCGTACGAGCTCGTACGAGCCCAAAAAAGTTGGTGGTATTTTTACTGATGTAATGATAGTCAGCATCGTCGTTTTGATTGGCAGGAGACTGCAGCGGCATGAGATTTGCGACACTCACGAGGTTGCATTGGCACATGTCTATGTCACTGCCATGCGCCGATTCGGACAGGTCATATCGGAGTCATCTGAACGGTATCGAGGCCAGAATAACCATCCATCCATTTGGAAAACACCAGTTATTCAGAAATTGAAAGTGTATGGGTCAATGGAAATACAGTCAATGGAGATTCCTGTAGCGACGAATGGATCACTAGCAATCTAACGAAGAGAAATATATCGCGTACGACCCTGACTCGAGCGCAGAAATGGGCGTTCCTCGTCTGCCTGTGTTCGAGGCGTTAACCCTGACACATTGCGCTTCTGGCCCTCCTTTCACCGCCAACCTCATACGCCAGCGATTCGCTCTATGGAGAAGGTAACTTGAAGGTGATGGGACGCATCTGGCACGAAATCGGTTAATGTTCGGGATATCCGCTGTGTGCGAACTAACCTCCATGTCGTGGGCGGTGGGTTCGTGGGCTGTGGGATGCCGTATCGCATCATACTTGGCGGAAGCGGCGACACCGTGGCCCTTCTGGACAACAGGCGCATGTGTGTCAAGGAGAAGCGTCGTGTGCGAGGGCGGGTTCGCTGCGTTTGGATCCAAGGCACCCGATGCTACCTTTATAACCCAAATGCGTGTCCAACCATGATTCCGCTAGGTGAGGCAAGAAGACGCACATAAGTTTGAGTGCTGTTCCGATTGTGCCCCGTCCTGTGGGGAACCAACGTCTGCGGGTCAAATGTGGTCACCACATTCTGATGTCTTGACATATAGGGGGTACTCGCACCTCGTCCGGCTCGGAAATGCATGCCCATGACGCCAAGGGCCGCAATAAGACTCGCCAAGACCTTCGGGAGGTGTCTTGGAGACGCGCCAACTCGTCCTCGAGCAGATTGTACACCAACTCGCTGACGTCCTGATCAGGCCTCTCGCGTGGAGAAAGAACGAAGGCCCAATTCCGATCGATTTTTCCGGAGCCGCCCGTCGGGGACACCCTGAAACGGGTCCCAAAGTGGCGATTGTACACGGTGACCCACAAGGCGCAGAGCGTGGAGACGTCGTGAGAGCTTGCGATGCGAACGACTGCGTGCTTCCGCGGGTCGTAGGTGTCGAACGACGGATCGAGGAATGCTCTGTTGCACGACGCGATCAGACGCAGCTCCGCATGGATGCGGGGACTCGAAAACGCCGCCCATTGGCCCAAGTTGGTGAGCCTCGAGCGGAGCTTTGATTCTGTCCAACGTGCATCGACTTCGCGCGCAACCTCCAGAGGAGTACGCAATAGGAAGATGTCCTCCACCTGGCTGGGCTCTCCTCCCACGGCGGCCCAGACATAAGGAAGAGTGTCCCCTATCCGTGGAAGTGCTCGTCTCATTTCCAGCAGGCTTGCGGCGCCCATCAAATACTGCGCCACCCTGTATAGTCGACGCTCGAGCATTGCCATGGGTTCCGAATATCGGCTGCCCTGTGCCATCCAAGACACGAAACGGGTAGACAACATGAATGTAGCCATTTTCAAGATATCGACAAGGCGGCCATACTCGTCGTCGGACGGCGAGTTAAGAAATGGGTGGCTCTGTGACACGGCCCTCGCCAGTGCCTGAAAGATTTTGACGTACAGCGCAGACTGAGAGATCTCTCCAAACTTTGCGTGCATCGCAGGAAGGAGCTGTTGCGCTCTCCCACGCAAGTCATTCTGTGGCCACGTGTACCCCCTGACAAGACGCCTGACAGCAGGCAAGCACTGGACAATGGTCCTCTTCAACTTTACGAGGCGCCTGTTCACCTTCCGCGTGGAAGATGCAACGGCGAACAACAGGAGGGCGCGCTCCGAGTCGGCCGACGTCGCAAGGTCGAAAAAGCGGCGCGCTCTGGCCTCGTCGGCTGCGGTCTGTCTCCGGTTAGTGGCGAGGACGAAGGTAAAGTTGGACGCATCGCGCTTGTCGAGCGCCACCGCGACCGTGTCGCCGCGCGTCTGTCCCACGAGAGACAGCGCTACGAGCTGCAGCATGAGCGTCTCGTCATCCTGGACCGCTAGGCGCCCGCCGTGGCTTCCGTGTTCTGCCAGGCGCTCCAGGCTCCGGTCCCCGGGAAGCCCATGGCCATGCGACCACTTGGCTCTCCTCTTCCTCAGCAGCTCGAGCAGCTGTAGTTGTCCGCTCAGCTGGTTCTGGCCTGTAAAATTATTATTATTTATCGTGAGCGTCAAACGAAGACTGCTGTGGTGTGTGGTGCGCACTTCGAGCAAAAGTGTGAGGGTACGACATTGCATCGCCGCTTCAAAAATGCTCGAAATAGTCGTACTACCCGAAAAGCCAACCAAGCGTGAAACGATGCGTTTAGTTCGTCGGAGTAGTAAATGATAGGGCTAACAGAGAGAGAAGATAGGGGGGGAGTTGGCCGCTTGTAAGGGTGACACAAATGTCTACCAAACGTCGGGGCATAGGCCGGGTCCAGGCACAGCGTTCCAAGGATGTCCTATATATCGGATCCTATAAACCACAAGCGGTCTCCGTTGCATGCTTCGGGTCACCCGCGTGAAGCGCTTTTTCAGCAAGGTCGGCCTCATGCACTACACGCTTTTGCCGTATTCGCCCGAGCAGGAAATCAGTCAGCAAGCACCAATCCCCAAGCTGTTTGACGGAACGTGAATTGGGAAGACGAGTAACGTAACGTATCAAACGGCGGAGAACAGTCAATAAATGAATGAGTGGCAAATGTCACGTGCCAACAGCCTCACAACTTTTGAGCCTCCGCTAAACTCAACTCGAGTGCGAACCGAAGTTCGAAATCTTCCACCTGTCTAATCCTCCTCTCCGATTCAACTTCCCAGTTTGTTTGACGCGGAGATGGAAGATAATTTCTAGTTGGAACTGGAGGGGATACTGATAAGCTTGTGCCCGGCAGGGGTTTGCTCCACGCGTTTGGCTGTTTTCCTTGCTTCAAGGGAGCGGCCTGAGGGGAGGTTCGACCCAGTGTTGATAGAGAATAGAACTGAGACGGGGAAGATGACGGGCTTCCTTGGGCCGGCACTGAAGGCGAGTCGGGCGAGCTACGGGTAACCCTCCAGCCTCCATGGGTTCGGGATAGAAGCGAGGCGAGACTTGCACCTTTATGTTCGAGCGCGAAGGTGACGCTAATGGCACAAGTTGTCCATGGGAGCTTGTACTGGAAGCAGACGTTGAAGGGCGTAAGAGCGGCGACGAATATTGCCGAACGGAAGACGAAGACAAGGACGATTGATCTGACCCCGATTGGCTCCCCGAACTTTCTTCAGTTTCAAATACCCCTTTTCCCGCACATGTTCGCCAATCTACTTTCAAGCCTGCACAACTCTTCATCTCGGCTCAACATGAGAGTGTATTCCACTGCTTCCCGTTCACTTAGACCGAGAGCATGAAGTTGCATCAGCTGTTCGCGCTCGGGGCCGAGCGACCGTCGCGAGGGAGAAGATACCTCTCCGAGATAGCTAGTCTCGGCAATGGCGTTTCTCAGTTCCGCTTGCTCTGCAGGACATGTGAATCGTTAGTCGCTGCATAGACCATTGCCCAGATACTTACTAAACCATTTTCCATGGCCGCCGTGTTTCCCTTTGCCCTTTACCTTCCGGGGATTTTTGCCACCTGAGCTAAAATGACCTGCGCCCCACGCTAATACCTTGCTGCCAACGCTTGCCACCAGAACATCTCCTGCGAGTTCGATCTGCTGGACGTCATTGTTCATTGTTCCGGTAAATGATCCCAGGGTTTCCAACGTGAGCATGTCGAGAACCACTATTGAGCCGCGAGAGGAGCCTGCAACAATGACGAAGGGGTTCATAGCTAGACTGGTCACATGGGCGTCCGAAAAGGCTCCGAGGTGCCGGGTAGCTGGCAACAGGTCGCTTGACAGCGAGGTGGTACTCCAATCATAAACACATATTTTTCCGAGCTGGGCGCCGGTAAGGACAAAACTTGGCACCGCGGGATCATTAGAAAACGCTGGTTGTATACAGCGAATGTTGCCGAATGACGGGTTTCCAAAAGGCTTTATATCCACTTGCTCGCTTAGCAAGTCCACAGAGCAGCGGTAAAACCGGGTCATGCTCCGATAGCAAGCAAGAATAGATAGCCTGGTAGGAGAGGAAACTTGCAGAAAAAGAGCTGACGTCTCCATCGGCTGTGGGACCGAATTAAGGTTTATGTCTGGTATCGGGAATGCGCTGGCGGGGATGCGTAACTTTTGGACGCCATGTGTGGGGGCGTCCGGAGAGCCGAGGGATGAGACGTCAAAACCCGACCAAATGATGACATCGCCACTTCTAGTTGCTGCGACGACGAGACCGCTTTCCAGATCTTCCGCAACTTTTGAGATCGCATCTACCTCTTGGCCCAATAAATGCCTTTCGGAAGTCCAGGCGCAACGAAAGGGGGTTACAGTCCAAACTTTGACCCGCCCGTCAGAGCCCGCGGTTACAAAGGCGTTGCCGTTGGCAGCCCAAGTCCCGTCTATTACGACACCTTGGTGTTCTTGTCGCACAGAGCTCGTAAGAATTTGCGCTGGAGCTTGAGTTCCGCTCATCGTGCGAGGGTGGGATACGGCAATTACGCTACCGTCTTGCCTGCCCCAGAGAACTTTGGCGGTGGTTCCATCCGAAGCGAGGGCACATGCACTAATGTTGGGTATCAAATTGGTATTGGGAAGATCGTTTCCCAGACCAGGCGGTACGCCGGTTCCGTACAGGTAGCCCTTTAGAACTTTGTCCTTGAAAGGAAAAGAGCGAGCGACGGTAGCGTACTGGGTCGATGCGCTGAGGAGCGCATAGTCTGCCATCACATGAATGACTGATATTGGGGCGGGAAGCGGGTGATGGGATATCACAGTATACTGAGAACGCGACCACAGCCTACGACCCAGCGTATGAGCTTCCCGATGCGCGATAACCCAAGGCAAAGAATGACACTCACCCTCTAATGATGTGACGACGTACGAATTCGCTTCTCCACGTCTTTTGCGTCAATCTGAACGTGAGGGGCCTGGCGTCATTCAAGGCGTTCTCCGGCGATACGCCTAAGAATTGGCAGACGAAGGCACGACGCCAAGTGTTATCGTCGCTGACATGTTCATAAAGTTTCCGGTTTGTCTGCGCGAGAGAGCAGAGGGATACTGGGTCGAGGAAAGATGTGATATGGGTGAGAGACTCTGCGGGAAGCAGGAGCAAAGGGGAAGAGTATTGGCCATGTTGAGCTGATTGTGCTGATTGACGGGAAGTACGGTTGTTTATGCGAGAGATGTCTTTCTGGAAAGTTCTCTTGGGGCCTTTGGGCATAAAATGGGCGAGCTTTGTACTGAGGGTTGTTGCACGCAGAAAACTACGTGCGGTCTGGAAACACTGTGGCTGTGGTGAGAGTCGTCGTCGTCGTCGTCGTCGTCGCTGGGGTCATCAAACCGGCCACGTGATTCGACTGACTTGACTCGGCCGTGGCCAAACGCGAGTTGGACACAACACCGATGGACGTCAACTTTCGGAAAATCGACATCGATGCTTATGACGAAGACGTTCTGCTGGAGACAGAACTTTACGATCCTGACCCTCGTGATCCCCAACGAGTCATCGAGGACGCGAAAGCAAAGGCGGCTTCCGTAAGAACCTCACTTGCCAAGTGAGTTACCGTTCATATTCGCCCTGTCAACTTATCATGACCATCGTGTCAGAGGTGACATCCAGGGTGCCTTGTCACCATTCTCGATAACCCTCCTTACGGACTCAATGTGGAAGAAGCCAAGGTGACGATCGAACGAACCCGGGATTTTCCTCCTCTGACCCTTCCTCAGACTGTAACGCTACAGACAGTCGTCACAGTCCTGAACAGCACAAAGTCGACAGACATCCCGAATGTAGTCAGATCCCTTCCCCCAGAGGCACAGGATACTCTAATGAAGTACTTATACAAGGGCATGGGTATGCCAGGATGGGGAGACGTCAGTGGCAGCGTCCTCCTGGTTGGCACGAGAAGGTGGGTCCGATACCCGACCCATTCCTTCTGGTCTTTCCCCTAACCCCAACTTTAGTTGACAGAAGTTGCGGGAACCGGTTGTATCGTAAGAGCCATGACCGACCGCCGGTTGGCATGATCACTGAAGGCCGGTACGATAATTTGAACGAAAGAAGCTTTTACCCACTACGATGTGTAATGCATAACTACAACGCCGGTAATAGAAAGTCATCTACGGGGCATCGCTCTGGGGTGCCTATCCAGCTCGTCCGCGCTTCCATTACCTCAACCATTGTTCCCTAATCGACTGGATAGCGCCTTCCCCCTTGCTGGGGCATCGTATGCAAGCCTTAGGCACCTCACACCTCTCCCTGTGTTTCCACGTGTAATTTGCGTAAAGGGCAGTGCAACGGCTACGTGACAAAGTGTCACCGACAAGGGTGAGGTGAAGAGAACACGTGTAGGGTGGCCACGACGCTGAACCCCTCCTTCCTCCCCTGTTCCACGGCTCAGCACACACCCGGAGCCCAGATTTCTCTCGAGGCGATTGACCCACTGATCCGGATCTAATTTGCGTGAAGGCCTCACGCCACTGCCGTGAGGCGTTCTTGAGACGTACTTAAGAACCAGCAAAAATGGGGGAAGAAACTCGACAACATCCCACGACAAATCCAACACACACTTTCTGCATCCCGCGCGCCATCCCCCTATCCCGCTATGCTTGACGCGTTCAAACCAAAAGAATTCGACCTCGAGCCCGTCCTCGAAGCGTGGAAGAACCCACCACGTTTTTTCGGCAACCCCAAGAAGGATCCCCCAGTGGACACATGGCTTGATCAAGTGAAGGAGGGCTGTCTCGAGCGCAAGATCCCGAAGGAGTGCTGGCACAAAGTCGGCCAACACTTTCTCGCGGACAAGGCCCGAAAACGCCTGAATGAGCTCCAGGAGGTCCTGCGAAACCTCCACGGTGGAAATTATCGATGGGACTGGAAGAGGTTCAAGATCGCCATGAGGAACATGGGTTGTGCGTCCCCCATTCCCACGCTTTTTCTCTTTCGATTGATTGTTTCTCCCAATAGGGGACATCGATGACAAGAAGACGGAGTCCGTCAAAGTCCAGACCAAATCCTCAGGTTTATGGAGGATAATTGGACGAGAGAAGGAAACGGTGAAAGAAGAGGCTGTCGAGGCGAAACCAAATGAAGGGAAGAAAAAGCCCACCCCCATGCGCAGGGCGACGGTCGGCGAGAGTAGTAGCCCTGTGACCGACAAGTCCCACTCTGAGGCCGAGAAACCCGCGCCGAAAAGACGGGCTACGTGGCTCACTCGCTCACCTCGAACTCCTCCCTGACGTCCACGGCGACGGTCGAGACCGAAAAAGAACTTGTCAAAGCTGACCCCGTGAATTCCTCGGGCTTTTGGAAACTGCACCTCCCGTCCACCTCTTCCAATAATGCTTCCACCATCACCTCTTCCAACAATGCTTCCACCACCACCACCTCCACCTCCACCACTTCAACCTCGACTGCCGTCGTTCCCGTTCCTCCAGGCCCGCAACCGCAAGGCGAATGTATGTCACCCTTACCCTGCCGCGCATCTCCATCTTCTTCACATACTCACAACCCCATTTCCATTTCCTGACGTTCGGTTTTCTTTCGGTTCTTCTCTTATCGCCATGCTCGCGCCATGGCACGCGCACAGTGACTACCACGACGGTCGCCCAAGCGCCCATCTGGCTGCTCAACGCCTGCAACGCGCTCGACTTCCTCACGACCGAGCACCCCAAGGTGATGACGACCCTCTCCGCCGTGCTGATCACCGTCGGCAGCCTCCCCGCGCTCCCGGCATCACCGCCGGCGCCGGCGGCGCGATCTTCGCCTCGCACGCCGTCCAGGCCGCCGGGGCGATCGCCGTCGGCGTCGGCCAGTGGCTCAAGTCGGCGCAGGACTCGGCCACCGCCAAGGCTGCGGCGGACGGGCAGCCGGGCGGACAGGCGACGGCGACGGTCGTCGAGGGTGATTATGTCACCGTTTCGCGAGGATGAAGCGTGGTGCGCACTCAAGGGCCAGTCATCATGATCGATGAAGCGGAGACGCGGAGACGCTGGGGGCGCCGGCGCCGGCGGCAAGAGCCCGTGACGTAGCTGTCCCCGTCCTTCCTTCATCTGCCTTCGTCTGGCTGGGGCCACTCCTTCTCGACAAGGTGCTATGAATTGGTCTTGCGGCCCATTGGCGACTTCTGGGACAGAGACACACGCCAGTCCAACCCACGGCGACAGTGTATTTTATTTATTTTGTTTTTGATCGTGGCGGAACTGAAACGCTTGTACTATACCTCAAACGCTAGTTATGTGAAGGTACGCAGACAGACTCGAAGTGCAAGATACTAGTCGTAGTTAGTTTATTGTTTTCGTGTGCTGCATCGGGTCTAGTGGAAGAATAAACCGTTGATGGAATAACATATTGCTGTGCAAACACGGGGCTGGGGGGATGACTGCCTGCGTGCGATCGCATGTACGGACCCTGAGGACGATGAATTATGGTATGGGGTTAGTGTCTTTCAGAGCACACGTTCTGCGAACCCCACATTGATCGGATCGGGCTTGCCCTGAGTTCAGGTACGGCCCGGACACCAGCAATCGGGCCGAGCGGGTATTATGCCGGGCACAGAGACACGGCCACTCATCGCCCAGTTAGTACTCATGTGTACATCCCCATTAATCATAAGGTCTCTATCCCGGATCTACTAGTCTAGCAAGCAGCTCGACGAATCGCGCTCAGGCTCGTCTGAAACACACAGCACTTTACGATAAAGTTCTGCAGGACTCGGACCGGCTATTCGATCGTTCGCCGCGTGAACTTGTTCTGTCGGTCGGATCTTCTGACTAACGCGGATTGTAATTTGTATACTAGTATGACTTTTATATCTGTCGATTTTTCCTATTAATTTAATAAAAATTTATTCTCTTTTGGATCCGGTTTGTGCTGCCCCGTGCGTGGCATTATGCATTTCATCCATGCACCACCTTCCAGCTGCTCCATATTATCTGGTAGTCAGTTGATCAGCCATCGCCATGAGGGAAGTGACATTTGTACATGCTGTGAGACTGAGCGTCAGCCCTTGGAATGGCTGGCTCGAGTACAGGCGCAAGAAATGGGAAAACTCCGATTGGCTACGGGTGAATTCGGGCTCACCCGGAGATGTGTGGAACACATTCACTCATCATCACTTTCTTTCAGCCCGGCTACTTTCCCTTCTTGGCTACTTCTTTTGATAGCAATGCCTTACACTCCTGGTCAGTAAGGCGAATCTTAAAACGTTCGGAAGGCTGTCCTTACGCCCTATTGTAGGTGACGCTAAGAACGGTGCTCAGCTCTTCAAGACGCGCTGTGCCCAGTGCCACACAGTGGAGGAAAATGGGCCGAATAAAACTGGTCCCAACCTTTTCGGGTACGCCATCATAATTCATTCTGTCATGTGCGTGCTAATGCTCGTGACGTGGCAAGCGTAATCGGTCGGCATACTGGTCAGGCCAAGAATTTCAAATACACCGAGGCGAACCAGAAAAAAGGCATTGTATGGAGTGAGGAGACACTTTTTGACTACCTCGCGAATCCCAAAAAGTATGCCCCACATTGGAACGCGTTGTAAATCGCTGATGCGCGCGCACAGTACATCCAGGTACGACCATGGCCTTTGCTGGTTTCAAGAAGGAGAAGGATCGCAATGACATTATTGCCTATCTCAAAGAGGCAGTATGTTACTTTCACGCCTCACGCTCCCCACCATCGACTGACATTTCCTCGCGCAGACTGCATAGGCTGTCGGGACTTTAGTATTATTAGATGCCACCGACTATATGTCTCCCACCACTCACTTACTATGAATATTACTAGACGAAGGCCGTGCTTCGCACGGCTGGATATTAGATTTCAAAGAATAAATATTTCATTTAAATTTTGTTTTGGAGTGCTGTAAGGTGAGCTGTGCAGCCGACTCGATCCCCACGTCGACACCTCTCACTGCCTCCTGCCTCGCTCGACCGTTATCGCCTCGTTCCCGCGCCCATATCCCTTTCATCACCCTTGTCCTCGACCGCACGCCACAGCTCCCTCGACGCCCACTCGCTCATCAAAGGGCCTCGCCTCAGCCCCGCGGCCATGCTTGTGCCTTCGCGCCGACTCGCTGGACCACCCCTGCTAGACTCGTCTCTTCGCGTTTTGGTTTCGCCTCGGGTATCGTGATTCTTTTGCTCAGATCTCCCCTTAGATTGATTCTCGCCTCACGTCCCTTTCATCCTCACCCTTGATACAGCTAGATCTCTCCTTTCTGCCTTTGAACAGATGTGGAATGTCTTTCACCTTAGATAACGACGGTACCCCTTACTGACCGGACTACCACTAAAAGCTTACTTACAGTACGCGACTCAAAAAGATACTTTAGGGCCACACATCCTCGCAAGATTTTATAAGACCGGAAACACAGGTGTTTATTTTGAGTGTGTGATGTAAATATGGGATGGAATTACACAACCACACGTACGGGGGTGTGGTGCAATATGAGTGAGTATTAAACCAGTAACGGCCACGCAACGTTGCAAGAAGTTCCATAAATTGCGCACCAAGAGTGGGCGCCGGCGGGGTGCGTTCCGCTACAGGTGCTTGTGGGAGTATGTGTGGCGCACGGAACGACGTAGCATGAATTGAACGGTTTTTGGATGGCAAACAGCGGTCACTGCACAAAAGCGTGTTTGCCGGCACGCGCTGCCATTTCCCAGTGTTGTGCTGGTTGTATAAGAGTGTTAGTCAGAACAACATGGCCAGAACGGACGCTCACTTCTGTGTCCAATGCCGTGCCAGTCTCTTGCCGGCCAAGAAAATGGAGATGTGTTAAGGTGGTGCGAGAGCGGGCGTGGGCGGGATGTCAAGTACGACGAAGGTGGTGAGCAGGATCTTGAGTATGATGGGTCCAGAGATGGTCACAGTCATTGGGAGGGGCAGGTGAATGCGAGCTTGTAATGCATGGGAGTGTTAGTCAGAACAACATGGGGAGAACCGAAGCTCACTTCTATGGATGAGCGGTACGACGAAGGTGGTGAGCAGGATCTGGAGTACGATGGGGCCAGAGACGGTCGCAGTGATCGGGAGGGGGAGGTGAATGCGATGCGAGCTCGTAGTGGACGGGTTCGACCTTTATAAAGATCAGACAGCTCAGACAGCGGATGGACTGTGAGAATGTCAGAGGAGGACGTGCAAGGAGCGGAATTTGCGTTCATCATGATAACATGCACAGAGGAAAAAGAAGAGAGGGAAAAGAGGAGAAAAAAGTGGCAAAGGAGGCCAGAAGTGAACGGCGGAAAAGAAAGGGTAGTCGGTGCACGCCTCAGGCTGAGTGGACAGTGGCCGTGCGCACGGAAAGAGGGGGCGACAGTGGAGGCGGGTTTGAAGTCGGAACCAGCGGAGGCGGGTCCGGAGCCATAGCAAAGGTCTTCTTCCTCATTCTCTCTCGTCAATTATGGACGACGCGGACGACGAGAAGAAGCCCTTCGATGCACTTGGAACTCAAAATGACGATGACTCACAGCCAGACCTGAACACATCATGCTCGAGTCTGGCCATGGTAGAGTCTGGCTTGTCAAGGTACACTCACTTTCTCCACTCCTGCTCATAGGGTCGACCTCACTCCACTTAGATCCCCAAATTCCTGATGGAACGTTGGTCCAAGTTTGATGCCGAGGGCGTCCAGCTAGCCAAGATCCGTATATATGACGTCGCACCGGGCGCGGCACCACGCATCGTTGTGCTGGTTCCGTCCGAGGACGGCGAGGACGACGACATATACGAGCTGGACATGGTCAACCAGGACGTACACAACCAGGTCGTCGTTGCGGAGCGCGCCAAGGCGCCGTCGGGCATCGGTCGCGCGCGTACGACGATCATGACGGGCAAAGTGAAGCACGAGTGTAATCTGCGTCCACGCATGACTGGGCGATACGAGCGTCGCCTCACAGAGCGTCGCCTCACAGAGCGCGGCGCCGCTGCCAACGAGAGGGCGGTGCGCGTGGGGTTGATGGACGGGGCACGCGCGGGGCGCGGAGGTGGGAAGATGCTCAGCAGTGGCATCACGTCTGCGGCGGGTTTCGCGGACCTCGCGGTGAGAGTTCCTTCCTTCCTTCCCCCTACTTGCTGATCACATCGCCTGCCCGGTCTTTTTCGTTTGTTTTACAGCGCACAAAAACCAAGACACCGAAAGGGCAGTACGAGCGCATGGCGCGCATGCCCCGCAACCAACTGCTCGACGCCCTCTTTGCGCTCTTCCGCGAGCGCGAACACTGGCCGATCAAGCTTCTGAGGGAGAGGACGCAGCAGCCGGAGGTGTATCTCAAGGAGGTGCTGTCCGAGATCGCGAGTCTGCATCGCAGCGGCGAGTTCAACGGCACCTGGGAGCTCATGCCGAGCTTTAAGGGCGATGGGGTGCATTCGGGTTATGCTCCACATGCGTCTACATGAGCTGACTTTTCTTTTCTTTTTTTCTGAGAAGATCAAGGCGGAGGGCATGTCGCAATTGTATGCATCCCAGCCCTCAAATGCGGATGTCGACATGGACGACTACGATGAAGAAGAGGATGATGATGATGACGACATGGAGGAGGTCGTGGAGTAGGACTCCGAGTCGAGCCTCATCTCGTCTCATACACGCATCTCATATCACGCCAATTTCGTTTGTATCATCGTTATCAAATTCACACAAACTCTGGTGTCGACGATCGGAGCACCGCCGCCATTCCGTCGCAAAAAGTGAGCCGCTGCAACTTATTTTTCTTGAGGGTTGATGGCAACGTCTTGGCACACAGGATTTCGGCTTAAGAACGAGTATAATCCCGTCTGAATTGTAATCACGGCGTCTACGGTATCATTCGCTATATTTAACACCGGGAAGCGGAAGAGACGGCCTAGCATAAACACCGGAATCTCGAGAGGACGGAGTGACCAACTCGGAGTCAGATTCTCTCAGATAATGGAGTCGTCTCCCTGACTAGTCTGACTAGTAAGGAGCATAAACGACGACAGCGAAACGTCATCCTGTTCATCAGCATTTCTGCATAAAACTTTTTTTCACTTATACCAGCTCGGTCGAGCTCGACCGAGGAAAAAGGGTAAAAAAAGGTATTAAAAAAGTAGAAAAGGTGAAAAGGAACCTGTAGTCCAAAAAAAAGTTGATTGGCAAACTAATTTTCAGGAGGAGAGAATTACAATAAAACCCTCTTCTTTTAACAAAAGTTCACAAGTCAAAAAGTTTTTGCCTATTTTCCTGATGTTGTACCTGTTGCATATGCCTACCGCTCGAAGGTGGCGAGCGTGTCCAGCAGTCCAGCGAACCATGTTGAGTCGTATGGAATCTAGATGTCAAGGCCGTCAGTTGTGCGAAGGGAGGAGAGTAGAGGAACGAGACAAACCTAAATGACGAGTCCACGAGTCCAAGCCCTAGATGTCAAGGTCATTAGTTGCTATTAGTGCGCCTTTTATATTCATATCAATTCCTATCAATAGTTCGACCACATTCTATACTAATCTACCTGATTGGCTCGATTTCTCGCTGGGGATGATGAATTATCGTATGGGGTTAGTGTCTTTCAGAGCACGTTCTGCGAACCCCACATTGATCGGATCGGGCTTGCAGGTACGGCCCGGACACCAGCAATCGGGCCGAGCGGGTATTATGTCGGGCACAGAGACACGGCCACTCATCGCCAAGTTAGTACTCATGTGTACATCCCCATTAATCATAAGGTCTCTATCCCGGATCTACTAGTCTAGCAAGAAGCTCGACGGATCGCGCTCAGGCTCGTCTGAAACACACAGCACTTTACGATAAAGTTCTGCAGGACTCGGACCGGCTATTCGATCGTTCGCCGCAATGTGACCCGGATCACTTGCTTGTTCTGTCGGTCTGTTGTGGGCCACCTTCAAGTCGGCGACTTCTTGCCCCGCCACATCGGCAGTACTCCAGTAAACCTATCTCCGAGGGGTGTTCAAAAAATGACGCCATACGACATGTGATAGTACCCGACGTGATGGAGAGATTGGGCAACGCAGCAAAAAAATTATGAGAACGCTTCATTTTCGAGTGCTTGACATAATTAATACTAACACTCATACGCTCACTCATGCAGTCAGACGTTTCCAATCGGTATTATGTACTAATTACTGCGCAGCTCGTGATTTGTACATGCATGACTATGACAGGCCCACTGACGGCCGTGTTCATCGTTCCTTGGCACTCAATACAAGCATCTTACTTACCTTTGAGACTTCATCGCGCCCAGAAATATTAAAAAATTTATCCCTGCGTTTGCGTTTGGCGTGATCCGAGTCGGCGTGCTTCGATTGACACGACATGCCATGATTATAGTACTGTCAAGACACACTGACACACCGACCGACTACTAATAGTACTGTAATACTGTATCATACAGCATTACTACTGTATACTGCCGCGGCACCCGGTGCACCGCGCGTCCAAAGTCCGAGGCCGTTTCGTTCGAAACTGAAGCCGCTCCGCTCACTCGCCCAGAAGACTGGCTTGGCACGCAAAATAAAAAAAATAGACGAGAGAACGAAAGAATGGAACGCAGAATCGCCTGTGCCCTTCTTCACTTCCCACTGGGTTTACCGCGCGTTTCGCGGGCGTGCCAGTGATTTTAAACGACGAAGAAACAGAACGAGCCTGAGCACTACTTAGTACTGGCAGTCAGTCCACCAAGCGACCCCGACATTCGGATGAACAGATAAGCACTCTTTTTACCCGGTAGGGACGGACTCGCCGGAGGTCAAGGTGAGCATGAGCATGTAATCGAATCAAGGACAAGGAAAGCGAAGCGCTCTCGGGCCTTTTGCCAAGTGCTCGACAAAGAAATGCAAAGCACGCGGCACGCGGCATCAACTGCTCACATCTACGGGGGGTAAAAATTTATAATACACACCACACACCAGCAACTTTGAACACGTACACGTACACGTACACGTACACCCTTAACCCGTGCGCCGCCAAGCAGCGCCAGTCACTGCCAGTCCCTCCGCACGTCCGGACCCGAAGCGGGTTCCGTTCCCAGCCCTCCTGCTCCTGACTCACCAAGCAAAAAACGGAGGGGCGCGGGGGGTCAATCGGTGGTTGGTCCAGAAGCTGCACACCATTCTAATGTCGCTCACCGATTTCGAGCGACGTGAACACGAAAATGGCCGTTCCCACTCGGCCGGCCGGCGTCATCTCTGACCAACCAGTTAGTAATCTAATCCGATCCGATCCGGGAGAGCGTCTGCCAGTGTGAAGTGAATCAAGAATATCGGAATCGATTGGGGGGACGATGATGGCGATGATGCGATGACGATGATGATAATGATGATGTCAATAGTATGTGATCATTATTAGGACCAAAACTTGATCGTTGGGTGCGCACTAACCCCATCGCCCCAACGCATCCATAAGTTACTTCACGGATGCCACGCTTTGACTTACATCGAGCTTCACGGCGTCGCTCGTGGAAGGCGCTGGTGCCGGAAGCAGGTGGTCGTCGGCTACTGGTGGATTAGTATCACTTGAGTTTTTTGTGAAGCCAGCTTGTTCAATCCAAAGTTCCAAAGTCTACTCAAGGCAGGCACTTGGGATACGGACCACAAGCTTATGTAACACCATCTTGAATTCCTCACTCACACCAGTCGAAATACATTTGTGAAGGCTCATAGATTGTATCATACACTACACTTGCAATTCTCATAGTCATAGGTGCATTTACTCTCAGCCGGTCGAAAGAATAGAAAAATGGGAGTGAGAGTGTCAATGAGTTGACGAATTAAAGGCGTGCTGGATAAGTCCGGCATGCTGCGATGATCTAGGCTTGATGTCACACGAGAAGGGCACTGGGTGACTACGACCCTTCATGAGAAGACAAGACTGTGAGAGAGATGCAGTGTGCACGCACCGAACAAAGCCCGATATGAACTGGACCGGAGGAACGACCTTTTCTCCTAATTCGTTGCGAGAGACGGGTGCCTGAAAGGCAGCAAGGATGCACGCCGAAACTAGCCACACGTTTGCATCCGCAAAGGTCTTTCCGGGACATTCCCTGGAGGACGATGACGATGGGCTCAGGTGGACGAACAAAAGCAAATGAGGTACGGAACTTGCCTCCGCCCAAATCCGAAAATGATGTCCCTTGGGTCCGCCGGGTCCGCTTCCGTCCCTTTCTGGTTCATGAAACGCTCAGGATTAAACGAGTCTGGTTCCGGATACATCTCCTCGTCTCGAGTCATCGCCCTGTGTCAGATGATATTAGCTAAGATCGGTAGATGGGCCGAGGTTTCCGCTGACCAGACGTTCGGAATTATCATAGTGTCGGCAGGAATATCATACCCTCTATACTGGTCATGTTTCATCGATCGATGAGGTACAGCTGCGCGATTGGATAAGCCATCCAAATTCGAATCATTGATGTGCATTACGGACCGAGAGGGACGGGGCAGTGCCAACTTCACATGGTCCTAAACATGAGATACGGCGCAACACAGGGACGGGGAGAGTCATACCGATAGACTTCCTTGACTACATTTTCAACATAGGGAAGGGAGCTTCTGTCTTGGAAGTCTGGAAGACGGTCGGATCCAACAACGCGATCAATCTCCGCTTGTGCCTTCGCGAACACCTCAGGGTGTAATATCATGGCCAAAAAGAATGCGGAAATTGTTGCGGTCGTCTTGAGGACACGAAATTCAGCGCTCAGCGCTCAGAAAGGGCGTTGCACCCTATGACGAGCTGCACCCACCGTATCAGCCGCAGCTGATCGAAAATTAGAAGCGTGTGAAGTGTGAGCGTCTACAGCACGATAAACAAGAGGGAAAACGAGCACCTCCGTACAAGACTCCTGCTACGCCCTTGATATCCTCTTCGTCATGGACAGGGGACTTTCCCGCAGCTAAATTGTCCAAGATAAGACTGGACGTGAGAGACGGTACGGCAGTGCCGGCCGCCTTGACAAGCATGAGTTGGATGAGTTGGATGCGGGTTTGAAGGAGAACCGTCGCTGACCATTGCTTTCCGTACCATCTCGTACGGCGTATCGTGCATATTGCGAACCTTGATCCGAGTCCGGAGAGCATGTCGCTTAAAGCCAGCTCCTGGCATCCACGTAGGTATGTGTTTGACTAGACGGAAAGTTTATCAGGGAACACTTGCGATTCCAAAAATATCGCCAGACCAACACATACGAGCAGGGAAGAAGTCGACGAGAACTGAGCCTGGACTGCCACTAACCACGGTATCGGTTCCGGCCTCTTCTGCCAAGCGTACATACAACTCATCAGTCGAGCGGACAGTATGGCCGTAAGCAATCTTCATGATAACCCCTGCGGCAAACCTTTTTCTGTAAAAGGGTGTGATATACGCGACGCGAGGGAGTCACTCTACCTGCGGATGTGTCGGAGAAAAGCGTCGGGGGTTTCGAGAAGACCAAGCAAGAAGACATAGGCCTCGCCGCGCTGGATTGGGCGGAAAGAATGGATGCCTCTGGTGAAGTGGTCCAGTATCAAACGACGATGTTTGCGAAATCGAGGGCCATACGGCAGCTGGGGAAGGGATGGATTCCAGCCCATCCTACAGGAACTGTCAGTGAGGACGGAACTGGAGGTGGAATCAGAGCATCTGAATCACAATTCGACTTGAAGAACAAAGCGGGGGCGACAAGAATAGTTGACGCTGCGCTTTTCCATGAGATCCCGGGCGGCTTTGAGGGTATTGAGCACGATCATGGGACGTCCAAAGACCTTAAAATATACGACGTCGCCTATTGCGCTGATTCAGATACTCAAAGGTGAGTGGGGAGAGGCGAAGACAATACCAAAGACGGTCCCCCATTCGGTGAAACGCTGTTCCTGGCAAGAGAGAGATATCTGGCGAAGGTTGCCTATGAAGGGGTCTGGCTTAGGGCCAGGTGGTAGGTTGAGGCGTCGAGCGGAGAGCCATCTGGAGAATAGTAGGGTACAGAGGCCGAGGAGTACGAGACCAGCGTTGGTAGACACGGAGCGTGAGATGACAGGGAGTAGCTCGAGAGTTGCCATATTTTTCTGTGGGGAGGAGGGACTGAAAGAAGGCTTCTGTCCGAGCTCATTTAAAGTCGGCTCGGGAGAAAGAAGGGCGGGATTTGCCTGTTGGGAGAGAAAGAAGTCCCCGAGGGAAAATGAAGATTCGGTCAGCAAACGGATGGCCTGGAATTCATCCATATGCTCAGTAGAAAATATACGGAGATATCATAACAGAAGCCACGAGGCGCGCAGACAGAACGGGGAGATCCTGATGCTATCATGGCGTAGTTCCTGGCCTCTTGACCGGTGACCGGCGAAGGGGTGTACTTGTGCGAACGCAGGGAAGGGGCGAGGGCCAACGATCGCGAAGACGCTGTCACGTGGCCCAATCCTCAGCACGTGTATCAACGCGTGTGCACCCCCCTTTGGCCTCCGAGATGAGCGCCATTTCGCCTTGCTTTCTCGCCCTTTCATCACCGTCAACGTACACGGTCAGAGCCCTTTCTTTGCATCCAAGCAAAAGAACAGGTCTCGGACCGTTACACCGATAACAATGAGCACAAGCCGGGAAGCTCTATTCATTTCCTGCATGATCAACGCGATCAAGGGCAAGTAGCCATCTCAGTCTTTCTTTACTTGTGTACATTGTTGGGAGGGCACTCGTAGTCTGTCAATGCCAATCTATGTGTGTGTCCTGACGGCAGTGTGAACAAGTTCAGTCCTTGCCACATCTGCGCCACTTTCGCCGCCCGTGAAAGGCAGATTTCTAATACTCCCTGCTGCTTATCTCGGGTGCTTTAGCCACGCGTGTGTAAAGTAGCCCAGGCGCAAGTTGCGCACAGCCCCTACCCGTCACAGCGAGGACCACAGCGGGTGAGTGGCGGGACCGGAAATCCCCCTATTGTACATGCCGGGCATAGTCATACGTCGCAGTTCCAGTGCCTGCCTTGGTGCGGCGGTGTTCCGAGGTGAATTCGGGAAGTGTGGCCAGCGAGAGAGTATAAAAGGCAGAGGCAGTGAAGCGATCAGACAGATAACCGGTCACAGAAGACAAAACCCGCCCACGCCGGCACTGGCACTCTCACTGGCACCGTCGAGAGGCCCAAGCCGCAGTCAGAGCACAGAGAACTAATAGCATAGCGCCCATCTTCGGATCAATTGTCAGTCCAGTCGTCCCACCCGCCTCTTATCCCATTATCTCAAGGTTGTGGCAGCATCATTCCCCATATAACTACCCTCCTCGTTTGCGCCCAAACAAACCATCCTAGGATACGATTTGACGCCCACCTCAAGTTTCCAACCACACGAATAGTGGATCGATGAACTCTCCCATTCTCGTTTGGATGCTATATCTGAACCGCGAGGTGACGACAGAGGTCGGTCTCCATTTTCCTTCACCGCCACACACTATTTTAATCTCTTTCTCACCTTTCGCTACCGTCCGTCAAGGAATACGAAAAGTGCTACGAGCTCGTTCACAACACCGTCCCCCATGCGAAAAACATTCCTTCAAACCCAAGCTCTGGCGAATCACTCCGTCCGCTGAGCTCCGTCTCGAATCACCGCCCCGTCAAATCCTGACGTTTTTCTTCGATTTACAGGCCAAATCATCGCTCAAATGATGCCACTCCTTATGATGCGACACCGTCGGATTCCTCGTGCTCGCTGGCGGGATCACAGTACGCACAACGGGAAACACTGGATAGAGCAGGTCCGTTCTCCGCCTCTCCTTCTCCGACTCCCCAAACCCACCTAATTCCCGCCTTTTTTTCAGATGCTGGACCATATCAATCCAGAACATCACCTTCGTTCAATGATTGGCTACCATCTCGCCTGGGAGAGTTCTCTCGTTGGCATGGTCATGGTACAGGGCAAACAGCGAGAGGTGGTCAACATCGGCCTGGGCGTCAAGCAGGTCGCCGTCGAGCCCCGCGATGTCACCGTCTCCACATACGTGGAGTCCCTCTCCCACAAAGTGTGTGCCACATGTTTTTTTTTTTACACCACGAGGCCTGCCCGTGCTGACCCACCGCCACCTCCCACCTACCCGCCTGTCCAGCTCACGGAGCTCGAAATATCGTTTTTAACTCCCAGCCTGGGCGACGAGGTCGTCCTCCGCCGGCTCTGTATCCTCCTAGCGCTCAAGTCGGCCTACATCAAAGCGATAGGCCAACCGATCGGCTTCGACTGGTCCCGCCTCGAGTTCAACATATCCGAGGAGACCTGCAGCGGCGACGGCCAGCCGCTCACCGGCTGGGAGTTCCGCCTGTACAAGGCCCACCTCGGCGTCCAGCGCCGCGGCATCCTCGTCGAGGAGAGCTACCAGTGCGTGACGGCCCACTTTCGCGGCACCCCGGACTCCAAGTTTGTCTGGCAAGACAACAACAAGGACCTCGAGTCCTGGGTCCAGTTTATCAACATCGATCAGATGACCAACGTCATACCCAAGCTCACCGACTGACTGGCCGACTGACTGGTAGCTTCGTCCATCCCCAACACGACAACATCTTCTCTTCTTTTTAACCCTTCACGCTGCCCACTCATCTCCCTCGCCCTCCCATATATAAGGCGCGCGGTTTTTGCAAAACCCGACTATCTATTTTCCGTGTTCGTGCTCGGTTCCGGTCCCGTGTTGTGCTCGATATACCTCATTCCCCGCTTCAACCTTCAATACTGGTCCTTAATTAATTGTTATCCCTCGATCTACGTGTGTTGCGCGCTTTCGATCTTGGCATCCCCCCATTCCATTCTGTGACACCCTTCCGTTCGGCATTAATATCGGACCCAAACCCAACCCGGGGGATGCACGTACGCCTCTTCTGTCCCGCCAACCTTGCAGTGCTCGCAGTCATTTTTTACTCGCTTCCCCCCCCCCCCCCCTATCATGACCTCATGCCAACGGGAGTAGTACTGGTATTATAGGATGATGTATGGCCCTAAGCGCCACGACTAGGTGTGTATGCAGCATAAACAGAGTATGTGCCAAAGATGGGAAAGGGAGATGTGCAAGGCGCTAGCGCGATCTCAACGCCCTACCCAAGAGAGAAGGAGCGGCCCGCCAAAACCCAAAAAGAAATTCACGCGACATCTATCCAATCGCTTAAATTTCGCCCCTCACACCTTGAGCGTCTCCTCCCTCCGCTTGCGCAATGCGCCCTCGTACGTCTTGCACACCCACTTGACGTACGCAAGACCGCGGAGGTCCCCTGCCGCGACGAGCCGATGGTGCAGCACCTCGACGTCCGCGAACGTCAGCAGTGGCGGCACCAGGTCGTCCTGCTCGTCCAGCGCGGTCGTGAGCCGCACGAGCGGGCGGTCCCTGCCAGCGAGCGATACGCGCATCGCGCGCATGTCCGGTCGTCCTCGTCCTCGTCCTTGTGCTGTCCGCGGCGACGATGACTCGCGCACGGCAGAGGGTGGATAGCGCGCGGCAAAAGCGCGCAGGCATGCCAATGCCTCATCCACACGGCCCGTCCTGTCAAAACAAAACAAAAAAGATAAGATATCAGAAAGA
Source organism: Russula dissimulans (assembly GCA_022376545.1). NCBI lineage: Eukaryota > Fungi > Basidiomycota > Agaricomycetes > Russulales > Russulaceae > Russula > Russula dissimulans. Next base: position 242,174 of record WTXJ01000008.1, read on the forward strand.
CATCCGCACAACGACAATAAGAGAACAACAATTAACGCCGCCATCACCATGCGTGATGGGGTCACAAGGACCGCATGTGAGAAGTGAGAGGGACGGGGTTTGTGTTAATGTCAAAAAATGGAGCAACGGAGATAAGGGGTGCCGAAAGGGGGGTGAAAGTGAGGGCGTAGGCGGCAGATGGAAGCAACGAAGGGAATGAAGAACGAATTGGGACAAAACGGTGACAAAACGGAGAGAAGTGAATTGAATGATTGAGCGGGGCGTTACTTACAAGGCAAGGACTCGGATCCGCGCCGAATGTGCGCGCTGCACGTACCGTGCGCCACTGTTCCTTTCGCCTACCAGAGTTGGCATCTGCGTCCTCGCATTCTCAAGCGCAGTCCACTCGTTCCACACCTCCTCCGCAAAGCCATGCAGATACGCACGCTCGGCGCCACGCCGCGCGGCCGCGCAGCGCTCGAGCGCTTCGACGAGCGCCCGTGCGTCCTTCGCCAAACCATGCTCCGCAAAAATCGCGCGGAACATCGCATGGGCTGTCTCGAGCGGCGCGTGCGCGTAAAATACCGAGAGGTACGCGGCGAGTAGGCGCGGGGTGACGTGGACGTCCGGGAGAGCGGGCAGGTTTGGCGTACCCAAAGGAGAATCTGTCGCGGGTGGTGATGGCGATAGGCGAGCGATACGAGAGAAGAGGGCGCGCGCTTCGCCGATCACCTCGGATCGGCTCTGAGGGGGAAGATGTGCGAAGCTGGGCTCTTGGGAGGCTTCAACAGGTGGCGACAGTTCGCGGTCTTCACTCGCAGATGACTCGACCGGTTCCGCTGGCTTAGCTGATACAGGCGTATCTGCGTCAACCTTATTTTGGGTTTGGGTAGCCAGGGGGGCCATGGAGCGCCTGAAAGGAGGCTTGTACGCCGCGTACGAGTGAAAAACGTGCGTCATGATCCGCTCATCAACGACGACGTCCCTGCTATCTGATTTTGTTCGCGCCGCCTTGACCATTTCGGCAAGTATCCAGCGCACGCGACCCAGGTCGCCGATGCGCTTCGCACCTTCCAGCAAGGCACGAAATGTATGTGAATCGGGGCGGAACGCGCCCCGTCCGCGCGCATCTCGGTGAGCATCAAGCATTTCCTTTGCCAGGCGGAATGCCTCGTTCACGTACACCTTCGAGCCTGAACGGGCACATGCGAGAATCGCTGCGGTGTAAGCACCGGCAGTGGGCGGAATTTCGCGATCGACGGTCATTTCGGTGAAGAGGTCGAGGGCGCGCTCGGGCTCGGCAGGATTGGGTATCGCGCAAGCTTGAATCATTTGGGTGAAAAGGAGGGAGTCTGGATGGGGGTGCGCAACGTATCGCATGTGAGAGAAAAGATCCCAAGCCTGAGCATGCGCAAGTGAGGATGGAGTGTGAAAAAGAGCAGTGATGAGTCGCGAATACGTTGTCATGGGTGGTGGTCGACCAGCGTTTTCGTAGGAATGGAGAAGGAATAGGGCACTCTCAGGAATTGTACCGGGTGGGACGCTCTTCTCGTGGGCTTTAATGTGTAAATGGCGTTGGCGGTCGGTGAGGGGACCTGAGACGAGTGGTTCGAAACAACAAGTCATTCGAACGCGTGAGGAACACACCTTTTACAAATTTCTGCAAGAACTCCTCCAGACCCAACACGTCTCCTCGCCTAGCAAACCACCCAAGGACATCGTTTGCGTGGTCTTCAACTAGCTGTATTCCTGATGCCTGTTGAGAAGTCAGTAATTCGTCTTTGCGGCGTAAGCTCGGTGACAAACCATCATGAGTTGAAGCGTCATTTTGACCGAGTGAAGATCGTCATGTGCAAGCTAGTAGGTATTCTACATTATCAAGGTGTCAATGCGAAGAACGCGCGCAGGTACGCACACAAACTCGAGTCAGGGACCTCCATTCATTGACTGACAGAATGGCCAGTGGTACATCACTCACAAGCGGGGAGTCTGGGCCAGAAGGTGCGAGTACATTTGAGGTACTGTGCAACCCTTGGATAATCGGAGTCAGCAGACTCAACGCGACATGATGAGGTAGTGACGGGGGGCTCTCATGAGCATGTGATTGCGTTTCAGGAGAGTATTGCAGAAAGGTCGGCTCAGCTCGTTGTTGTAGCGAAGCGGAGAACGTGTCGGGCAAAGCAGAAGGCAAGGGGGAGGGAGAGAGGCGAGACAAGATAGTCTCTACGGCTGCATTGTCGTGCTCCTCTATAGAGGGTTTGGCTGGCGAATGGGAGGCGACTTGAGATTTATCAGGAGGCAATGAAAGGAGGTCGTCGTAGAGGGCCAATAGTTCTTCTTCACTATAGGTTTGGCCTGGTGGTACTCCCTTGCGTAGACATGAGGAAGGCCGCGTGACGAGATAATTTTTCATACCTCATTCTGGGCAGGGACAGCCAGTGCCTCTACTCGACGAGCCAGTTCATTGGGAGAGGGACCTAAGGCTGTCAATGCCTGTCGTCTTGTCTGGATTGTGCTGCAAACAAAGTCACATGAGGAAAATGGGATATTCTTCTTGAACACATACTGGAGTGGTTCAGGGACAGCGAATAGGGAACGAGAGACGAAAGCTGGGTGTTGCAGCCACCTCTGGGGTGGATGTATGCGTATGGGTACGAGACGAGCCCTTGGGGGCATTCTTAGAAAGATTATTCACGTGTGAGGGATATAAGGTGATTGATCGGATCCGGCCATTTCCCGCCCCCAACGGTATAAGTATAAGATCTGCTCAATCACCGCGTTATCGTTTTTCTCATCCTCTTTCCTCCCTTTCTCTAGGCTCGCAATGGTCAAGGCTGTCGTTCTCGGCGCTGCTGGTGAGTTCTTCTCCAGCCTCGCCAACGTCCCACGATCAACTTAGGTCCAAGGTGGAATTGGTCAGCCTTTGGCCCTCCTCCTCAAGACAAACCCCTTGGTTACCGAGGTCATTGGATCTCTCAATGACGTGGCATTACAAACCTACTAAAGCGCCAACGTCTTCCAGCTTGGCCTCTATGATATCGTGAACACCCCCGGCGTTGCGGCCGACCTCTCTCACATCGCAACTCCAGCCAAGGTTGAGGGTTACCTACCTAAGGATGATGGCCTTGCCAAGACTCTGAAGGGTGCTGACATTGTCATTATCCCTGCCGGTGTGCCCCGCAAACCAGGAGTGCGTGCCACTTAACCCTTTGTGACAACTGACGCTGAGTAACCTTTCAGATGACTCGGTAGGTTCAGTCGGTCGATCTAATATGCTATGCAATTGCAGCTGACAAATCGAAATAAAAAGCGATGACCTATTCAAGGTCAGCACAATTAGCGCTAGCTGCAGAGAAAAGAACTGACCATCAGTAGATCAATGCTGGCATCGTTCATGATTTGGCCCAAGGGATTGCTACCACAGCGCCTAACGCCTTTGTTCTCGTCATTTCCAACCCGGTCAATTCTACCGTGCCCATCGTCGCCGAGGTCTATAAGAAAAAAGGCATATTCAACCCTAGGCGGTGTGTCTTTTGCGAACCGAGAAGATCGGTGCTGATCATCGCATAGAGTGTTCGGTGTAACGACTTTGGACGTCGTTCGGGCGTCAACTTTCGTCGCCGGGACTATTGGTGGCCCCTCCCGTTCGACTGAAATCAAGGTTCCAGTTGTTGGAGGCCACTCTGGTGTCACCGTGTGTTGATTGATTCCTTTCGCATTCCATGTCATCTTGCTGATGCGCATATCACAGATTGTGCCCCTCCTTTCCCAATCTTCCCATCCGCTGCCCGCTTCTCTTGACACAGAAAAGTTGGAGGCGCTCTACAAACGCATCCAGTTCGGCGGTGACGAAGTTGTCAAGGCCAAAGACGGCACCGGGTCCGCAACGCTCTCGATGGCATACGCTGGTGCAGAGTTTGCAACCAAGGTTATCAAGGCCCTCGCTGGAGAGAAGGGTCTCGTCGCTCCCAGTTATGTCCACCTCGACGCAGACAAGGAAGGAGGCGCCGCATTGAAGAAAGAGATTGGCAAAGACCTGGACTACTTCTCAGCGAACGTCCACATTGGGGTGAATGAGTCCCGCTAGTTGAGATTAGAGGGCCACTTGTTGATTGATTCAATTCTGATAGCCCAACGGTGTCGAGAAGATTCTTCCCCTTGGCAAGCTGTCCGACTATGAGAGACAGCTCCTCGACGCCGCTGTCCCCGAACTGACGGCCAACATTGAGAAGGTTTGTTCTTCAACCAGCTTATCGCCCTTGACGCCGCAGGCTCATTTGCGATTAGGGTGCCACATTCCAGAGAGCGCCAGCTGCCAAAGTATAGAGATAGAGGCATGCGGAAAAACGGTGCGACGTGTAGTACTGTACACTTGTCCTAGTTATTATCAAAACAATTACAAATAAAAGTGGTGGCGCTGTAGTGCCTGACCTGAACACCGGAACGTCCGGACCTAGCAACCATCAACGGGGCCTATGGTCTTGCTTGTTTCTTCCCATTCCAAGATGGCGAAGTTTATCTGATGGAGGCCCACTTTCTCTGATTGCTCGCCACCTCCATATATAGTTGGTCCGCCGTGATGTCCGCCGGAACAAACGGCGCCCCTCGTTCTGACCTGCTTGCGCGTGTGTCAAGTCGTCTCGTTACATACGTTCGGGATCCATCGCCTTCCTTTTTGGTTCTACCACCCGGGCTGGATCTCTTTCTCACCTTATCATCTCCGTTCTCACAACCCCTTCGCTCTTTCTCTTTTCGTTTTTCTGATCTCGTAGACAGGCTTCTGCGAGGTATCTATATTCAAGGCATACACGACCATTTCCAGTGCCCCCCTCTTTTTTTTTCCGGGCTGGAATCGCTACTTTCGCAAGGTGATACGTGACGAGGCGTGTATTTTGATGTCGAGTGCGACCAGTAGCGAGGGTTTTTCTGGCGTCGCCGACGGGCTCGTACTCGCGACAGCAAGCCTGTCTCAATGCCTCAGAGATTGGCAGCTCGTTCTTGTGCGTGGTCCTGTCGCCTACCAGTACCTTAATGCGATACGGATATGGTGACTCTGTACTTACTGAGCTTTTAAAAAAAAATCTCTTTAGGATATAGCAGGTAAGACCGTGACCATTCCTATTTCTTCCGTATTGCGGTCGCGCATTCCCACTGTTTGGAACGTGGGTGCTGACATCTGTCGGTTTTCAACACGCTGGAATGATTAGTTGCAGGCGCGACTTTGATCGTAAGCCAGCGCATCATGCAACGCTTGTATAGATCGCTAATATATATATGATCGTCATTCATAGTTTTACGACTGGTTCTTGACAAGCAGCGACGAGGTGTGTACCCCACTTCTAGTTCACTCCGCCGGGGGGGTCTCGTTCGTTGACTCGATAAGTGGCTCATCGTTCTCCTCGAGGCAGTTTACTTTCCTCTGGCGAAGTGACGGAAATCCCTATATTCGCATACCGTTTTTTCTGGCACGATACTTGGCCCTCGTTTCTGCTATTGTTGGTCTCCTTATGGTGCGCGTGCCGCTGGTATGGTCCAAAGAAATCCCGCGCTGATGAGGGTGTAGCCGACCGTCACCCAGGCAAACATCGTAACGTGCCTCCGTGGCGTAGCTATCCTATCTTCGGAGTGTGAGAGCACATTCAGTACTAGATCCCCTCTACCTGCTGCTGACTACGTTGATCAATATCAAGTCATCCTTGCCGCGCGAACATGGGCAATATGGGAAAGGAGCCGCCCTGCGCTTATATTCCTGGTCGTTTTTGCAATAGTGCGGTCATGGCTCGTTGTCTCGTTTCATACCTCGACTTACCCGGATGGTTGGAGGCCTGTATATCACCAGTGATCGCAATAACTATATCTGATGTGGCGACGACTCGGACTGCTAGTGCGTGGTTCTGTTCCTCCCTCCTTTAGGTTGTGATTTGACGGGTCGCGCTAGGGCATACAGCTGTCCCGTTCGCTACTCAGAGTGGTCCGTGGAAATGTCCAGTGTTAACGAGTGACGTCGGGCATGTATGGGTGGTGGCGTATGTCCTCGTCACCGTTTTTGAGGCAGGTTCGTCCGATTCCATTTTTGCACTTTATCTGTCCGAATTGTGTCTGACGTCGAGTAGTTGTATTAGCCTTGACCCTGTACAAAGTTCTACAACTCTACAGACGAGCCCCGCAGCTCTCGATGTCAAAATTAGTGGACGTGATTTGGATCGATGGTACATCGTAAAGCGCCTTGATCCTCTGACTTTGTTGGACTGACGTTCGTGCTTGGCCAGGGATTATCTATTTCTTTTTCATGCTCCGTGAGCAGCTCTTGTCTCTTCTTGGGGCCGGTTATCGACTAGGTTGTGTGTAGTCCTTAGCATCCTAAACGTTGGATTGGTGCTTCAAATGTCGGTAAGTTTGGCCTTCATTCAAGTACCATAAAAACGTCCTAAACGATGGACGCGTCCTCGAAGTATCCACTGCTGCGGCATGGAGGCTCGCAGTAAGTCCTGACGTGAATCTCCCTAGCATCAGAGGTGTGCTGAAGACGTTCTATGTGCTCGCTCTATTATAGGATCCAGACGGTCTTTCATAGCGTCCTTGCCACGCGAATCGTGCTACATATTTCGACGACGGTGAAGCAGAACCGTGTTGATTTGGGATCTACTTCAGCACGGGGTCGGCCTCTGGCGACCGTGAACTTCCCAGCCTGAACGATTGATGTTCTGATCATTGTACCCGGAGAATTGTTGGCTAGGTTTGCACGCAAGATTACGAGGATTCTGAGTCGGAGGCAATAGGTAGCCTCGGTATCAATATTTTTAAAGTCTGTCCATCATAGTCAGCTGAGGCATCTCGCCGTGTTATGTTGTAATATCTGAAAAACTGTACATATGTTTATTTGCTGTTGCCCTGATCCCCGGGAATCGGCTCGTATGCCGGTCAATAGAGGAATCTTTCCGCTTACGTACATGTACATACCGTAGCGCTGCCGCTGTGCCGCATCGACTGCAAGATTTGATCCCCTTGTTGTGATATTACGTCTAATCCCTCTGTAGTGACGTTGCGTGTCCGATCCTTAGATTTCTGATCGAACTCGAGTATTGATACATCATTTCATCGTACACGGTCACCGTCCTCCAAGTCTAGGTCTTCACAAGCAACAAGTCTTAATGACCGTGACCAACTTCCGTGCAATGCAAAACTCGCAACAATCATTACGGCCCCGTGCTGGCCGAACCCGTTGAAAACCCAGCTCTGCTATGGGTCCCAGACCATGGCAGCCCGCGTCCCTCGCCTCGTCGACCTCGCATCACCTGCGCAATATCGCAAGAGCTACGCCTTGCCTTTTTCATCAACCATGTGTTATAATATTTAACCTGAAACAGTTACCGCCTCTCCTGATCATCAGGCCTCAGTTCAACTTGGCTTTGATATCAGCGCTATATCTCAGCCTTCTCAGGAGGGCCATCATATAAATTGAAGTAAGTGAACTTCTAGAACGCATCCAACCCCTGGCTCGTTGCCGTCCACTGCCACAGTCTCCAGGGAAAGAACTTACGTTGCAACGTACCCACAGGTAATTATCAAGGCGTCCCGGCGTGTCTGTGTTTTCTTCTCACGTTAAGATACACCCCATCGCCTCAGGGATTCAATCACTAGGCTGACTACCACTACCACTAGGGATCCCCGGCGGAACCCACGACTCGACCCACAGTCTTTTCGTCCCCAGGACCTCTTCCGTTCCTTCCTTCAAAGCCCTTGGAGTATTATACGAGCTTTCTATTGGCATACGCCACCGCCGCCAGAGCGCTCGAACTTTCTTCCTTGTTTTTCGACGCGATTCGATGTCAAGCACAATCGGTGGCCAGGACCTGCCCTCATCATTAGGGGACCCAGTTCGATGTCTGAGGATTTGGCGTCTCAACTCGGTGCGTAGTAGATGCCCAGTCTCGATCGCTTGGCTTATTGTTGCTTGCGCTTTCGTCTGGTCCTCGGTTTCCAGAATATAGTAGGTACGACTGTAGCCCCTCTTGTGCTGTAACTGTCCCTCGTTATGAGATGCTGACTATCGAATTCTGAAACAATTAGCTGCCAGCGCTGCCGTGATCGTATGTGGCGCGTTTGCATGATATGTACCCGCGAGATGACTAAATCGTTGATCCTAGTTCTACGACTGGTTTTTGACGAGTAGCGACGAGGTGCGCGCTTTCATCCGTGGCCACTGTTCCCGTTCGCTGACTAGAGGTTGATCTTGGGACAGGCGGCTTTTCTCTGGCGCAGGCGCAGGAGCCTCTTTGCTCGCATATTATTCGTATTGGCACGATATCCAGCAATTTTATGTTCCATTATGGATCTGCTTCCGGTGAGCTCTGCCAGTTCGAAAATCTGCTGACCCATAAATCCCAGCTGATGCTTTAAGTGTAGGCGACAAATAGGCTGAATGACGTTGCGACGATTCTGCGTTGCACGGCTGTCATCTCTTCAGAGGGTGAGCATGTGTGTACTCTACACGTGACTGCCGACCAATGTGGTGGAACCTGCCAGTCATCTTTGCGACAAGAACATGGGTCATTTGGGAGAAGAGCAGGCGGATATTCGCCTTTCTGTTTTTACAGTTCATCGTAGGTCTAATAGCGACCCTTTACGCTTGCCATGTCCAAACTGACTCGGTTGCAGCTAGGTGTAGTGATCGCTGCGAAAGTTCCGAGTGAAATTACTGCCGTTGGTTGTATGTTGTTCTGTTTCACCTTACAGGCGACAATCTGACGTCGGACCGGCGATCAGTGGCACCATCTGTTATTCAGAACACTTCGGACCTGCAACATTGTCAACTATTGATAAATGCCGTCACCCCTCTGTGGATTATCCCGTATATTGCCATAATTTTTGACCAAGCTGGTTCGTTCGATTCTTTGGGGAATTTGTCATGCCTGACACCCAGCAGTTATGTGTTCTTTGACATTGTACAAGGTCCTACAATACCATAGAAGAGTCCCCAAGCAATCTAGATCGAGGTTGCTGCACGTAATTTGGACGGATGGTTCGGGATTCTACCCTTTCCAAGTCCCTCTTTGACTGGCTGACCCCCGCTTTTGGTCAGGGGTCATGTATTTCATTTTCATGCTTTGTGAGGACTTCCTTCCTACATTCCTAGCTTGGTCTTTGAACAGGTTGCGTGTAGTTCTTGGTACCCTGAACACCCTACTGGTACTCGGTATCACGGTAAGTTTTTTTATCATTACAGAAACGGTTTCACTGACAACCTGTACTTGAAGGACTTACCACTGCGGGGTGGTATTTCACAGTGAGTTGGGATGAGGGTACCGTGACATCGCGAAAATCGTGATGCTGAAGGTGTACGTGCTTTTAGGCTGCAGACGGTCTTTCATAGCGTCCTCTCGACCCGGATTGCGTTACACACAGCCTCGGTGCTGAAGCAAGATATTGTTGATGAGCGGTCCACTTCAGTGCATTATCGGGCGTCGAGGAGGGTGGAGCAACGGGTGGAGTTGGCAGACGCAGCGGATGTTACAAGCGAAGAAATAGTCATACCTGAAGGCAAGGCTGATGTAGAAGCACAGAATCACTAGTCAAATTGTACCAACAAGCGATCCTCGGATGCGGTGAGATCGGCTTGAGGGCACCTCCGAGAGCGTCGCACCGCCCCAGAATATCCGATGTCCCGGGCGCCGATTCCACATTTGGGTTCGTTGCCCGAAGGGCTGTGTCGTATCTGCCCTCCTCTGTCAATGTCAACATGTTACAGTACCAATAACCACCGGCCTCCCCTGATTCGTCTATCAGGTTCCCCTGTTTTAAGACGAGAGGTGGGAGTCAATCCGATGAATCACCTTCGAGCTGCGCTCCCGCCTTCCGACTTACTCGCTACCTGCGTCCCGGCCCACCATCAGCACTCAAGCTGACCCATAGGTACTGAACCTGTCTACGGGATTACGCGCTTCCTGTAAACCAGACGGGTGTTGGATCCGCAGCGTCTTCTCTTCAACTGTATAGTTCGATGTCAAGTGGGATCAGGGGAGGGTCCGTCACGCTAGAAAACTTGATTGAATGCCTAGAACATTCGCGACTTGCCTCAGTACGTACCACGATACAGTGAACTGCGCGCGGGTAAAGTACTGATTGATATTCTCCTTTCTTTTCCCTCATAGAGTGTTGCAGGTAAGGCCGTTGTACCTCGGACTGCCCTTCGTCGTGAGATGCTGACGATTGATCTCCGGGACAATCAGTCGCAAGCGCGGCGCTAATCGTAAGTGTTGCTCTGTACAATGTATGCCTGCAACGTGGTTAAAGTTAAAACCCGCCCGTCCGCCCTGGCCATTGGATGCAGTTTTATGACTGGCTCTTGACATATGACGATGAGGTGCACGTTTTTTAGGTCCCTCTTAGCCCCCTTCGCTGACCAGGAATGTGTCCGAGGTAGTTGAGCTTTTTCTGGCGCCGAGGCAAGATCACATGTGGCCGTATTCTATTCGTATTGGCCCGATACCCTGGACTTGCATGTGCCATTGTTGGTTTGCTTCCGGTGCGCCGTCTTTCCTTCGAAACTCGACACAAAACCAGGCTGATAATGTTTGACTAGCTGACGACCACGATAAACAACGTTACGACGTGTCTGACGGTCGTAACTATCCTGTCTTCAGAACGTGAGTATGACTAGCATCGTCGCTGATGATACGCTCATCCGCCTACCAGTTATTCTTGCGATGAGAACGTGGGCCATATGGGAAAGAAGCCGAGCAATACTTGTATTTCTGGTCGTTTTGACAATTGTGAGATAGTGGTTCTTTACATTTCCTATATCTCGACTCATGTGGTGAAGGCATGTGCAATACCAGCGATCGCGGTAGTCGAGCGTGATGCAGTCACGGCTGATGGTAAGCGGTTCGGTTTTACGTTTCAAGTGTAATCTGATGGTCTGTTTGGCGTAAAGTGGTATCGTCCGCTACTTCGAGCGGCACGCAAACATGTCGCACGTTGATGAGTGCTATCAAGCTTGCGTGGGTTGTGCCATATGTGGTTGTCATTGTTTTTGAAGTTGGTTCGTAGGATCCTCTGTCATCCTCGCCTGTCGTGTCTAACGCCAAGTAGTTGTACTATCTTTGACTCTATACAAAGTCCTACGACTCCATAAGGACCTCCCTTTACTCGCTGGTAGATCCAAGTTGCTGGACGTACTTTGGATCGACGGTTTGTTGTTTAGCCCCCATTTACTCTGCTTTGGTTGGCTGATGGCGTATTTGGTCAGGGGTTATATACTTCATCTTCATGCTTTGTGAGATATTCCCTCCCTTTTCTCGGCCTGCTCGTTAACAGATAAAATGTAGCCCTTGGTATCGTAAACGTCGGACTGGCGCTGCACGTTTCCGTAAGTTGCCAACCACCATCACAACAACAATTGTTGCTCATGGTTACGTACTCGAAGGATCCGGAATTGCGAGATGGTTTTACACAGTGGGTCTATAATTGCGATCCCCACAAAACTGACAAATTTAAAACATGGCTGTTCTGTTAGGCTTCAGACGGTCTCACATAGCATACTTTCAACACGAATCGTGCTGCATACCGGTAGGGTGTTGAGGCGAGGTCCTGTTGTAACTCGTTTTGCCGATGTGCCTCAAGCTACGATCAGCCTTAGATGGGAAGTTGCTGACTCGGACGTTGAATTACAGGCTGTAATTAATTAGAACATGATACCCCTTCGCGTTGCGAAACACGAAAATGTGATATTCTGTAAAAGTCGAACTGAGACATGGGACCGACAAGGACGCGGGCCCGCAGCTCATGGATATGATCACCACGCTTTCATCACCTCCTTATCGCCGCCCGAGATACTGCACCCTGTTCTCTGCATCAAACGCGGAAGTTGGAAGTCCGAGCCACGGCCTTCTCTGCCAAATTTTCTGATCAGAAAGATGATCATATGAACTGAAGTGCTTCGCGCTCGCATCAGGAAATTCGGTAAAAACATTTTGACTTGTGAACATGTGAACTTTTGTGAAAAAAATAGGGTTTTATTGTCCTTCTCTCCTCCTGAAAATGATTTTTCCAATGAACATCTTTTGAATTCTAGGATCCTCTTTGACTTTTTATCTTTTTTTACATTTTTTTACCTCGTTCAGACTCGAGTGAGCTGGTGTCAGTGAAAAATGTTTTATGCAGGAATGCTGATGCGATCCGGTCCCTCTGATCCCCTGAAACCCATATCCACAGTCTGCACGCAGGACGGGAAAGCACCTTACCCATACCCCGTCAGAATCGATCTGATGGCGGAGTGGAATGGTTCCGGCGGAATCATTGGCAAGTATCCATTCCGGACAAGGACAACTCGATCCCTATTCGTACATAGCGACATCAGTAAAAAATCCACAAACTTGTTTACTAGTCAGCTTTTTTAAGTAAAAAAGTAAAAAAAAAAAGCGAACAAGCTGTGGCACAAATTTGACCACCTTAGTCTCTTTTACCACCTTTTGTACTTATTTACTTTTATGAAAAGTTGGAAAATGGGCTTTTGGTAAATTCTAGGCTCCTTACGCACTTGTTGGCTTTTCCACTCGTACTGGCTTGTACAAGCCCAAAAAAGTTCGTGGTAGTTTTACTGATGGAGGCAGGACTCGGACGTGAAACATTGGCACAAAAAGTCCTACACATTAGGTCCATTGCAAAAAATCGGCAAGTCAATCCCTATTCGTACACAACCAAGCCGGACGCGAAATGCTTGTCATAGAATCAGCATATGAAACCCAATACAGCACCCAAAGGAACCTTGAACGCGTACGAGATTGTCAGTCGAACTCCTTCGCCAAGGCAAGGAACATCTCTTGAATATCCAGGTCATCGGCGACCGCATCCAATAGCTCTCGTCCTTCGAAGATCTTCTCGAACGTGTCCCTCAGAATCTCACGATTCATCCCCTCGAATTCCAAGCTCAGGTGATCACTCACTGGCACCGACTTGGACACTTCCCGTCCCAGCTTCTTCGGAAACCCCTTCACCTGCTTGTATAGAATGCCGACCATAATCGGGATAGGACGAATGAAAGTGCTCCAGCTCCTACTGAACCGCCGAAGGCGAAGGTCACAGTGAGGAACTTTACTACAGCACCCATGATTACGGCCACAACCATTTTACGCACCAGTGCATATACCAATTTCTTGAACCCTGCGCTGGTCATGAATTCTACTATAACGTGACCAATGTTTGTAGTGAGCGCGTGGATAAGGACCTTGGCTGTCATCACTGCGACCTGGCTTCCTACTGCCGTTGTGGCGAAGTGCGCAACGCGATCGCCGATAACATGAGCCGGATTAGAAGAAAGTGCCTCGTGCATTTCATGAGCAATAAGATGGACGATTTGCTTCTGAGCCTCTTTGGTCAATTGCGTCGACATCATGTCCGACAAATGACCAACGAAGCTCTCCAGCAGGATGTCACTGTTTCGAAGTGCTTGAAGGAGCTCGTGAGAGATTTCTTGTCCGTGAGCCTCGTACAAGTCGACGAATTTTTGTTGGATGATATCTAGGACAGGAGCCGTAAGAGCCGAGTCGAGTTCGCACCCCTTGTGATACTTCTTTGTCATAAATTTGAAAAGTACTTTGACAAATTCGCCCAAGTCATCCATGTTGAGCTCGTATTTGTTTAGAGTATACTGGGAGGCAGGATCATTATCGGAACCACCTGTGTTCAATATCTTCTGAACAATTGCAATGCATTGTCGACCAGTTCCGACGATGTATGTATAAATTGAGTGCTCGAGGTCGTCGAGGAAGGATGTTCTGTCTTCGCTCAAAATCTCACTGAGCCTAGTTAGTGAAGCGGATGGGAGTTCAACACTGACAGTCGTCAATGGAACTTTTATCGGTTGTTGGCAGGACCGTGGCTTCGACGGTCATCGATGAGACTTTGTCGGTTGCTGGTAGGGCCGTGACTTTGACGGTTGTCGATGGGGCGTCAATGATTTTTGACTCGAGTGCAGCAATGATCGGCGACATCTCGGCAGTTGGTTGGGGGCAGGGCTGACAGCCTAATGAAGATGAGGAGCTGCGAAAGATGTCATCGACCTTTGCATGCCATTTGGTCGGAAGACTGTAGGCGACTGAGCCATCCTGATATTCGATGAACCAACGGCCTTCAACGGCAAGATCCAGTTTTAGCGACTACGGCAAAAGTCAGCGATCGATATGCAAAGATGTCAAGTAAGTGCGAAATTTTAAGACGACCTTGCGAAGCTCGTAGCTTTTCTTGCAACGATGATGTAATGCCAAACCAGTGAACTGGGCATAAATGCGAACCATTCAAGTTGATCGAGGCGCAGCATTGGCAAGCGCTTCATACAAAATTTCACGGGGTTGCCTTTGTGCGCTTCAATTGACACATTAACCACATCAGGAAGCCTGCCACTTACTTTTTTGGACTCGTACGAACTCGTACGAACTAGTGCGAGTCCGTACGAGTTGAAAAGTCGAAAAGCCAAAAAGGAACCTAGACCTCAAAAAAGCTCATTCGCAAATTCATTTTCAGGGGGAAAGAAGCAGAAACAAAGCCTCTCTTTTTGTTTTTTTGTTTTACAAAAAAAGTTCAAAAGCTCAAAAGTTTATGGATATTTTCCTGATGCAATTACCCTCCACTGTGACAGCATGAGGGCCGATGAGCCAGCTTACAGGTGTGTGTACCAGTTTTGATAAACCAAGAGCCATCGGAAGAAATGGCCACGTAGGCTATGGTTTCGCTCTTTTTTGCTGCGTCGGATATATGGATCGCGAGGTCTTTCGGGCAGTTTCTGGGGGAGAAAGGCGCTATCAGTGTCAACGATAGAGGAAACCACGAAATGACGGAATACAGAAAAGTCGTAGGATTTTTTTCCGTAGATAACCCATCCATTATTGTTTGGGTTGAATGCAAATACCATGTCGAAACTTTTGTGCCCGCCAAGAGCAAACCCAGTAGAACTTAGTGAGGTGGCAGCAGAGACAAAAGGAGAGACTGCAGCTTTCGAGTACCTTGACATTCAATGTTATCTCGTCCAGGAACATGATGCGCATGCATATATCCCCTAGCATGGCACATCAATTGCAGTTAAACCAGCGCTTGTGGTGTTCTGGCGTGGTCGAGCTCGATGAGCACAAAAAAATGACCAGGATGTGTCGCATGTGAAACTGAAAAGCGGTAGACTGTGTTTTATTTTCGACCACCGTCCCAGGAACGGATGTGACAACATTGGAACTTGAAGAACGGGCGGGCTGTCTGTGAAGACATAATCAGAGTCGAGGTCAGCTGTGTGGAGCCTTAGGATTGTACGGTACCTCAGGATTTGACGGAGGAGTGGTTCGCCGTCACGATGGGATGCTATACACCGACAATTCTCCTCTCGCTGTCAGGAATGAGCACCTGACGTGCATGGCGAGCCTTGTGAGCGCTCCTGAGTGGGCTCGTTGATGGGGAGACAGTCATTTGTAACCATGATGGTGTCGTGGACACAGATATTGTCGAAGGGCTGGATTCGTTGGTTCTGGGCTCCCTTGCCTTATCGGACTGCACAAAGCGGCCCAAACGTGTACACATCGACAATACTTCTAAGCGCGATAAAGCCAAGGCAAGTCGTTTTTTCTCACGTCAACTCCCAAGCAGGTTCTAGCCGAGAATCCAGAATCGCGTGGTTGCTAAATTCTAATCGAAGACTGAATGGCGCTGAA
The DNA here is from genome assembly GCA_022376545.1 of Russula dissimulans. Classification (NCBI taxonomy): domain Eukaryota; kingdom Fungi; phylum Basidiomycota; class Agaricomycetes; order Russulales; family Russulaceae; genus Russula; species Russula dissimulans. Next base: position 257,845 of record WTXJ01000008.1, read on the forward strand.
TCGTTACCAGTAACGAGTCACCGCCTTCAAGGTATAGCTAAGAGAATATGAAGATAGAGAGTCAGGAGACGACCCCTTCTCCAAGGAGCGGACTTCTGTTGAGTCCGTTTGGTGGCATTTGAACGCCCTTCTGGAGGCGACCGCATGGACATATTTCGAGGATGGAAAGGGATGAGAGGTTGATACATTTCTAGATGCGACAGATCACATATCCAAGGATCTGGTTTACACTGCAGGTCTGAGATCTCGCATGAGGATGTAAAGCAGAAGATGACTATTTCGTTTTGCCGATGCAACTCGAACTGAACCGGGCGCATGCGGTCAACGTGATCACGTGATCTCTGAGGTGCACTGCGCACACGCGGCACTGGCAGGACTCATTGAATCTGAAAGAAGTGTAACCATTATATCAACTCTGATCTCAACATTGGAACTCTGATGTCCGAGTTGGCCGCATCGCGTTTCTGCCTATTTCAGTGACTCTTATCTCCGTCCATTTAGGGAGCTGTTCAAGGTTCAGGTATATCTGATCTCCCGGAGACGTGTTCAACCCGCAATCCAAACATCGGTGCGCTAAAGCACAATATGTATCCAAGTTGGGTTGAGCTTCGAGAGTGTGCACAGCGAGTCATCCTATGCAGTGACAACACAAAGTAATACTACTCAATGTAAGTTCGGTTTCTGCAAATCTTCAAAAGTGCTGAGCCAGTTTAACGAATCAGTCAAACTTTGTCGATTTCTACGGCAGGGCTTCAATCATAGATCCAGGATGCTGGGCCCACATACCTGGTCAACATCACATCGTCAGCATATCGCCGCCTCAATGCTTCGTTCTGCGCTCTGCATCAACACTTTGGCCGGGAGAGCCGGCCAGGAAGTCGCGACTTCCTTTGATCATCAGGTTTAGTTCGATTTCAGATCAGGACGATGACCTTATAAGTTGAGGTACTTCTGGGGAATGCTCAGTCTTTCTGATCTCTTGCAACCCATATCCACCGTCGACGTACAAGAAGGGGGGGGGGGGAATCCACCAGCGTATTAGTGCGTGTCTGCATTTTGTGACCCATTTGCCTTTCTGTATAGCTTAGTAAAACGATACTCGAAATCCTCGACAGAAAGTACCAACTCTAACTTCGTCCCCAAAGGTTTCTTTCTTCAGCCTGCCAGCTCTTGAACCATCACCCCGCCTTCCGTTTTCTTACGAGTGTCCGAGCTTTCAAGTTCTAGGTCGTGTTGGGGCGTAACTCAATGTCAACCGTAATCAGTAGCGGAGACCCACCCACGTCATTAGAGAGCCTGGTTGAATGCCTGACTAATTGGCATCTCAACACTGTGCGTGATGTAGACCCAGTGTCAATCATGGCTGATGGTCATTTTCTCTTTCCCTTGCCCTTCGCCCCTAGAATATAGTAGGTATGACCATCGCGCTGTTGTGCTCGACCTGGGTTGTCCCTCGTGAGATGCTGACTGTTTATCTCTGGAATGATCGGTCGCATTCGTCGCACTGATCGTGAGTGGTGTATCTGCAACATGCGCTCACGAGATAACGAAATATTTGGCCACTCTGGTCTTCGGTTGCAGTTCTATGACTGGTTCTTGACAAGTGGAGAAGAGGTGCGCATTTTGTGTCTCTCACCCCGCTGCTGACTAGGAGGTGATCTTCTTGAGACAGTTTTCTTTTCTCTGGCGCAAGCGCAGGAGCAACCATGCTCGCAGAATATTCGTACTGGCACGATACCCAGCACTTGCAAGCACCATTGTGGATCTGCTTCCGGTGAAGACTCCAAACTTGACCCTCTGCCAGCCCCAAACCAGGCTGATGCTTCGAGTGTAGCCAACAAAAAAATTAGATGAAGTGGCGACGTGTTTACGTTCCATCTCTATCACGTGTTCAGAGCGTGAGCATACCCTACATTCGACCCCTGGGAATGCCCGCTGAATCTGTCAGTCATCTTTGCAACAAGAACGTAGGCAACATGGGAGAGGAGCTAGCGGATGTTAATATTTCTCACTCTCCTCGCTATCGTACAGCAGCAGGTCTTTACCCTTATCATGTCCCAACTGACTCGGGTGGTTTAAGGTCGCTTTAACGAAGGCATTCGCGAAGACTCCGCGACATGGGATTAACATCGTTGGTTGTACGTGCCGGGCTCTATTTTACCTCAACCGACAATCTGACAATCTGACCGGCGATCAGTGGCACCGTCTTATATTTCGAAGCGTTACGGACATGCAGCAATGCCGAATCTTGGCAGACGCCGTAAGCCATTCGTGGATTATTCCGTATCTTTCCATAATGGTGTCCGAAGCTGGTTCGTTTCGTTCGATTGTTTCTTTGTCACGCCTGACATCGCGCAGTTCTGTTATCTTTGACATTGTACAAGGTCTTACAATACCACAGAGGAATCCCGAAACAATCTAGATAAAAGTTGCTGCACGTTCTTTGGACCGACGGTCCAGTATTCGGCCCTTTTCCGACCCCGAGCGGCCTGACTGACGTGACATTCGCTTTTGGTCAGGGGTTATGTATTTCATTTCCATGCTTCGTGAGGATTTTCCTTTCTCCATGCAGCCCGGTGGCCGAATTGAGTGCAGTTTTTAGTATCTTAAACGTGATGTTGGTGCTTGATGTCACGGTAGGTCTAACTTCCATTATTTCGGAAATCGTCGTATTGATGTACCGGTATTCGAAGGGTTTGCCCCTGCGGGGTGGCGCTTCACAGTAAGTTACGATGAGAACCTATCACACCGCCAACCCTAAAAAAATTATGTGCTCCAAGGCTGCAGACGATCTTTCATAGCATCCTCTCGACGCGAATTGCATTACACACGGCCAAGGTGCTAAAGCAAGATATATTTGATTCGCGATCTACGCTTGCGCATTATCGAGTGTCAAGAAGAATGATGTTCGCGGATGCCAGTGGGTCTGAGGCTGCAGGCGAAGTCATAGAATTACGCAGGAGGCAATAACCAACCTTACAAATACTTACTGTATCATGGGTGATACATATGCCGGCTCAAGACACCTCCGAGAGCCTCGGCACGTCAAAAGATTGTCCCTGGGCGCTACTTGAGTCACACGTGTCGCGTGGAAAAGTGCACGGTGCCTGGTTCGGGGCTGCGTCCGCGTGTCCGAGTGCACGGTCATCTGGCTGGTCTTCCGTCGCCGGTCTGGGAAAACTCAAATGCTGTCCGTCCCATCAGTCATGGGCGTCAGGGCCTGGCCTGGAACCGTCACTCCCCGCCACCTCTCCCCCATTCGTCCATCAGGTTTCTCTCTATGTCCGTTGGAGGGCGGCATCCAATTCAGTCGGATACAATTATTAGGTGTAGCTGAAATAAGGTGACCCTGGAACTGCCGTGTTCACCCCCGCTCCCTTGCTCGCTACCCCGCATCCACGGCCAGCGCGCACGTGAGGGGTGCGTCTCGTCCTTCAAGTCGACTTTTCAAGCACCGTGCGCGTCCACATTTGATGTCAAGCGGGATTGCTGGCGATGGAGAGCCAGCTGGGCTAGAAAACCTGATTCAATGTCTAGTAGATTGGAGATTCGCTTCGGTGCGTACTATTTCACCACGGATTGTGCGCTGTTCGAGTGCTGATCACCATGTTCTCCTCCCTTCTCTCCAGAGTGTAGAAGGTAAGGCTATTTGTACCTCCGTGTCTTTCCTGAGTTGTTTTTCGTTATGAGATACTGACTGTCGACACCCGGAATGAGTAGCTGCAAGCGTGGTGCTGATTGTAAGTGGTGCATTTGAATGGTGTGCGACGGCGGGATGGTAAAGCGTGCCCGCTCTGGTTTCCTGGTACAGTGTTATGACTGGCTCTTGACGTTCGACGACGAGGTGCGCATTCCGGTGACTTGCTTGACCCTCTCTTCGCTAACGAAGAATGTGGTTGATGTTCTCCTCGAGATAGTTGGGGTTCATCTGGCAGCGGAACAAAATCACTTATGCCCGGGTACTATTCATTCTTGCGCGATACCCTGCACTTGCTTGTGCCGTTGTGGGTCTGCTTCCCGTGCGTTGTGCTAGTTTCAAGCCTCAAACCACGCTGCTGACTTTGGATAGCTGACGACTAAGCTGAATAACGTTACGACGTGCCTTACTGTAATAACCATCTTATCTGCAGAACGTGGGCGTGTCTTACATTGTTGTTGATGATACGCTCATGAAACCTACCAGTTATCCTTGCGATGAGAACGTGGGCTATATGGGAAAGAAGTCGAGCAATACTTGTATTCCTGGTCTTATTGACTTTTGTGCGTGCGATGGCGGCTCTTTCCATTTGTTAGATTTGACTCACTCCCTTAGGCATGTGCAACACCGGCACTCGCGATAGTTGAGCGCGATGTGGTCACGGCTGTTGGTAAGTGTATCGGTCCTACGTTTCAAGTTGGAAATTTGATGGTCCGTTTGGCGTAAAGTGGTTCCACCATCTGCAACTTCGAGTGGCATGCAACATTGTCGCAAGTTGACGAGTGCCGTCACGCACGCGTGGACTGTGCCATATTTGGGAGTTATTGTATTCGAAGTTGGTTCGTGGAATCTTCCTTCGTCCCTGTCTGTCGTGCCTAACGTCAAGCAGTTGTATTGGGTTTGACGCTGTACAAAGTACTACAATGTCGCAGAGGCATGGCAACACAGAAATCGAAGTTGTTGGGCGTACTTTGGATCGACGGTCTCTTCTTTCGCTGCTTTCTACACTGATTTTGCTCATGTCGCGTTCGATCAGGGGTCATATACTTCGTTTTCATGCTTAGTGAGAACTTTCGTCTATTTTCCCTGCTTAGTCATTGAGGCGGACAACGTGTAGTTCTTGGAATCGTGAACATTGGATTGGTGCAGCAAGTTTCTGTAAGTCTTTTGGCTATCACAACACCGCTTTTGCTAATGAATGCACAATTGAAGGATCCACAATTGCGGGTCGGGTTTACACAGTATGTTTTGATGCGAATTGAATTCCTTGTGTACGACTCGGCTGAATTCTCTCAGGCTGCAGACGGTCTCACACAGCATACTTTCGACGCGAATTGTGCTGCATACTGGCAGGGCGTTGAGACAAAATCCTGTCGTCACACTGTTCGCTGATTCGGCCAAAACAACGATTGGAGGGAGGGTTTCCAATGTTAGTGCCTCAGAGGTAGAATTACAGCAGTTAATAAATCATGACGTGTGACCCATACGAAGCAAGTCATATGACCTGTACACGTCGAAACACGATCACGTGATGTTTCGTAAAGTCGAACTTGAACTTTGCTCCGACCTTCGAACTCTTCTCACTTACAAGAACCACGACGACGTCCTCTCCCTCTCACTAAGGTCTTTCTTGGTTCAGACCCTCATCTACACTACTGCTGCCATGTGGGCCAAACTCAGCAACGCTCTCAAACATCGCCCCACCGTAGACGAGATCGAACCCTCATCTGCAGACCTCGTCTCAACAACCCAGGAGAAGCAAGCCAATATATCTGTACCTCGCAATAACAATGATGACGAGAATAAACCTGCTGAAGTCCCATTCCCTGTACCCACTCCTCCCGGCTCACCGTCAAGACATCGGAACGGTGTGTTTAGACGGCTGTCAAGAAGTGGCAAACGCGACACTGCCGAACCTTCGAAAGCTTCCTCTACACTGAAATTGCCATTACTCCTGCCAAAGAAGGTGAAATCTCAAATTAGTCTGCATACGAATGGTAGGCGCATTCCCGCGAGCCTCGTTTCGCTGCTCACAGGAGAAATCGCCACATTCAGTATCTGAAGCTTCCTTCAACACTACTTCAGATTCAGCAAGATTCGCGCTGACGGATGCTATGAGGCCGTCAATGGAGAGCACACGTCCCGAGACCCCGATGGATGGCGGATATAGCTCCCTCCGCTCCATCCTTCGCGACCGAAACACCCCCGCGACCGGGCAAAGTGTCCGGTTCTTCGCTCGTGATGCCTACAGAGTTATGACACCCGAAGGCTCGGCTACGAGTGAACAGGGCGACTCACCAATCCCAGAACACCATCATCTCAACGATACAAATCCCCAAGCGCAACTGTCACCTTCCGGCTCCCGTCACCGTCACCGTCTTCGTGTGTCAGTACAAGATTTGTTCCCGCCTGCGCACGGTGCCTCTTCGCCACCGACATCACCAAGTATTGTCCCACAATCCTTGGGCTCGATGATGCCAATACCTCCACCCGAAATCACCAATATCTTCGATATGTCCCAGCGAGACTTACCTCCTATCACTGCCAATGCTGCGGCACCTTTGCTCGATGATGCGGTCGAGATATTCGAAACTGACCAGTCTATGGATGACGAAACACAACAAATCCCTCGGCCCTCTCCAACGATTGCCTTGTCGCCCAAGGAGGGGAACCAGACAGTTTATCACTCTGTAGAGGTGTCAAGGGCACCCTCCCATGACCGTAGTCATTCCTTCAGTTTCGGCCAAACCGTTTTCCATCCCATGCCTAAAGCTAACCCTGGGGCCCTCGGTAATGCAGCCCTGTTTGAGCCTTCCCCAGGTCGTAACCGCGCAGTAAGCGAATCTATGCTCTCACGGATCAAGAATCCGGAATCGGATATCAATGATCCTAATCTCGCGGCGATTATGCTGTATGCATCACCCGCGGAGCGCGGATTTAACCTATCCCCTCCACCATCTGAACCCGACCCGTTCCGTGCGAATGCAACAACGTTCTACACGCCGGGCACATTACTCCCACCCTCACCACCGACAGCCGTGGTCGGACATGCGCGGAAACCGTCTAAAGAAGAGGATCAAATCTGGTCCCTGCGAACACAACTCGCACTTCAACAAGAGCTGTGTGCTCAGTATGAAGTTGACCTTGGCGCGCGGGACGCGTTGGTCTCAGTCCTGAATCAACGAGTAGAGAATGCCGAGAAGGAGAATGAGAAGCGGAGGGGAGTGGTCCGCGGGTGGAAAAAGAAGGTCCAAGAGCTCGAGCGTCTTTGCCGGAATCTCGAAGAAGAGGTGGACCGCAGTCGCGAAGAGAGCATGGAACGCAGCATCATGGACGAGGCAAGCGGTGAAGCTTTGAGGCAGCTACACGGCCACATCGCGGGACTCGAGCGCGAGAAGGGCGAGTTAGTCAGGAACAGCCTAATCATCATGGACCCGTCGGCAAGAATCAAGGAAATGGAAGAGGAGATCGCCAAGTTGAGGGAGGAGCTCCACGAACGAGATGAGACCGAACGCGGGTTGCAAGAGGACCTCCGCACTGCACAAGAACAGATTGAGCTGCTGAATGCCGTAGGGGCAATCGACGATGAGTCTCGCATCGTTGGCATCGCAGCAGCGAGCGAGGAGCAAGAGCGCCACTTGCAGGCGGAGGAGGAATGGGAGGAAGAACGCAAGATGCTGCGCTATCAAGCAGAAGAGGCGACGACGGCTCTGGCGAAGAAAGAGGCAGAGCTAGTTGTTCTGCGTGACGAACTCGAGGCGCAGTGGAAGAACACCGAGCGGACAGGTGAGCGCATGACTAAGATCGAGGAGGAGCGCAATGTGCTCCAGAGTGAAGTTGTCGCGCTCGAGGCGAAGATTGAGAGCATGGAATTGGAGTGGAACGATGCGGATAACCGACGCTCGGAGGCGGAGAACGCGATGCAGGAAGTATTCACCGAGAAGGAGATGGTTGAACACGAAAAAGCACAGGTGACGAGCCTCAGTTGTCTTCCCTTTCACTCGTCCTCGTGTATTAACGTCGTGTCATGTTTAGCTCGAGGCCGAACTAGCCGGACTACGTCAGCACGCTGACGGTCTCACCTCAATTCAACAAGAGCTAAAACTTGCCCATGACAGCGTTGCACGCCTTGAGCAGGACATTCAGCAGCGTGATGCAGAACTTGAGGGCCTCGCGCATCGCATCGTCGCCCATGAGGACGAGGCAGAAGAAGCACGCGCGGAACTCGTGACTCTAAAGCGTGAGCACGCGCGCACGACTGACGAGCACCGCCGCGCCATCGCGGACCTTACCACGCGCGCAGAGGGCACACAGGCAGAGCTCGGAGCCGCGGTTCAAGGAAAGGATGACGCAGATGCTGTTGTGGGCTCGCTGCGGGAGCGCATTGGCACCCTTGAGGCCGAGTTGGAGAAGCAGAAGAAACAGATCCGCGACCTGCAGACGGAAAGTGCGAACCGGGAGGTTCAAATTGCACAGATGGAGAAGCAGCGTGAGAGGGATCGTGAGGATCTCCAGGGACTCAACATCGCGCTGGATTCGAAGCAGCAGGAGCTCGAGTTGGTCAGTTTCTACAATTCCGCGTCATCTTTTGCTTGTGGCCCCTGCTAATGCGCAACACCATCACAGATGAAGCGCCGTATAAATGTCAAAAGCACTACAGGGACGACTCCTGCGCCAAGCAAGGTCGGTCATACCCGCCGCGAATCAACCACGCTCTCCCCGCCGATCGCGTCGCGTCCTGTGTCGCGCCTCTCCGATGCCAGCAAGGACATGCCCAAGGCCGGAAAGGCCGCCGAGTCACCCTCAACCACAGCACGCGTCACCGCCTTGGGCAAGAGCGTCCGGATCAATTCGACGGCGACGACACCTCCGAGCACCGCATCCAACAACAAGGTCCCGACACCCACGACGGTGAAACCCACGCGGACAATCGAAGGATCGATGGGCCCACCCCCTGTTCGACAACGCGCATCGCTCTCCACGACGACCTCGCCGATGGGCGTATCTCACACGCGCGTGTCATCCACGTCCTCCACGCTCGGTCGCCCCGGGGCCAAGTCGCCACCCACGACGAGGATGGCCACGGGTGCCCGGCGACCAATCTCGATGTCGGGAACGGAGCTGATGCGCCAGGCAAAACTCGCGGCCGCGAGCAGCAAGCTGGCGTCGTCGACCTTGTCGCCGTCGTCGGACGTAGAGCGCTCGACGTCGCAGCAGAGCTCGTCGGGCTCTGCGTCGGACGAGAAGGAGAACACGATGCGGCCGTCACCGCGCGCGACCGGCTCGATGTCGGCTGCTTCGAAGCGCAGATCGATGATTGCTGTCCCGTTGTCGTGATTCGAGTTTTTTTTTTCTTGCTTAGCGTTTGATTTGATCTTTTTTGCTATCGAGGCCGGCGCTTGATATATGAATATATCTGAGGATGCCTGCGCCCAAGAACAATTATTTCGTCGTTTATCTGTTCAGCTGCTTTGATCTGAAGCAGGCCATCTTCTCCCTCATTTGTCTTCGTCATCTCCCATCTTTGTCCACAAAGTTATGCTCCCTTTTTCTTTTCCTTCCACTCGCCCCCATCCTTTAATTGTCTTTCGGGATGGAAAGTCTTACTTCACGCTCCAGGCCACTCCGCCGTCCCACACACGATGAACCGCATAACTCACACCCTTCATCTCGCACTACAAGTTCCACACCACAAGTGTAAACCTCTGACTGTATAAAATAGCGCTCCCCGCCCTATGTTGCCGACTCCGACTCTGACTCCGCGTCGTCCTCGGAGTGCGGGGAATGAGTAATGTTATTCCGCAATGAAGATATTTATGACGTTTGTTGACGGAGCGCGACATTCCTGAGGTCTGAAACATTTTTTGTGCATGTATGGTGAGTCAGGCGCCGACACTTATTATCGACACTTCACTCGGACCCCCCTTGAATCGCGGCGTACCGCACTGTACTCAAGGTCTTAAGCTCAAGGACTCATCCGAACCTAACATATAGAGGATTCTAGACTACGGACAAGAAATAATGCGTGAGTTTGTCGCTTGTTTTGATACTCCTTTGTGTTGTCGGAAGGCCTATATTCAAAATCCGAGTTTAGATATGAGATAGGGCCATAAAATCATGATCCTACGTTGAGCGTCATTTTCCCATGCTCCCGGAGTAAATCTATAACCTTGTGCGTAGTAATACTTGCAATTGTATTTTTAACACTCGATATTCAGCGCAGATACATCCGCGCCACGTCCACGTAACAATTCTACAATATCGAGGTGTCCTTTCTTTATCGCGAAATGTATTGAAAACATTCCCCATTCTATGATGCGTCCAATGCAAGCCTCCGAGTTAACCAGCACGATGTGACCAACCAAGGACTGCTCTGGCCTCACCCTCGCGCCACCAACCTCGCCACCAACCTCGTCACCCTTCTCAGTCGTCGGATATCAGCAGCCTTCACTTGTTGGTCACATGCACCTGTTTCCCCCGTTGGATTCACGTTCCCCGCACTCATCAATATCTTCGTCCTCCAATTCAAGGCCTCCTCATGCACCTCACACTGATGCGGCTGTCATATATGAGCGCAACCGCCGGGTGGGCGCTCCTGCAGTCTTTGCACCCACAGATTATCCAACCAAGTCTATAGACGCGAGTGTCAAGCTCAAATCCATCCCAGCGCGTAGCGCGTCTCCAGAGGACCCGTCTTCTCCATCGTCACCAATAAGGCCCTCGTCACCGGCACTACCTCTGGCGAGTTCACGCGCACCGTTGTACCCCAAATCAGGTGATGGGGACGTCAAGCGGCCACCGTTGCACAAGAGTTATACAAGTCTCTCACCGCTATCGCCCGCCACTCGCGAGCAAACGATTACGCCTGGACTTTTAAGCTCGCGCGAGGATGCCGCGAGTGCTGGCACTACCACTGCCCACGTCTGGTATAGATGAGCGCCTGTTAAGGCGGCTAGATGGCTTGAAAGTCGACGGCAGAAGCAAGGATGATCGTGCGCACCATGCAGTGCTCATTCGCGATCTACTCGTTACGATCAATAAACGGTATCGCGCACAATTCGCGCGTGCGTCGCCGCCCTTATCACCGTACCTAATATTACACGCCTCCGAGATGTCTGCGGTACGAGGTTGAGGCTAATTTGAACAGTGGTACTCTTATTTGGGATCGCCTTTCCCCAGTTTTTGTTTTATTGGGATCATTCCGCACGGCTTTGTAACCACCACTGTCCTGCTATCATTATACTTTCGCCGTCTACGATCTACGATGTTAATTCAACTGGCTGTACCAACTACTCTTATACTCTGCCACACCCCGACCTAAGGTCAAGATCGGTTGTTATCTTGAGCAGCAGACGTATCGTGGACTTGTCGCAAGTGCCGAAGGTCGTGGGCGGGCAATCCGTGTCGGCCCAACGGAAGACATGATGACGTCCTCACAAAGGCCTTGCCAAGGTGGAAGGTCAAAACACATATTATGCAGCGTTCAAATCAGATGCGAGCGGGATGCTGTCAACACTCGACGTTGTTTGTTTTGTCGTTTGTCGTTAGCCAGTTTTCCACGTCGAAATCTCTTTTTCAGCTATGGCGACAACTTGAGTCGCCATATCCAAAGTTCTTGTGCTCGCGGTTGGGTAACTTGAAAAAGTTGAAGAGGAAAACAAGGTTTGTTTCTTGTTCGTTCTTAAAGTGGAGGCGTTATTGTCGTCAATGGAAGAGCCAGGGGGTCCGAGGAGGGAGAGGAGGGATGGAGACTGTTCACGGGCGATGTATTGCAGCCTTGATACCGTTACACGGATTTGATTACATTTTCGACGGAGTCTCGGAGTCTGTCCTATCCGGCTTCTCGACGATGGAGCCACTCGGCGATTACCCCGGCCCGGGCCTGACTGCGCAACTGCACTGAAACACTGACGGCGTCAAATAGCATTTATACATGAGCGCACCATTGTAACTTGTGATGGTTCGCTCTACTGCCTGCTTCTTACTACTAGCCCCACTGGCATGGTAAACTTCCAAGACCCTGCGGTAGTTCTGCACGATGACGGTGCGCGTGCATTTGAAGTCAGCCTGAGCCACTGGACCTTGAAAGACTAATGAACCCGTCTCTCAACAGTGATACTCTCAAACTTCTGGCACTTTGTGCATGGTCTTTATATGCATGTCTACTTCTCTGTGCAGAGCTCCTGTGTTCTAACGTCGGTCAACCGTCCTTCCAGTTGGGAATTTATCACAACTCTTGACTACGAGCTGGATATTATCCGAGGACGTCGCTCCTACCGGCGGACAATATGGGTTCGTGATGGCGAGACTTGGAGCTGTTTGGCTCTCAACCACACTGGAACTTTCGGCTGAATCGTCTCTTCGATAGATTTATTCCCTCACACGCGCGGCAACCCTTGTAGCCACGATCCTCAGTTTCATTGGTTTTGATGTTACAGCTCGGATCAACTGTCAGGTAGGAAGCGCATCTCAAGTCTGCGTCATCACGCCCTCACTCCAATTGGAACGATCCTCAGGTCTGGCTTGTATTCCTGCTTGTAAGTCATTTGATATGCTCGAGTCTTCATGGAAGCGAAAATTTTGCTCCTTTGTCTAGATCTTTAGCTACTTTGGTGTTGCCATGGCCTCACTCTTGATTGTACTTCGTATGTGCGTCTCGTTCTTTCATACTCAGGACCATTTTTCCCAACAAGGCACTCATCGATATTTCTAGAATCGCTATTTGGAACAAAAATAGGATCATTGTGACAATCTCAGTTGGTGTATGGTTGGTCAATGTTGCATTCATTATCCAAGGCAAGTCCCGTACCGTCCCTTCTCACAGACGCTCGGAAATCTCATGAAAGCGCGACCTTTACCAGGGATCGTGCGAGTAAGTGATCAATATTAGTCTGAATCGATTTCTGTATTCAAAACCTATCTACCTGCAGCTCCGCTCCACATGGAACCCTGTTCGGCGAACCTGCACTGCAGTCAATACGGAGGAAAGCAAGCTCAACATCATTGTAACCTTCGTCTCCGACATTGTCTTGCTTTTACCTTGTTCGCTGGATTGCTCCGCCTACGTAGCAGTGGCGGTGGCAGATCCGGTATCGCACGATTACTTTGGAATCAGGTAGGATCGTGTCGGTTCCCTTGTTTGTGGTCGCTATTAACCCGACATGTTTCTTGGTTCGTAAGGGCGTCCTTTGGCTCCTAGTTGCCGTAGTTGCGGGGGCCCAACTGCCGTAAGTTCCATATATTTCCCCCGAATCTACACTTCGCTCATCACCAAGTGATGTCGCAGGTATTGATTATTTTGGATTTGAATGGTATTTCCTTTCCAAAGTATCGATGAAGGTTGCGGGACTAAATTCAATGCTGAAATATTAACAGGTCCACTGAACCTCGTGCGTTCTCATCTTCACTGTAACGAAGCATGGGAATTTCTTATTTCCCTCGACACTATAGATGTTTCAGCTTCCAGCGACGGTCATACTAACGATCGCCGCGACTCGGATGTATCGCGCTTTAATAGACTTTGTATCTGGACCCACCGAGATGTTCGATTCTTCCCCCTCCCTCTTTTCTCTACTGCTTACTGTTGCCTATGACTCCACAGCGCATTCGAAAGCATCCCGGCCCGTGATAACAAAGCCCCAAATACGAAGCAGAATCCCTCCACGCCACTTCCGCCCATCCAGTTCAAAGTGGTCGTGAACACTGACAGTGAGCAGTTTCCGATGTCAGACGAGTCATCATTTCAAGTTGGCGTGAGCAACTCGGGGCAGTCTCGTTCCGGAACTAAGAGACTGAGCTCTGACATCGACCTGGAAAACGCAGTTGTTTGATTTTGAGATGGATAGACATTTGACCTCATCCAAGCGGGCAAGCTGGTGCTGTGTAACACCGACACGCGACACACAAGCAATTGAGCATCATAGACCGATATCGATTTTCTTAGACACACACCTTTTCATAATTTCCCCGGTAGTACTAATCAATACCGATAATTAGAATAATAATATGTACCTTCAACTGTATCTGGTGATGAGGGCGTCCGCCTCATCACCACAACGCTAAAGGGGGAAAGTCACCCTCCGGGCGGGCGGAGACCGGAAAAACGGGTGGTTAACGGCTGGTGTGGTTGATTCAGCACCCGATCAGTACACAGGGCGGTAGCCCACCCTCCGGAGTGGCGGTTATACGCCGCTGTGAAATTTTCGAATCCGTGAAATTTGAAAGGTCGATGACAGCCCGTTCAAAGGGGTCCTGTCACTAGTGTTGTTCCGGAGCTGAGTTGAGCTGAGCTGAGTCCAACTCTGTGTTTGCGCACGAGTTTGACTCCGGAGTTAGGAACAAGTTGGTTGGATAGCGGTCTGGTTATTCCACCAATCAGAAACATGCATGTGACATCTCAGTACCGTCAACACAACAGTCTGAACCGGCTCCAGACGCCATCGGAGCTCGGGGAGCTCGTCCGGGACTCTCTTTGCGGGCATGGGGCCAGTCACGATCTCTGCCCCCAGCGACACATCCGCATCCGCATCATCGGCGCGCCCGGGCAGCGGGGGAAGTCTAAGCGGGAGTGGGAACGTTGGTGGAGCCGAGTCGGCAGGCGGCGGCAGCGGGGCATCGCAGCGGAGCCGGAGCAACAGCCTTGGGCCGTGGCGGAACATGGAGAGCTTGGGCACGAGGATTTGTCGTTGTTGTCGTTTCTGATACTGTCTACTAATTCGAGTCTATGGTCCAATTGGTATAAAGATCTCACAGCTCTCCCTCCTTCCCAGCTTTCAACACTCTATGAGCGTCGGTAAAAGCTTTCTGGAACATAGCAGAAAGCAGGTTAGTAGGCAACAAGTGTGAGCCAGCATCGACGATTTTAAAGAAATCCATCGAAGCCATGAGAATAATTCAGGACTCCAGGAGTCGTCGAGTCGGAGAACTGAATATCTGTCACAGGGTAAGTATCACACAGTGGGACACTCAAAGTTACAAGTATTAGGCATGCAAGAAAAGTAGAGAGGAATCAGTGATCATTAGGCCTTAGGACTTGATACAGCTTAATGTCGCGTTGTGAAAAGTGTTGATGCCCAGGGTAGGCAGCCCCAGCACATGTCTGGCTCTAAACTAAATGTAGTAACACCCGTCAACTCCGTAGTTATTCTCAGAGTTGAGCTGAGTTCGTAACTCAGACAACTCAGCTCTGGTAACTCCGAGTTAACTCGCAAGACTCTCGCGCAACACTACCTGGTGACTGCCGGACCGGCTGGGCCGCCTCAGATGTGACTTTGAAATATTTTCAGAGTCGCGTTCGCGTTTGCTGCCCATGTCGCTTATATTATGTAATCAAGTTGGTTTTCTGCCCCGCTTCTTCCTTTGTCCGCTTCCTCCCCACTCTTGGGTTTCAGTCATATGGTACGTCCTCTTTTTATTTTTTTCATGCTTCATGTTCTGTGCAGGCCCCATACATCAATGCCAACCCCCTCCTCTGCCATTAATGTTGGATCGGTGATAGCGGACGATGGTAGCCCAACAGAAACAGCCACGGCGGCAGCGGCGGCGGTGCCACTCTTGGGTTCACTCATATAGTATGTCTTCCTTTTTTTTTCCCGTTTCATGTTTTGCCCAGGCCCTATACATCAATGCCAACCCCCATGCGTCAATGCCAACCTCCTCCCCTGCCCTCATGATAAGCAATAGCGACAACGACGGTAGCCGAACAAAAACAGCCACGGCAGCATGCAAAGGCGAAGGCGGCGGCAACAATGGATGCAGCGGTGACCACCTGACGGTGAGGGCAGCAGCAGCACCAATGCGACGGCGGCGTCGGCAACAACGTGACAGCAGCAGTACCAGCCTCGACATTGGCAATAGCACGGTGGTGGTATGACAGACACCACCAGCATCAGCACCAGCGTGGCGGCTGCATGACGGGCAGCACCAGCACCAGTAGCAACGTGGGCAGCACGACGGGCAGCAGGAGTAGGAACAGCACAGTAGCAGGAACAGCGCCGCGGTAGCACAACAGGCAGCGGTGTCGCGGCGGTACGACAGGCAACGGCAGTGCAGCGGCACAACAAGCAGGAGCAGCGCAGTAGCAGGAGCAGCACGGCGGCGGCACGACAGGCACCAGTAGCAGCAACACGGCGGTGGCACGATGGGCAGGAGCATCACGACAGTAGCATGGCGACAGCGCAACAGGCAGCAGGAGCAACTGTGCAATGACAGACAGCAGCAACAGCAGCGCAGCGGTGGTATGACGAGCAGCAGCACAGTAGCAGTGCGGTGCAGCAATGGCACGACAGGCAGCACCGTAGCGACAGCAGCGGGAGCAGGGGCAGCACACCAGCGGGACAACAGACAGCAGCAACAGCGTGGCGGCTTTGCCAAGGGACACGACGAAGGTATTCAGATATTCCTATGTCTGTGATCTTGCTTGTAAGGTCAAGAACATCGTATTCAGTTGTTAGATGCCACGCGACTTGTATATACTTTCGTAGAGGCCTTTAACAACCCTTGTTACCCATTGTTTCGTGTGTGCGACATTCAGCCATTTGCAATGGGCCAATTATCAGCCCTTGACTGCAGGGAGATTGAAAGGCCACATCTAATTGGGTGGTTATCAGCCCTCCAGATGACGGGAGGAATTCAGCCGTTGAGCTGTGGCCACTTTCCTGGGCATTATTCACCCTCGCATTGGGTGATTTCAGCCTCACGCTGTGTCACGCAATGAAAAAAAAAGAAGGGCATTTTTTTAAGCTATCGGCTGATGTTCGGCAGTTGACACCTCAATGTTAGTGGGCGAAAAACACCCAACAGGAGGGCTGTCGAGGGTGATCACAAGCCCCCGCCAGCCGGCATGCATGCACCCTTTTGTCGGGTGACGCCCTTCCCGGCTGCTGGGTGGTTTTTTCCCTCTAGTGTCCTCATAGTGGTTATTGTCGTCAATGGAACAGCCAGGGGGTCCAAGGGGGGAGAGGAGGGATGGAGATTTTTCATTGGCGATGTATTGTAAGGGATATGTACCAGTGGGAAGGGTTGATACCATCATTACACGTCCTTTGAGATTTGACCAGATTTGATCACATTCAGGCTCAATAAAGCCCTCGGCATCAAACGCCACTCGGCGATTACCCCGGCCCCGGCCAGACTGCGCGACTCCACTGCACTGCAATGGCATAGGAACCGTCTAGCATTTATACATGAGCGCACCATTGTAACTTGTGACGGTTCGCTCTACTGCCTGCTTCTTACTACTAACCTCACTGGCATGGTAAACTTCCAAGACCCTGCGGTAGTTCTGCACGATGACGGTGCGCGTGCATTTGAAGTCAGCCTGAGCCACTGGACCTTGAAAGACTAATGAACCCGTCTCTCAACAGTGATACTCTCAAACTTCTGGCACTTTGTGCATGGTCTTTATATGCATGTCTACTTCTCTGTGCAGAGTTCCTGTGTTCTAACGTTGGTCAACCGTCCTTCCAGTTGGGAATTTATCACAACTCTTGACTACGAGCTGGATATTATCCGAGGACGTCGCTCCTACCGGTGGACAATATGGGTTCGTGGTGGCGAGACTTGGAGCTGTTTGGCTCTCAACCACACTGGAACTTTCGGCTGAATCGTCTCTTCGATAGATTTATTCCCTCACACGCGCGGCAACCCTTGTAGCCACGATCCTCAGTTTCATTGGTTTTGATGTTACAGCTCGGATCAACTGTCAGGTAGGAAGCGCATCTTAAGTCTGCGTCATCACGCCCTCACTCCAATTGGAACGATCCTCAGGTCTGGCTTGTATTCCTGCTTGTAAGTCGTATTTGATATGCTCAAGTCTTCATGGAAGCGAAAATTTTGCTCCTTTGTCTAGATCTTTGGCTACTTTGGTGTTGCCACGGCCTCACTCTTGATTGTACTTCGTATGTGCGTCTCGCCCTTCCATACCAGAACCATCTTTCCCAACAAGGCACTCATCGATATTTCTAGAATCGCTATTTGGAACAGACTTAGGGTCATTGTGACAATCTCAGTTGGTGTATGGTTGATCAATGTTGCATTCATTATCCAAGGCAAGTCCCATCCCATCCCTTCTCACAGACGCTCGGGAATCTCATGAAAGCGTGACTTTTACCAGGGATCGTGCGAGTCAGTGACCAATATTAATCTCAATGGATTTCGGTATTCAAAACCCGTCTACTGCAGCTCCGCTCCGTATGGGACCCTGTTCGGCGAACCTGCACTGCAGTCAATACGGAGGAAAACAAACTCAACATCATTGTATCCTTCGTCACCGACACCGTCTTGCTTCTTACCTTGTTCGCTGGATTGCTCCGCCTACGGCGTGATGGCGGTGGCAGATCCGGTCTCGCACGATTCCTTTGGAATCAGGTAGGATCGTGTCGGTTCCCTTGTTTGTGGTCGTTGTTGACCCGACATGTTTCTTGGTTTGTAAGGGCGTCATTTGGCTCTTAGTTGCCACTGTCGCAAGGGGCCCAACTGCCGTAAGTTCCATATATTTTCCCCCAAATCTACACTTCGCTCATCACCAAGTGATGTCGCAGGTATTGATCATTTTGGATTTGAATGGTATTTCCTTTCCAAAGTATCGATGAAGGTTGCGGGACTAAATTCAATGCTGAAATATTAACAGGTCCACTGAACATCGTGCGTTCTCATCTCCACTGTAACGAAGCATGGGAATTTCTTATTTTCCTCGGCACTATAGATGTTTGAGCTTCCAACGACGGTCATACTAACGATCGCCGCGACTCGGATGTATCGCGCTTTAATAGACTTTGTATCTGGACCCACCGAGATGTTCGATTCTCCCCCCTCCCTCTTTTCTCTACTGCTTACTGTTGCCTATGACTCCACAGCGCATTCGAAAGCATCCCGGCCCGTGATAACAAAGCCCCAAATACGAAGCAGAATCCCTCCACGCCACTTCCGCCCATCCAGTTCAAAGTGGTCGTGAACACTGACAGTGAGCAGTTTCCGATGTCAGACGAGTCATCACTTCAAGTTGGCGCGAGCGACTCGGGCAAGTCTCATTTCGGAACTAAGGGACTGAGCTCTGAGACCGACCTGGAAAACGCAGTTGTTTGATTTTGAGATGGATAGACAACCGATTGAGCATCATAGACCGATATCGATTTTCTTAGACACACACCTTTTCATACTTTCCCCGGTAGTACTAATCAATACCGATAATTAGAATAATAATATGTACCTTCAACTGTATCTGGTGATAAGGGCGTCCGCCTCATTACCACAACTAAATACCTCAATTCTCATCGTATTCCGGTGTTTCAATAGTTTAGACGCTTCCAGCTCATATTTGTAGTAAGTGGACTTCTGACGGTTTGTGCCGGGGTTCAATTGAAACATATTGGAAGTAGTATCAACTGAAACGTCGAGAACGCTCATCTCTGCGTGCGTGCTTTGCAAGATCTTGCACTGGCAGTCACGGTGCCAGTGTCGTGGGGGAGTGTGGCTGCGCCACCATCGAGCCAGGAAAATATCCTATCAGCTTTTGAATGAGCTTTTGAGAGGGCTTCTTTGTGCTTCTTTCCTCCTGAAAATGAACTTTCAAATGAACTTTTTTTGAGGTCTACGTTCCTTTTCGGCTTTTCGACTTTTCGACTCGCACAAACTCGTATGAGTTCGAACGAGTCCAAAAAAGTAAGTGGCAGGTTTCCTGATGACTGACTCGGAACGTAAACTGAATACTGCTCTCTGCCGATTCCCACCCTTCAGTTCGCGGTCGAGGTGGCTGCCAAGTCTTTATCCCGAGCACGAAACGCTCGGGAGGACGCGCGCCTTGCAGGTGGCAGAGTAAACTGAAGGAACCTGCATCGTGGACTGGTAAAACACTTGCAAGTCCCAAGGCGCTCACCTGCAGATGATGATTAATGATTAAGTGTACTCCATATGTACCGGTAATTCGTCTTCCGCTCGACAAGTAGTGGATGGGGCGGAGGTCTCTTCTCAAAATTTCAAGTTACCTTTGACAATGCAATAAAAGCATACAGGACTCGGAAGAAGACTCTGGTCAGTAGTGCAGGTGGATGGGGGATGATGCAAAAGAGAGGACTCCGAGTCTGACTCTGGGTAAGGACAGTGACCTAGTCTATCTTATCCACTTTATGGAACAATCGCTTCGCCTGAGTCTCATTGTAAAGTAAATTCGCAACCAAAAAAGTGGTGAATGCAGTGAAAATTAAAAAAAAGCGGGAAAGTAGATTGTTTCGGCCCACATGGAAAGGTGAGGAGCCTGAGGGACTCGGAAAGCAAAGGAGAATCACATATCAAAGCCCTTATGGACTGCTACTCATGGAGTCATGGGCAACGCAGCCCGCGTCTCGCCCAGGATCGACATCTCATCAACATTTCCACAATCCGAGTCATCATCAACATAATATTTAAGAAGGTCGTCCCACCACTTGGCAGTCGTCTTGTCAAAGTTCTTGCTGTATTGCTTGACCCAGTTATTGCACAAACTGGCACGAAAATTGCCCATGGAAACATATACACCTGTCTTGTAGGACCGGACAATCTTCTCGTACTGCAGTGAATGTTAAACAATCAGAGGAACCGCAAAATCCGAGACTGAGGGCTGCTTACGGCGGTGAGAATAAGTACGATGAGTCCTCGGGGCGGTCCAAAGTCGAAGGCTGTATCCCGTGTGTCTCGAAGGAAGCGCTTGCCAACATCAATCAAAAAGTTACTCTTGAGGAAACCACGAGGTTTCTTGGACAGCACCTACGTCAATTGAAACGTAAAACAGAAGAAATTAAAATTCACCGTATACTCTGGGTCTTCAGTGTCCCAAACACCATTCTGTGGAATAGGTGTCTCATAGAAGACCGGACCACCATGAGTGCCGCAAAACCATTTGACCCACTCCACGATATCTTTCGTGAAAGCCGCTGGGATGAGAAGTGGTTCTCTACCACTACTTTCACAGCGTCATGGATCTTGCCTCGCCTCTCAACCATGCGCTGATAGCCCTATTTACCAGACGTTAGCAGTGCGTAGCGATGATATTAAGAAGATTACAATACTGAACAACACGTCATCGGTTCCGAGTGTGGTTTTGAGGTCGGGCCAAACGTGTTCGAAAGCCTTGCGAGAAGCATCGAGAAACGTCGAGGATGTCTTTTTGAAGTCGTCAAAGGGCTCTTCAGAAGCGTAAAGGGCACTGGAGAGTGTAGCTAGGTATCTCGGTTTCGACGATGCAATGATGGGAGGTAAAAGACCGTGTTTATTACGACCTTTTGGCGGGATAGCAGGACGACCACTGGCAATAGGAGAATCATCACTCGAATTACTAGTGCGCCTAGGTCGTCGAGCGCGCTTCTTTTGCTGTCGTGGCTTGGCAGCACCTTTGTCCACAGGCTTTGAAGATTTTTTGCGTGAGGCAGTGGCAGACCGAGCACGTGGTTCGGGACCTCGACGAGTCTCGGCGAGTAATGAAGAGTCAAGATCATCGCTGCCTTCTGATACACGCGAGACGAGCTAGATCAATCAAAATAAGTACGAAGAATAGCTCATTGTGGATAGTAATACATGCCGTGTTTTTCTCGGCTGGATTGAGCTGAGATATAGGCACAGGCTTCCCAATTACAAATAGATCAGTTGCTGCGCGACGGTCAAGAGCACGGCCGGAGGAGAAGTCCGGTCGGGTATCCATCGCAAGCTCATCGGTGATACCGAAACCGTATACCGGGGCTATACTCTCCGAATTAGACCTGGGCCATGCAGCGCTCAAGCCAGACGCGAGCGGGAGGCTGTCAACGATCAACGTTATTTATTGTTAACATCGAACACGTTTGATGCATTTGGAAGGTGTCGCACCCGTTATTCGAGTTCCCAGTGACTTGCTTTTTCCCCTTGATCACATTCTTTGGTACGGTTTTGTCTCGGGGCCTCTGCTGAGTCTTCCCCTTTCCCTGGACATATATGAATCACCGGTCTGGCGTGCTCAATGAAACAAAAACAAACCTTGGCATCAGGCTTCCCCGATCGCGCCTCGGGAGTGGCCTCCCCCTCCCCGTCCTCTCCCTCTTCCACCTCGCTCTCGCCGTCCTCATCGCCACTGTCGGCGTGACTCTCGCCGTTGACCTCGACCTCATCCTTGTCCTCATCCTCACCACTGAACTCCATGTCGCTCAACCCAGCAGATTCGCCCTCCCCCTCCGAATCGTCCTCATCATTATTCGTGATGGCTTCAATATGCGGCTGTCGGCGAACGCGACTTTTGCCCTCCTGTTGTCGTTGAACGGCTTCAAAGGACTCGTCGGATTCCACCATCTCTGCCTCGGCGGCAAGCCCTGTTTTGGCCCGGGCGGCATCACCACCACCCTCAGCTGCACTGGCCGCCGCTTTGGCCGCCTTGGTGCGCTTCCCAACGGGACCTTCATGACTTTTAGGCGGCGAGCTTCGTGCGGGAGGAGCTCGATCATCATGTTTGGCCTATGAAAAACGACACATTAAGGACCTTTTATTTTTATTTTTATTTTTTTCATGAAGAGGAAGTTCGGACCTTTTTCGCCGGTACGTTTTCTGTGTCCGTCAAGTCGAGCATGCGCCTTGTGATCTTTGGAGCATATTTAGCAGATGACGGAGCATCCAATGATGCACTGGCACTGGCAGACGTGGGATCCTGTGATGATGGGTCTGGTTGTGCCATCTGTGAGCGGGTTTTTCGAGGCATGTATGTTAGTTGGAGACGTTGTGTCGTATGAGGGACTCCGATGTTGGGGGAGGGGGGGAACGAAAGACGAACAAGTTCGCCGTGTGGCGTGGCAGGTTCAACGTGTTCTGTTTTGTTTCGGTAGTTTCACTAGCCGTTCCTGTCGTAGTGTGGCTTCGTATCGGTGACAGCACTAGCACTCAGATAGATATCCCCTCTAGACAAACTTGAGAAAAAGCCCGTTTCGTTCTTTCCCTACCCGATCCGTTGTGTCAAGAACCTTCGGGATAACGTTCTCGTTTTCTGTGATGTGATGAGGCAACGAAAAAAAAAAAAGCGGAAGTGAGGCCCGTGTATCTTCATTACATCATCGGGGCCCGGGCTGACTCTGCGGAGCGCAAGCGCTTTAAATAT
Organism: Russula dissimulans; assembly: GCA_022376545.1. NCBI lineage: Eukaryota > Fungi > Basidiomycota > Agaricomycetes > Russulales > Russulaceae > Russula > Russula dissimulans. The sequence goes on from WTXJ01000008.1 coordinate 280,629, forward strand.
CCACTAGCTTTTTCACTTTTCAACTTTTTGGATAAAAAAGAGCGTTTTATTCTACTTCTCTTCTCCTGAAAATGATTTTTCGAACCAACTTTTTTTTGAGCTCTAGGTTCCCTTTCGACTTTTCGACTCGTACGAACTCGTAACTTACGAGTTCGTACGAGTCCAAAAAAGTAGGTGGCAGGTTTCATCAGCAAAACATCCATTAGCTTGTTTACTTGTCAACTTGTACAAGTAGATAAGTATAAAAGTGAACAAGCTGTAGTACCCAATTTGCACATTTCAGTCATTTGTACAGCTTTTTGTCCTACTTGTTGTACTTGTCAACTTGTGACCATAAGTTGGTAAATGCACTTGTGGCCAATTCTAGGTTACTTGTGACCTAAGTTTTTCCACTTGTACAAGTTTGTGGCAGGTTTCCTGATGTTCCTGATGCACATCTTCCAACTGTGCGATTTACAACGTAAAGACTTTCAGTTGGCCGAAACCTGGAACGTTTCCTTCTAGGTAGCACTGCAAAGGAACAATTGCGATTGTGATTGGGTTGTCACTGGCGGATCGGTGCAAAATACAACTGTACAAAAATAAAGAATAATGCGTAGTTTTGTCAGCGAAAGAACCGCAACCATCTCACCCCGGCATTATTCATACAATAGGTCCAGGAAGGGCTAAGATAATCACACTGGGCCGCGACTTTCCCTCTAAAGCCTACTCTCGACGAGCGCAAGCCCGTCTACCCGCCACGGCAACGCGCCGACACCAAACGCAGCATCAAGCGCCTCCCGCACCGTCCTCACAAACACGAACTGCGTCCGCGCCCGTACCTCCTTCGGCACCTCGTTCTCCACATCGTTCCTGTTCGCCCACGGCAGAATCACCTTGTTCGCGCCCGCCCGGTGCGCGCCCAGCACCTTTTCTTTGATCCCCCCGACGGGCGAGACCCGTCCGCGGAGCGTGATCTGCATCATTGCACCATAACATATCCGAACTCAGCGGTCAGAGAAACGACGGTGAGAATGTCCGTTTTACGCACCTCGCCAGTCATCGCCGTGCTAGGCGGCACACACTTTCCCGTCAATAGGGATACCATCGCACAGACCTACACAGCCCTCGTTTTAGCACCAAAATCCTCCTCGCTCATTGACACGAAATTTGACTCCGCACCATGGCGACGCCTGCACTTGGCCCATCCTTCTTCTGCGCGCCTGCAGGAAGGTGCAGGTGTACGTCGATCGTGGCATCCGGTATCCGCAATGGATCTTGCCCACGCTTATTCGTGATTCCAACGTCATACGCGTGCGTCTTGACCCAACTGAGTGCAAGTTCTGCGCTCTCCTTGATTACCTAATAATAATATCAAACCCTTGGGCCCTGGGTCTTCCGGCCAGAGGAAGGACATACGTCACCGAGTGAACCGGTAAGTTTGAGGTTCCCATTGCCGGGCGTCGCGATGCTCTCCACAGGCATGATCTCACCTTCGCCCATGCCAGTCACGACGAGGCCCCAAACGACGCCACGTTTCGCCTCACGGTCGCGATCCTCGCTGTCATCCCGCGACAGACCTAGAATCTTCTCGAGCTCGCCCACCTCGACAATCGGATCGTACCCAGCATCGCCAACTGTGACACTCTTAACCAAGGAGCCGGTCGCGTCCGCCACACCGGGTGATGACGACCGCGAAGAGACGGAGGATGGCAGCGACGATGGCGCTAGTCCCTGCGCGTCGACGTGCGCCGCCCACTCGACGGCCTTGAACCGCACGACGCCACCAATCGCACGTTCTAACGCACGCACGCCCGCCTCGCGCGTGTAATGTGTGATCACACGGAGGAGCGCTGGCTCGGTTAACTGAACATGTGCTTCGGATAGACCATTCTGCACTAGCTGCTTCGGGAGGAGGAAACGCCACGCGATGTGTAACTTTTCATCATACGTGTAGCCAGAGAGTTGGATCACCTCGCACCGGTCGAGGAGTGGCGGTGCGATCGTGTCGAGCGAGTTGGCCGTACAGATGAATAGAACCTGCGAAAGATCAATCGGAACGTTGATGTAATGATCCTGTCATCGATACAGTGTCAAGAAGAATTATGTCACCGCATGAAAAAGGGGGCACACATTAAAGGCGACGTTCTGTTCTGGATCGAGCACCTCAAGCAAAGCTGCAGAGGGATCGCCGTGATAATTTGAATGACCGACTTTGTCAACCTCATCTCTACTATCGTTAAAGCCCGGACTACGAAACGCAAGGGCCAAAGACTCACAATAAGATAACGGGATCCATGCGACCAGCCTTGCGTAGCGCCTGTGCAAATAAGCCCGGTCCACTAGCAACATAAGTTCGCCGATGACCCCGGATCTCAGCCTCATCGCGGACTCCACCAAGTGCAATTCGATGGAACGGTCTCCCAAGCGCGCGAGCGATAGACTGGCCTAACGAAGTCTTTCCCGTACCCGGTGGTCCGACGAACCTGCCGTTTTTTTTTTCTCAGTTTTCAGATCCATGACGTTACCTAATGATAAGCCCCGCAAGAGACGCACAGCAAAATCGGGGCTTTGATGGTTTTGGCCGCCTTGCGCGCCCCTTGCACCTCGGTTGACGTCGGTGGCGACGGAATCATAATTCGCGTTGAAGAAACATCGCCCGCCTTGACAAGGGCCCCGCAAGCATTACCTTTTTCCTTCTGCTCATGGCCCACACTCGCACCCGCAGCCCGGTCCTCGGCGACGGCGGCATTTTTAAGTGGGACCTCTTGGGCTTTGGCTTGCGCGGCCTCCGCCTCCTGCGCGATCAACGCGCGCAGACGGACGACAACAAGATACTCGATCAATCGTCGCTTCACCTTGTCCAGCCCAAAGTGATCCGCATCAAGCTGCGACTTTGCGTTGGGCAGAAAGTCGGTCCTCGTAAGTGCGTCCGAGCCCGTGGGCGGGGAAACCCATGGTAACGAGGTGATCCACTCCAGCTGGCGGCGGCGCACGCCCTTGGGTCAGGAAACGCGCGAATGGAGAAAATGCGCCGGTACGCACGTAGTTTCTCACAACGCCGTGTTCCGCATTCTGCAAAGGGATCCGTTTGAGGCGACGTGCCTCGGTCGAGGCCACGCGGCGCACTTCGGAGCCCAGGGGGAGAGCATCGACTCGACGAACGAGCGCATCGAGGTCGTCCTCATCATCGACGGTATTCCCAGTACCGTGCAGGGCAGCGCTGCCCGGCTCGAGGCGCTGCAACTCGGCGTTTATTGCGGCGAGCTGCTGGCGGAGGAAGAGTGCCTTCTGCTGCTTTGAGAGGGACTCGTCTACAGCCGTCGCGATCTTCGTGCTAACTTCAGCAATGGATAGTTGTTTTGTCAACACATTTGTGACATGCTGTAGGCGTAAAGACGGAGACTCGGTGGAAAGGAGGACTGTAAAAAAAATATCCGTTAGCATGTCTCCGCGGAGTTCACAAAATTACGGAAAAAAAAACACGATGCCGGGTATGCGTTGGCAACGAGGACAGCACAGAATCCCCAAATTATACCCGTATACGTGTGCTCCCCCCCCCACCCCTTCGGGACTTTTGAGCAGCATGGTGTGCATGCATCGACAAATACGAAAAAAAAAAAAGAAAGGCCCGCTCACCGAGCTTGTCCGCGTGCTCTGCGCCAACAGCAGACACAATAGCGTCCGCGAGCGCCGCAGCCTTCTCCACCTCCGTCTCCTCAACAAGCTGCGCAATCCGAGCCCAGCTCTCGCGCTTCCGCGCCGACTGCGACGCATCCTGCGCAAAGCGCTCCAGCAAACGCACAGCCGCCGCCTTAAAGTCCTGCACGACGTCCGACGCCGGCCGTTCGCGCCCGTCCGGCGGCGGGTACACCACGTCCACGCGGGGGAGGAGGCTGCCGTTGCCACCGCTGCGACCACCGTCCTCGCCGTCTTCGCCGGGGGCGTGCAGAGGAAGCGCACCCTGGTTGGGAGCGGAGATGGTGTTTGGGATCGGAGGAGGAGGTGGGTTGGGCAGGCGGACGCGGGCGGTGCCGGTGAGTGTGAGCAAGTACGGCTCGTTCGAGTGCGGGCGCGGGCGGACGAAGCGGGTGATGTGGGCCGTGACGCCCCACCTGTTCATGGAGGACGTTCCCTCGTGTTGGACGAGGGGCACCGCGGCCAGGACGGGATTGGTGAGGGACGAGTCGATGAGGCGTATGAGCGCATCGGCTACGTTGTGAGTGATTGGAAAGGTCACGCGCGCGCCGGGGATAAGAATGAGCGGGTACGGGAGGACGAGGAGGGGTAGGGTTGCGCGTTGAGATTGGGACATTTGACGGTGATGTCCCGACGGTGAGGGGAGTGAGAGGTAGAGTTGACGGTTGTATTTGCGAGCAATGTATTATCACATGATCCTCACCTTCCTCTGCAAGGCAACGTCTCGACCCCACAACCGACCGGCGGGGGCGCACCACAGATTCATTCTTTTTAAAGACATTCTGGCATCGTCTGAAACCCGCTCAGTATTCGGATCATCCCCTCAAATAGCGCCATGTGCGCTTATCCATGTCATCATCGTGACCTACTGCCTAAGAAGCGACGGTCCATTTGTGGCACTGGCGCTACGTCGTGGGACAGAATCCTTGCCTCGTCGCACTGGTTCCCCTATCAAACGTCTTCTTTTGCCGACAGAGTTTTAGTGGGATCAAGGAGATGTATATTGAGCCTCTGGCACGGTCTGGGCCCGCGCAAGGTGATATCAATCGATACAGGTAAGGGTGGACACTCGGGAAAAAAAGAACGGAGAGGAGAATTAATGAACAGTCAAAGAAAAAAAAAGTCGAGTGAATATCGGACAATGAGAGGAGTGACCGTGCGCTAGTTATGCGATATACCTGTAATCTGAGACGAGAAAAATTTGGTTCTACTTCGACGTACCAACTACTGACTACTACGACTATAACAAACAGGGGGACAGACTGACTTTGAGCTTGACTAACTATGACGCTTGTAGAGATCGCGATGCTGTTGTATTGTGCCTCCTTCAGATGGCGTGATTGTGATGAGACAGTTGCAAAAAAAAAAAATATAAGACGGAAAATTTGTCGGATGTGACAAGACAATAGGGGAACAGTGAGAATATCGTCAACCAGAAAAATAGAAGAAGAAAATAGGAAGAAGAAAAAGAGGTCAGAACATGAGGAAATTAGTGAGACGTAAGCGTTCATGCCGTTGCGCGCTTAACCATCTGCAAGCGCAAAGGCCAAAAAGTGAGCACAGCGCGAACCGACCGTGGGGGAAAATGCGGCGCACCTCACGCGCCCATTTGATTGTCGTCTTGGTCTCCTTGTCGTAACCCTTACGTGACACTAAACTCGTCCCGATCCAGTCTGCCAAAAGGAGCGGCTTCAGCTCGCCATTGGGGAACGCATCTGCAAGATCACCGATCACGCCAAACGCGAGCTTGTCCAGTGGTTCGCCGCTGTTGTCGTCTGCAAGCACCTTTTGAACAAGCTCGAGGATGACAAGCGCGTGAGGGGCCAATAATGGAGCTATGAACCAGTCTAAGTTGTCACCCTGAGAAATAAGGAACTGATACACACCCCGATCGGTCTTCTTGAAGCCCGTGATAATTCCCGTGTGCGCCTCGAGGATGCCTTCGCGCAAGTTTGCAATGTAGTCGATGGACTCGTAATCGAGCTACAGACCAAACAAACAAAGGATTCAGCAAGACCAAGGAACGAAACGTTGTCACGTACAGGGTTGGCTTGCAGTGCGGCTGCCTGTCTGAGCACTGTCATCGCAGTCTCCAAGTACGGCTCAAACTTGGGCCCGATCGCGAGCGCAACGTCACCAAAACATGCTAGGATGGAAATCTTCACGTTCCGGTTCAGCACCTCGCTCGACAGATTCTCCAGCAGCACTGTCACAAACGCCTGCGCGTATTGCTCCGTCTGGTCTCCAAGAGCGCGCGTGATGTCACCGATGATGCCCACGGCGACTGTGCATAACTGAGTATCATCGTATGCCTTGAGTGCCGGATAGAGGAACGGAAGGAATGCAGAAATATAGGGCGCAAACTTGATCTCTATCGCGGCAGAAAGTGAACCAACAACAAGGAAAGCGTCTTCAAGGATCGTCGATGTCTTGCCCGCTGACTGGATCAATTGAAGAATGAGAGTCATGATCCGGTCAGCGAGGGGTTGGATTCCAGCACCCAGTTTGCGGATGACGCTCTACCAAGGTACAGATACAGGTCAGGAAGTCCGAACCCGGCAGAAAGGCGCAGATGCGTACGACAGAGACACTGCACAGGTTACTTTGCAAGTCATTCCAGTTGTTACGGTCATCGGCACCTAGGATCTGGTTCTGAATGGAACTGAATGAGCTCAAACAGTGTGCCCATAACACTAGCAACGCACCTGAACGTTGAGGAGGTGTTCCATGCGTTCGAGGATCTTGACAGTCGTCTTGGACACGACTTGCACGCAATCCGGAGTTGCCTGCTGAACGAAGGACGTGATAGCCTCGTACGCAGACGTTCGGTAGTTCGATTCGTTACCCGCGCTAGCACGAGAGTCAGTACGGATGGGTGCTTCCAGGTGAGAAAAAACAAAAAAAAAACAAAGACTTGATCAACGTACGTTTCAGTGACCTGCAGCAGCGCACCGACGATGCCCTCAAAATACGGTGAAAGCGGACCGGTGTTCTGTTCCTCACTCGACTCATACAACTCTAACAGTCCGTCCGCGAGGTTCATCAGAGCCCAACAGCAATTTGCAATGATGTGAGGGCTGTCCCGCAGGCCAGCAACGAGCGCAGTGACGAGCGCATGCAGATGCACGTCCGGCTTTATCGACGTAATGAGGCTCTCGCAGATGCGGCCGAGGGTCCAGGCTGTCGTGTCCTTCACCTGGGACTGTGGGTCCGTCATCATACCAATTAAAATTGGCAGAGCTTGATTGACGAGCGGAGTGAGCACGGCAGGGTCCGGCCCGACGAGAATTGAGCCAAAGGCCATCACCGCCGCCTCGCGATGGTGCCAATCATTTTGTTTGATGTTCGCCTCGATGAACGGAATTACAGCGGGAACGATAGGATCGTGCACTGCCTGGGCGAGGAAAGCGAGACATGTGCCGGCCGCCATGGAAACATTCCATTCGCCCTCCTCAGCATCCTCGTCTTGACGGGCGAGAAGTTGGAGGAGGACGGGAACGACTTCTGGAAGTGCGATCTTGGCAAAGTACTTGGGAACCTCGACATCTCCGTCAAGAAGGCCCTGAGTGGTAACGTCAAGCACGCAAGATCTGGGACAAACGAATTCCTCGTGGCGTACCTCCTGGGCATCGAGGTAATCACTCTCGAGGTTAGTTTCCTCCTCGGCTACGGATGTCCAAAACTCGATTGCCTGCAGCGCGACGGACTCCTCCTCTGATTTCATACCCATCACAGTGAGCTATCACATGCCGAGTCAGAAAACGGGCCAAAAGAATTGATGTAAAATGACCTACGCCAAAGAGCGCACGTTCCATGTAATAGGCCATCTTGCTGTAATACAACGTCATGATCCGCACCAGACATTCAAAGGCCATGGCCTGCACTAGGACGGATGGGCTCTGCGTTGCCTCGCATACCACCTGCATGATGTAATTGCGCTCGCCCTGAGGAGGAGAGTCGCGTAAGCCACCATGCTGCTGTTGAATAAAATAGTGACAAGAGCACGCGCCTCTCGCTCGAAATTTTCACGAATGAACGAGAGCGAATTGTAAAGTGCCTGCATGGCAGCAAGCTGTACCTCCGTCGACGGCTCCTCCTTCCGCGCTCCATGAACGACGGCAGTCAAGATCCCGTCCGCGCGCACGCTCAGCACATCAGGGTCCTGAAAAAAAGAAAGAAAAAAAAATCAGAACAAGAGCATCGTCGGAACGGGGATCTAAAGCCTATTGTCCCAGGAAACACAAAAGAGACGCACCAGCGACTCGCAAATGAACCCGATCGCGCTAAGCGTCGACTGTCGTAAGGGCACGCTCGTGCCATGGTTATGGAGGCGCAGGAGCGTATCGATGAGTTCTGGCCACTGGCCCTGGGGGAGCTCCACGGTCGCGATAGCCGCGACGCTCTGCGCTGCGACGGTGCCGGCCTTGACCTGTTCAGAGGAAAGCCCGCGCAGGACAAACTCCTTGATCTCGTCGCGGATCTTGCCATCGAGGGCGAGCCAGCGTGCCGAGTACTCCGCCTGGCGCGTGCTGTCCTGTAGGATGGGAAGCCGGTTGGGGGCGTCAGCCGAGGGCGGAAGACGGACAGGGAGTCCCCGGGATGGGAGGAGGGAGAGGGGAAAGGAGGGGGAAGCACGACGTACGCGGGCGGTGAGTGCGTTCTTTAGTGCGAGGCCCGCAGCATTGCGGACAAACACGGGGCTTGCTTCATTGGCGAGCTCTGCGGCGAGCGTGTGCACATATCCGGGCTATGTGCAAAACGTGAGTCAACGCAACCAAAAAAAAAAAGACAGAAAGAAAAGGGAGAGAGAAGGATGTGTATGTATTGGGGAGGGATGAGGGTCGTGGTGTTGATGCCGACGCACATAATTCTCTCGGGATGCCTGCTCTAGTTTTTGCGTGGCATTTTCACGCGTAGCCTGGTCTGAGAAGGGAAAATGGGGAAAGGGATTCAAGGATCCGAAAGGACGAGGGGAGGGATAGATGTGAGGCGGGCATCCGAGTGAGCGGCCGGCTTGACAAAGAGAAACCCAAGTACTGTACCTGGTGATAGGGAATTGGCAAGGAGCTCGCCGGCATTCATGGTCGTGGGATGGATCGTAAGGACGGAGGGTATGAGGAGGGGGAGAGAGAAGAGAGATAGATCTTACGCAGGAGGGGGAGAGTGCGAATGCAGGGATCCCTCTGTGTGCGCGTGTATCATTCAATTCACTCTCATCCCACCATTCCACATCCACCACACGTAAAACAAATCTCCGTAAAAAATAATTATACATCCTACATGGCAGACCGGGTACGCCCCGACACGATAATCATCCCAAGCACGATACACAGAGAATAACCAAACCCCTATCCCACCCACCACCCAGGGCCGCAGCGGCCCAACGCGGGGCGCACAGCGAGGACTAGGCGGCGGTGGCATCGGCAGCACCTCCGCCCCGCGCGGACACGGCCACGGCTATGGCGGGCGGCACGGTGGTCCCCAAGGCCCGCAGCCGACGCTGGACAAGCCCAAGCGCGAGGCGATCCTCGACCTAGCCAAGTACGTCAATGCCCGCATCCGAGTCAAGTTTACCGGCGGGCGTGAAGGTAAACGTAGCGTTCCCCTCCTCCATAATATATATATATATTGTCTTACCTTGAACCAATCCTCCCCGCAATAGTCACGGGCGTACTCAAGGGATACGACCAACTGCTCAACCTCGTCCTCGACGAAGTAGAAGAACAGGTCCAAGGTGCCGGGTTTTCATTGACTCACCGCATCACTCCCTCCCTCAAACCCCAACGTCACAGATCCAGAGCCGCACACACGCACATTGGGTCTCGCCGTCCTCCGCGGACCCACAATAACATTGCTCTGCCCCGTCGACGGGCTCGAAGAAATCTCAAATCCGTTTGTGGCCCAAGAGTGATCACATCGCAGGCTAACGAACACGAACGGATCACGTCTCCCTTTTTTCTTACTTGATTCATCTGCAACCGATAAGAGTTGTAACGAGCGCTTATCTATTTATCTCTGATGCGCGTGCCAAGCATACAATACGGGAGTTGTGGTATATGGAGGCAGTGGTGTGGGTGTGTGGGTTGGCACCCGGAAAGCACTGTATATGATATGCGTCTAGGCCTGTCTAACAATGGCCGTAAACACGTCGCCGACACTAGTATCCGTGCGTATGCGAGAATGCGCTACTACTACAGCAACACCAGCGACGGCTCATAGGGATAGGTGGGGGATTCTGTGAGGTTGAGGTTATTCCGGGAGGACGGAATAGGCAGGATATCTGAACGAAACCAGGAAGTCAGGAACAGATATGACATCCGTGGGAGGAAGATATCGAGCGAATATAGTAGTACTGGCACGAGACCATTACGAGGCAGCAAAGAGAGAAAAAGTGTTGAAAAAGAAAAACGCTGTAGGAGAATGCTGTTTGGGGATGCAAGTTATCATGGTGCGCACATGCATGCGGGGATGCACTATGCAAAAATGAGGATGAGATTATACAACGATTGGGGCGGCGGCCGGGGAAATTGCCAATACGATACTGTGGTAGTAAGTAGTAACACGCCAGTGCAGTGTGCCGGCGGTGGCGGTGAGATGGTCGGTTTGGTTTGATGACGACGATGGATAATCGTAGTCGATGACGGTTGTGGCGTAGTATATTCACATTAGAAAACGAACGTACTCGCTCTCCTTCACCACTCCAGGCCCTTACCGCTGCGTCGCAGGGGGGCCTTCTAGTGATGACAGCCGCTTTTCGCCCACATCAAGTGAGCCCACTATGGAGGCAGCGGCTCCCGCGTCCGCTCAGGAAGGACGTCCGGTGGTACTTTCTCCGGCATGACGGCCCATTTTTCCGTCTTCACTCCTTCCGCTTCCACTTCCGCAGCAGCTACGGCTACGGCAGCGACGGTGGGTCCACCATCATCTACCTCGCCGCCCTCCTCCCATCGGGCTAGATCGACGCCGACGTCGCACTGCGAGCTCATAGATGACGGAGCGGGCGAGTCGCTCCCTGCGGAAAGCGAGTCCGGTGGGGATGGCGACGTCGAGCCGGTGCTCTGCACACTGTCGCCGCGGGGGACACTAGCAGTAAACCCACCTGCACCCGGCGACGGTGACCGCGCGTGCACAGTCGAGATCGAATGCGAATGCGTGTGGCGGATACGAAACTGGGAATGCGCAGTGGGCGTGGCTGCCGGCGACGGCGCCAGCCGCACACGTGCTGCGATGGACGCTGCGGCTGCAGCGGCCGCAGCATGGAAGCGGGGTGGGTAGCGGGGTGACACCGGGTACGCTATTGTCGGTGACGGCGCGCTTTCATAGTACACGTACGGCTGCGCTGAGGGTAATGGCGGTGGAGGCGGGGATGGAGGAAGCGGGGTCATAACCGCCATAGTGAATAATGGGAACGGCTTGCCGTTGGGCCCAGCAGACGAAGGACCCGGTGGGCCAGAATGTGATCGACGTGGCGAATTTAGCCGCGGCGAAGTCGAGATAAAATCTAAGTGGCGTGGAGAGCGACCGCGGAGCCCCGGAAGGGGGTTCGAGAATATCGGAGGTGGATATGACCTGTGCGGCACGGCATAGGGCATTGTCGATGCCGCAGCGTTGCCCCCATGTGGGACGGAAGATGGCGACGGAGCACTCTGTGTGGAAGATGTTTGTGATGATAATGATACGGGAGAGGTAGTAGGGAGCGAGTCTGATATACCATCGCGCCTGTCTGGCTCGTGCTCTGGCACTTCAGAGAGTGTTAGGGACTGTATCGATTGGAGGTCATCGCCGTCATCCGTGAGTATCTCACTATTATTTGACGACGAAGCGTAGCCACCGTTCATCTGTCGGGCATCCGTGGGCAAAGTTGCAAGCGCTAGGCCCAGGTCGAGTTGATTCTCGAATTGCGAACGGTCCTTGGCAGAGGCAGACGGTGGCGGTGGCGAGGTCCATTTGGAGCGCTTTGGGGCCATATGGTCAGGTGTTGACGGAGACGGACCTGGCGCGGAAGAAGGTTCTGATGGAGGCACATTCGGTGGCACGTCAGAGATGCTACTGGGATCCGGCACGTCAATCTTTGCAAGTCGTATTGGGCTCGACCCAACCGTGTACGGGGTTTGAGGAGGGACCGGCGATAGCCGTGGTGGCACAAATGCCGTGGTGGGTGTCGTCGCTGGGATCAGACCGTCCATCCGTTCTTCGCACAGCTGAGCGATGGCGTAGATAGCGCGGTCGGGCCGTGTACTCAGGATCCTTGATGCCCGCATAAACTCACCACGGATCTGGTGGAATGGCGTTAGCGAGCAGCCAAGAAAAGAAATCCGAGTTGATGTAAAATCCGCTTACCGTGTATAGACCGTCCCTGGTGACACATCGTGCCACATTGAAATCGGTCTCGAAAGGGTCCTTTTATAGGGGTGAAAATCCAATGCAACGTTGGGGGAAATTTGGCTGCATACCTCGATGCAAAAGCGATTCCGCTCGCGGACGTCCTTGTAACGCGCAGGATCAAGCTAAGCGGCAATCATGTGATGAGAGGTAGCCAAGTCGCATAAAGGAATGTGTTACATCGTTCTGCCAGCCTTTACTCTCTTTCTTGAGCAGGCCTCCCCGGATCGATGCGACGCCGGTGTTGTACGAAAAGTCGCGGGCGAAGTATTTAAAGAAATCTATTAGTCTGGGAAACAAAGTAGACCATTTCAGGAACTGGGGTGATCACCAATGTGGTATAAAGGGAACGCACAATTGGCCAATGCTATCTGTATTTGCGGACTGCCATCGCTGCCTCAGCAACTCGATGTCGTCGAAGAACCTGAAGGATCATGCGTCGACCAGATACCATCAAAACCGCGCGCTGATGAGATACGTACCAGGTATTATGACCCTTGATGTGAATATCGTCCTGGGCAGGAGTCAGCGAGTGGCGCATGGAGACAACGAGGACGCAGGACGGACATGTGAAATGGGACGCATGGGGGGCATCTGTTGTAAGTTAGGAAGCACGGGTGGATTCTTGACGTGGACCAGGAAATAGATGACTAGAAGGACGTATCCATACGATGACAGGGTTCCCTTGTATGGTGAGTTGATCTTTCTGTGGGAGGCAGGGCAGGTGAGCACAACAAGGCGCTAACGGATAAACACGCGCAAGCGGTACCTTCGTTTAGACCATATCTTGACTGTTTGGGGAGAGTGGCGCGTGGGATGTCAATAATATGCTGGCGTTTGGCAGTTCCTGACTCACGAAAGAGAACCAACGTTCTTACGCGGGTCGGATCGATCATGGCGTAGCAATACAGTAGGCGTGTGTTCTCTAAAGCCAGTCTATTTTCGAAACCAATGTCGCAGGCAATGCCAAGCGGGAGCGCAGGAGAAGGATCCAGCGAGAGCTTGACTATGGGTATACGGGCATGTGGGAGAGTCTTGACATGGAATTTTGTTTCTGGAGTGCCAAAATGGAAAGTATGAGAAGCGTGTGTGTGGAGAGAGGTCACGGTACATACCCCGCTCGAGCAAGTCGCCGAGCATGGTCACAAGGTCGGTGGCTGCCAGGCGCTCCTGGGAATCGATCAAACAACAGAGATCCATGTCTAAAGTGATGGGATGGTCAGCGACGTTGAGAGAACGAGTCGTGGTTCCTCTTGCCAGAGTTGCGGAGGCTAAAGCCGTTGGCGGTGCTACCAAAGGAGAGGAGGCGACTGTCGGGTTCAATGGTGCGGATGAGGCGTTCGAGGAGCCTGCGGACGTCCTCCTTTACTGCGAGCTCCTCCGCAGTTGGGAGGAGCTGCACGACGAATTCGAAGAGAGAGAGGGAGAGGTTTGCGACGAAGTGCTGCCTCGACGCGCGAGGTTGGGCCGAGTCTGGGTGAGAATGAGAATGCGGGACATGGCGGGAAGCGGCTCTTGCGGAGGAGTGTTGTTGGGTTGCAACGGCCATAATGGGGGAGAGTGGTGCACGGTGGTGGGGGTGGTGGTGGGATGGAGAAGGCCAGGAGATGGAGGGAGAGAGAGAGCGGGATGGAGAAGATAAGGTGGTTCACGCCTGGCCTGCGCCCGACAAACAATTGGTTTTTTATACCACCCGCTCCCACGTCAACATCTTTCGACCAGCCTATCGATCGTATGTATGATACGCAGTTTTCGCGAGTTTGTTGCGTCTCATCCATCCCGTCTCCATCCCATGCCCGCTGCGCAAACGAACCCGCGGTTGCCTACGATGATCTGGACCCCGTGTCACTCATTCAAGGAACACTCGTCTCTCATTCCCCTTGTTCTTTCCACCTTAATCCCTCCTCATACACTCAACTGCCTTGAGGCCGCCGCGAGAGGCGATCCGTACGTAATTTATCTATTTTGATGCCCCGCCCGGCAAGCGCATCCGCTGCCTTGCAAGACGGGGCAAGGCCAAGACAAGCGAATGATGCCCTGAACGGGCCCGACCTTGATGAAAACATACCGTATTGTACACGTACGACCATGAGGCAGTGATGATGTATGATGTGACCGTACTGGCGTGAGTGGCTGAATGTTGTGATCAATAAATGGCTCGTCGGGATTCTTGGGCGCATAGCATCGCGTTCTCGTTGGCGGACTACTGTGCAGCGGTGTAGGTGGCGGTCACCTGCTTCATGCATTCAACCTTAATTGCTTTGCGCCTCCGAGTCCAGTCAACGAACGACATCCTACCGGAATAATCACTAACCCCGGCGTTTTCTGTAGGCCTTTTGTTGGTCCCGGACAAACAACGCTACCTGTTGCTTAAAAGTACAAAAGGCGACGAAAAAGAAAGGACGCCGTTGAAGACTGGCCTCTGAACCAAAAAAAGTAGACACTGGCACACGTACCGAGACTCTCAGAACAAGGGATACTCAGTAGAGTGAGGGCCAATCGCCATGGCACCAGGGGGCGGGGCCACAAATTTTGGCCGTCAATGACCACGAACTCGAACGATCAGTTGTGATAGTAGCCAAACTTGACGGGGTCATGCTGTATTCCGGTTGGGAGGAGGCAGGGCCGCATCACCCAGTCAGTTCTGCCAAGGGCCAAGGTCGGCGGATGAACTGACTGGACCACCCAAAAAGACGCCAGGCAAGAGATTGAGTTTGGCATCGTGTCAATGCATCGTCCCGTCCCATTTCCGGGACTTGAGTTGAAACATCCCTCGCACAGCTAGGCATGCTTTGCTGCTGCTTAATAGTCCCAGCGATCATCTGACGAGCGCGCACTCAGGGCGCAGTGGTCACAGGGGCGGTCCCCTTCCTTTTCGGTACAGCCGCGCGCTCAGCAGTGGGACCTTGATGTCCCTGGCATTAATACTCTGATCATTAATTGTGACTTATCCTTGTCAAGGGGCCACGAAACACACGTACAAAAAGGAGGCAACAAAAGGACTAACCATTTCACCTGTTGTCGCCCAACTCACAAGTACTGTCTCGAACGGATACGGATGAAAGAAAAGGTGCAGATGTTTTCAAAAGTTTCCTAATCTTTTTCTGGTTCTACCTGTTTTTTTTCATGCGCCATACGCTACGTCCTCTCATTTCTGTATAGGTTCTTCCCTGACCCTAACTGACGCGTCGCTGCGCCGCTCATCTATGCGACAGTTCCCTGCGTCCCAAATCCATGGCTTCAGATAAGAACGATCTGGGAACATCGAGGAGACGTACGAGAATGCCGACGCGATGCAAGCTTTGACGTCTTTGTAAGTCACGACAAGCACGCTCTGTTCGTCACGCGACACAAGCATGATCCGCTCATCCGTTCCCGCATCCAGCTTCACCCCACCAGACCGTCAGCCCGGGATTTTCTACTTCGAAACTCGAAACACTCGCATACCTTGTTGAGACACGAGAGCACATGCGAAAGGCTGACGATTGGCCGCCCGCGCTCATCGACCTGGTGAAAGACGTAGTCACGGAAAAGCTTGATGATATATCGGTCCCCGGTTTCGCTCCATCGAGCGTCCCGCGCGAACCTGACGGTTTGGGTCTCAGTCGAGTGATGACTCGTTATTAGCGACTATCAGACGCACTCAGGCCGTTCGTTGATGAAACCAAATTTGGAAAGCAGGCGGACGAGGCGTGCGTTCTCCAGTTCAGACATAAGTTCACCTTCGAGATAGTCCATGCCACTACGCCGATGCCATTAGATCGCAAACACACCGTAGGACCCATGCAGGCATCGCTTACTTCTGTAGATCGTCCATTTCAGTGAGGAGTCTCGAGCCGATCATATCAAACAGCTGCCCGATGTGCTTCAGCACGCAGATGGCACGTTAGCACCTCGATAGACGAACCCATTCGTGAGAGCGCTCACCTTGTGGGAGCCTGGTTTCGAGAGACAGAACAACGCGACGTTCTTAAGGTCCGCACTATAATGCTGCGTGACGAGATCGAGTGATTTCCCAAAGTTATTCGTCGCCGCAACACTGTTACAGCACAGTGACATGATGAGCTTCCCAAACATTACGAGGTCCTCCTGGATCTGCTCCGCAGGTAGCGCAATACCGGGCACGCGCGGCGCCGACGCAGGGCTATATGTGAGAACGTCCGCTAGCCCGCAAGAACTGATCCGCACGCGGTTCCGGCCCGAAACGATGACTTTGGTGACGTCAATCATTTGCACCGGCAAGCCCTGGTCGTGCGCAGCCTTCATCGCGCCTGCTATCTGGATGATATAACTCCACAGAGTTCGCTCCGGGACGTGGGACTGGGTAGCTTGCAGTCGTCCCTGCACGAACGCCGGTGGGCGGGGTTTGATGTGCGCGTCGAACAGCGTCTGAGCGTTTGGATGGTACGTATATGCAACCACGAGCGCTGGACAAGATTGAGAAAGAGAGACGAGCGAACAGCGAGAGACGGACAGTTGTCACCAAAAGAACGGGTCGTGAATGCTTCATGAATGGCAACGATGTTGGGGTGTCGGACATGCGACCATTGCTCAATTGACTGAAATGCAGCTTGATGCATCAGATGAAAATCTTTTCCCATCGTTTATCAATCGCGGCTATGCGGAATTTGGGGATAGGAGTATACCTGATACTCGTCGCAACACGTAGGCACGACCATCTTTGCCTATCGCGCGGTACACGGTACTGTACCAGTTACCAAACTTGCGGCGATCGCCACTCGTGCTCTCAAGAGGGACGAGAGTGTGGTAACCTTGCAGTTCATCTGGAAGATTGAGCCCTGGCGCAGGTGAGGTGTGAATGATCTCAGAGCGCAGTTGCAAATCGGTTCTCAGGGTCGGAGAGATGAAATGTGATGGTGGTGGGGAGGGTGGGGGGAGAGAATATAAATGATAATCGAGCTAGAGGATACCTTGGTGAGACGAGAAAAGAAATATCTCAAAAGTGCTTACTGGCTGGCGGATGAAGGTTGACCGCTGAGGGTAGTATTCCAACCCTTGGTCGTACTCCGGCTGAAAATGGGCATAGTACGACTTGTCCAACGAATTCACATCGAGCTAAAAAGATTACTTCTATCTCAGACACGACTGAGTACACACGCCATACGCACGGCTTGCATCTCAGGAACCACACTCTCTGCTGGATACATATCGTACAAGCCATTATTCTCATTCGAATCGTAATAGTTGGGGTCGTAAGAGTCGTTGTCGTCGTACTCGGACGCAGGTGGTGAGGTAGACAGCGTGCTCCTGTTATCCGTCAGTTGAAATTCCACCTACGACTGGGAAAACGGTTGACGCACGCCGTAAGGGGGGTCTGCGCCTGCGCACGAGAGAGAGGAGGAGACGTAGGAGGGAGCGACGAGGATTTCGGAACGAATACAGGGGCATTGACGGCCTGAGAGAGCTTGCCAGAACCGCTAGGCGTTTCGGGTTGCGGGCTGCCAAAATCATGATCAGGCGGGTAGTATCGATACAAGAGTGTACTCACATTGACGCAGACGGTGGCGTGGTAGGTCGCTAGATGATTGTCAAGACAGTCCAGCGGAAATGGGTGATTGTGCTAACCGGAGGGTGTGAATAAATACAGCCTTTATCTTGAAATTTACATGAACTATGCGAGATTCAGTGAAGGACATGGTGAGAGCACATGCACGATACGCTCACCCGTAGATGAGAATATTCCTACATTGTCGTTGGGTAGAGTCTATAAAGATGGGGGAAGGGATGAAAACCAAGATCGAGTGGAGATCAAGGGCACAACCCACCTTTTTTCGGAGATGTTTTAATAGAGTCGCCTTCGACCGCAGTGGGAGCGACGATCTTTACAGCGGCGCTGGCAGACTGTGGCCTGGTGAAAAAGGCCATGCCGTAGGTGAAGAAAAGGAGAGAGCGAGGCAGGCGTCGAATAGAGTAATGCCCGCCACCAGGGGATAATCGTCTATCGGCACCACCATGTCCTCCCTTGCAAGGGATGCTGCCGCATTCAAAACATCGCTATCAAACGCAAATACGACCTCTTGGCACTCTAATCAGCCATCCGCCTCTTCCTCGCAACCTGCAACTCCACCAGACAGCGACTCTACCAAGAAAAAGAAGCGGCCGAAAGCGAGCATGTCTCGTCCTTTGTCTCTCCTTCTGCTTTGTTGACCCTCGCGCTTAAGCCATCGTGTACTCCCAGCCAGCTGATACTGGCACAGGCACCGATGTGAACACTCAGCTGCTTTATGCCATTAACCACCTCAAGGTATGTCCAGCCTCTGTCTTCTGCAGACAAGGCTCACACCGGACAGGCAAACAATGGACCCATGCGCCTGGACGATCTAGCTATCAGGACACAAACACCTCTCGACACCGACTCAATCCTCTTTGAAAAGTTCAGAGCGCACGAGCGCGTAGAGTTCGACCCTAAGACCAATCTCTACTCTTTCAAGGTGCGTCCCTATGCCAATCTCAACACTCCCTCAGGTCTTGATGTTTACCTTAGCATGACTACAACTTCCGTAGCAAAGCGGCCCTGCTCACTGAAATTCAACGTGCAACGCGTCGTGGTGGTGGCATCTCCGTGCGCACGCTTAAAGAGTCGTGGAAGGATGCACCTGGGGCAATCCAAGAGCTTGAGGAGGAGGGCGAAGTGTTCGTCACCCGCACACTGAAGGATAACCAGATGCGCATGGTGTTTTGGAACGAGCTCAAGGCGGACCTCGCTGACCTCGCCGAGGAAGGGCCGGAGGCGGTAAGAAAACGTGATGCGAGCAAGAACGGGACCGGATTGAGTGTCGAGCAAGGTGCCGTTCCAAGGCAGCTGTACGCCTCTCCATCTTTCTGAAATGCGCACGGTCATAGAATTTTACGACCTCTGGCACAATTTGATTGTGCCCAACGATGTTGACCTGCTCAAGCAGCTTCAATCTGGTAATCACACCTCAGTCATCGTATCGGCCCACTCGCTAACCCACTATTCCTTTTAGGTGGTTTACAGGAGACGGCGTCGGAGGCTCCGATGATCAAAGGGCCAGTGGGAAAGAAGAAGGGCAAAAAGTCGGCAACACGACAACGAACCGCTCGACTCACGAATACGCACCTGAAGGGCATGGGCATCGATCTAAGCAAAGATTATGTGGCGCCTGGAAAATGATTTACCCCAGTCGGCCGCCTCCCAGCAAATATGAAACCAGTTGCTGGCGTAGTCGCCATGTTTGCTCCGAGTGGTTGTGCCATGGAACCCAGTCTATGACTTCGAGTCGGACACCGGGAGCATGCAGGAATCTTTACATTGGAGATATTTATGGCCACTATGTCAGACAGCTACCGTACATCTGAGGTACTAGTCTGAAGGGGTATTTTTAGGCCATTCTATTTGGTCTATGTGTTCACATCTGTGTGTACCTGCTCGAGTCGAGGACTTAAGGACCCGTATACATCATCAATCAGATAGGAACTTGCTGGGGGTAGCTGTGTCGGATTACGTAACCCACGGTATACTTACCCCCTGTGTAAAACTAAACTCTTGTACAGACACGAATGAGCATCATCTGACATCTGTTCAGATATGAAGGCTGGAGATATGATCTCGACCTCCGTCCGCGGCCATACCGGAGTACTTCACCTGGATTCTGACTTGTGCTACCACTCGCACCTGCCCTCACTTTTTGCATGGCCACTTCCCCGGGCCAGGAGTACTACTGTAGTGGCTTATCATCCTCGTTCATGAACTTGAAGCCCGAGTTGCAATACTACGGGATGACTCGAGTTCTCCGATTATACAGCTTCCCAGAATCGTGCTAATGACGTAAGGTACTCATTGACGGGCTGTTGTGTGCCGGCCCACCCGGTCCGGTTTGCTCGTCTGGCCTGCTTCAGCCCGTCCCGGTCGCGCGCGGCCACGCCACCGGCGAGTACCTTGAGCCTTTTGACTTTTTGGAATCACAGCAAAAGCACTGCTCACAGGTGATCATGAAGGGTACCCATGACCCGCCTTTGACAAGTCGTTCATGTATTGTGAGATGGAGACCGCTGTGAACGTCAGCGGCATTACACTTCCGCGCCGCCGTTGCAATGATTAATGATAGACATGGCCGGGAGCAGAGAGTTTAGGGCCGAGGTATGAGCTACGCCACGTTGGCGTGGGGTTTGGCAGGTAAAAAATAAGGTACCATAATGTCAACAGGCATCCACCCTGCTAGTATGGGGGGCTAGTGCCGAAGTTGTTAGACGCGCCGTGCACTCAGACTCGCTCTGCGACTGTAGCTGCAGTGACATGATATACTAATTCGACCTTAGTGGTTGAGACATTTTGAAAAAGAAAGGCAAGAAATACATATAACGTATTATCGGGAACTCTCAACCAACTCAGCGACCTGTGTGAGCCTTCCTCGTTCAATAAGGGCGAACAAAAATAAATATTGAGACCCGTAGGTCTACCACTCTGAAACAGCGTGTCATCCTTGTGCAGGGGCCATGCTAATCTTCTCTGTATCGTTCCAATTTTTTCGTATGCATCCCCGAGGGGAGCAATCAGTAATCGGCGGAATTCCGACGGACAAGTGGAAATATTGATTTTGTCTGGACCGCGGGTGTGCAGTAGGCGCCCACCCATCCACGAGGGAGGCTCCAGCAAGCGTGGGCGCTCATCAAAACGATACTTTTTTTAAGGTCAGCGATAGGTACTGTACTAGTACTTGTGGTCGAGAACTGTTGGGGAAAAAAGCCAAATGGCGGTGACTCGTGGCTGCTGCTCGGACATGGGCCGGTAGATGCCGCGCTTCCGTAAATGAGCTGCGCTTTTCCATGTAGTGAATATGAATTATGCCACGCTCCTTGCAACTCCATCATCATATCAACAACTCCCTCGTATCGAGGAATTTCTCACCTATGGCCGAGAATAAACGGAGTACTGCACTCAGGCGGCACCTTAATTTCTTTCAGATTCATCTTGCCCTCTCGTGAGCACTCTCCTTGCGGTTCCAAGTCTTAATTAACATTTCTGGTTAGCACGCTTGTGCCGACTATTGCGGGGGGCGTACTCTCTGCGTCGAGCGGAGTATTCAACGTCAAATACATCAATGCGCTCCTCATCTGTGTCGGCGGTGTGACGGGCACCGGACTTGTAACTGTGGACTTGAGCACACTCACACCATGGCAACAAGTCATCCTCGTCTTCATCTCTCTCGTTGGAAGTCCAGTACGCCTTACCTTGCTTTTTATAAATTTTTTTTTTTCAAACTGTCACGAACGATATGTCATGTCCATCTCTCGTGACAGTCTACGTGCGCAAGCAATACTTTACAAGGCACCTGAATTGGGCAGTCAGATCGGAGTTTGAGCGTACTAATACGCGGGACGTTATTCGAACGCGCACCCAATCTATCCAACAGTCAGCTGGGTACGCGGTCGACGACCGAAGCGTTCATAACGCCTCGTCATCCCACCCAGTGATCCGTCGCATCGACACGCCTATTTCCTCTGCTGGCTTAGAAGGGATGCTGCTCCGGCAGGTTTCGTCTCGTGATAGTTCGATTCCGCGTCGTGATGTGGAACACGACCGACATGATATGCCTCACGAATCGCCTATAACCACTGCCATCTCCTTACACCAGACCCAGACCGAACAACGTTCTAAACCGCGTCAGGAACTCTACCTGGAATTTTTCTTCAATGGGTTTGGCTAAATCTAGTCTACAGGCCTGTCGCGGTACGGAACGGTGCAGACCATCAATCCCGAACACCGAGATGATCATTTCGGCGGCTTTGGCGACCCGCTGAACTGGTTTATGAGCATCCTCCACCATTTCTTTCCATCCCTGAAGTGAGATCTTCACCGCACCCTCACGACCCCACTATCGCCGGTGTTATTCGTATCGGACCAGGGAGAAGTCCCGCCTGGCGCACGTCCTGTCCCATACCTCCGTTTTCATGCGCGTGTTGGCCACAATTCGCGCTTCATTGGACTGTCGGACGAACTACGAAGAGCTAGGCGGGGTAGAGTACTGCGCTCTCACGGTTCTGCTTTGGATCGTTTCTGCAGTTCGTATATTCCCATCTTTTCAATCAATATGGGTGTTCATGAAATGCCTGATCAGTATCATATCTTCACGCTATTGATACCATTTGCGGTCCTTGCACCCTACATGTCCATGTCGAAATGGAAAGAAAACTTCTTGCCTCCAAACCAACACCGAGTCATCAGCCCGATCTGGTATGTTCAAGCAGCTGAAACATTCTGGTATCAAATATAGAGTTGAGTTGACCCACCGCGCAGGTATACCGCTTTCCAGGTTGTTGGCGCATGGGCGAACACCGGCTTCTCGCTGGTAGACCAAAATCTGGTGCCCTTCCAACAGCATACCCTTTACTTATATTCATGGTCTGGTTGGCGCTCGCTGGAAATACTGGCTTTGTGAGTGCCCCCATGTTCTTTTTCCTATCGAGTTCTCAACCTGTTATGCACCCTGTATTGTACGTGTAGATTATTTCATCGATGAAATGGCTAAAAGAATCCTGCACAAGCAGTTTGAGGCTTTGCATGTCGGTTTCCAAACCATTATTTTTGCTCTTGCCTTAGTTGACGTTACGTCGTTTCAACGCAGATGGATTAACTACCAGTTGACTCCAAAGGGAGAGAGGCCCTCCATTTCCTACTCGATCACCTGCGACGTTGCTTCATCTACCTTCTCCCCTCGCAAAAAATGTGGTTTCTCCTCACCGTTCTAATCATATGAAAGCAAGCGTTTTACTCACCTACGTCGTCTCACGCGGCAAGCTTACAATTTCGTGCCTAGCTTCACAGACTGGTTCTTCTTCCTCCTCTTGAACATCGGAATACCAGTCTTCGACGCGGTACCCGTCGGCCAACGCTTCTTACTCGGGCTCGTACAGGCGGTCTCGGTATGATTTGCGGGCTTCCAGGCCATCGCCGTTTCGGCGCTCGCCCCAGAAATGCAGTAAGTGTCATCAATACCGCATCCTATTAACCCTCCGTTGAACTTCGTGACAAAAAAATCAGGGTGCTCTACCTTGTGATGATGTACATACCGCCCTACCCGATCGCGATGAGTTGGGTGCCGCTGTGTCACTATCACTGCGACGTGGGCTGAAATGGGGTTGGGGGAACAGCATGCGCTCGACGAACGTTTACGAAGAACGCTCTCTAGGAATATTTGTGGACGAGGATGATGACATTGAGAACGAGGCCGGTTACCCCGCGACCGATTCGCACGTCGCGATGTGGGGCCGCTATCTTGGACGCCAGACGCGCCGTCAACTTTTCGTTCGGTACGCCAAACTTTGTCTTTCCGAGGTGGTGTAAATCTGTAAAAACGAGGCTTTATCACTTGACAGATATGTGGTGCCTTGCTCTTGCCCTGTTCATCATTTGTATCGCCGAGGTACGCAAGGCTAGAGAAAGTCGAGAGCGTGTTACTGACTGATGTGGCGGGGTGAACAAAGCGGTCAGCTGAGGAATCCAGACAACGTATGTTGGTTCACGTCTGTACGTTGTGTCGCGTGTTCGCTCCACACCTTGCTTACGCACTCGTTATCTGACAGTCTTTGAAATTGTCTCTGCCTATGGAACCGTTGGGCTCTCCCTGGGCGTACCATCAGTCGAGTCCCCATCTTCCATCCTTCCTTGACGTGTTGTCTCATTTTTTCCGCCCCGTCTTCTCTTTTTCTTTTTCGGTCGTTCCTCCTTTACTAACAGAGAAACTACTCCCTCTCCGGCGCGATGAGCACGTTCTCAAAGCTGGTCATCTACATCGTCGTGCTGCGCGTCAGGCACCGCGGTCTGCCCGTCGCGCTCGGCCGGGAAATCGTGTTACCGACCGAGTTTATGCATAAGACGAGCGAGAAAGTTGAGAAGATGAAGACCGACCGGCGCGTTGAGGGTGCTTCTGCTCTCCGCGTCGGCAGTGGTCAAGGAGAAAAGCTGCCTTCGGTTAACGAGGACGCGATTTCGTGGATACGACTGGGATAATGGGCAATGGCGCCACATACGATGCTCGACCCTTTTGACGTCCTCTGCACGCTCGGCGTCACGCCGCCCCTGCGCGTCGGCGTATTGTACTAGCTAGTCGTATGAACTTGAAGGAAAGGGGAATGCGAACAGTGACCACAGGAGCTGCGCTGAATGTGCACTTCGGCTGGCCGGGGTGGTGGCTGAGAGTGCGCACCAGCAATCGGTCGGTGAGTAGACGTGAAAATAATACGATACGATCTGGCCATACCTGCACAGGGGCTCGACATAATTTCCCTTTATTGTCGCGCTGGTGCCCCTAAATCTTGCTGTGTTCAACGTGTTTGATCTTGGCTTCTTTCTTCAACACCTCAGCCGAGCCTGCGGTCGGTCGCCCAATATGATTTTTTTCGTCTCTAGTCCGGGGTCTTCGGTGCGCTCACAATGTCACTCGCACTTTCGTCCTCTCAGAGAAATATGAAGCCACGTGCTACTGTATTGCCATGCGGGAGCAGGTATTGGACAGTTCCTAACGCGACACATGACACCGGTTGTCTGCAGTACTTCTATGCCAGCGTGCTCTTTCGTTAAGGGAGTCTTCACTGAGTCACTGGTCTGGCGACCGATCTAAGATGTTTCATCACTTGTCTTGTAATTCCTAGTATACTCAGATGCTCAGACGGATGATCCATGGAATTGAAGGGTAATGTAGACTTGTCTGTTACGGACATACTCAGATGCTCCATCTAAACTGACCGACGGACGACGGAACCGGATTCTCGTCAACGGGACGCGTTCTTCAGTTCGGCAGATGTTGTCTATCGGTCATCGTTGAAATCTCCGATCCCATATGAATGCGAATGGTCTGGAAATGCAGATTGTCTGTATTACGAATGCTCCATCCAAACTGACCGACAGACGGAACCGAAATCTCGTCAGTGTTCGGCAGATTTTGTCTGACAGTCAATGTTGAAATCACCGATCCCTTATGAATACGAACTGTCGGGAATATAAAGCAAAGCCTCCTCCTTCGCTTCTCTCCTCAGCCTCCTCTCTTTTCACCAGTACTCTTCATTACTTCTCAACGAGTTCTAACTCCCGCGGGTACCATGATGTTCATCAAAGCTAGTTTGGCACTCTCTTTTGCCATTTTCGCTCTCGCTGCTCCACTGCCTCAGAGTTTTCGTACGTCCTGCTTGAGTCCCCGCTCCGCCCGTTGGATACAATGTTGACCAAATCAACGTAGTGAACAATCTCGTTCCCGGCAATCTTCTTGGCTCCATTCCCCTTTTCAAAGGCATCACTTTCCCCCCAAATTATGATCAACGTTTATTGATCTCTCTCTTCCAGGTCTTCCAGGATCTCAACCACCCAATCTAGGGTGACTATGTGCGCCCCTGGAACCGACAACACCCGTAGTAACAGACTAGACCATCGCGCGAGACGGAGACGAGTCTTTGATGGGAGAAACCAAACTAGGCTCTAGTGTTTTACTTTTTTTGTTCTCGTTGCGTCCCCACGAAAATATTGTTGAAACCTTGTATACTGGGCCTTGTGATTATGACCGTGCAGAGGGCACTGTTGTGAGTATGCTCAAAGTTTCAAAGAGCACTGAAGCGTACGTTCGATACTGAACGCACTGAGCGACGGAAGCAGGCAAGATCAGCCGCGGTTAGATTAGGGCTTTACCTACAAGTACAAGTACGCTACGGGCTTCGTAAGCGTACGCCGACGTAAATACTGTATGTAGTTTTACCGCTTTTTGTAAGATACCATAACAGTAAGTAGAGAACAAGTATGGAACGTCCGAAGCAACTCGGAACGCGGCGCGATTGAATACGGACAGCGGAAATACGACATGTGATACTAGAACACGAGATAACGATGACATACCAGATGGTCATTCGAAACCAGAGGCCATTGCGCTCAAGGGCGCATTTTGCATCAGTTGCGGTTATAATCGGCCCTTGCCATCGGACTCATCGCAACCTCACGGTCGGCCGGGTACGCGGGCTCCCACAATGTGCGCCTGCCGTGTGCTCTTCACATTCTTCAAGTTCCTACTAACTCTGGGAGACTTATATACATGGTGCTACCTGTACAGTAAGTCATCGGCAATGGATACGAAAGTGTCTGTCGACGTGGGCGCTATGTGAGTCACCACTGGTTGCTGGAAACGTCGAGCGGGTGGCGTACAGTGCTGTAGGGTAGAGGGAACTAGAAAGAAAAGAGAAAAGCGGGCGTACGAAAAGAGCAAAGCTAAATGGAGACACGAGCGGGACTGTCCAAGAGGGGATTGATTGACCAAAAGTGGGGCATGGGGAGGTTGGGCAAGGGGATGATTTGATGTTTGCCTTGTGAGGAGTCTGAGAGGTGACAGGGCTTTGGGCGGCGTGCAGGTCTTTGGCCCATGGTCAGTTTTAAGGGTGACAAAAGAACGGCGAGACGGCAAGACGGCGAGGGGGCAAGACGGAAAGACGGCGAGACGGTGAGAGGGTGAGATTGCGAGAGGGCAAGACGGCGAGAGGGCGAGAGGGCAAGACGGCGAGAGAAGGCGAGAGAGGGTGGAGTGGAGGGAAAGGGGCATGATGACCAAACGTGCGTGTGGGCGTGGGCACTCCGAATGGCTTGTTTCAAGCCCAGGGCAAGTATACAGCACAGTGCTGGCGTAGGGCTGTCGACTGTTTGAGATAGACCCTACTCGGGGACGTTTCGGATTCTCAGCGTAATCGTCACAGGCGTCCGAAGGAACCAACGTCAAAGGCTCTGCGCGCTTAAATGGCAGGGTGCTTGTGGCAGGAGAAACAGGCGACTAAGGTCAAGGGCCAAGTGTGTGCGTGTGGGCGTGGGCACTCCGAATGGCTTGCTTCAAACCCAGGGCAAGTACACAGCACAGTGCTGGTGTAGGGCTGTCGACTCTTTGAGGTCAAGGGCCGAGCCTGAGTGTGTGAACGGATAGGGACATGTGAACCAGATCGTCGCACCAGTTATTCGAAAAAGAAAGAGGGGGAATCCATGGTATTTAAATAGTCACGACGATACCAAGGTTGTCAAACTATCTGCGACTTCACCTTGACTTCACTTCACCTTGAGTGCATCTTCACTTCTCAATTCCTTCGACCTCAGTATACACCTCAGTCCTTCAAATCGGAGGTCAGACCGAGACCCAGATGCGACGCAACTTGAAGAGTAAGTACTTATCTGTATAGACATAAATGCTCACTAATTCTGTGTCTTTAAGACGGAGGTAATGGCGGCAGCGGCGGTGGCAGCAAAGGCGGCGGTGGCGGTGGCGGTGGCGGCGGCGGCAGTTGCAGTTGCAGTTGCTCCTCTAGATGAACACAAAGACGACAGCGACTAGTGGACTCGGAGATCTCGAAATAGGAGTAGGAGATGAGTAGGAAGATGAGGAGGGTTTGAAGGAGGGAGTAGGAGGACTTGACAACCAGCTGTTCTGCTTCACGTCCAATGTTAGACCTTCGAGGCGCTGTGAGGTGAACCGAACCCTCAATCCGATCTGGTCCGATCCGATCCGTAAGCAGCCAGTGAACGACTCGGAGCCTCTTACTCCCTGACAACTTGAATTGTCGTTGCCACAGTGGTGGTTGTTGGTCTTGTCATTCTGAACAATCTTTTAGTGGTCGGTCGGAGACCGTAAAAGCAGAGCCAGCCTAGCGTCGATCAACAGTCTTCAAATCAGTAATTTCGCTGAAGGACACTGATAGCTGGTCACAGAGCTGAGCTCTGCTTAATGACGGCGCTTGAAGTTCCAAGTCGGATTAATCCGCTGTAGTTCCCGCAATGCGCAACTGCCGCACTGCTCTATCACATACTTTTCATCCGTGACGCCGTTCTTTCCAAACTCCAAGTTGTCTTTCCGTTCTTACTGACCACAGCAACTTTTGCTCTTCCACCAAGTGGGCAAGTACTCCGGTAGTCGAGATCATCTCTCCAGCCTTCATATCTGAACAGACGTCAGATGATGCTCATTTGCAGTGCAGAGTTTTACACATGTGAAGCGAGCCAAATAACGGCAAAGTCACCCATTCTCTAGTATCGGTTTGCGCCTACAGAATCCAGTGTCCTTGTCACGGTGATCATGGAAAGGGTAACGAGATGAATGACATTTTGGCATCTGGACAGAACAACCAACCTCACCCGAGTGGCCGAGCCGGCCTAAGCGGTGCACTGCATCGTCATCGCACCACACGTAGACTGACCAGGTACTACGGCCGATGACTCAGATCTACTAGTTGTGTGCCAGGTGAAATTCCGTGGCTAGGCTGAATCTCACCAAAAGGTGAATAAACAAACCCCGCCAGCGCCCTTGCACCAACCTCAAAGGTATCTCTTGATTTCCTTCGTTCCTCTCGAAATTCGATGTGTGGCTGGATTAGCCAGCAGAGGGTTTTCGGATACCGTAACCCGTCAGGCACCAGCATCACTGTCACTGGCAGTGAAGAATGACCGATGTGTACTCCTATACGTGGCGTCACAAGCAATTGAGGCTCTCTCCACTTGTTATTCAATAACTTAACTGGGTTCTTGATGCCCCTGGCAACCCACAACAACAACTCAAGTCAGCGGCAATGGATGCGAAAGCCTCGGCCGACGTGGGCGCGCTGTGAGTCACTACTGGTTGCTGGAAACGTCGAGCGGGTGGGGTACAGTGCTGTGGGGCAGAGGGAGCTCGAGAGAGAATAGAAAAGCGGGCGTACGAAAAGAGTAAAACGAAAATGAAGACACGAGCGGGACTGTCCAAGAGGGGATTGATTGACAAAAAAAATAGGGCATAGGGAGGTTGGGCAAGGGAATGACGTCTTGATCTCAGCGGTGAAGACGATCTATACTGATATGGGCACTCTTCTCGCGAGAGGTCTTCTCCCATGGTCAGTGTTAAGGGTGAAAAAAGAAGGCGAGAGGGCAAGAGGGCAAGGCGAGAAGAGAGTGTGGAGTGGAGGGAGTGGAGGAAAAGGGGCACGATGACAAGCGTGCGTGCGGGCACTCCGAATGGCTTGTTTCGAAGCCTGAGGGGCAGGGCATCTGTAATTAGATCGTCGCATCAGTTATTCCAAAAGAACGGGGGGGGGGGTTCCATGTTATTTAAATAATCACGATATCAAGCTTGTCGAACTAGTTGCAACTTCACCTCGAGTGCATCTTCACTTCACTTCTCAATCCCTTCTACCTCAGTGTACACCTCGGTCCTTCAAATCGGGGGTCAGACCCAGATGCGACGCAGCTTGAAGGGTAAGTATTCATTTATGATATAGACATGAATGCTTACCAATTCTGTGTCTCTAAGACGGAGGTAATGGCGGCAACAGCGGCGGCGGCAGTGGCGGCGGTGGCGGTGGCGGCGGCGGTAGCTGCAGTTGCAGTTGCCCCTGTAAATGAGCGCAAAGACAATAACGACTAGTGGACTCGGAGATCTCGAAATAGGAGTAGGAGAGGAGTAGGAGGACGAGGAGGAGTTGAAGGAGGGGGTAGGAAAGACTTGGCAACCAGCTGTTTTGCTTCAGTGTTTCAGTGTCGAAGTCGAAATGTTACGCCTGTCAGGTGATGTCGCCGAACGCCACGTGTACGTGCTTAACTGCCGGTCCGATCCGTAGGCCTAAACGACTCGGAGGAGTCAAACTCCCCCTTCCTTGCTCCCTGACAACTTGGATTGTTGTTGCCACAGTGGCGGTTATTAGTCTTGTCATCCTAAACAATCTCTTATTAGCTTGTTCCCTTTTTTTTTACTTAAAAAAGCTGACTAGTAAACAAGTTTGTGGATTATTTACTGATGTACTGTAAGGTCACCGCGCGGAATCGGTTCGTCGGAGCGCCCGCACACACAAGCACAAGTGTCAACACGCCAAAACAACTACTCTCGCGCCACTACGCCCTCGCCGCCGCCAACAAAACCGTCTTCGCCGACGATCGCCTGTGTAAGACGAAACGCCAAGACGTCAAATACCCATTCCTCCCTATTC
Organism: Russula dissimulans; assembly: GCA_022376545.1. Taxonomy (NCBI): domain Eukaryota; kingdom Fungi; phylum Basidiomycota; class Agaricomycetes; order Russulales; family Russulaceae; genus Russula; species Russula dissimulans. The sequence continues at coordinate 310,638 of WTXJ01000008.1, forward strand.
ACTTCCCTTCTGTCCATACCGATCTCTCCGATACCACTCCCTTTTCCCTCTAGTTTCTGCTATGTTCATCGCCTTTTTGCTGTGTCGCTAGCACGCGACGTCCTCCCTTCCCTCATCGCCCTCTATTCACTCAGCGCCTCAACGCGGCACTCGTACTTACCTCCGGAGGCTGTACAAGCCCAGCCATCGCTTACCTACGGACATATCGACTTCAACATTTTCGTTTACTACCTTACTAAGTAGCTATCTTGCCTGTCACCCTCCAGCTCTTGGAGAAGGTCGTCGTTCTATCGGTCTTCCCGTCTATCGATCAATTCTAGTCTCTTATTTTTTCTCTCTCTCTCGTCTGCGCCTGTGTCCGCCTGCGTTTGCTCACCGTCCCAGCGTCCGTCCCCGTCCTGCGTTAGCCCCTGTCCTAGCGTCCCCGCGTGCGTTTCGTCCCGTCTAAAGCCAACCGCCGTCGTCTCCCCCTTCTCTCTCCCCTTTCCTCCTCATCTCTCTTCTTGGTCTACTTGATACATTCGCATCATCGCAGTCCTCTGCACAGTACAACCTTGATCATTCGGGGCATGCATTCTGGCTGCAACTCAGACGACCTGATGCACGGCCCCTCTCAGCTGCTACGCTGCCCACCTCGGCTTTCGCAATCTGGTGAAGCATCCCGATGTCCTGTCACGACAACGACGATCGTCGCCAGCGTGCGGCACTTCTTTGTCGAGCTGCTCAAGCCCAACCTGAACATAAATGTGGTCTCAATTGTCATCACGCTTCTAGACTGAGCGACGTCGATAGCTACATGGGTAACATGGGATTTTCATAGATCATTGGTACCGTAGTAACTTACTGATATATTTTGTTACATTACTGTAAGCGCTTCCGATCATAGTGGCAGTTATTTTAATTATCGGTAAATTATCTCTCGCTAGCGCGAGGGACTGTTCCGTGGTTGTCTCGATCAAAACACTTCAAGTCTGAGGTCACTTGCAAGCGCGGAGTGTGTGGGTGTGTAGGGACACGTGTGGGGACTTGTGTAGCCTGCCAGTGCTGGGCATACCGTATTAGGTCAAGCGCTGAGTGTGTAGGGACATGCCAATGCCATGATGTGACCGTGGCCGAATGTGGCGGCTGTGTCTGCATATATCAGTTATTCCTAAGAAGGGGAGGAATCCATGGTATATAAGTAGTCAAGATGTCAGGATATCGAGCTTGTCGAACTATTTACGACTTCATCCTCGAGTGCATCTTCACTTCATTACACTTCTCAACTACTTCTACGTCATTATACACCTTGTTCAAAGATGCCACGCCATGGTAAGTAATTATCTATGATATAGACATGAATGCTTGCTAATTAAACAAAATTCTGTGTCTTTATTAATAAGACGGAAGTGTTCGTGGTCCCGGTAGTAACGGTGGTAACAGTGGTAATGGTGGTAACGGTGGCAATGATTGCAACTGCACTTGCACCGTAAACCTTCCTAAAAAATGGGCATAACATTACTACGACGAAGACGGTAACAATAACAACCAGAGGATTTGGAGGTGTCGAAATAGGAGTAGGAGAGGACGACGAGGATTTGAAGGAGGGGGTAGGAAAGCTTGGCAACCAGCTGTTATGTTTAGAAATGTTAGGCCTGTCAGGTGATGACGCGTCGTGAGCGTGAGGTGAACCGACCCTCGATCCGGTCCGATCCGTAGGCAGTTACCGCCACACTCAGGCCTTCTGTACTACGCAATCAGTCAGTGAACGACTCGGAGTCAAACTCCCCCATGTTGTCGCCTTGCCCGATGAGCGCGAAGCGGAAGGCCCCAAGGAGGGACATGTGTATTGGTGAGCTCATCTTGCATGCTCGCTTGCGTCGCTCGGCAGTCTGTGGTAAACGCCAAAGATGGTGGTGGTGGCTGCAGGCCGGTCGAGCGTGTGTGCAGTCAGGAAGTGAGGTCGAGCCAGACAATGATGGTGGGGTTAGGTGGACATTCAAAACTGTTGTCCCTACAGACGTACACGTGCATCCATCCACATCAGACAGCCAGCATGTGGTTTTGACTGCTGCTGCTGCCCCAGTGCCATCCCCAGGGAGGCCCATCGGTGGAAGCTTTCAAAGTTGAGATCCACCGGTCACGGTAGCACGTCGGGACCACCTCGGCTACCGGCCGCTGCCACCTCGCCGCTCTCTTCCTCGTGGACCTCGCCCTCCTTTCCGGTGTGCGGTCTTCCGCACTCGCGAGCTGGTTGCGCCTATTTCGTGTGCCAGATTTTTCTTCCGGAGGTGGTTGATCGTCTCCGCCTGGTACAAGACATCAGACCGAGAGGAGAATACGAGAATGGGACGCACGTGTACTTTTTCATCTTCTAGCTTCTTCTCGGAGAGGTGTTTTCGTTTGCGCGCTGTCTCCTCGCGCCGCAGTGTAATTTCGGTCTCGTTCACCTGTTTCTTCTTGCATGATGTTTCATCTGTCGACTCAATGGCTCGATAAGCAGACGAGAATGAATGAGGAACATGGACGCACCCAGCGAAACGTGAGAGGACCTAACGACGCTTGCGAGCACCGCTTGACGTGTCGTCAGCGGCCGCTTTCCGTCCCCAAGAGGGCATGTCACGTGGGCAGACGTGTCGAGTGACTGGACTGGCAGGCAGGTTGCGGGCGGCGTGCGCTGGTGGGCGGATAAGCAGGCAGGTGCGGGCGGGCGGGCAGGCATGCGAGCGGGCGTGTGCAGGCCGGCAGACGAGCAGGCGTACGTGTGTGTGCGTGGGCGGGCGTGCGAGCGGGCATGTTAGCAGACGGGCGTGCGTTCGTGTGTGCGACGCAGCCATGAGGGCGTGATGAGCAGGCACGATAGCAGCCGTGCCAGGCAAGTGGGGGAAGAAGGGCAGAATGGCAGGAGGATAAATGCGCAGACATGCAGCGTTGCAGGCGGGCGGCTGGAGCCTAGACTCAAAGGCGTCCCCGACCTGTCTGCTGACCGTGGGCGGGCAAATTGCGGCGACGGACGATAAACACAGATGGTAGAAGACACGGTGACGCACGCATACAATACTTGCCGTCAGGTGCCCTCAAATCTTTGGTTTTCATCGGTCGGCGGTCCAGATGGATCGGTCTTACGGCCCAGTCGAGAAAACCTGGTATGTACGACGGAGTTGCCCTTAAAACGACGGTGTGGTTGCAAAGTTCCAAAGTGACAGAACACGGCCCATGTAAGAATCCCGCTGGTCATGGTATGATTCCTCTTACCAGCAATTGCGTTGATCCTATGCACTATGGGGACGCTAAAGGAGGAAAGTCACCCTCCGGGCGGGCGGAGACCGGAAAAACGGGTGGTTAACGGCTGGTGTTGTCGCTATTTAGCGCGGTTGATTCAGCACCCGATCAGGATCGCCCTTTTAAGGGGTGAAATTCACCCTTGAAAAACTTGAAGAAATTTTCGTTATTTGGAGGGCGGTAAACCACCCTCTGGAGTGGCGGTTATACGGCGCTGTGAATTTTTCGAATCCATAATATTTGAAAGGTCGATGACAGCCCGTTCAAAGGGGTCCTGTCACCCTCCAAATCTTAGGGTTACCTGGTGACTGCCGGACCGGCTGGGCCGCCTCAGATGTGACTTTGCTGCGCATGCCGCTTATATTATGTAATCAAGTTGGCTTCTGCCTTTGTCCGCTTCCTCCCCACTCTTGGGTTTCAGTCATATGGTACGTCCTCTTTTATTTTTTTCATGCTTCATGTTCTGTGCAGGCCCCATACATCAATGCCAACCCCCTCCCCTACCATTAATGTTGGATCGGTGATAGCGGACGAACAGAAACAGCCACGACGGCAGCGGCGGCGGCGCCACTCTTGGGCCATATGGTATGTCTTCCTTTTTTTTGTCCCGTTTCATGTTTTGCGCAGGCCCTATACATCAATGCCAATCCCCTGCCCTCATGATGAGCAATAGCGACGATGACGGTAGCCCAACAGAAACAGCCACAGCAGTAGCAGCAGCAGCACGCAAAGGCGATAGCGGCGGCAACAGTGGTTGCAGTGGTGACCACCTGACGGTGAGGGCAGCAGCAGCACCAGCCTCGACATCGGCAATAGCACGGTGGCGGCACGACAGACAGCACCAGCGTTGCGGCTGCATGACGGTCAGCACCAGCACCAGTAGCAACGTGGGCGGCACAACGGGCAGCAGGAGCAGGAGCAGCACAGTAGCAGGAACAATGCCGCGGTAGCACAACAGCCAGCGGTGTCACGGCGGTACGACAGGCAACGGCGGTGCGGCGGCACAACAAGCAGGAGCAGCGCAGTAGCAGGAGCAGCACGGAGGCGGCACGACAGGCGGCAGCAGCGTGGAAGCGGCACGACGCGCACCAGCGGCAGCAACACGGCGGTGGCACGGTGGGCAGGAGCATCGCGACGGTAGCACGGCGACGGCACAACAGGCAGCAGGAGCAACTCCGCAATGACAGGCAGCAGCAACAGCAGCGCAGCGGCGGCACGACGAGCAGCAGCACAGTAGCAGTGCAGTGCAGCAATGGCACGACAGGCAGCACCGTAGCGATAGCACGACGGGCAGCAGCGGGAGCAGGAGCAGTGCACTAGCGGGACAACAGACAGCAGCAACAGCGTAGCGGCTTGACAAGGGACACGAAGGTATTCAAATATTCTATTTCTGTGATCTTGCTTGTAAGGTCAAGAACATCGTGTTCAGTTGTTAGATGCCACGCGACTTGTATATACTTTCGTAGAGGCCTTTAACAACCCTTGTTACCCATTGTTTCGTGTGTGCGACATTCAGCCATTTGCAATGGGCTGATTATCACCTTGACTGCAGGGAGATTGAAAGGCCGCATCTAATTGGGTGGTTATTTGCCCTCCAGATGACGGGAGGAATTCGGCCGTTGAGATGCGGCCACTTTCTGGGGGCATTATTCGCCCCCACATCGGGTGGTTTCAGCCTCACGCAATAAAAAAAAGAGGAGGGCGTTTTTTTAATTTAACGGCAGATTTTCGGCCGTTGACACTTCAATTTCAGCGGGCGAAAAACACCCAACAGGAGGGCTGTCGAGAGCGGTTACAGCCCGCCAGCTGGCATGTATTCACCCTTATGTCGGGTGATGCCCTTCCCGGCTGCCGGGTGGGTTTCGCCCCCTGGAGTCCTCATAGTGATGTTCGTTAGAAAGACAGCTTCGGAGCTCTTTCCCGGAAGGAAGGGATGGGACCGACGCCCCATCCTCCATTGTGGACATGCCCCCTCCCGCGAAATACAATGTCGTATACATGCAACTTGCATGTATGTTCCCGTTGCAGCGCCACAAATGTGACCTGCGGAGACTTCCGGGGCCAACCGAACGTTCTTTCTGTGCTTACTAAGCTTGTTTTATCGCATACCGCAAGTAGTAGCTGTGCATGCCAGTAACACTTGCTTGCCTGTCTCTATATCTATGCTGAGGAGAGTCAGACTTCCAGGTTTAATTTTGGTATTTTATGGAATGTTTTCGAATTTGTGGACGACCACCTGAAGGTGATCAAAGAACACGGCAATGGCTCTGAGTGTTGAGAAGACAACGCCAATGCGGACTCGGAACTTGAAGATGTCATTCATTCAGCCTGGTGTTCAAGTTGTTCCATAGGCAGGATCTATCACTACTACTAACTCGGGATGTCCATGACAAATAAATAGTTGCGATGAATCCTGCCCATACCCCAGCGGGTAAAGCAAGGCACATCGGATCACTACCGCACTGCCCTTGGCGATTGCGATAGTACCCGGCATACATTGAAGGTACATCGACATCTTCCCCAAATACGCACCAAGGTCACTCAATGTATAGAGTTTCACGAATCATACTAATGACCATAACATTGTAGTGTTCAGTTATTTGGCACTGGCGATCGAAACTACAGTGCAAGGCGTAGAATCCTTCATCCCCAAATTCAGCAAGGAGTGTATGTTTTTTCGAATGGGACAATGTATTGGTACCGCTGGGGAAACAGTGAGGGAATGTATGCCTACAGAAAATGTCTACAATCATGAACGTTATCATTAATCGATCTATGACTCGGATGTTTTATGATACTCGATCAGTCGGGTCGGGTGTCGCACAGGACCAGCTGGCCCCGCCTGCATGGGGCCAATTTCCTGCAGTGTCTTCTGTCAGCCCGTCTCAATACAAACCCGCGTTCCACCTCCATGACCGGGTGCGGCGCTTTCCAGGTCGTTGTCGAGACCCAATCCGTGAGGTTTCTCGGATACTAACTGTCCCGGGCTGTCCGTGCTACCTAGTGACCCGTCTGACATTGGAAGCTGCTCGCAGGCAGTGTTCACGGCCACTTCAATCCGGCTGTGTGACATTGGTACGGAGGGCTTCGGCTTCCCATTCGTGGCTCTGTTATTATGGATTGGGAGGCTCCCGGGTGAGAAGCTGTAGCCATCGACAACAGTGAGCGATGGAGAAAAAGGAAAGGAGAGAAAGGTCCTACATGTCGGTAGATCCGAATACAAAGTCGGTTAGAGAGCGATGCATCCGAGTCGCAGCGATTGAGAGCGTGATCATTGCCGGAAGCTGAAACATCTATATCTCCCAAGGACATAACTTTACATAAGAGTCTCCCTGGCTTTGCTGAAGGAAAGAACATACGAGGTTGAGTGGTTCTGTTGTTTTCAGCATTGAAGTTGGTTCAGCAACCTCCCTTGATCTCTTGAAAGGAAGCAACAATACCATTCAGATTCAAAATGAGCAATACCTGCGACATCACATTGCCATGAGCGAAAAGAAATTTCCAGCAAATATACAGGACCTACCGTAGGTGGGACCTCCGCGATGGTGGCAAGGATGAGCCAAATGACGCCCTTACAAACCAAGAACATGTCAGTCGATCCCAACCACCACAGATGGACAAGGGAATCGCCGCGAGCCAACCTGATTCCAAAGGAGGAGCCCGATCCCAGATCTGCCAACGCCCTCACGCCGCAGACGGAACAGTCCAATGAGCACGATCAGAAGTAAGATGACATCGGCGATGAGGGTTACAGTGACGTTGAGTTTGTTACTCTCGGAATTAAGCAAAGCACAGGTTTGCACATCAGAGTTCCATGCGGAGCGTGTCTGCAGGGGAATGAACTTTGAATGTCGAAAGTCATTAAGATAAATTACTGACTCGCGCGATCCCTGTAGATTGCATGAAATCGTCAAGTATCTGTGTGAGGGGGGGGGGTACTAGCCTTGAATGATGAATACTACACTGACTATCCATACAACGGCTGAAATAGTCACGACAACCCTATCTTTGTTCCAAATGGCGAAGCTGGAAGCCACGATGAGTGCTCGGTGGGGAAGATGGTCCTGGCTCGGATGAATAAGAGACGTACATCCGAAATATAATCAAGAGTGAAGCGGCGGAAACGCCCAAGTAGCTGAATATCTAGACAAAAGGAAATTCAAGTTGTTCACTTCCCCGAAGACTTGAGCACATCATATGAGACTTACAAGTTCGAATGGAAGCCAGACCTGGGGATCGTGGCCAGTCAGAGTGGGGTGGTGATGACGCAACTTGAAATGCACTTCCTACCTGACAATCGATTGGAGTCATAATGTCAAGAGCAACGAAGTTGAGGATTACGGCCACAAGGGTTGCCACGCGCGTAAACGAATAAATCTGCCGAAGGGGAAATTCAGGCACGTGAGTGACGAGAGCCATAAAGCGCCCACAGTTACGGACCCATATCGTCCACCGGTAGGGGCGACGTCCTCGGAGGATATCCAACTCGTAGCCAAGAGTTGTGATGAACTCCCAACTGGAAGGGTAGTCGACCCTACGTGAGAACGAGACGTTGATACAGAAACGCAGACTCACACGTAGAGACCACATATCGTATGCCAGAACTTCTGAAGGATCGCTGTTGAGAGATGTGCTGATTAGTTTTTCAAGTTCCAGTGTCTGATTCCAAATGCAAGCGCACCAACACACTGCAGAATCACAACGGGATCGCCGAAGTTGACCATGCTACTAGCAATAAACCGATAGAAGACAGGAGAAAGAAGTTTTGACTCACGTCACGAGGTACACCCGTCTTTAAATACCACCGGCGGCTGCTGCAGACTGCATCATGGAACCCTCCTAGAATGCGGGGATGTCACACCGCCGGAGTGCGGACATAGTGGTCAGGTTCAATGATAAGGAATTTAGTTCTACAAACGGCATAACACCTTGGTATACGCCGCCACAGCCCCCAAATCCACATGTCAACTGATTTATTGCGGTTTCTCGAGGAACATCGGGCCAGCGTCTCTCGGGGGCTGCTGTTTCGGTTCGCTGTTTTTGGTGCAATGGTATTCCGTCGGTGCGTGGCCTAGAACAGATGGCGACCGGACAAATCACAACGTTCAGGGTCAGGGCACTGGTAGTGTAGAAATAAGCCATACACGTTGACGCGTCCTGCCAGTGCCCACCGTGACGGGAAGAAAGGGAGATGAGTTTCCCGAACAACGGTATTGACGGGTCCGACCTCCAAGGCGATCGCGCAGTAGCCAGTGGGCGTCGGACACAATTGAGAGTGTGAGACCGTGACCGGGAGCCGCATGCCGTGATGAAACGGGGAACAGAAAGTCGGCAAGGGTCACCTGCGGCGGTGAAAGGCCGCTCCAGGCGCTAACCAGCGGCTGTCCAGTATGAAAGTCATAAACCTTGCCAAAGGGCTACTAGCTATTAGTTTAGACATTTGGACATCAAGTGTCATAAAAGTCGTCTGTGTTTTGTACTTATTATTAGTAAAGACGTAGTTCAGTAGCTAAGTAATAAACTACTCACTGTAATGAAGTAATGAAGCGTTCTTGAGCGATCAGTAACTAAGAGTAAAGTGTCTCAGATCATATAGTATGGAGTATCCTACGAATGTACGAGTTATCAGGCCTGCCTTGTGCGATCGAGCAGCGGGGGCGCATGCACGGCGTCAGGCACAAGAGCCCCCGAATCTGACAGTTTATGGGAGGTTGCAGGAGCCGTCCTATATGCGGGCACCGATGAGGTGGACGCCCTCATAACCAGATGCCATTGAGGGCACATATGGTTCTTCTATGATGCTCGATTGGTTGTATGTTGCGTGTCTGGGTTACGCCTGGCTGACCTGTATTCTGTCAATCTACCTCAAATCAAACTGCGCTTTCCAGGTCGATGTCGGAGCTCAATCTGTTAGTTTCGGAACGAAACTGGCCCGGGTCGTTCACACCGAGTGGTGACTCGTCTGACGTCGGGAACTGCTCACTGGCAGGGTTCATGACCACTTTGAACTGGATGGGCGGAAGTGGCGCGGAGGAGTTCTGCTTCATATTTGGGGGTTTATTATCATGGGCCGGGTTACTCTCGAATGGGCTGTAGTGGGAAACAATGAGCACTAGAGAAAAGAGGGAGATGTACCCGGGGGAATCGAACACCTCGGTGGATTCAGATACAAAGCACATCTAGATTTCGGCCGCTTGGCCGGGCGCGCAAAATTCCGGCTCCCACAGAGACGTCGGAAATTTGCGCCTTAACACTCGTCTTCATCAGGTTCTCCCCCATACTCACTGACTTCAATTCGTCCCGTCATTATTGCCTTGAATCCCCCGCTCATCGACTGCGATTAATTTCTCACCTCAGGCCTCATGATCGCCGGTCATTCTGTACACCTCTAGGAAGAGTTTGGTCTAGAACGAGATCGGTGTATGTCGTTTTTACAGTGTCCTGAACAAAACGCTAACGCTTCCAATGTAGGCCTGGTGATAATCGACATCCTCCCCGACGATGTGCTCGTGGAAATATTCAATTTCTGTGTAAATATTGACCACCCGCTCTGGTACACCCCGACTTCGCGAAATGTTTGGCATGCACTCGCCCATGTGTGTCGTAGATGGAGATACCTCGTGTTTGCATCACCGCATCGCCTCAATCTACGACTCGAGTATGGTGGACATCGACCTATGTCGGAGGCGATGGATGCCTGGCCAGTTCTGCCTATAGTAATATCAAGAGCGGAGACATCATTACGCGATCAAAAGTCGGACCAGCAGTGGGATAATACACTTGCTGCACTCGAGTCGGAGCACTACAATCGCATCCGTGAGGTCTACATCTCTGTTGAAACCAATTCGAATTGGGAACGATTCGTAGCAGCGATGTAGAAGCCATTCCCGGAGCTGACAGATCTGGTAGTTTGGATGTCTGACTTGGTGCCAGTGCTTCCCGACTCGTTCTTGGGCGGGTCTGCCCCACGTCTGCGAGAACTCTATCTCAGTGGGATTCCATTTCCATCACTGCCGAAACTACTTTTATCTGCCAATGACCTCGTCAGACTCTTCCTTTGGGACATTCCTGATTCTGGGTACATTTCACCCCACGCAATGGCCACTTCCCTGACAGTGATGGCCAGTCTCGAATCCCTTCGCCTTCAATTCCGTTCTCCTCGATCTCGCCTCGACCCAGAAAGCCGACCTCTACCTCCGCCCACACGCCCAGTCCTCCCCCCTCTCACCGAACTTTTTTTCGAGGGCGGTTATGAGTATTTGGAGGACCTTCTGGCCCGAATCGATACCCCTCTTCTCGACAATCTCAGCGTCACATTCTTCATGGACCTCGACTTTAACGTCCCACAACTTCACCGGCTCATCGACCACGCAGAGGTGTTCAAGACATTCGACCGCGCAGTGGTGTGGATTTTCGATCGATCAATTCAGTTGAACCTTTGCCACAGCACAGGGGTAGTCGATCACGGCAGGCAGCTCGAGATACAAATCAGTTGCAGAGACTTAGACTATCAACTTTCGTCTCTCGCCCAGGTCTGTAGTTCATCCTTCCCTCTCATCTCCGCTTTGGAGGAGTTCGAGATCTGGGAAGATGATCTCCTAGACCCATCACACTGGAAAGACGACATGGAGAACACTCAATGGGTGGAACTTCTGGATCCGTTCGCTACTCTGAGAAGCCTCTATCTTACGGATGAAATTGCACAACGTGTCTGCCGTGCCCTACAAGAGCTTTCCAGAGAAAGGGCAACGGAAGTGTTACCCACCCTACAGAATCTTTTCGTAGGGGGGGTCGGGTCATTGCAAGCGCTCCAGGAAGCGATGGGGCCATTCGTCGCCGCACGATAGCTCTCCGGTCATCCTGTCGTTGTCCACCGTTGGGAAGACTGGAACGAATGGAGAGCCGGTGCTGAGGGTTGATAGTTTTTGTTCGTTTTTCTTCAGATTAGTATCTGGTCTAATCTACTTATACTCAAGACAGATGGTGGTGAAAAAGTAAACAAATGGCGTAAAAACCGCTAAGAAAGAGGGCGACAAAGAAGCAAGGAGGAGAAATGGCCTCGGATCATCGCGCATACGGGTGGTAAGAGTGCTGTCCACGGTTGGTGGACCCGCGGAGGCCCGGGCCCTTGGTCCATCCCAGGACGCCCGCGGCCAGCCCCTGCACCTGCACCTATCATATCTGCCGCATCCCGCCCATGATCCCGCCCATACCCATCGCACCGCCATGGCCACCCAGCGCAGCAGCGCCCATCCCGCCCGCGACCGATGCGTTCGAACGAAACGGGCAGAATGGTAAGAACGAGGCAGAAGCTGCCGAAGAGAGACGAACAGAGTGAGGGCGTAGGATGAGATCGAACGTTTCGTGGGATTCGATGTGCCAGGCCGCCAGTGGAGATGGACTCGGAGATGTCACTGCGAAACTGCGAACGTCGACGGACGCGAGCTCTTCGCACGCTGTTTTCTGGGGAGGCCATCACGGGCTCCAGCTCGTCGAATCGGGAATGTTGAAGGGGTTCCGAAAGGCGGTGATGTTGATGTTTCGGCCACGTCTCAAGTCAGAAAGCAGGACGTCGTCGAAATGTTACACGGGCCTCCTGTTGGAAGAATAAAGAATGATGATACGGGAGACAAACACCTCTCGGTCAATGCCGATCAGAAGATCGTGTGGCCCTGGTCCGCTCATCAGATGGTGGGTAACTTAGAGCGCAATATGAACCCCTGGCAGCCCAGGCTTATTACAGTCCGTTTCTACGCTTTGTCGTGCATGATAAATCTATTAGAAGTACTTCATGAAATTGTCAATATTGGGTTCTGCCGCGGAAAACCCAGGCGGCAATCGCCCAGAGAAATCGGTCAGAAATCGGTCATACCCAGGGTAGAAGGTTTTGGGCGGCAGGAGTTCCCCTGGTCTGCATAATTTATCGATAGAATGGTGTGCTAAGCGAAAGCGATGAAAAATGCGATTGTTTCGATTGTTGTCCCATCGTGCTTTCGTGCACGCGCTCCGAGTCCCCCGACAACGACAACAAGGTCACGGTTGAGCTTCACTCGACGGCGGCGGACGGGCCGGGATCACGTGCATCACGTGCGCTGAAATCGGTCCGTTCGGTGTAAATCGGTCTTAAGGCCCAATCGAGAAAACCCTGGGTATGACGGAGTTATCGCCCAGGCTATGACCCGCCCACATGTTTTCCCCACAGACCTCCTACGGCCGTGGTCACGTCCCAGCTGTGGAATCTCGAGAATGGAAGCTCCACAGTGTGCGTCCCCAATCCCTTTTGTCACTTGGGAACTGCTTCTTATTCTCTCTCCCTTACAGTTTCTCTTGATGAGGTCGACAAGGTCATCTCCGATGATGAATATGCGCTTTCATCATCATCCCGATCTGATCCTCAATTCACTCTCTAGATCAAATCTCTGTGCCTTTCTCGACTGCATCGCTATATGTTGTCACACGACCAGCAAGATATAGACAAGTCACTAATCTATCTGGCTCATTCCATATTCTTTACTCCCTCCCGATGGATGGTCCACATCCCATCACTTTTTTTTTTCTTCTCTCACACGTCCTTTTGGATCGCTCTTGCGAGCTTAAGCAGCTCAGCGGCGTTGAATGCTGTGTCAAGTACTTTCACTTCTTTTGGGACTGATTATTTGAGGCCTTCGGTCTCGAATACGATCATGTCACGACATTACTTGTGTGCGCACTGAGTCTTCACTGATATCACTCAGGATTCCACTGCACCTGGCAGGCGCAGTGGAATCCCGAGCGATATCAGCTCTATGTTCTGAGCTCCTCGCCTCGAATGTCAAGGAGTCGCTACTCAATGATGCCATCTCGGCCCTAGCACAGACTATAGCTAGTTTTGTGTCCACAACCCCATGGATTGAACTTCCGCCGCAGATCATCGAATGCCTGCGCGAGGCAAGTAGGCACCTATCACATTCACAAATCGTTTCCACTGCGCTCTCCATGTCTCTTTTCACACGCTTCAATTCCACTACATCACGTGCTGATTATGAACGCAATGGCCACCTTGGATGGAACCACCGCTTCTCATTCTGCCGCAGATATCCGTGGCAAAGATATGAGAGATATTTTTGGCCAACTCAAGTTGCTTTCCTTCTTCCAATATGCTATTAATGGAAAACCCGAGCATGTGGAAGAGGCAATTTTTCGGTTTCGCACGATGACCCTCTGTGCACCACAACAGCACAAAATATAACAATGTTAGAGGATATACGTTTCAGGGAGTTTGGTATCGTGCATGACCATCAAGAAGCCCACTCCGATGATCCAGGTGTTGTTGACATCTCTGACCTTGTTGTGTCTCTTGCAAAGCCAAACACTCGCTACATTGGCATCATCGCGCTGTTGAAGCTCTCACCATGGACCACATTACCAATATGCCACTGGCAGACATTGAGGAGGCTATCGAATATTGCCGACTCCTACTTGCCTCGCTTCAATCAAGTCCCGATGAGAAACTAACACTCATGATTACCCTCGAGTTGGGCAGTTTTTTCTGCTGTTGTGTTCAAACTTGAACTTACACATAGAGCCGACTATCTTAACGAATCAATTGCAATATTTTTGCAATTAAAATGCCTCATGTAAGACTCAGCTGGTGGCACTCTTTCTTTGTTCCAGAGCTCATTTCGTCCTTGGAAGAATGCTTTATGTTGTCCCGCAACAAAAGGGACCTTGATGAAATCTTTCAATTATACCCTCTCGTTGTTACGGACCCACAAACTAGGCTAACCCTTCAATTTATAACCTTGTCTGAATGGGCGTCAATTGCACATTGTTGTCAGATGCCTCCCGTCCTCCTCATCAGGGATGTGGGAAAATCCAAATTCGCTCAAGTCGCTCAAGTCGGCTCAAACCTATCAAATTCACACAATTTTTTGTAAATATGATACAATTAATGTGGAATTGAGACGCGCGTGCCTACAACTTGAGTCTGCTACAGTAGTAAATCACTCTAGCAAGTCACACAACTTGGCTCAAACCTTGCAATTCACTTAAATTCATTACAGTAGACCAACATTGTAAATATGATACAGTTAATGTACCCTGACACGGGCAGATTGGTGTGCAGGCGTGGAGATGTCGGCAGGCAGGGGTGGGCAGCCGGCCACGCAGGCAGACTGGCAGATGGTTGGGCGTGCTGCTGCCGTGCATCGTGTCGCGGTCGCCGCTGCTGCCGTGCGTCATGTTGCGGTCGCCGCTGCTGCCATGTACCGTGTCGCAGTTGCCGCTGCCGCCATGCGTCGTGTTGCGGTCGCCGCTGCTGCCATGCACTGTGTTGCGGTCGCTGCTGCCACCGTGCGTCGTGTCGTGGTCGCCGTGCGTCGTGTCGTGGTCGCCGTGCGTCATGTCGTGGTCGCCGTGCGTCGTGTCGTGGTCGCCGTGCATCGTGTCGTGGTCGCCGTGCATCGTGTCGTGGTCGCCATGCGTTGTGTCATGGTCGCCGCTGCCGCCGTGCATCGTGTCGCCACTGCTGCCATGCACCGTGTCGTGGTCGCCGCTGCCGCCATGCATCGTGTCGTGGTTGCCGCTGCCGCCGTGCGTCATGTTGTGGTCGCTGCTGCCACTGTGCGTTGTGTCGTGGCCGCCACTGCCGCTGTGCGTTGTGTCGTGGTCGCCGCTGCCGCTGAGCATCGTGTCGCGGTTGCCGCTGCTGCTGTGCGTCGTGTCGTGGTTGCCACTGCCGCCGTGCATGGTGTCGTGGTCACTGCTGCCGCCGTGCATGGTGTCGCGGTCACCGCTGATGCTGTGCGTCATGTCGCGGTTGCCGCTGCCGTTGTGCGTCGTGTCGCGGTCGCCGCTGCCACTGTGCGTCGTGTCGCGGTCACTGCTGCCGCCGTGCGTCGTGTCGTGGTCGCCGCTGTTAAGGTATGGTCGTGTTGTGGTCGCCACTGGTGTACCTCATGTTGTGGCCATGGCTGTTGCCATGCGTCGTGTCGTGGTCGCCGCTGCTGGCGTACATCATTTTGCGGCCGTGGCTGCTGCCATGCGTCGTGTCGTGGTCGGGGCTGCTGCCGTGCATCGTGTCACGACCGTGGCCGCTCCTATGCCATTGCGACGCGGTCACCACTGCTGCCATTGCCATCATGTTGCAGTTGCCGGCGGTACTGTGTCTGAGTGAGTTCAGACCGCAGAGGCAAGCGTAGCCCTACTGTGTCATTTGATGCTCGGCCGGCCAGCATAGGTGTTGAGGCTAGGGCAGATGCATGAGAGGAGGGGGGGGCAGGAAAAGGAGAGGAGGAGAGCGAGCGAGCGTGAAGGCTTGAGCTCGACTTAGAGATTTTTGCCTCATAAGTCTGACTAAGCTCCCTTTTTTCGTATACCCTGCAGGATGTCCCTGTCTATGGTAGAGTACGGAGAAGGGGAGTCGCCTTGATAGTGTAGTGGTTATGTTGTCTCAGTTTATGTAAGCCATACCTGAGGTATGCCAGAGGACGTCATGAGTTCGAATCACGCTCGACGCACAATGTAATGCAAATAATTTATGTGATAATTTATATGTGAAATAATTTATGTAAAAATCAAAATGCCTCTCCTGTAGTTTATAAGTCTTAAATTTGTCACGCTGGATATACCACGAGTAGATTACTATATTTGGACTTGCATGATGTGACATGAGTCAATGAAAATCAATGCAATTGTGACCGCAACTGAAGGATGCAGTCCAATTAGGTTATAGTCTTTTTACAGTCCATGCAACTGGCTATCTCGCAATTATTTGATCAAATTTTAAGTTGATCAGGAATGCCTAACATTAGATTCCGTAAAATTTCCTCAAGTTTCCTCAAATTTTATGAGCAGCTCAAATGCATCAAATGAGTCAAATTATCGTAAATTTGAGTGGTTTGTACAAATTTGAGTTTTCCCATGTCCCCGATGCCTTGTGGCACAACTTGATGTCAAAATGCCAAAGGCGGTGCAGGAGATGCGGGTCGTCCAGGCTGTTGCCAATTTGGTGACGACTCTTACGTAGGACACAGCGACCCCTAGTACCACGCTGGAACACCTCACTGGCAGAGACCACCGTTTTTTACATATTTTATGCCATGGGAAACTCGAGATAGGGAAGCCATTCAATGCATCTTTCAAATTGAATCAAGGAACGAGTCTTACACTACTCGGAATTGTGCGATCTCGACTTCCGACTGCCGAATTTGCGTTCCTCTCCACTTGCCATACTGCAGAGATCACAGAAGGAAGCATCGCTGACGAGGGACTCGCACTACACTTCGGAATCCGCAGTTCAGTACTGCGGATTCCGAAGTGTAGTCGGAACAATGTGGGCAATGGCAGACATCGATGGACCGGACCTTGTTGGACACTTTTACAGGTCCGTGTTCTCCTGGGATACTAGTAGGTGGGAAGGACTACCACATCACAAGAGAACGGCGGAGGCACTTGGGGATCATGCCGTGAAGAGACTGAGAAGGGAGAGAAATATTACACTGGAGCATTGGGTGAATTTTGGGCACTATGGTGCATGATTAGTAGAGGTCTTTTGGTCTTTATGAGTTTGTCACTGGCATTCGGTGCTAGTGCCTAATACGCTTTCTAGTAGGTCAGCGGGTCGGTCATGGCTAAGCATGTTTCCTTTTCTTATTCTCATGTTTGTATTATTAACTTGTGAGATTCATACATCCCTCGCCAGTCGCTTGCCAGATTCGGATAGTAGGCTCTTGCGGCCTTGCGACTCGTTGCGAGGCGAGGCAGATACAAGGCGGCAAAGTCCTACCGCCCATATCAACTCACAACTGAACGGATGATATCACCTCGCAATGCCTCGCGAGAATCCCCACAATTTAGTGATGAACGTTGCTACTGTGACTGGACAGATAGATGCAAATACACAGCGGCCATTTTTCACACAGTGAAATGGAAACATTAGGGAGGCGGTCTCTGCGATTTCGCGATGATGTATCGCTCAAGTCAACCCTCATCCCCATCGTGATGGTGCATGCGGCCACGTGAGGAACGCGCGTTGCAACTTGAAGGGACAATTTACTGGCTATGTCTTCTTCCTTTCTTTTACAGCTAATGCCGTCCCCTTTCAAGTTTGACTATCACCTTTAAAAGCTCAAGAATGCATATGTCCCGAATCCACACCTCTGCCGTTCTAACCCTTCTGTAAGTTCTGGGACTGTATCTTATCTCTCTTCCTTATAGTTTCTATCGATCATCTTAATGAAGTCATCTCCGATATTGAATATACCATCTCTTCATTACCTCGATCGCATGCTCGGACCCCTCTCTTGCTCGCAGTCCTGGGTGTTGTTTGACTCTCCCGCTACAAGGTGTCACTATGGGGACGCTAACTTGTAATGACCTTTCGAGACTTATTTAGCTTTCTCACTTCTAGTTAAATTGGTACTACAGCTTGTTCGCATTTATACTTTTATACTTAAAAAAGTTGACAAGTAGACAAGCTAATGGGTATTTTCCTGATGTTCGTTTGACACTGGAAGCTGCTCGCAGGCAGTGTTCACGGCCACTTCAATCCGGCTGTGTGACATTGGTACGGAGGGCTTCGGCTTCCCATTCGTGGCTCTGTTATTATGGATTGGGAGGCTCCCGGGTGAGAAGCTGTAGCCATCGACAACAGTGAGCGATGGAGAAAGAGGAAAGGAGAGAAAGGTCCTACATGTCGGTACTAGTAGATCCAGATCCGAAGTCAGTTAGAGAGCGATGCATCCGAGTCGCAGCGATTGAGAGCGTGATCATTGCCGGAAGCTGAAACATCTATATCTCCCAAGGACATAACTTTACATAAGAGTCTCCCTGGCTTTGCTGAAGGAAAAAACATACGAGGTTGAGTGGTTCTGTTGTTTTCAGCATTGAAGTCGGTTCAGCAACCTCCCTTGATCTCTTGAAAGGAAGCAACAATACCATTCAGATTCAAAATGAGCAATACCTGCGACATCACATTGCCATGAGCGAAAAGAAATTTCCAGCAAATATACAGGACCTACCGTAGGTGGGACCTCTGCGATGGTAGCAAGGATGAGCCAAATGACGCCCTTACAAACCAAGAACATGTCAGTCGATCCCAACCACCACAGATGGACAAGGGAATCGCCGCGAGCCAACCTGATTCCAAAGGAGGAGCCCGATCCCAAATCTGCCAACGCCCTCACGCTGCAGGCGGAACAGTCCAATGAGCACAGTCAGAAGCACGATGACGTCGGCAATAAGGGCTACAGTGATGTTGAGTTTGTTACTCTCGGAATAAGGCACAACGCAGGTTTGCACATCAGAGTTCCATGCGGAGCGTGTCTGCAAGGGAATAAACTTTGAATGTCGAAAGTCATTGAGATAAACTACTGGCCCGCGCGATCGCTGTAGGTTGCATGAGATTGCCGAGTGTCTGTGTGAGAGGGGGGGGGTACTAGCCTTGAATGACGAATACTACACTGACTATCCATGCAGCAGCTGAAATAGTCAAGACAACCCTATCTTTGTTCCAAATGGCGAAGCTGGAAGCCACGATGAGTGCTCGGTGGGGAAGATGGTCCTGGCTCGGATGAATAAGAGACGTACATCCGAAATATAATCAAGAGTGAAGCGGCGGAAACGCCCAAGTAGCTGAAGATCTAGACAAACAGAAAATTCAAGTTGTTCACTTCCCCGAAGACTGGAGCACATCATATGAGACTTACAAATTCGATGGGAAGCCAGACCTGGGGATCGTGGCCAGTCAGAGTGGGGGGGTGATGACAGAACTTGAGATGCACTTCCTACCTGACAATCGATTGGAGTCATAATGTCAAGAACAACGAAGTTGAGGATTACGGCCACAAGGGTTGCCACGCGCGTAAACGAATAAATCTGCCGAAGGGGAAATTCAGGCACGTGAGTGACGAGAGCCATCCATAAAGCGCCCACAGTTACGGACCCATATCGTCCACCGGTAGGGGCGACGTCCTCGGAAGATATCCAACTCGTAGCCAAGAGTTGTGATGAACTCCCAACTGGAAGGGTAGTTGACCCTACGTGAGAACGAGACGTTGATACAGAAACGCAGACTCACACGTAGAGACCACTTATAGTATGCCAGAACTTCTGAAGGATCGCTGTTGAGAGATGGGCTGATTAGTTTTTCAAGTTCCAGTGTCTGATTCCAAATGCAAGCGCACCAACACACTGCAGAACCACAACGGGATCGCCGAAGTTGACCATGCTGCTAGCGATAAAACGATAGAAGACAGGAGAAAGAAGTTTTGACTCACGTCACAAAATACACTCGTGTTTAAATACCACCGGCGGCTGCTGCAGATAGCATCGTGGATGGAATGCGCCGGAGTGCGGACATGGTCCGCCGCTGCGCTCGGAACAGCCCATTCGGAGCACCCTTTTCGGACAGACACGCTTTCGTAGGTCTTTCGTATTCTCCCTTCTCCATTTCTTGCCTTAGCCTCTTACCCTACATTACTGTACGCCACCCGTCGACGTCAGACCAGTGTTGCGCGAGAGTCGAGTCAACTCGGAGTTACCTGAGCTGAGTTGTCTGAGTTACGAACTCACCCTCAACAGTCACTACGGGTGTTAGTGTTGCGCGAGAGTTGAGTCAACTCGGAGTTGCCTGAGCTGAGTTGCCTGAGTTACGAACTCACCCTCAACGACGGCCGGCAGAGTCACACCAGAGAGTAACTACGGGTGTTACCGCATTTAGAGAGTAGCTACGGGTGTTACCGCATTTAGGTTGGAGTCAAACCTGGCCAAACAATACTGTTGTCATCGTGCGCGAGGCATCAATGCTTTTCGCAATGCGACATCGAGCTGCATCAAGTCCCAATGATCACTGATTCTCTTTACTTTCCTTGCATGCCTAACATTGAGCGTCTCACTGAGTGATACTCACCTTGTGACAGATATTTGGTCCTTCAATTCCTGGAGTCTGTCGTGGATTATTCCCTTGGCTTCGATGGGTTTCTTTAAAGCCGTCGATGCTAGCTCACGCTTGTCACCTACTAACCGGCTTTCTGGTATATTCAAGAACACTTTTACTTACACTTATATAAGTTGAATAAAATCTCGGGTTGCCTTTCTTTTCCAGAATTGTGACAGTCGACGCTCCACTCAACCATGCAGTATCCACCACCAGGCAATGTCTTTCTTAGCTTTCCACCCCCTCCGAATGGCCCACACCTACCGGCACATGGTTCTCAATCATGGGAGATGGGCTCAGATGATTTCCTTCACCCTGGATCCTCACAACCTGCTGGTATCACTCGGGCACCATATTTTCCGTCTATGGGCTTCCCACATGGCAGCAATTACATAAACGTCATTAATTTTGAATCTCCAACACGTCCTAATCAAACCAAGAAACGAAAGCGAGTTGGAGGCGCTGCCCCATCTCGAAAGTGCAAATGTAAGCATAGTTTATTATATGAGAAAGTGTACTGATTGATTGTGTTAGTGCCATTATCAGTTCCCGGCTCTGACTCCGCAACAGGTGGGCAACCTCAGCATCTTGACAGCATGCCATGCGGGGTTGGCCCCTCAACCTTGGCAACGTCTCTTCGAGTTTTGCCTGAGGAATCGCAAGGTATCAATGACCCACCATCATCCCTTAGCATTGCAGCACTCTCAGTTGCTCCTGGAGACTTCCATGCACAGCACTTTGCGAAGCCCTCTGAGAAGTCCGATGGACGTGCTAAGGATGTATGGATGTGGTTCTGGCCTGTTGAGTCGAAGGAGTCACCCACGCCACTCAAAGACGATGAGCCCATCCTATCTCAACGCCCAAAGGCATTGGCCATTGCGTGCCGTCTTTGTTGGGCCAAAGAGAGCTGGAAAGCTTATAAAATATGTGATGGCGTTGTGTCAACACTTCGCAATCATTTGAAGAGTCAGCATCAGAGTATCTATGAAGGGTATCAACGTATGAGCGCACGGGAGGCAGAACAACATCAGGATAAGGGACAGCGCACACATGAGCCATTTCATTTGGCTGGCTTTTTTGAGCATCTGCTTCGATGGATAGCTGTTGATGATCAGGCAAGTGGCATGTTTATAAATATCTCTTTCTCCATCTAATGGCTTTACAGTCAATCAGCGTCGTTGATAAACCCGAGTTTCGTGCGTTGATTGGATATCTTGGCAATGCTATTGGCCTTGAAGACACAGATATCCCACATCAGAAAAAGATACTCACACTAATGACAAATGAATTCGACGATGAATATCAAAATCTCAAAAATGATTTAAAGGTATGCGTGCTATCTTGCTATCTAAAATTTAACTCATATATATCAGGAATCACTTGGGCGTGTATCGCTAACTTCGGATCTATGGTCGGATATCAACCTTCGCTCATTTATGGCGGTCACAGCCCATTGGTTAGCAAGAGGGAAAATTAATACATTGGAACTTCGCTCAGCATTGATTGCTTTTCGGGAAGTTGAGGGGTCTCACTCCGGAGATAATCTTGGCCAGGTTTTATTCAATATTATCCAAGATGTTAGAATCGCTCACAAGGTATGTATACGCATCATGCTTTCACCCCACGAAATAGCTTTAAATGATTATAGATTGGCCAGATCACGCTCGACAATGCCTCAAATAACAATACCATGATGGAGAAGCTTGGTACTGTTCTTCATAACACAGATCAACCAGTTCGGTTTCATCATGTTGGAAATCACATCCGGTATTATTTTCTTTCAATATCTAAGTAGTGGATACTAATCAATATGACCAGGTGCTTCGCACATGTTATCAATCTTGCGGTCCAGCATATTTTAGCAGCGCTGAAGGACAATTATAGCCTATTTGATGATTACCTCCTTTCTCAGCCTTTTGAGGCAAGCTCGAGCTTGGACGCCTATGGTGAAGCACTTCGCAGGGACCCTGTCGGGCGTGTTCGGCAACTGGTGTCTGACTGTCGTGTCTCTGGCCAGCGGCGTAGTGCACTCCGCGCTGTGATAGAGAATGGCAACAAGATGAAGTCATGGCCACAGACGGTGATAGATTTTGATAGCACAGATCTACCAGATGCTCTGAAAACAGGTGGAACCCTTCCAGAGTTGAATCTTCTTCGTGACTGTGAAACGCAATGGTCCTCAACATTTCTGATGATTACTCGCGTTCTTACTCTATATCCGGTGCGAAACACTTAATCTCTGAGCTACAAAACATGCTGAGTCCTTTTTAGGCATTACATCAATATATTACTGAGTCAGATTCAGAGACGCTTCAAGCTCATCTGCTTTCCCTAGATGAGCGCAAGGTTCTCCGTGATATCTATTTGATTTTATGGCTTCCTCATAGTGCTCAAGAAATCCTATCATCGGAGAACACCCCAACAACAGCACATGCAATCCCAGTCTACGAGACACTGATTCAAGGCTGGGAGAAGCTCAAATTATCACTTCCACACTTATCTGGATATATTGATGTCGGGATCAAGAAACTTCATGAATACCTTTCACTGTCACAGAGGACACAAATCTACGCGTTTTCTCTGAGTAAGTAAAGAGTAATGATTTAAAATTGCTTTCTAACCTTGCTGTGGACGCTTTCTTCAGTTTTACACCCAAAGATGAAGTTACAATGGATCCAGAGTCATTGGACGACTGAGGAGAGCAAACAGGCACGAGATTGGATTGTAGATGCAGTAAGTGGTCTCAGAGTTTGGCCGTAACTTTGATAACATATCTTATTACAGATGCTTCAGTACCAGCATCTACGCAAGTCAAAGTCTGATCAACCATCATCTAAGCATTCAGGAAGTGTCATGATGGCTAGATCATCAGCCTCTCTCGCTGGTGGGCTTGATCACTTATTTAATCTTGGACAAAATCCTCTTGCGCCATTCAGGGGTACTACTATGGATACCAAGGAAGACAAGAATATGTGTCAGAGTGAAGACAAAAGTGATACTGATGACTCAGAGCTGAACAGGCAAGCTGTCGAGCGAGAGCTCCGGCGTTATGAGGATGATGGCTTATCAGACACTACATCACTTGTGACATTCTGGGAGGTAAGAATGGCCAGTTTTGTAGCGAGAATGTTCTCTGCTAACATGGATTCCTTATAGAAACATGAACATATTTATCCATTACTTTTCCACCTCGCAATGGACGTGTTGCCAGCCCAAGCAACAGCTGTCCCTTGTGAACGCGTCTTCTCATCTAGTAAGGAGACATGCTCACTGCGTCGCAGCCAGCTCGGTTCTACAACAATTGAGAAACTTCAAATTTTGAAACACTTATATCATCGGGAGTGTCTAAACTTCACTGCTGGCCTGGTTGCTGTGGAGGAAGACTATGTAATTGATGGTCCGATCACAGAGTTGGCAATTCATGAGTTATTGAAGGCTGGGAAGGAGGGAGAGTTGCGAGAGCTTTATACCAATTGGACCATAGTCTCAAATTAGTAGATAGTATCAGAGATAATTGGAATGTCAATGCGTCAACACGTCAACGTGTCAACAATAGATGTGCCATCAATGGTCACTGAAATGTCACGTGCATGTTTCTGAATAGTCCTGATTGGTGGATTAACTGGACCGGTATCCAACCAACTCATTCCTGACTCCGTAGTCAACTCGTGCGCAACTCTTCAGCCACAGAGTTGGACGTAGTTGCAACTCAGCTCAGCTCAGCTCAGCTCTGGAACAACACTAACGGGTGTTACCGCATTTAGTTTGGAGCCAAACCTGGCCAAACAATGTCTACTGAAATGTCACGTGTACATTTCTGCATGGTCAAAAACCTGAGTGGCAAAAACCTGAGTGGCGGATCCAACCAACTTCCAAGTCAACTCAGGCAGAGTTGGATGTAGTTGCAACTCAGCGCAGCTCAACTCAGCTCTGGAACAACACTACCATGTAAACCCTTTTCCCTATCCCTCTCGGAACCCTACTCTGCTGAACGAATTCACAATGCGTCGACACGAAGCTTCGCGCTTACAGTGGTCAAGTTCAATGATAGGGAATTTAGTTCTACAAACGGCATAAACTGGAGGCTGCTGTTTTGGTTCGCTGTTTTTGGTGCAATGGTATTCCGTCGGTGCGTGGCCTAGAACAGATGGCGACCGCACAAATCACGACGTTCAGGGTCACGGCAGTGTAGAAATAAGCCATACACATTGACGCGTCCTGCGCACCGTGATGGGAAGAAAGGGAGATGAGTTTCCAGAACAACCGTATTGACGGGTCCGACTCCAAGGCGATCGCACAGTGGCCAGTGGGCGTCGGACGCAATTGAGAGTGGGACCGTGACCGGGAGCCGTATGCCGTGATGACACGGGGAACGGGGAAGTTGGCACCTCAGTCTTTCAATGTCCAGAGTTTGACTTCGAATGACGCGCACTATCATCGCGCAGAACTACGGCAGGATCTTGGAAGTTTACCATGGGGTTAGGAAAGCAGGCAATAGAGCGAACCCTCACAAGTTACTAGTACTACGTGGTGCGCTCATGTATAAATGCCATTGCAGACGATCATGATCGGATATCCCTATTTGTAGACTCGGACTCGAAAGTGGAGCTGCCGTCGCACCCACGTTCTGACTTTTGTTTTGGCGCTACCGCTAATTGCCGCTTGCATGTTTCTTCGGTATCATCTGGCCCGGGCCTGGGTAATCGCCGAGTGACGCCATCCTCGGAGCGTTAGATCGCACTTCTCGTCTCTGTGATATGGCGTGGTCTGCGCGCTCGTCATCAGGGATGATGACTGCATGCAAATGGAATACCATGACGATAAATATAAACCAGACAGCCTTCGACAGATGTTGCTGCGGTCTATAATGTTCAGCGCTGTGGTGGCGGCAATAAAGGCATCATGTTCCTTACAGCTCCATAGCCTGAGAATCATCTCGCCTCGGAAAGTTACATAAATTGACAGACTACTTTGCCATGACACCGTTGGATATTGGATCACTGGCAGCTTAGTCCCTCATCACATATTTGTAGTCAACTGGATAGATACAACTTGAAGTCTACATAGGTCACGGGCGAATAGAACAAAAGTAGTGACCTCAATCTTTTGGAGAACGCATCATATTCATCAGTAATCTCGGTATCGAGGATGAAACGAATGCACAGCAGAGGGCACATGGTATACTTCTAATGGGACAAATGGATCAGTATCAATTCTTACTACTGGAGGCGTGAGAACGTGATGCCATGATAGGATAAATCAATGAGACTCGATTAGCTTTGTCTTGCGCATTGCAAAGCAGTATTGTCAAACCATACGGACTGCATCGTTGTTAAGGCGCAATCCGCGGGGTCCGCGGGGTTTGTCACGTAATTGTCCCGGGTCGTCTATTCTCCGTAAAGGCTTCAAGTTACCTGAGATCGGAAACTGCTCGCAGGCAGTGTCCACAGCCGCTTCAATCCTGTCGGATAAAAATCGTGTGGAGGGACTCTGCTTCGTGTTCTGGACTTTGTTATTACGCGCCGGGGATCCCTCAAATGCGCTGTGGAGTCATTGACAACAGTAAACGCGAGGGAAAAGAGGAACAGGGGGGAAAGTCATACTTGTCGAGGGATCCGTATACGACGTCTGATAGAGAGCGATACATCCGAGTCGCAGCAATCGAGAGTGTGATCATAGCTGGTTGCTGAAACATCTGTATAGGCATAAGAGTCTCCCCGCTTTGTTGAAAACAAGAACGTACGAGGTTGAGCGGATCTGTTGTTTTCAATGTTGCAGCATTGAATTTAGTCACGTCAAGCGATCTTCATTTTAAACACAGGAAAGAAAGCAACAGTACCATTCAGATTCAAAGTAATCAATACCTGCAACATCACATCGCAATGAGCGAAAAGTATATGTCAAAGAAATGATATAGGACCTACCGTGGGTGGGACCTCTGCGGCAGTGGCTAGTAAGAGCCAAATAAAGCCCTTAGGAATGGAGAACATGTCAGTTGATAGCGCCACAAAAGTGAATCATCACGGGCCCACCTGATTCCAAAGGACGAGCCCGATCCCAGACCTACCAGCGCCGTCTCGCCGCAGGCGGAACGCTCCAACGAGCACGGTCAGAAGCAAGATGATGTCGGAAATGAGGGTTACAGTGATGTTGAGTTTATTACTCTCGGTATTGAGCACGGTGCAAGAATGTAGATCAGGATCCCATGCCGAGCGGAGCTGCAGGTAGATAGACTGTGAATGTCAAGAGTCGTTCGCGTATATATTAATCACTGACCCGCACGACCCCTAATAAAAATAAAAATCACTCGCATGAGATTACTGGGTATCTATTGGGAGGTGGAATGGGACTTGCCTAGGATGATGAATGATACACTCGTTACCCATACACCAGCTGATATAGTCACGACAATCCTATCTTTGTTCCAAATGGCGATTCTGGAATCCTCGATAAGTGCTTGCTTGGGAAAGGTGGCCCTGGCTTGGAGAGACAGGAGACGTACATACGAAATACAATCAAGAGCGAGGCGGTGGCAACACCCAAGTAGCTAAAGGTCTAGAGAAAGGTGCAAATTGTTTCCTTCCTCGAAGACCGGTGCACATCATATGAGACTTACAAGTTCGAATGTAAGCACGCCCTGAGGAGCGTGCCCAAATCAGAGTGCGGTTATGATGACGCAAAACTTGAGATGCGCTCCCTACCTGACAGTTGATCGGAGTCATAGCATCAAGAGCAATGAAGTTGAATATTATGGCAAAAAGGGTTGCCACGCGCGTAAGGGAATAAATCTGACGAAGGAGAAAGTCAGTCAGAATTCTCGCGGCATGGACGATGGTGACGAAAGCGAAAAGCGCCCGCCCTCACAGACCCATATTGTCCACCGGTAGGGGCGACGTCCTTTGAGGACACTTAACTCGTAGTCAAGAGTCGTGAAGAACTCCCAACTGGAAGTGTGGTTAGCCTGCGTGAGAACGGGAGGTTGACACAGAAAAGGGGACTGACAAGTAAACGCCATTTGTAGTGTGCCAGAGCTTCTTGAGTATCGCTGTTGGGAGATGGTTTCATTAGGTTTCAAGCTGTAGCGTCTGATTCCAGATGCATGCGCACCAACATCCCGCAGAAAGACAGCCGGGTCGTGGAAGTTGACCATGTCGCCAACGAGCAAACAATAGGATAGTAAACGGGAAGGTTAGCACCAATCTTTAAATAACATTGGCCGTAGCTGTAGACTGTAACGTAGGATCGAGAATACGAAGCTGTCCCTGGGGGACCACCGGAGTGCGGTGATAGCAGTTGGGTTTGATGATAAGTGAGATAATTCTAGAAGTGTACTACATCAGGAAAAGCGTCCCGCAGTAGCGGGAGACGATGTACCAGTACTGGTACTGGCCATGATAAGCAAAACAAGTACTGGCCCTCCTCACCCCATCAGACAGCTTAGTCTTGGTCAGATCGGTGGGCCACAGGTGTCTCCATGGATTCCCTTTTTTTTTGCTCAAAAAGAAGAAGAGCAAGCCTGTCTTGACAAGTACATGATAAAAAAAATGTAGCACCAATTGCAGTGTAGTGATATTGACCGATTGGGGAAATGGAAGCTCCGGTGAAGCACACAGCGGCGTCGGCCACGGCTGCGTTCGGGTCTGGCCGAGATATCCGAGATATTTACCGGCGAATGATGGGCCGGAGTCCGGCTGGGTTATCGCCGCGAACGCTACCCCGCCCCTGCAAATGCTTTCCTTGCCCTTCTTCCCTTCCTGCTCGTTCTACTGACTACCGATGTTTTCCCTCCTAAATTCCCCTGTGGCCTCCACTGCCACCTTTGAAGCTCTGGAAACGTCATCTCAAGGATCGCATCCGGCGCGTGACGCCTCGGTCTCATAGACTCAGGGTATGTCGTCATTTTTTTGCCCTTCGAGTTCTGTGTGCAGGCCCCACACGCAGATGTCGACACACTACACCATAAGCGACGGTGGCGGTACCACCAACTTCAGCAGTGGCACCAGTGGCGCCAGTGGCTGCACGGTGGTAGTAGTAGCAGCAGCAGCAGTAGCATGGCGGCAGCGACGGTGATGACCGTGACAGCAGAAGCAGTGGCGACGATGGCGGTCGCAGCAGCTGCTGTAGCATGGTGATCGCGACAGTAACATCGGCAGCAATGGCGACGGCAGCGCATTGGTGCGGCCGCAATGGCAGCAACGACACCGCGGCAGCGTTCACAGTGACGTCGACTTTGATGCAGCCATGTCACTCGCTCAGCCGCAGGCTCTTACTGCTGACGGTCTTCAAATTGTCTCTGACTCGTTCAAAGCTGCGCTGGCCTAATTGGACATAACAGTTCTGGTACAAGACATCGTCTCGGCTATTCATTAATGTTCATTAGGAGAAGACCAAACACGTCAAATGATTATTCTTATCGCTGGACGATTCTTCATGCCGTTGCATCAAGTATACTCATTGACACTCATTCAAGTATTCATTTACTGCCGACTCGGATATCAGGCATGTGGTTCACCGTCACACATGACTCTGGCTTCACCTAATGGGTCGGGATACAATTGGGACACGGGAAGCCAATCAATCTAGAATAAATTAAGCGCAGGAATGGAAAAATGTATGCCGGGAAGTCGCATGCTTCTGGCGTTGAATCTTTGCTACGTGGTTCGAGGATCGTAACTTCGTAATTCGCACCATGTCACCAAACAAGGGAGGCCTTCCGAGATCCAGGGATTTTTTGTGTATGTCTCATGATACGTGCTCGATCTGGGACGGCTTCGAACCGCGTACATCGCGCATCGTGCATAAGCCAGTGTTTTCTTTTCCTGACCTTCGGGCTATGAGTACCTATGTAAAGCCCCGCCATCACAATTGTCGAAACGACGAGGAATACGAGGTTTTCTCGTCGCAAGGATAACTAATGGGAAGCTAGGCGTATCAATGCAAGACATATTCCGACTTGAGGATAAGAAGTGAGCACGCGAGCGCAGTGCGGAGTGTCAAAACCATTCCGAGTCTCGATTACCGCCGTGCGATACAAGTTCTATTACGTTTCAGTTTGAAACCTCACCCACAGACTCAAAAGTCTACATGCAAGATATATGCTGGGAGTGTCCAATCTATTGAAACTCAGTGGTAAGATAAGTGGGCACTGATGAGATACACAGCCTTCAGTTATTTGTGATGCAATAGTCAATATTGGAGCCAAGGCCATCGATTTCCTTACTCTCAAATACAGTGGAGAGTACATATTGGTCTTCTAATGTGGTACTTTCAGTTTTGGAAAGGTATCAGACATTATATGTCTATTAGATTGTGTCGCGTGTCACACAGCATCAGAGTCAACTGCGCTTTTCGGCCTCAAGTCGCCGAGGCTCGATATGTCAGGTCCCAGGTAGTCGACGCCACGTGCTGGCTCCGAATCACGCGACATCGGGAACTAGCCCTGGATGGAAATGGTATAGTAGGGAGCTCTGCGACACCTTGTTATTATGCACTTGTGATCCCTCAAATGTGCTGTGGAGTCATCAACAACAGTGAACGCCGGAGAAAGGATGAAAGGGGGGGAAAGTCATACTTATCGATGGATCCATATACATAATCTAGACAGCGATACATCCGCGCAGAGAATCCAGAGATCGAGAGCATGATCATCGCTGGTAGTTGAAACATCTATATTGCGGAAGGGCTTAAGCTTAAGAGTTGTCCTCGCATGGTTGAACACAAGAACGTACGAGGTTGAGTGGATCTGTTATTTTCTGCGTTCAATATCGTCACCCTTCATTATTAATAATGTACCGAAAAAAAAGCACCGATACCATTTGGATCCAAGGTAGTCAATACCTATGTGATGTGTGAAAAGTATTTATGCAGGAATATAGATAGGACCTACCGTGAGTGGGGCCTCTGCGACGGTGGCACATCAGCATTTCTGCATAAAACTTTTTTTCACTTATACCAGCTCGGTCAAGCTCGACCGAGGAAAAAAGGTTAAAAAGGTAGAAAAGGCAAAAAGAAACCTGAAATCCAAAAAAAATTTGATTGGCAAACTAATTTTCAGGAGGAGAGAGGTACAATAAACCCCTCTTTTTTTTGACAAAAGTTCACAAGTCAAAAAGTTTTTGCCTATTTTCTCGATGCAAGCAAAAGCCAAAGGACACCCTTACGAACCAAGAATCAAATCTGCCACCTCCGTCACGCCGGAGGCGGAGCAATCCAATGAGCACGGTGCAGAATTGCAAAGCAGGATCATGATCCCATACAGAGCGGAGCTGCCACGTGCGTGAAGCTATAGCAAACGGATGGATTACTAACTTATCACTGCAGTAGTCATCTCAGTTAGAAGAGGAAGCCAAGCGGATGATTCTTATCGCTGCGCCAATTCGTCGTGCTGCTGATGTATACTCCTTGGTACTCATTCGTATCACTCTGATAGCTGGACACGCTTACTAGTACTGCCGTTATCAGACTCATTATTTTTTTAAAAAGAGGGTTTATTCGACTTCTCTCCTCCTGAAAATGAATTTGTGAATCAACTTTTTTTGAGTTCTAGGTTCCTTGCGCACTTGTTGGGTTTTCAAGTTCCACTCGTATGGGCTCGTACGAGCTCATACAAGCCCAAAAAAGTCAGTGGCAGTTTTACTGATGCGGTATCCGTACATGAAACAATGGATGGCCAGGAAACAGGTGATTTATGCTACCGGATGAGTTTCAACGACCTCAATCTTCAATCGCGCCCAACATTCTAGTCCCATGACATCTTGCTGACTCGGACGCCCATCACGGCCACTTTTTTTTCACAGAGGTGACGCACACAGATCTGTTCAGTTGGGGTGACGATCCATATTGAAGTGAAAGTCATTGATTCCCTCAATTCTCAAATACAGTAAGAATACACCTTGATTTCTAATGGAATGAGATGAATGGTATCGATTAGTACTACTAGGAAAAGTTTAGAGTGTGTACGTCTATTGCATCAATTGATTTTATGATACTCAAGTTGTGTCGCGGGTCGCACAGCACCATCTTGGATGAGGCCAGCTATCCTGTATTCTGTCAGACCATTTCAATACTACCTACTGCGCTTTCTAAATCTTGTTCAAGGTTCAATCCGTGAGGTTTATCACCTAACTGACCCGGGCCGTCCATGCTACGTGATGACTCCGAGTCCTCTGACATCGGAAACTGCCCGGAGGTGGTGTCTACCGACACTTCATTTTGTCTGGGTGGAATTGCACGGGCGGCTTTGCTATCATAGACCATGACGTCTTCGACCATGACGTCTTCGAATGTGCTGTACAGTCATTGACAACAGTGAGCGCCGGAGAAAAGGGAAATAGGGGAACTTTTCATACAGATACGTGGATCCAGATACGAAGTTCGTTAGAGAGCGATACATCCGAGTCACAGCGATTGAATGCGCGATAGCCGCCGGAAGTTGAAGCATCTATATCGCAAATGGGAATAGAATAAGAGCCTCTTCTGCATCGTCGAAGACTAGGACGTACGAGATTCAGCGGGGCTGTTATTGTTTTCAACACCGAATTGAGTTCAAAAATCTTTCTTGAGATACGGAAAGAACGGAACATTACCATTTAGATTCAAAACGATCATTACCTGCGACACGTCGCGATAAGCGAAGGGTTGACTTGTAGTAAATATATAGGGACTTACCATGGGCGGGACACCTATGATCGTGGCAAGTAGGATCCAAAGGACGCCCTTGGTAAAAAAAAAACATGTAAATCGATGGCGAGCACCACAGACAAGGGGGCCACACGAGCCCACCTGATTCCAAAGGAATCGTATGACACCGAATCGGCCATCGCCGCCCCGGCGCAGGCGGAGCAATCCAGCGAGCATTGTCAAAAGTAGGACCGTGTCAAGGACGGGGCCAACAATGAGGTTAAGTTTGTTTTCCTCTGTATTAATCGCGATGCAGGAACTCCGAGAAGGGACCCATGCAGCGCGGGCCTGCAGGTAGATAAGCTTTGAATGTCGAAATTCAATGAGGTTGATATTGATCACTGACCCGCACAATCCCTGATAAATGTAATGCCCGCGTGAGATTGCCGGGCGTCTGTGGGAGGGGAGGTGACGGGACTTGCCTTGGATAACGACTACAGCATTGACAAACCATATGCCTGCCGAGATAGTCACGACAATTTTATCTTTGTTCCAAATGGCGGTTCTGGAAGCCTCGATGAGTGCTTTGTTGGGAAAGATGGTTCTTGCTTGGAAGGACAGGGGACGCACATACGAAGCACAATCAAGAGTGAAGCGATGACAACAACAGAGTAGCTGAAGATCTGGACAATGGAGCAAATTGTTAGCTTCCCTGGAAACCGGATCACATCATATGGGACTTACGAGCTGGAATGTAAACCAGACCTGAGGATCGTCCCAATCAAAGTGTGAATGTGATGGAGCAGACCTGGAATGTGCTTCCCACCTGACAGTTGATATGACTCGTAACATCGAGATTAATGAAGCTGAGGACGATGGCCAAAAGGGTTGACACGCGCGTAAGGGAATAGATCTACCGAGGGGTCAATTCAGTTGAAAGTCTCCGGAGCGTGAGGAGAGCCAAACAGCTCCCGCCATTGGTACGGACCCATATAGTCCACCGGTAGGGGCGACGTCCTCGGATGACATCCAACTCGTAACCAAGAGTCGTGACGAACTCCCAACTAGAAGGGTCACCAGTAAATGAGAACGGGAAGCCGTGATAGAAAAGTAGACCGACATATAGAGACCATTTACGGCATGCCACAACTTCGAGAGAATCGCTGTGGAGAGACGAGATTATTATGCCTTCAATCCCCAGAGTCTGACTCTAAATGCGTGCGCACCAATATCCTGCAGGATCACAGCAGGGTCGCCGAAGTTTACCATGGGGATAGAAAAGACGATAGAGATGTCCTCTCACGTCACATGGGTACTGATATTTAAATTCCATCATCTACCTGCTTCAGACCGTATCCATGCGATGTTTCTAGAATGCGGGGTCGAATCAAGATTAAATGATTCAAGGGAGACACCGCCATTCAGTTCGATGGCGCGCAAAGCATCGGTTTTCAGCCAAGCTGGGTAGTTACATTGCGGTCGGCTCCGTCCGGTATTTGATTCCCCTCTTGTTCCGTCACAGCACGTTGCAAGGCACCTTGACTGGTATGGCTCAGCTGGGACAACGCGCGTCATGATCTGTGTATTCGTCATAGGTTCTATTGTAACCACATACAGATGGGGACTCTGTTGCGATAAACAGACACTGCCCCGTTCATGGTCACACTGCAACGGTGAACAGGCTCGGCTTCGCTGCCGGCGCAATCAAAGTGTTATACCAGTGGCTGCCGGCGCTCTGTAGAACTCTATGGCCTCCCATCGTAAACGCAAGTTACATAACCAACCAGATCATTGGCTATGGCGCCGTTGGCGGTTGATGATTAATTGATGCTGCATCCAGGACAGTAAGGCAGCCGTCATGAAGAACCAGCACCCCTTACATAAGCAAAACATCGTTGACACACTCCCTCCAGACCCTTCCCCCGCATTGCAAGTAAACCCAAATATGACTTGCAGTTATGATAGATAGGAACCTTCTTAACAATTTCTAGAAGTTGGATTTAAAAAAATAGCACATAGCATGAGAAGATCCAAAAAATATTATTATTACTGGAAACTTGTTATTTTAACTGCAGGACTCAAATGGCAACATTTTATATAATCTCCGCAAAGAGTTTGGAACATCACACCCACGTGACCACCCATGTGAACCCCGCCTCACCCTTCTGCCTCCCAGAAAACAAACACGGAACAGACCAATGCCAAAGAGGAAGAATGCTGCAAGAGCAAGCGCACAGAACCTGAAGCAGGCTAGAAAAAACAAGAAAATTGGTAAGCCATATCTCCACCAGTGTCACCGGCATGCGAGAGCAGATGGGTTGGCGTCCGCTGGACCGCGGTAAGTTCATGAACCGGCTATGTCCCATCGTATGTACTGCCCCCTATCATGTCTGATCCGTACAAGTGAGATTGTACCTTACCAGGGCTTGATGTCCTGATCTACCGCTAGCTGTCTGATTACGCCGCGCCTCTGATTGATTGATTGTGACCCCCATTCATATAAGGCTTTATGGGAATAGCCTCCCCACTTGTAGTATTTATAGCGTTGTACCTAGTTACTAGAGACTCCAACTTGAGTCTTCTGTCTCAATACCAGGTCGTTCTCGCTACAAGTCGAAGTCGGGCGTACTTCGTCGCCCTTGGTTCGACTTATCGCTCCACTCCCGGAAGACGTACAGGTATATGTTTGCTTTCCTAATCGTGATCTTTGCACTCTTCCTCGCGTTCACCATCGGACTATCGGGTCCGTTGTAGCAGCGGTGACAACCAGGAAGACACTGACTGACTGAGAGAAGCTGTTGCCGCACCTGGACTTCCCAAAACAGGAGTGGGTCTGGACCCTGATTTGAGGGACTTCTGCCAGTGGCAGAACATCTCCGTGGTCATAGACGTTGATTCCTCATCCTCTGAGGACCCTGATTCCTCTGAGGAGATCAATGAGCCTTCAGACCTCAAGGTATACAGTATATTTCTGAAGAAAGTGCAAAAGGTTGGATTAGAATCACAATCACAATGCAAAGTGACATCTCAGAAGACTTACCCAGGGGGGTCCCGGACAACACGGCATCGCCGCAAGAAGTTTCGTGCTGACCTGGCATCAAAGGGATTCCTCCCCCTGGATGAGTTCCTAAAGCAAATGGAGAAAAAGAAAGAACTCACCACCAGTGTCCACAAGGGGTTGGACAATGATCCAGCCAGCCATTATGATGCACCCTGCAGTGCAGACTGTGTGCAAGGCCACATCAGCAATCACAGTGGCTCAGACACTGTGTTTTCCTTACCCAGCAGTGTGGCCTGCATCGGCCCTTGTGCTCCAGTGCATGTGCTTCGTGAGGAGGAGGAGGAGGGGGAGGAGGAGGAGGAGGAGGAGAGGGAGAGGTAGAGGGAGAGGGAGAGGGAGAGGGAGAGGGAGAGGGAGAGGGAGAGGGAGAGGGAGAGGGAGAGGGAGAGGGAGAGGGAGAGGGAGAGGGAGAGGGAGAGGGAGAGGGAGAGGGAGAGGGAGAGGGAGAGGGAGAGGGAGAGGGAGAGGGAGAGGGAGAGGGAGAGGGAGAGGAGAGGGAGAGGAAGAGGGAGAAGGAGGAGGAGGAGGAGGAGGAGGAGGAGGAGGAGGAGGAGGAGGAGGAGGAGGAGGAGGAGGAGGAGGAGGAGGAGGAGGAGGAGGAGGAGGAGGAGGAGGAGGAGGAGGAGGACAAAGGTGAGGATGAGGGCAAAGACAAAGAGCAAGACAAAGACAAGGATGGGGATGGGGACAGGGACGGGGACGAAGACGAAGACGAAGATGAGGACGACATAATGGGGGAAGGCACCACGCATTTCGATGACGCCCTCCGAGTTGGCGCTGCGATGGCTTTGCTTGAGGACCTCCAACATGGGATTCTGCTAGAAGAGCCCTGTGCCGCTGTTGACAACATGCTGGATATCCTCAGCAACATTCCTATGCTCAGCACAGCTCAAGATCAGCTCACTCTGATGGGGAAGGAGAAAACACTTAATGTTCTTTTTTGTGCATGCATTGTGTCGATGGCCAGCATGCTGAATCTCTTCCTGGACCCCAATCTAACCTATACATGGAGGGAAGCTTCATTGATCAGCTCAAAAGTTCAAGGACATGGTACAAACCATGCGTGATGCATCCGAGAATGGACTTTGAGGTATGCCCTTCACAGAGAACTCCTCCTCCATTGCATGGGCCAGACCCGGTGGACCGCTCTTGAAGACAAGGATATTGCACAAGAGATCAAGCTGAGGATTATGGAGAAGACAGTGGGACACTATCTGAAGGCGTCCGATGTCATCGGTGTTGTCGAAAGTCCAGAGGTGCAAGCCATCTTGAGGCAGAAAGGGGTATGCAAGCCCTCAATCTCAGAGAGCACGGTGCGGCGCTGGCTAGCTGGTCTTGGCTGGCGGTATGGGAAGGCGCGAAGTGGAATGTATGTCAATGGCCACGAGAGAGACGACATCGTGGAATATCATCGTGGATTCGTCAGCCGCTGGGAACAATATGAACAGTGCTTCCATAAATGGGACAATGATGGCACCAAGCTTCTGCCACCATCTGATTTTCCAGTCCCAGGTGCGATCGGCCACTTTTGACTTATCCCTGTCACACATGACGAGTTGACCTTCTATCAGAATGATAAGCGCAAGACGACTTGGATCCATGGTTCTGATAAGGCAACACCAAGGCCCAAAGGTGATGGGCAATCGATAATGGCTTCCGATTTTCTCACCTCGGAGTGGGGTCGTCTGTGTGATGGCAACAAGTATGTCTTCATGTCTTCTCAGTTTTTGATCTCTCACATCAGGTCGTTTTCAGGGATGCACGCATTCTTTTCAAGGCCAGGAAGAATCGCGAGGGCTGGTTCGGATCCGAGAAACTTCTCGTGCAAGTCAATCAGGCAGTGAACATCTTTGAGGGGCTCACTAAAGGGCAGGCACAGGGCCTGTTCCTCTTCGACAATGCACCAAGTCACCAAAAGCAAGCAGCTAAGGCAATATCAGCTCGAAAAATGCCCAAAAGTGCACCCCATTGCCTTTTCCCTTTGAGTCCAGCCTTCTGATTTAGCTCAATTGCACGCACAGATCCGAGGGCAGGCTGGACACATTGCCCCAGTGGGCCACGCATGCGTGATGGCAGACTTCCGACTGGCGAAAGCCAGTCATTTTATTTCCCCGACAACCATCTCATCAAGCCAGACCAATTCAAGGGGATGGAAGTTATTATTCGCGAGCGCGGACTGTGGCTGGCCGGTGGTCTGCTGTCACAGTGCACAAATTTTCGTTGCCCCCCTAACAAAACCGATTGCTGCTGCTGGCGCGTCCTCTTCGAGCAGCCTGATTTTACTGATCAAAAGTCTTGCTTACAGGAGTTCATCGAGCAGCGTGGTCATTTGTGCGATTTTTACCCCAAATACCACTGCGAGTTGAACTTCATCGAACAGTACTGGGGAGCTGCGAAGCTTCGCTTTTGGGTCATGGAGCGTGCAGCAACAATTGAGGTGATGGAAGCGAATGTCAGGGCATGTCTTGATGATGTGCCCTTACTTCAGATTCAACGGTGCATCTCCTTTTCTTGTTTTCCTTCTTAACATTTTCTGATCTTGACTAACTTAGGTTCGCAAATCGATCGGCGCATTTTATTTCAGCATACAGTGAGGGCCTCACAGGCGCACAGGCCTGTTGGGCCAACAGGAAGTATCATAGCCATTGTACCTTACCACCTGACATGATAGCATACATTAAGCAGTCTGTCCCTGCATAGATCACAATTTATTCCCCCCCCCCCCTCAAAGCGAGGCTCGAGGAACATCACGTAATCATAAACCCTAGGGTTTAGGTGCTTAAGTAAGGGTGCTGGTTCTTCATGATGGCTGCCTTAAAGTAGTTGGTCATGTTATGGTGCAATTTTTATCAAGGCAGTTCAATTAATCCTTCCCACAGCTTTTTGGACTCATGCAAGCTTGCATGACCTCATCCGTACAGAAAAGCCAAAAGTCCGAAAGGGGAAAGGACTGTTCACCAAACCCCTTTTACCTGCCAAAAGTAGATAAGTCCAAAAGTCATTAGACATTTTGCTGACTAGCAGATGCCCATGCTACACATGGCGGGTCACGATGGCAGACGAAGTGACTGCAAGAGTGCTTATATATAATGGAAGGCACACAGTGTAGAATTTTCAAGACAATGCTTCAAACGCCTCAAAGTTACTGTGCCAAGTCAATGCACATATTGAGTCACAGACCTTCGTTATCAAAATCAGAGAAGGTTGCCAAAAGCAGTAAATTCCAGTCAATGAGACTCCTTGATTGGTTACCAATGATGGTAAATTTCAACACCATCTCGCTTTAATATATAGAAAGATGCATACATTCTGGAAGACCTACTTGGGGCTTCTGCAGCCCTGCGGTGATGCCTACCTCCCCCAATCCTGACCGTATGAGGGCCAAGCCCGGCCCAAGGTAGGTGTGAGCAGGGGAGTGGGATAGCTGTAAGCAGTCAATAAAAGGAATCCAAATAAAATAAAATAAAATATAGAAAGATGCAATATCAAAAACAATGTAGTTGCGAATGTCACTAACCTCAGTCTTTGGGATAAAGGCTCCCGGGATGATAGATGAAGAGGATCGGTGATCTAGGAAAGTGAGGTCCAATGCAAGGTGAGGTCCAGCGCAATAGTGGCAGCGGTGAATACATTTGTGGAGCCACCGGCCCGACCGCTTACATGCATAGCACAGCCCCTGGACTCTGATTTCAAACCGCTACATTTCTGCCTGTCCATCTATCACTCATCTACGCACTTTCCCAAGCCCTTATCTCTGCGGCGCGCGGAGGAATAACCAGCACTTTCTTGACGTGGTATCGGTGCCTTTCTTTTTGCGTCCTTGTGTCTGTCTTCTCTCCTCCTGAAAATGAATTTGTGAATCAACTTTTTTTGAGTTCTAGGTTCCTTGCGCACTTGTTGGCTTTTCCACTCGTATGGGCTCATACGAGCTCATACAAGCCCAAAAAAGTAAGTGGTAGTTTTACTGATGCGGTATCCGTACATTAAAAAAAATGGATGGCCAGGAAACAGGTGCAGATGAGTTTCAACTACCTCGATCTTCAATCGCGCACAACATTCTAGTCCTGTGACATCTTGCTGACGCCCATCACGGCCACTTTTTTTTTTTTTCACAGAGGTGATGCACACAGATCTGTCCGGTTGGGGTGACGATCCATATTGAAGTGAAAGTCATTGATTCCCTCAATTCTCAAATACAGTAAGAATACACCTTGATTTCTAATGGAATAAGATGAATGGTATCGATTAGTACTACTAGGAAAGGTTTAGAGTGTGTACATCTATTGCATTAATTGATTTTATGATACTCAAGTTGTTGTGTCGCGGGTCGCACAGCACCATCTTGGATGAGGCCGGCTGTCTTGTATTCTGTCAGACCATTTCAATACTACCTACTGCGCTTTCTACATCTTGTTCAAGGTTCAATCCGTGAGGTTTATCACCTAACTGACCCGGGCCGTCCATGCTACGTGATGACTCCGAGTCCTCTGACATCGGAAACTGCCCGGAGGTGGTGTCTACCGACACTTCATTTTGTCTGGGTGGAATTGCACGGGCGGCTTTGCTATCATAGACCATGACGTCTTCGACCATGACGTCTTCGAATGTGCTGTACAGTCATTGACAACAGTGAGCGCCGGAGAAAAGAGGAATAGGGGAACCTTTCATACAGATACGTGGATCCAAATACGAAGTTCGTTAGAGAGCGATACATCCGAGTCACAGCGATTGAATGCGCGATCGCCGCCGGAAGTTGAAGCATCTATATCGCAAATGGGAATATAATAAGAGCCTCTTCTGCATCGTCGAAGACTAGGACGTACGAGATTCAGCGGGACTGTTATTGTTTTCAACACCGAATTGAGTTCAAAAATCTTCCTTGAGATATGGAAAGAACGGAACATTACCATTTAGATTCAAAACGATCATTACCTGCGACACGTCGCGATAAGCGAAGGGTTGACTTGTAGTAAATATATAGGGACTTACCATGGGTGGGACACCTATGATCGTGGCAAGTAGGATCCAAAGGACGCCCTTGGTAAAAAAAATATGTCAATCGATGGTGAGCACGACAGAGAAGGGGCCACACGAGCCCACCTGATTCCAAAGGAATCGTATGACACCGAATCGGCCATCGCCGCCCCGGCGCAGGCGGAGCAATCCAGCAAGCATTGTCAGAAGCAGGATCATGTCAAGGACGAGGCTAACAACGATGTTAGGTTTGTTTTCCTCTGTATTAATCGCGGTGCAGGAACTCGAAGGGACCCATGCATCGCGGGCCTGCAGGTAGATAAGCTTTGAATGTCGAAATTCAATGAGGTTGATATTGATCACTGACCCGCGCAATCCCTGATAAATGTAATGCCCGCGTGAGATTGCCGGGCGTCTGTGGGAGGGGAGGTGACGGGACTTGCCTTGGATAATGACTACAGCATTGACAAACCATATGCCTGCCGAGATAGTCACGACAATTTTATCTCTATTCCAAATGGCGGCTCTGGAAGCCTCGATGAGTGCTTTGTTGGGAAAGATAGTTCTTGCTTGGAAGGACAGGGGACGCACATACGAAGCACAATCAAGAGTGAAGCGATGACAACAACAAAGTAGCTGAAGATCTGGACAATGGAGCAAATTGTTAGCTTCCCCGAAGACCGGATCACATCATATGGGACTTACGAGCTGCAATGTATACCAGGCCTGAGGATCGTCCCAATCAGAGTGTGAATGTGATGGCGCAGACCTGGAACGCGCTTCCTACCTGACAGTTGATATGACTCGTAACATCGAGACCAATGAAGCTGAGGATGATGGCTACAAGGGTTGACATGCGCGTAAGGGAATAGATCTACCGAGGGGTCAATTCAGTTGAAGTCTCTAGAGTGTGAGGAGAGCCAAGTTGAACAGCTCCCGCCATTAGTACGGACCCATATAGTCCACCGGTAGGGGCGACGTCCTCGGATGACATCCAACTCGTAGCCAAGAGTCGTGACGAACTCCCAACTAGAAGGGTCACCAGTAAATGAGAACGGGAAGTCGTGATAGAAAAGTAGACCGACATATAGAGACCATTTATGGCATGCCACAACTTCGAGAGAATCGCTGTGGAGAGACGAGATTATTATGCCTTCAATCCCCAGAGTCTGACTCTAAATGCGTGCGCACCAAAATCCTGCAGGATCACAGCAGGGTCGCCGAAGTTTACCATGGGAACTGAATAGAAAGAAGACGATAGACTCGGAGATGTCCTCTCACGTCACATGGGTACTCATATTTAAATTCCATCATCTACCTGCTTCAGACTATGTTTCTAGAATGCGGGGTCGAATCAAAATTAAATGATTCAAGGGAGACACCGCCATTCAGTTTGATACTAGTGGCGCGCAAAGCATCGTTTCACCGTTCCATCTTGCAATTGAATGGGATACGTATCCGACCTGGCGGGGGCCGAGGGTCGGCGATCAATGGAAGCCAAACTGGGTAAGTTACATTGCGGTCGGCTTCGAGTCGCGCCCGTCCGGAAGATTTGCGCTGCTCCGGTATTTGATCCCCCTCTCGTTCTGTCACAACACGTTGCAAGGCACCTTGACTGGTATGGCTCATTTCTACGCAGCTGGGACAGCACGTCTCATGATCTGTCTACTCGTCATACGTTCTATTGTAACCATGTACGGATGGAACTCTGTTGCGATAAACAGACCTGCCCTATTCACACTATGGGGACGCTAAAGGGGAAAGTCACCCTCCGGGCAGGCGGAGACCGGAAAAACGGGTGGTTAACGGCTGGTGTTGTCGCCCGCTATTTAGCGGTTGATTCAGCACCCGATCAGGATCGCCCTTTTAAGGGGTGAAATTCACCCTTGAAAAACTTGAAGAAAATTTCGTTATTTGGAGGGTGAAACCACCCTCTGGAGTGGCGGTTATACGCCACTGTGAATTTTTCAAATCCATAATATTTGAAAGGTTGATGACAGCCCATTCAAAGGGGTCCTGTCACCCTCCAAATCTTAGGCCCCAAACAGCAACGCGCTAGACTTGGGATTTGGACCAGGAACGGGCTTCAGGGTTTCCTGTGCATGACTAGAGTGACCAGGCGTAATGGGGGTAGGGTTCCATGGGGGTAGGGTTCCAATAATAACTTTTTTTTTTCTTGATCATTTGTCAGCCCATGCCCGATGCCCGATGCCTGATGATGGAGCAAGCATAGGCAAAAACCTATCGCCTTTCTCTGTCTCATTCTCCTCCCCCCTATGGCTGACGCCGCTGACCAGGATGAGTCTGATGATGAAGAAAGGTAGTTGGAGGAGGTACAAGCACTACATCAATGCCAACTGATGCTCCTCCAGGCTTCAGGTGCTGCTGTTCTCGCCACTGCCCAAGTTGTATCAGAGCTGGTGACACCCACTTTCGTCCACACTCCATATCACACATCTATACTCTCTGGTGAAGGCTGGGTTTGGGAACTACTTGCTGGG
Source organism: Russula dissimulans (assembly GCA_022376545.1). Classification (NCBI taxonomy): domain Eukaryota; kingdom Fungi; phylum Basidiomycota; class Agaricomycetes; order Russulales; family Russulaceae; genus Russula; species Russula dissimulans. The sequence continues at coordinate 352,969 of WTXJ01000008.1, forward strand.
CATCCAGAACGTATTCGCAACGAGCTTGGCATGTATCGACAAACATATACTGCTCTTGTCTGGACCTTGCAAGAAGGCGGCGTCCAATCATCACGTCACGTCACCATTGAAGAACAAGTTGCCATCTTCCTCTACACTGCCATCACAGGGCTTTCTTCAACCCATGTTGGAGAGCGTTTTCAGGGGTCACCAAGTACGATTCAAAAGTGAGTATTGATTTTTTCATTGTGTATTATCTTCTAATAGAATCCAAGATATTTCAAGCAGATTCTATGGAAGCTCGCAACGCCCCCATTCTACACAACATTTGTCAAGCTTCCTGATGCCAATTTGCCCCCTCCCGACTATATCCAGTCCTCTCCCAAGCTTTCCCCATTTTTCAATGCCACCCTGGGTGCTATTGATGGCACCCACATCAATTGCTCCCCATCTTCCGAAGAGCGCAATGTGTCAAGGAACCGCAAAGGTGTTCTCACACAGAACTGCCTTGCTGCATGTTCCTTTGACCTCCACTTCACCTACGTCTTGTCTGGCTGGGAGGGATCAACCACTGATTCTAGCCTTTTCCATGAGGCACACTGGGTCGACTTCTTAATCCCAACAGGGAGATATTACCTTGCAGATGCAGGTTTTGCCTCGTGCGACGCCCTTCTTGTCCCTTACCGGAATGTCAGGTACCATTTGCATGAGTGGAAATGTGGCAATTCCTGGTGTGTAATTCCCCTTTTTGGCAAATTCTCTGACTGACTTTGATATCTCGTCAAGTCCATGTACACCCGAGGAACTATTCAATTTGCATCATGCATCAGCCCACAATGTCATTGAACGGATCTTTGGTGTCATCAAGCGTCGTTTTCATATTCTCTACCTCCCACCTGAGTATGGCATGTCTGTACAGTCCCGCATCCCCACTGCACTTGTGGCGCTTCACAACTTCATTCGCCATTACGATCCTGATGAGATCAACATGTACCATGACCCAACAGCTGAGTTCAACCTCGAAGTCTTTGAGGTGGCCAACACTGCATCAGTTGGTAATTTGGGAGTAGGTCTGGCATCAGCAGCTGAGAGAAATGGTGCAAATGCGAGGCAGGATAGGATCGCACGTGATATGTGGGAGCAGTACCAGCAGTACCTTGAGAGCTGTCAAGCATCTGTCACATGAATTAGTTACAATTTCTTTAAATCGTATTTCACAGCTGGTTGTTATTACAAGAAAAGGTTCTTCATTCGCATATCATCGGCAATACAAATATCATAGAACTACTGAAACGAAGAGGAGGCATCTCCCGGTGCACTTGGGCTCTCACTCAAGCCCGCCCGCATCAACTTCCTCTTTAGCCACGTACGTGCGTATTTCTCACCACCAACTGTAGTCACCATCTGAACATACATACTACTTAGTGCCTGGTCATTGAAAAGATCAAACACCTTCTGAACATCGTCTTGCGACAACCACAGGCCATCTTTACTCCCCTCAACGCTTTCAATCAGATACTTGACTGCAAGGGACAGAGCGTCTTGTGGAGATTGGGGTGGCCGCCGTGAGGCCTCTGATCTGTGAGATAACCACACAAGTGACTGTGATGTTGTAGTGACAGCATCACGGAAGGTGTCATGGAAGTTGTCGATACTGGACTTCAAACCTTGGACGAGTGGTGGCATTGTGGCAGAGGTGGTCCTTGGTCTTTTGCTTGAGGAAATAGAGGGTGATGCTGAAGTGTCATCAAGGAGGCTGAATCCACGCTTGGATGAGGTAGACACCTGAGATGGTGTTGAGGTCGCAGATGGTGATGCCCCGACTTCTGGTTGCCTGGTTACCAGCTGTGTGCCCCAATGGGCATGGGTGCCTTTGGATTTTGATGGCATCAGCTCTTGCATGGCTGTAAAATGTGGCCACCCCTTGTTGGCAAACCAACCAAAATGGGGCGCACTCTGATAACAATCAGATATTATTGATAGATGAGGCAGATCTGCACGCACCTTGCATAGATCCTCCCACTCTGGTTTCATCTCTTCCGTCACTTTTATTCCATGCACATCGTCCCACGCAAACCCAATCCCAGATTTTGATTTGAGGGTAATGACATGGCTGTATATTGTCTTCATCTAGGTGTACGATGTCAGGTCACATATCACAATAACATACAGAAAAGATGACATACTTTTTGCCACTTGGCCCTACAGCTAGCCCCAGTCTTGTCACCACCTTTGGTAATTGATGCATTAAGCTTCGACGCTGCAGCATGAAAAACCTGCAACTTGAACATTTGGCCGTCTGTCATGCCCACCTTCTGCTCTATGAGGATGTTCAAAAGGAGGGTCTCATCCTCAGTGGTCCAAACAGCCTTTTTCCTGGTTTAGGTCCTGAATCTTCAGGTTCAGAGTTGGGAGGGCTTTTTGATGAGCGTGTCTGCATTTGTGAGGCAGTGAGGCAGGGTGGGAGTGAGATGGGTTTTCGCCTGCGCTTGTGGCACATCACATGGCTGACAAATGATCGAGAAAAAAAAAAGTTATTATTGGAACCCTACCCCCATTACGCCTGGTCACTCTAGTCACGCACAGGAAACCCCGAAGCCCATTCCTGGTCCAAATCCCAAGTCTAGCACGTTGCTGTTTGGGGCCGTGGGGGTTACCTGGTGACTGCCGGACCGGCTGGGCCGCCTCAGATGTGACTTAGAATTTTTTTTCAGAAGTCGAGTTTGCTGCGCATGTCGCTTATATTATGTAATCAAGTTGGCCGCTTTCTCATCGCCACTTCTGCCTTTGTCCGCTTCCTCCCCACTCTTGGGTTTCAGTCATATGGTACGTCCTCTTTTATTTTTTCATGCTTCATGTTCTGTGCAGGCCCCATACATCAATTCCAACCCCCTTCCCTGCCATTAATGTTGGATCGGTGATAGCGGACGAACAGAAACACCCACGGCGGCAGCGGCGGCGGCGCCACTCTTGGGGCATATGGTATGTCTTCCTTTTTTTTTGTCCCGTTTCATGTTTTGTGCAGGCCCTATACATCAATGCCAACCCCCTGCCCTCATGATGAGCAATAGCGACGATGACGGTAGCCCAACAGAAACAGCTACAGCAGTAGCAGCAGCAGCACGCAAAGGCGATAGCGGCGGTGACCACCTGACGGTGAGGGCAACAGCAGCACCGATGCAACGGCGGCGTCGGCAACAACGTGACAGCGACAGCACCAGCCTCGACATCGGCAATAGCACAGTGGCGGCACGACAGACAGCACCAGCGTTGCGGCTGCATGACGATCAGCACCAGCACCAGTAGCAACGTGGGCGGCACGACGGGCAGCAGGAGCAGGAACAACACAGTAGCAGGAACAATGCCGCGGTAGCACAACAGCCAGCGGTGTCACGGCGGTACGACAGGCAACGGCGGTGCGGCGGCACAACAAGCAGGAGCAGCGCAGTAGCAGGAGCAGCACGGAGGCGGCACGACAGGCAGCAGCAGCGTGGAAGCGGCACGACGGTCACCAGCGGCAGCAACACGGCGGTGGCACGGTGGGCAGGAGCATCGCGACGGTAGCACGGCGACAGCACAACAGGCAGCAGGAGCAACTGCGCAATGACAGGCAGCAGCAGCAGCAGCAGCAGCGCAGCGGCGGCACGACAGGCAGCACCGTAGCGATAGCACGACGGGCAGCAGCGGGAGCAGGAGCAGTGCACTAGCGGGACAACAGACAGCAGCAACAGCGTAGCGGCTTTGACAAGGGACACGAAGGTATTCAAATATTCAATTTCTGTGATCTTGCTTGTAAGGTCAAGAACATCGTGTTCAGTTGTTAGATGCTACGCGACTTGTATATACTTTCGTAGAGGCTTTTAACGACCCTTGTTACCCATTGTTTCGTGTGTGCGACATTCAGCCATTTGCAATGGGCTGATTATCAGCCCTTGGACCGCAGTGAGATTGAAAGGCCGCATCTAATTGGGTGGTTATTTGCCCTCCAGATGACGGGAGGAATTCGGCCGTTGAGCTGCGGCCACTTTCTGGGGGCATTATTCACCCCCGCATCGGGTGGCTTCAGTCTCACGCAATAAAAAAAAGAGGGCTGTCGAGGGCGGTTACAGCCCGCCAGCTGGCATGTATTCACCCTTATGTCGGGTGATGCCCTTCCCGGCTGTCGGGTGGTTTTCGCCCCCTGGAGTCCTCATAGTGACTGCGGCTTCGGCTGCGCAATCAAAGTGTTATACCAGTGGTTGCCTGGCGCTCTGTAGAACTCTATGGCCCCTCATCGTAAATGCAAGTTACATAACCAACCAGATCATTGGCTACGGCGCCGTTGGCGGTTAATGATTAATTGATACTCATAACTTACCAGGACATTAAAGTGGTTGGTCATGTTATGGTGCAATTTTCATCAAGGCAGTTCGGTTTGGTCCGGCTCGGCTCGGCTCGGCAACAGCTCAACCAAACCAAACCAAACCATGTTGAGCGGCTTGTATCGGCCAGATAACTTTCTGTTCTGGGCATCGTTTGCCTTTACAGTAATGGAAAGTGGCTGACCTTTGGCAACTTAGCCAAGTATTGATGTCCCCTTCCAGTTCGCATCCACTGTGCGCTGGATTGAAACGTTGGATTTGTTCTTCGAGCAATACAAGTTCGAACGCTTCGTAGAGATTGGCCCAACCCCAAACACACCAGTATGGCTGTCCGCACCCTTAAAGCAAAGTACGAAGCCAGATACGACTCGACTGGTCTTTTTTGTCGTGTCTTCTGTGTTTCGAAGGGTCAGGAGTTATATCATAAAATTGAGGACAAACCCGAGGCAACCTCAGAACCAGATGTACCTCCTGAGGCCGCAATTCCTTCACCCGCCCCAGTCGCAGCTGCGCCGGCCGTAGTCACTCCTCCCCTTGTTCCCACCGTTGCTGCCGGTCCGGCTACCAGTATTGAGGATGCTCCAATTCGCGCCGTCGATATCCTTGCAGCAATCGTCTCTCAGAAGCTGAAAAAGCAACTCAATGAATTCCCGCTTTCTGAGTTCATCGAGGACCTCTCAAACGGCAAGTCCACTCTTCAGAATGAGATCATGGGTGACCTCCAAGGCGAGTTTTCACCCGCACCCGACAAGGGCGAGGAGCCTCCACTGGAGGCGCTTGGTGACAAGTGCGAAAGCCCACCTCTGTAAGGCATTGGGTCTGGGTCCTCAACACGCCGATGCCATGCTACTCGTTGCTACCACCATAGAGCCTTCCAAATGGCTTGGTCTTGAAGCAGAGGGCAAGGCTTGGTTCGATGCCGCAGCGCAAGTGTACGCCCAACGCGTAGGCATCACCCTTATCGCCGGCGGCGGCGCCTCTGCCGGAAGTTCTTCCGGAGGTGTAGTGAAGCGTTCCTCAAGTTCCAGGCCGAGCAGTATGAGTTCCCGCGACAGCGGATTAATCTTTCCTCCCGTCACCTGAAACGCGATCCTCGCCAAGGCAAGATCCTTCACGACAAGGAAACTTGAAGGGCTATCTCCGCGGAACTTCAAGCTCGACTGGACAACATCGGACATGAGCACAGCGATACGTATATTGATGGCATCCAGCCCATTTTCGACGCTTTAAAAGCCCGTCTCTTCAACTCCTTCTGGAACTGGTGTGCAGATGACTGCGATGATGCGAGTATATCAAGTAGACCAGAAGGATTAAGATGAGGAGGAAAAGGGAGAGAAGAGGGAGAACGATGGCGGTTGGCTTAGACGGGACGAGACGAGAGGCACGCGGGGAACGCTAGGACGGGGGCTAACGCAGGGATGGGACGGACGCTGAGGCGGTGAGCTGACGCGGAACGGACGGACGCTGAGACGAGAAGAGACTAGAATTGACCGATAGAACGATGTCCTTCTCCAAGAGCTGGAGGGTGACTTAAATACAAGCAAGATACCTACTTAGTAAGGTAGTAAACAAGATGTGTTGAAGATGAGATGTCCGTAGGTAAGCGATGGCTGGGCTTGTACGGCCTTCGGAGGTAAGTATGGGAGCCGCGTTGAGGCGCTGAGTGAATAGAGGCGATGAGGGAAAGGAGCTAGTGTAAGAATATGAAATGTTGGTGCGAACGGGTAGCTAAGAGAACAAGAGCGTACGACATCGCGTGCTAGCGACACAGCAGAAAGGCGATGAACATAGCAGAAACTAGAGGAAAAAGGGGATAGTATCGGAGAGATCGGTATGGACAGAAGAGAAGTGAATGGAAGGGAGTGAGGGGTTGACGTTTGGTGTTTCGTCTTGCACAGGCGATCGTCGGCGAAGACGGTTTTGTTGGCGGCGGCGAGGGCGTAGTGAGAGCGTTGTTTGTGTCGGCGCTCCGACGAGCCGATTCCGCGCGCAGCTCCGAGGGGATCCTTACACTGGGTTCGTCAAGATGCTCTCATGTTCTACGACATTCTCTTCGGCCGACTTAGCACTGTCGATCGTGAGATTACTGCTGCCCGTTGCATCGCTATCATGAACCGTGCCGACCCCGATCTCCTGAAGTTTATCGATTTATGGTTAATAGACGTGGCCTGCTAAGGGTGAAACTACGCAACTGCAAAAAAGCTTGGCCTCAAGCTCCTAGAATATTGTCACGGTGTTGTCGGCCAGCCGCTGTACAAAGATAGTGAGTGCGCCTCTCAACGGTGTATGCCAGTTCTCATCTCTATCAGTCACTTTCCGTACTGCGCCTCATACGGAGATCTCCGAGAAGGGTGATATCGTCTATTCTGAGGTAAACCGAGAATGCGCACAAGCTGGAGGCGTACGTTGAAGAGATGTGTAGCGCCGATCAGATTTCGGGTTCGGTCAACATTCAGAAGTTCCAAGATGATGTCGTCAAGCTCTGGAACGTTGTAAAGTCTCGTCACGAGATCAGCGAGGAAGAACCGCATCAAGGCCCTCTATTATGGCGTGGTCCGCTCACTACGCAAGGCCCCCGACAACCGCCCGCGGCCTGGTGTCCCTCGAACCCGTCGTTCATCGTCACAGTTTTTATGACCTCAACTTTCAAGCATCACTTCCGTGTCGGCTGATAAGGTTCCGCTTCTTCACCTCAAGCGTCGGATGGGTACCCAGTGGGAGTACGACTCTAATCTGCCCGGTGTATACTTTGGTGTCTTGCACAATATTGCAACGTCCGGCACAACCTTCGAGGATAAGAATGCGATTATCACGGTGTCAGCAGGGCTCCATTCGCGTCGAGATTCTCAAAGGTCTCTCGTCGCGCGGTGCTCATGTTGTTGTTACTACCTCCGGCTACAGCTGTACCACGATTGAATACTACCAGGTAATCTTCCAGCACTTCGGTAGCCGCGGTTGCGCTTTAACTCTCGCTCCCTTCAATCAAGGCTCTAAGCAGGACGTGGAAGCCTTTGTTGACCACATCTACATATCATCGGGCCTCGATCTCGACTATATCATTCCCTTCGCTGCCATTCCTGAGAACGGTCGTGAGATTGATGGTCTTGACGAGTCTGAAGTTGTGCACTGTATAATGCTTGTGAACCTTCTGCGCCTTCTCGGAGCAGTTAAGACTGAGCCTGACACATCAGAACTTTTGCATTTGACTGAAATGCACAGAAATCTGGCATTTCTGGTGATTTCTGGTGATTTCTGGTGATTTCTGGTGGTTTCAGACATCCTCAGTGAGGCAGTCTTCAGATCGCACATTTCAGTACTTTCGGACTGCATCTCGTGAGTCTTGCCTAGATATTTCCAGGCACTTCATGCACTCCAGTCACTTCTGACTTCAGTATGAATTAATGCCATTGGGTCAAAGCTGACGCATCAGGCGTGATTCGAACCCATGACCTCCTCAGGTATGGGTTACATAAACTCATGCAACCTAACCACTAAACCATCCTGGCATTTCCTTTGATACACCCTTTGCTATAGATAAAGACATCCTGTACTAACGGGGCTTAGTCAGAATACAAACCAAAAAAAAATCATAAGTCATGCCTTCACTTCCTTCCCCTTTCCTTCCTCTCATGGTCTCAGCACCAGGACCGACACCAATGGGAGTGAAACGGGTGCTCGCATTTTGCAGCCAGTGAGACGACTCTCTGTCAGCATGCATGCCCACCCTATCCCACCATTACCAACGCACACATACTCGGTGTCCATCCAACAGGTGTGGAGTTGAGACATAACTTAATGGTACGTAGTTTTTATGCACTTCGGGCTTCACTCGCTGGATTGCTCAGCCCATCGCTCACCTCGCTCATCTTCACTTTCATTCAGCTAACTTTACTCTTTGTGCAACTAGGCCCTTCGCTTTTCGCTTTTCACTTTTCTGCCTCCATATATCTTTTTTCATCACTCTCTGCTTCAAAATTTCATCCAGGACTGAATCCTCGAAAGAAAATGCTCAACTGATACTTTTTCTAATTCAACATCGCCACTAGCCTTCAACCGTCTACTTCCCCTACTGATACACGCCCCACCTCTGATGAGTTCAAGCAAAGTCCACCTGCATTTTTGGACTTGGCTGATTCTGCCGGAGCTTTTGGCTGTGAGCACTATTCTCTCCTCTGCTTTTTACAAGGGCTTTAAATTACCGTCTACAGCACGTTGAACTCAAACATCTCAAGCATGAAAGGCAATGCGCCTTGCATCGCATCACAAGATGTTCGAAGAGCAAATGCGCATGCTGGAGCAGCAGCAAGCTCAGGAGTTGCTGGATCTTCCTGTCGACAACAACGGAAACTGTTATGGACTTACCTCGATCTACAGGGCAAGCCACATCTCCTAGTCCCAGAACTCATACCTCCTCCTCGTGGTCCACACCCATTCCCATCCCCAAACACGCCTGTATGCACTGGGCCTTCTGCAAGAAGTCTGGATGCAAATGGCATGCCTAGACTCACTATTGTTCTGATGTGTGGTGCCTTTGTCCTGACATTCTGTGGGACTTATTGTGCTCTGATACTGATATGCTTACTGATCGGATGACTGACTGTTCCCATGTTATTGTTCCAAAAGTCCAAAAATGCACTCTATGACATCATAGCTTATTGATAGCTTACTGATACTTAGGAAGAGCTGACAGGCCTGAGAAGACTGCTTATTGATCGTGCTAGCTACTTACAAATCCCTAAGTAGCAGACTTGTATTTAAAACCCTTCTCCTGTTGTAGAGTCGAGCCAAGCTCGACTTAATCATACACTGGTCTTGCTGACTACCATCTCACCTATTGGAGTGACCCCCCTCTTATCGTCTAACCAACTCTCACTCCCCTTGGATAACTTCCAAGGACCCTCGAAGCTTAGTGATTGAGCTATATCAATCAGCACTCCAGAACAGGTGAGACGCTACTGCGAACTCTATCAAGAGTCGAGCGTCAGCGATTCTTGACACCATGAGGAGTCAATAGCAAGGAATACAGAGTGGGATGAGGAGTAATCAATGGGGATAAGGGCAGATGATGTGGTGATGGCGTCCTTGAGCCTCTGCATAGCTTGGTTGTGTTGTTCTTCCTGGATGAAGTCCGAGTTCTTGCGTGTAAGGTCGACAAGAGGGCAGGCTATAGCTGAGTAGTCTTTGATCCAAATACGCATGGTGCCAGCAGTGCCAAGGAAGGCGCGGACATCTGTGACATTCTTGCATGGTGGTTAGGTACTGATTTTGGCTGTCTTTGAGTCGTCTGGGATGCGACCTTCGTATGTGCACTTGTGACCTAAGATGATGACTTTGGGAACAGCTAGGAAGAGCTTGGGAGCAGAGGCAGTCGCGCTGGCATGGCCAAGGCAGTGAAGGATGTGGTGTACATCATTTAGGTGCTCCCAGATGAACTTGTGGATGCTGGCATTCTTGGGAATGGTGAGGAACCCCCCTCCAGGGTCTCATAGCGAGATGTGGGGCCCTTGATAGCAATGTCATCGAGGAACAGCTTGGCAATGTGGGGGATCTCTGGCTCCAGAAGGAAGGTGACATCACCATGGAAGGTGGCAACTGCATTTGTTGAACCCTGTGGGAGAACTGTGCACTGGTATGCTCCTAAAGGGGTCTGGAAGGTGGTTAAATCATGTGAGGAGACGTCAAGGGAGTGGTGATTATAGCCAACAAAGAGATTGATCATTGAGTAGCAGACACGTGCTGCCATACCTTCAACAAATTGGTCAATGAATGGGGGAACAGCTGCATTGTGGATGGTGACACTGTTGAGAGCCTGGAGATCATGAACAATATGGAGGAAACCATTTTTCTTTTTGACACAGAACCAGCGCAAGCAGTATGAGGCATCAGAAGGCTCATACACACCAGCCGTGATTTTCTTCTTGAACAGGTCAATTATATCGTCAAGGATGCCGGTAGGGATGGGGATATGCTTGTGGACCCAGGGTGTGCGTGCAATGGTTGGGATCTTGACTAGGGAAAAATATTCATTGTGGAAACGTCCACACTCAGCTTCAGTCCATGTGAGGGCCTTCTCATTGAACTTGAGGATGTGCGCTGCAAGCTTGATTTCTTCTGGCCAGAGGAAGTTGAAATTGTTGAGCTTGAGGTTGTCAAGGTGTTCTTGCATGAGGCATGATCCAGGGGAGAATGGTGGTGGACAAGTTGGGAGGGGTGGGAGGGACAGGGTAGGGTCTTCAGGACGGTGCCGGATGATTCAGAAATCTTTAGAAAGGGAGGTGGCAATGGGGTGAACTTTCTGAGTGGCCTTCTTGTATGTGAGATGTTATGCCCTGCGGTGCGTAAAGGCCAGACATTGGCAGTTTGGGTTTCGGGTGCTCAAGCACGCTCTACGTTCGGGGGCTGGTCTCCCTACTCAGCAGGTTTGTGCTTGGATAGCGGTCCAAGACTTGTTCGAGAGCCTGATGCACGCTCGTGTGCTGCTCTATCTGATGATGCAAGTAAATGCAGTGTGTCCACGGTCTAAGTCAACTACTAGCAGGTACTCCATCTAGTATCCCACACAGCTGGGGGTCGGTGTCACTGTCAGTCATTTGTCGTACCTTCGCAAAGGTATAGGTCTTCAAGTAGTCTGAAGGGATCGGTTCACACTAAGTCACAACGTGGACTTAGGTACAGAGAAAAGAGGGTTCAACTGGGTATTATCCCTGAAGACTACTGCTTTGTTGATACAGGTTCAACTAAGTCAGGCTTAAGGCCTAACTGTCTATCGTAGAGGGCTTTTATAAAAAAGAGACCTGGTCTGTGCGTATAGTAAGGGGAACTGGGACGAGTCTGAGGTGGGGGCTAAGGATGAGTCTGTGAATATAATAACTGCAGAAAGATTTAAGTGAAACGAGGTACTGAGTGGTGTATCAATCGTATGGTAGATGTCAGAGCAAGCGAAGGGGTGATAGGCATGAAATGAGGTACTTTTAGTATCGATCGGTATGAGTCAAATCTGGTCACGAGTCTAGTCTGTCACGGGGTCAAAGAGTCATGTGAGAGTGAGAAAAGAAAAAGTGGGGTCTGTTGCAGCGGATTGTAACACAAGAACTGAGTCGGGGGCAGGCTCTCTGAGGAAGGTTGTTGAGGTAGAATGGCGAGTGGTGTTGGCAAGGTACTTTTCCAGCATGTTCATGCAAGGCGGAGGTGGCTTGATGTGGAGGGTGAAGGCACGGGCATAACCATCTTGTGCATGTCGTGGATGAGCCAGGATAGCAATTTGTCGAGAGGGATTTCAGGGGTCAGTGATAGTGATCGAAGCATTTCCACCAGGCTTGTACTTGAGACCGAAATTGAGGAGCTCCAAAGCTGGCTGTCCAAGCAGCAGACGGTACGGCGCATGCTCCACGACGTGTGCATGTGTCTTGAAGGAGATGCCGCTGATCTGTAGTGTGAGGTATTCAACGCATCCTGCTGTCCAACTTGTTGCGCTGTTCACACCCTCCATCTCAAGGTGGTTATCAGTGTTAGTATATGCTGCGACTTCATCTGCCAGTTCCTTGCAAATAGCTATGATTTGTGAGCCTGGGTCGATGATGCCTGCTACGGTACTGTGCTCTCCCACAAGGATGTCAACTTCATGAAGTGGTCAAGAGAACTGCAGTTCTGGGAATGGGACAGTGTCTGCTGAGTCAGGAGTGGGGATGGGGGCCTCGAAGGCGCCAGCCTCGATGCACCGTGGGCAGATTCACTCATGTAAGGCTTTGCAAATGGGAGTGCTGGCTGCGAGAATGTGTCCCAGGGTCACCTCTGACAATTTACTTTCAAGGGCAATGTTGAGCAGCTCGTCAACAAGTTGCGGTTTTTCAGCAGCTGCTTGGTATTGAAATTGTGGCATGTGTCGAGAGGCATCAGGGGTGGGCTGTGGGCTAGCATTGCTGGATGCGGCTGGAGCCTGGGGCTGGACTTCTGGCAGCTTTGATTGGCGCTTCTTCCTCTCCATGTTGAAGACTTCAATGTTGTATAGCTCATCCATAGGCTTGTCCATAGGCTCATCCATGACGTCAGTGATCTGCGCCATGTGTGCCTCCTGTTTGACAATTTCAAAGCTGTAAGCCAAGTGGGGTGGCTTGTCATGTGGGCTCAATGTCAGAAGGGAAGTGGGAGGGTCAGAGGCTATCACACTGTTGGCTGCGAGCCATGTATCAATGGCATGCTTGAGGCCACGACCACTGCCATCATTGGGAATGGGATCACCATTTGGCAGTGTAAGCACGAAGCGTCGTGTCGACGCGCTGTGAGTTCGTTCGGCAGAGTCAAGTTCCGTGAGGGATGGGGAAAAAGGGTTTACATTAGAGGGGAAAGGGTAATACTCCTGAGCGAGGCTGGTGCTCTCGCACTAGCTCGTTCACTCTCGTACTCGAAGACTTTTGGTAGTTTATATACATGATTTTTGAATATGCAATACTTTGTTGGCGATGAGAGCGAGAGTGTCGGCCAATATGGGTGCGTGCAAGGTCACCGTTTAGTTCCTGGAGATGTCAAACAGGTGGCGTATGGTAATGTAAAGTAAAGGAGACTAGGGAGAAAGGAGAGAAGGGAGAGTACGAAAGGAGTAACATACAAATGCAGACAAGCGGGACAGTCCGAAAGCGTCCTCTGAATGGCCTGTTCCGAGCCCAATGGTGGACCTCCCCTCACAGCAGGTACAGCTGGTTGTTCCACACGGTGACACATTTGGTCCTGACATACTCCAGCATGTTTGGGCATGCTTGGAGCAAGTGGCTTGGCAGTGTGCAGAACACACAGCTGTCAAGGCATTGCTGGGGTTGGAAAAAGGATGCAGCTTCAGGTGGCAGGGCTAAGGTATCCATGTGCTGGCTCCATGGCTGTTGGGCAGGTGCTGGGGTTGGGTTGACTAAAGCAGGTGCCGGTTGAGACCAGGTTTGGTTTGCTGAGGCTTGAAGCATAAGGACGGAGGTGGAGGTTGGAAAGACAGGGGGTGTGGCGAACTTACTGCTGGGTCAACAGTAATTCGCTAGGAGGGTTCTGGATGGACAGGGGGCATGGGTTGATGATACAGGTCAAGTGTCAGGACACAGGGGTTTTCAGAGAGTACAGGGGAGGGCAGAGGCACTGAGCCGCTTGGTGCAAGGCAGCAAGGGGAGGAGGCAATGGGAGTGTCACAAATGGACAGTCTGAGGACTGTCTGCTCATATTGGGAGTCCTTATATACACAAAGATGGTACTCTAGTAAGTGTTATTACTCTAGGGGCTATTCTTGGTCTGTCTTGTTGTTCCAATGGCATAATGCCATCTGTCCTTGGTCTGGATCGTCCAACAGGTTGGGGAGGAGTTATTCTGGGCGCTTGGGGTTGTGGTGCGCTTCCTTGGGGGTTGTGGCCACTTCGCTTCTCAAGGTATTTTAGGATTGATGCAGATCTGTGGCCAGATCTGTACCTCTGGTGATCCCCTGTTCCGATCTTAGAGATATCTAGATCGTCTAGGGTCCTAGATGTGATCTGGGGATTCCCTTGGGGATTTCCCAAGGGGTTCTCTTTGGATCTATTTGTGTATGGCCTTGCTGGCGCTTTGGGGGTCTGGGGGGCATTGTTACGATCTGCCCCTCGGACTTACCGCTACCCGTCCTTTTTCCTTTCTTTGCTCCTATCTCACTTGCTACTTCTTACGCCCTCGGACTACCTACCTACTCTTCCATAAAACTTCCCCGCTAGCTACCATCATTTTACCTTCGCTTAGCTATCGTGACTCATTCCATTGTTACTGCCTTTGGTCCTGATACTTGTTATTGTCTCTTCGCTTACTACTCTGACTCGACCCAAGAGCCCTTAAGGCCATTTGCTACTATTCTTACTTACCTGACTCACCAAGCGTCCTAGACGGACTGCAACATGTATATAAACTTGTATAACTCACAGTCGGGCCTTAAGCCTGACTTAGAATCAATCTTGCAACTTTCTGGTCATTGGCATACGAAGTGGGAAGGCCACTGGACCGACTTCGACTCTAGAATTACTGGCAAGGACCTTCCGAGGAGGGGGATCACTTCATCGTCAACTTAGACCCTTGCACAGACCGCATTTACTTGCCTATCGACTTAGCCTTGCCTTGCAAGTGCTCGCTGAGTAGGGAGACCAGCCCCCATTCAACTAAAGACCTTCTAGTGCTGCTTAACGCGCACTCGGACCTCAAACCGCCAACGTCTGGCCCTTGCGCCCGCAGGAGCGTAACAGGCATTGTGGGAGCATTGGGGTTGTCCCCCTTTGCTGGGTCATCCCCTTTCATTGCAGGGAGGTCTCTGGACATTGTCCTGTCCGTTCCCTTTAATTCCTGTGGTTCCGGAGGTCACTGTTCATGACAGGGGGGGATAGATTGACGACAATTTCTGGGAAGTGTCTCTTGCACTGGTAATAGAGGCTCGTGTATGCTGGTTTGTGGATGGTGAAGGTGTGGAGTTTGTGGATGATTTGATCTATTTCATGGTCTTCATCTGCTTGTGCCAAATTGGGAGTTTGCCAGTGTACTGATTTGGTGGTATATTTGTGCTGTGCCTCTGTGGTGCTGGGGGCATCCGGAAGGCGCCGCTCTGCTGGACAATGGAATACATTATTAGAGAAATATCCTCAGGCGACCTGATAGACGTCTTCCAACTTGTGAGGGTTTCTTAGGGGATGAGTCGGTTTTAGGGAAAAGAGACGTTGTATGAGGATGTCACGGTCAGCAGGGTGGAAACCTTCGAAGAACAGGGCATCACAGTCATCGTCTGCTAGCTGGCGTGATTCGCGGAGACGGTAGCTGCGCTCCTTGAAGTTTTGGTAATACATTACTACCTCCTGTTCGCTGCTCATGCGTGTCCAGGCAGAGCGGTTGACAAAACCTTGCAGGTCTTTTTTGGTGTAGTTTGCCTTGAGGTCCAGGTAAAATTCTTCCAAGGTGGTGCAGAAGGTATTCCAGTCCTTATTGGCATAGCCATTCTGGGATTTCCAGAGGTTGCCAGTGTCCCGAGGAACATAACAGAAGATTGTGTCAAATTTTTCCGCATCCATAAGACCGTGGGCATGAGCGAGATCCTCAAATTCATTGATGAAGCCTACGAAGGAAGTGCCAGAGCCAGTTCCATAGGAAGGTGCCCCGCTGGCACCATGCATCGGCATCGTGGCTAGTCCTGAAGACCTTTGTGACATGACGACTTGTGGAATGGGGAGAGTGGTCACAGGTGTGGATGAGGAAGCAATCAGTGCAGCGATAGGGATGGAAGAGGAGGTATTTGGTGTAGAGGTAGGGAAGGGAGGAGCTGGAGCAACAGGGAGTTTGGGGAAAACAAGGGGGAAGGTGGGAAGAGGCAAGGATGCTTGCATGGGTGAGGAAGGTGTGGAGGAGGGAAGGGGGAAGTCTGCTGGCTGTAGGGTGATGGAGGTATCTGCTGTGCTCTGGGCTGTAGGCAATGCGGGGTGAGAAGGGGTCAGGGACTCAGCAAGCTTAGAGGGGGAGGGGAAAGTGCTGAGGGCAGGTGTTGAGAGTAGAGATGTGGGGAAGCTGCCAGGCAGAGAGGACGGCAATGAGAGGTGGGGTGAGGCAGCAGCACTATCCAACGATGCCTGAGCTGAGTGGGGTGACCAAGCTGCGACTGCTGAGGCCGAGGTTGTGAGGGAGCTGGGTGGTGGAGGCACGGGGGTTTTGACAAACTGGCCTCTCCTATTGTGAGGCGGTAGTGGGTTCTTTTTGGACTTGCTCATGCAAGGGGGTTGTCTGAGCAAGGGTAACGAAGTGACAGCTCGAATATCTCGCTGTCACTGAAGGGTGGGCTGGTAGAGGTTGTCTGAGGGTTTGCAAGGTAAGTTTGTGTCATTTGGCGAAGTTTTCACAGATTATCATTCCTTCAGCGCCACTATCTGAGAGGTCTACTAAGATAACCAAGGTGGGCTCCAGATGTGCTGAGTGCTGCATTGATGCAAGTAAATCCAGTAGACGAAAGAGTGTGAGATGAAGAGGGAAAGTGAGAGGGAGAGAGAGAGAGGGAGAAAACGGCAGCGGTTGGCTTATATGGGGCAAGACGAGATGAGACAAGATGCATGTGGTGGTGCAAGGTGGAGATGGCTGAGATGGTAAGCTAACATGAGGACAGGGACAGACATGGAGACAAGGAGAGTGAAAGAGAGACTTTGATTTTGGTCTATGGCTAGGTAGATTGATGATCCTCTCCACAAGCTGGAGGGAGTCCTTAGATACAGGCAAGATACCTACTTAGTAAGGTAGCAAACGAGTGTGTTGAAGATGAGATGTCCGTAGGTAAGCGATGGCTGGGCTTGTACAGCCTCCAGAGGTAAGTACGAGTGCCGTGTTGAGGTGCTAAGTGAATAGAGGGCGATGAGGGAAAGGAACTAGTGTAAGAATATGAAATGTTAGTGCAAACGGGTAGCTAAGAGAACAAGAGCGTACGACGTCGCATGCTAGCGACACAGCAAAGGGGTGATGAACATAGCAGGAACTAGAGAGGAAAGGGAATGGTATCAGAGAGATTGGTATGGACAGAAAGGAAGTGAATAGGGAGGAATGAGTGTTTGACATCTTGGTGTTTCGTCTTGCATGTTACGATCCGCTGGAACAGCCCCCACCTTTTTTTCTCGCTATCACATGACCCCTTGACCCCGTGACAGACCAGACTCATGACTCGTACCGATTGACTCATATATTGTGCGGCACGGTTGATACTCAAGTACCTCGTTTCATAGCTATCACCCCCTTCGCTTAAAACTTACGATTGATGTACCTAACACCTCGTTTCATCTTGCAGACTCGTGCATTAGTGCTCCTCAGACTCGCTTCGTAGTCCCCCTACTTCACGCACGGACCACGCCTCGTTACTATAAAAGACCTCTACGATAGACAGTTGGGCCTTAAGCCTGACTTAGTTGAACCTGTATCAACAAGCAGTAGTCTTCAGGGATAATACCCAGATAAACCCTTCTCTCTATACCTAAGTCTGCGTTGCGACTTAGCGTGAACCCGATCCCTTCAGACTACTTGAAGAGCTACTACCTCTGCGCAGGTACGACAGACGACTGACTGTGACACCGACCCCCGGCTGTGTGGGATACTAGACGGAGCACCCGCTAGTAGTCGAATTAGACCGTGGACACACCGCATTTACTTGCATTGTCAGAAGAGCAGCACTAGTGTGCGTCAGGCTCTCGAACCAAGCCTTGGGCCGCTACCCAAGCCCGAATCGCTGAGTAGGGAGACCAGCCCCCCCCCCCCGAACGTAGAGCTTGCTTAAGCACCCGAACACCGAACCGCCAACGTCTGGCCTTTACGCACCGCAGGGCGTAACATTGCACAGGCGATCGTCAGCGAAGACAGTTTTGTTGGTGGTGGGAGGGCATAGTGATGGTGGAACAAGAGTGTTGTTTGTGTGTGTTGACATCTCGCCTTGCACTTGTGTGTGCAGGCGCTCCAACGACCCAATTCCGCACTCAGCTCCGAGGGAGACCTTACAATAGGCATGCACATAGATGCCTATTGTGTCATGGAATATGGCTGTTATCAGCCTCTGGAATGTTGCAGGAGCATTGTAGTCGCCCTGCTGCATGACTTCGCTGAGGAACGTTCTGAAGACTGTCAAGAAGGCAGTCTTGTGGACGTCTTCTGGCTTGATGCGCACTTGCTTGTATGCATTGGACAGATCGATCTTTGAGCAATACTTCACTTGAGCCACGTCCATCCTGATCTGATCCTGATCAGGAAGCAGGGTCACATCCTTGACGGTGTTGTTATTGCATTGCCAACAGTCTATGACTGTCCATATTTTTCCCGATTTTTTCGGGATGCATAGCAAGGGCATAGCTTGTGGGACAGCTTTAGTGGTCCACCAGCCCGCGTTCATATAATCCTGCAACTTTTCCATAAGTTGTGGTTTCATAGCCTCAGGGCAATGTGGCAGGTGATAGAAATATCACCTGGCCATGTCAATAATGGGAATTCGATGATTGATTTCCCTTAATGGTGGGGGTTCTGGCAGAACCCCATTCAATATGTCTGCATATTTTGCAAACCATCGTTCATGTCATACATGCATGTCAATGGGTTGCTCATGCTCCCCGCTTTGCTGTCTCGTGGTGCCCATGAATTGGGCATGATATTTCTCCCCCCCCTCATGAGGGGAATAATGCTTACCTGAGCCATGGGTGTTGTTGCTTGAGAGGGGCCCACGGGCTTTGGTGGGAGTCAGAGTGCCATGTGTGACACTCCTTTGCCCTTAGGGGCAATTGGCCCTGGGCATGTTCACCTTTTGGCAAGTAGGAGGTCTTCCTGACCAATGGTCAGGGTTTGCACAGGCTGTCCTCAAATGTTGAGGATTTTCTTCCCGAAATCGAGCACAAGACCATGCTTCCACATGAATGGGGTACCAACAATTAGTGTTGGGGAAGTTTGGTTTGTGCCTGAAACCTCTTAGCAAAATGAAGGTTAAGACCTTATCAGATTGCTTAGAAAATTTAAACGTACCTTCTTCTAGATCTGGGGAGGGTGTGTTTAAATTTTCTAAGCAATCTGATAAGGTCTTAACCTTCATTTTGCTAAGTGGTTTCAGGTGCAAACCAAACTTCCCCAACACTACCAACAATCATGTCATGCCTATCCAAGTTGATGATGTCCACATAGGCATCATCTTTCTTGATGGGCCCAAGCTCAAGTCAGGCCCTGGCCCCGAAGTTGATCATTGATCAACTTCCCACTGTCCCTAGCTGCAGGGTGACTGGGTTTTCCAGTTGTGTCACCTTCAACTTCGCTACATGAGCGAAGTCGTGTGTGACCGAGACAGTCGTGCAGCCTGAGTTGAGTAGGGCATAGGTGTCAAGGCTGTTGACCTTGACATGTACCACCATACAATGGCAGTCTCTTCCAGTTGGCTGGGGGTGTTGCCCTATCAGGTCTTTATGACTATGCGCCGAATGGAACTCCCACTCAGGCACCACATTGTCTTTATCGTGCGCTGCTGCACAGCGCGTGACTAGTCCCACCTCCTGGCCTGCTGGATTATATTCCCTTGCTCTGCTTACCAGGCAAGGGTAATCTGGTTGGTATTCCCAGTTCACGTGATTTGCGTTCGACGGTTGGGGATACTCACGTCGTTCTGGGGCACACTCTCTGGGTTGTCCCAGGGTCATTTCTACATCCTTGTCTTTCAGTGAGGATTTTACTTGATGCCCTTGCGCTATTCATGTTTCTAGGGCTTCATATCGTTCTTCCATGAACTTGTACTGGCTCAGCCAGTAGTCGGCCTCTCCCCCCTTAGGGAAGAGTTCAACTGTTCACCTTTGAGCTCCTGTTGGAGCTCTTCAATCTGTCCAGAAGCTGCCTCAGCAAACTTCTGGAGATCCTTGTTCTGCTTGATCAAGCAGTCATTGTTTTGGTGTGACACTTCATCTCGAAGCATCAGCTCCTGGTTACACCATTCTAGGGCAGCGATATATGACCCTAGGGCCGCTTTCATGGCCTGTTCAGAACAGGCTGGGCTTGCTTCAAGGGCCATAGTCCACCCAAGGTGGATTAGGTCCCGCTCGAATTTGTCACAGTTCTTCCAGGCCAGGGACTTTTTGTCCTCTGCAAAGGCCTCTGCTATCAGGCAGTGGTCTTTATATTTGGCGCACACTTCGCACTTGCAAATGTGTGTAACCCCATCATGGGGCATGAATTTCCATGCGTCTTGACTCCTGAGGGACCCATGGGGCGTTCTGATAACGCTTGCAAATTGTGTTGCGATGCACTTCCCAGTCTGTGTCCTCCATTTGCAGGAGGGCCGGGGAGGTGTCACTGTCAGCCTCTTGCATGACCCAAATGTACTCGGGTTCATCTCCTTCCGATGGCATTGCATATCCATCATACTCATCGAGGTACAGGTCTTCCGCCTGGAAGTCCTCATTGTATTGCGCACCGTCCAGGCCAGCATCCTGGTCTGGCAGTTCTCCTTGTCCCTCTCCAGGACCTGTTTGCTCGTTGCCCATTTCATCGGGCTTGCCATTGTCATCCACCTCACCAGCCTGGTCTGGCTGTCTGGTGTCCGATAAGTCGTTGTGTCAAGGTTTGTGTACCCCTGATAAAAACTCTGGTCACCCAAGTCACTTTGTTACGACTCAGTTACAGTGACGCTTTCAAGCATGTGAGTGTTGCTTGTTATAGCACAAGCACTAAGCTTCGGCTCTGCTCAGATGTTACCCTGGGCACAACGTGAGAGGATAGCGATAGGAAATAGGGCCACTCTCTTGAGGTGCTTTGCTAGACAGGAATATGCGAGTAGAAGATGATTAAGTCGAACTTAAGGCTCGTACTACTCTGCCCACTGGGCTTATATACAGTTCTCCGCAGGCTATGGGACCTGCCAATAGACACCATTGGCAAGTTCCATAGCTTGAGCCACAAACTGGCTCTGCTGTATCGTACTTGTACAGTAATCAAACCAGTAAGTGATCGGTAAGTACTAGTACAGCAACTGGTTGGATTCATAACCGAACTCGTAAGCAATCAGTCAGAACTAACAGTTGGGTTACTTGGTTTTCCTGGTTTTTAGTCAGCGATCCAGTCAGCAGTCTCAGTCAGCTTTAGTCATCGTGCCCTGTGCGATACTAGTACTATATCCAGAACCTGAGAACGTAATACCATAAGAAGACTTAGCTATTTTTGTGGCACGACGTGCCATAACAGGGTTGCGCCCATGGCTGTGCCTATTGGCAGTTGAATGCATGTATCATAGTCAGTCCGCAAAACGTAAGTAAACACAGCTGGAACTAGCAAGTTCTTGACACGTTGACAACCTGAGCCATGAACAGTTGCCGCTGCTCAGGTTTCTTGTACTGAGGGAACTTCGGGTCATTTGCGAAGTACCTGACTTTTCTGCATTTGAAGCAAGTGAGCTTTGAAGTGTCTGGTCTCCCCATCAGCAGTGCATTGTCTCTGCAGCCTTGCGGGGCCAGCCTCTGGGGTGGATGTTGCTCTATTGGATGTGCACTAGTTCCTGGCTTTCCAGCTGGAGGTTGGAAGGGCTGAGTACTAGGCCACTGTATAGCTCACTTTTGGCAAGCCTCAGGCTGCTGCACCCTTCCAGTTGGTGCACTCTGCTATGCACCTTTGACCAGAGATTGTCCTGCTCTCATTGAGACCAGGACCTTCTCATAGTGTCGTGCCCTTCATACAATATTGTCTATCAAGCTGTGTTCAGCAGATATGCCGTCAAACAACACAAGGTGGTTCCAAAATTCTATCAGAAGTCCATTCAGCAATCTCCTCTTGAAGGAGTATGCATCTGGATATTGTGCGAGCCTTCCGGCCCACATCAACACTTCATGGTGGAAAGCATGCACTCCATTTTCCTGGGAGAATTGGATCTGTGCGTACTTTCACACTGCTTGCTGGGCAGTCGCGGTGATTATGAAGGCTCTATAGAGCCCTAGTATGACCGACTCAAATGTCCAGTCACGTGTAACATGCTGAGGACGTTTGACCTCATGGTTGAACCATCATTCAGCCCGACCCTTGAGGCAGCTTCCTTCCACTAGGACTTGGTCTCCATCCCTGTCCTTCCCGGTCAGGCAATGGAGTTTAAAGTACCTGAGCAGGCCTTGCAGCCAGCTCTCAAAGTGATCGAAGTTGTCCTTACCTTCATAGGCATCGGGCAGTTTCGCACGCAGCCCTTTCAGTTCAGGCAAGTCACTTGGGACTCCCTTCAGGGAGTCTTTTATATACTTAATCAGATCCTGGGCCATCCTGGCCTCATGCTCTGAGTCCAGTTGACTCTGCGCTGCATTTTGCCAGTTTTCTGGCATAGCTATTGTTCCCAAGTTCATACTAGAGGCTTGGCGTGCATAGTCCTGGTCCAGGATCTTTAGACCCATCGACACTGGTTGCCCAGCATCTGGGGTTGGCACTCCTAGTGGGGTGCCCTGATTCCTCTGTCCACTGTTACCAGAGGCAGGTTTGGTGACCATTCTTTTCTTTTGGCAGGCTGGCCCTTGCTGTCTGAGGAGCCGTTAGAGCTTGAGGACTCATCGCCTGAGTCCTTGTCCAATTGTGCAGTGGGCGACTGCCTACTGGCCTCCTCTTTCAACCTTTTCAGGTTTGCACGAGCTTGCACCAATTCCATGGCATAACGTTCTCTTCCCATTCTTCAGGGAGGGGTGCAGGCATCCTCCCTCACTTCCTCAACCTTTGCAGTGAGTAAGGGTGGGCGCTCACATTCCTTGTTGTGCTCCTCAATCCTCACTTGGGTTGAGTGAGCTAAATAATCGTCCCTTTCCTGCAAGGGGTACAGTGGTGGGTTCATGCCAAACCGAACTTGCACCCTTTGGCACTGCTCGTAGTCCACTGATCATTCAGTGGCTCTGCATTCCACATACAGCGCTCAACTAGTGAGCACATGAGGGGAGTTTCCCCCTCTTTTGACCATCAGTTGGTCTTGCTTGTTGGCATGGAGGCACCTTGCTAATTTTTGGATGCTACTCATAGCATCTATCATTTCATTCAATCAGTGGTAGGTATTTATCACCCTCAATCTGAGCTCGGTCAGCTCTTTTTTGGTGCTGGCCACTTCTTTCATGCTTTGGTCAGCATAATTTGCCCAGTACGCTACCGTTTCATCTAGTAGTGTCCAGTTCTCCTCGCAGCGACTGCTGCGAGGGGAGGGGGTACTGGTGTCCCAGGAACGCTCTCCTTTCTGGGGCAAGGTGTCCCAGGCACAGCTTTTCCCCTTGTCAAGAGGAGATTCGAATTCTGATCCTTCTATTGAAGGGTAATAGCTTGCTGGAGCAGTTATGTACTCCTGCTCCAGATCATATGATGGGGAATCTACTCTCTCTGGATCATTGTCTTGAGGAGTACTTTCCTCGAGGCGAGCTTTCATTATGCCAGCTGTTCTGGCCATGAATGTTTCATGGCTCCCTTTGGAGGGGGCTGTGCTGGTGGTCATGGGCTCAGCATAGGGTGATGGACTTTGGCTAGATGTGCTGGTCAGCTTGCTGACCATTGAGATGTCCTGAGCTGTCATGCTTAGGTCACCTTGCCCGCCAATTTCTTGGCCAGCGGTTTGTTGGGACACGAGGTCCTCTTCCTCAACCAGTGTATCTGATGTCTGTGCACCGGAGCCCAATGCTTGCTCGCTTTGGGCTGGGGTGGATTGCTCAGAGGTGCCTGGGGTGCCTTGTGTTGCTTTACCTTTGCTCGAGGTAGTCTGGGGCCCATGTGCTTGCTTAGCATGGGCGTGGGCAGAGCAAGTGTTTCGTGCAGGGGGCCCTTCACCAGTAGACATAGCTGTAATAGCTGATGTATTAGGTAGGGTTTTATGGGGCAATGTTTAAAATGTCGCTTCGCAATATATAACCTCTGTTGGAGGGTTCAAAAAAGTGTAACATGCGGTGCATGTTGTGGGGTAAAGAGTAAGGGAAAAAGCTAGAAAAGCTTTGGAAGTGAGATAAGCTTGACTCAAGAGCTTCAGGCAAACAGAACCAGCCCAAATACTGGTTATTTGCAAGGTTACGTAGGGTACAAAAGTATATCTACTGTACATAGGGTGAACGCTCACCATTTAAATACAGTCTTCAAGGTGATAGTGTTGGGGAAGTTTGGTTTGTGCCTGAAACCACTTAGTGAAATGAAGGTTAAGACCTTATCAGATTGCTTAGAAAATTTAAACACACCCTCACCAAATCTAGAAGAAAGTGTGTTTAAATTTTCTAAGCAATCTGATAAGGTCTTAACCTTCATTTTGCTAAGTGGTTTCAGGCACAAACCAAACTTCCCCAACACTACAAGGTGAGACAAAAAGGCACCAGAAGTTTTCTGGTGTGCAGAGGATGTGAGACGATTGTGGTCGATCATCATTTGCCCTGTCTTGGGTGGCTCAGGTAAAACACAAGGGTCATACCCTTGTCTCAGAAGAGGCACGATTGCCTGTCTTTATTGTGGATTGTGAGCATGATCCTCATATGTTTGTGACACCTCGTGAGACTGTACCGATGGCACAGTCATATGCAGCACATGGGTGTATGAAGTCACCATAGCTGGTGACTTTTGCTTTCTCAGTGACGCAATACACATCAGGTCTTGGGATTAGAGGGTTGACCACTTTTGTTAGAGCGGTCGACACACGTTGAGGTCACGTGACTTTAGATTGTGAGGCAGCACAATCGGCTGCCTTACAGGCAAGCAGGACACAAAGGGGCATGAGAGGTACAAGTGAGCAGAGAAGATGAGAGGAGGGCACGAGAGAGCATTCGAGAGGGTAAAAGAGAGTGAAAAACTGATATTGATTTGAGGTAAAGTAAGGTATGTCGCAAAATCGGGAAAATGATTATAATAATAATAATAAACCCGACTATATTATAATGACCTTTATTAGGACATTATATAACATTATTAGGACATTATGTGTCATTATAGGTCATTTCCCTTTCATGATAATAATTATAATCCCTTCCCAAAATTTCCCGATTTTGCGACATAGCTTTATACAAGTAGTTCTAGGGGTTTTAGGAGCTAATAGATAATAGTGCTTTGTGTGTATAGGAGTATGGTAATAAACTAGAATGTGAGATAATCAAGAGACTTGTAGTACTTGTTTGTTTGTATAGTAACGAAGCGAGTTTGAGAAATGAAAAAGGAGATTACATAATATTCCCGAATGCCCACAGTGCATGTCCTGTATTCTGTCAGACCGTTTCAATACTACTTACTGCGGCGCTTTCTAAATCTTGTTCAAGGTTCAATCCGTGAGGTTTATCACCTAACTGACTCGGGCTGTCCATGGTACGTGATGACTCCGAGTCGTCTGACATCGGAAACTGTCCGTCACGGTAAGTGGTGTCCACCGACACTTCATTTTGTCTGGGTGGAATTGCACGGGCGGCTTTGCTATCATAGACCATGACGTCTTCGACCATGACGTCTTCGAATGTGCTGTACAGTCATCGACAACAGTGAGCGCCGGAGAAAAGAGGAATAGGGGAAATTTTCATACAGATACGTGGATCCAAATACGAAGTTCGTTAGAGAGCGATACATCCGAGTCACAGCGATTGAATGCGCGATCGCCGCCGGAAGCTGAAGCATCTATATCGCAAATGGGAATAGAATAAGAGACTCTTCTGCATCGTCGAAGACTAGGACGTACGAGATTCAGCGGGGCTGTTATTGTTTTCAACACCGAATTGAGTTCAAAAATCTTCCTTGAGGTATGGAAAGAACGGAACAATACCATTCAGATTCAAATCGATCATTACCTGCGACACGTCGCGATAAGCGAAAGGTTGACTTGTAGTAAATATATAGGGACTTACCACGGGCGGGACACCTATGATCGTGGCAAGTAGGATCCAAAGGACGCCCTTGGTAAATAAAAAAAAACATGTCAATCGACGGTGAGCACCACAGAGAAGGGGGCCACACGAGCCCACCTGATTCCAAAGGAATCGTATAACACCGAATCGACCATCGCCGCCCCGGCGCAGGCGGAGCAATCCAGCAAGCATTGTCAGAAGCAGGATCATGTCAAGGACGAGGCTAACAATGAGGTTAAGCTTGTTTTCCTCTGTATTAATCGGGGTGCAGGAACTCGAAGTGACCCATGCAACGCGGGCCTGCAGGTAGATAAGCTTTGAATGTCGAAATTCAATGAGGTTGACATTGATCACTGACCCGCGCAATCCCTGATGAATATAATGCCCGTGTGAGATTGCCGGGCGTCTGTAGGAGGGGAGGTGGCGGGACTTGCCTTGGATAATAACTACAGCATTGACAAACCATATGCCTACCGAGATAGTCACGACAATTCTATCTCTGTTCCAAATGGCGGTTCTGGAAGCCTTGATGAGTGCTTGGTTGGGAAAGATAGTTCTTGCTTGGAAGGACAGGGGACGCACATACGAAGCACAATCAAGAGTGAAGCGATGACAACAACAAAGTAGCTGAAGATCTGGACAATGGAGCAAATTGTTAGCTTCCCCGAAGACCGGATCACATCATATGGGACTTACGAGCTGCAATGTATACCAGGCCTGAGGATCGTCCCAATCAGAGTGTGAATATGATGGCGCAGACCTGGAACGTGCTTCCTACCTGACAGTTGATATGACTCGTAGCATCGAGCTTAATGAAGTCGAGGGAGATGGCTACAAGGGTTGACATGCGCGTAAGGGAATAGATCTACCGAGGGGTCAATTCAGTTGAAGTCTCTAGAGTGTGAGGAGAGCCAAGTTGAACAGCTCCCGCCATTGGTACGGACCCATATAGTCCACCGGTAGGGGCGACGTCCTCGGATGACATCCAACTCGTATCCAAGAGTCGTGACAAACTCCCAACTAGAAGGGTCACCGGTCACCAGTAAATGAGAACGGGAAGTCGTGATAGAAAAGTAGACCGACATATAGACACCATTTAAGGCATGCCACAACTTCGAGAGAATCACTGTGGAGAGACGAGATTATTATGCCTTCAATCCCCAGAGTCTGACTCTAAATGCGTGCGCACCAAAATCCTGCCAGATCACAGCAGGGTCGCCGAAGTTTACCATGGGAACTGAATAGGAAGAAGACGATAGAGATGCCCTCTCAGGTCACATGGGTACTCATATTTAAATTCCATCATCTACCTGCTTCAGACCGTATCCATGCGATTTTTTGATAGTGGCGCGCAAAGCATCGTTTCACCGTTTCAATCGGATACGTATCCGACCCGGGCCTGGCCGGGGCCGAGGGTCGGCGATCAATGCAAGCCAAACTGGGTAGTTACATTGCGGTGGCTTCGAGTCGCGCCCGTCCGGAAGATTTACGCTGCTCCGGTATTTGATCCCTCTCGTTCTGTCACAGCACGTTGCAAGGCACCTTGACTGGTATGGCTCATTTCTACGCAGCTGGGACAGCGCGTCTCATGATCTGTCTACTATGACCCCTCATCGTAAATGCAAGTTACATAACCAACCAGATCATTGGCTATGGCGCCGTTTAAAGTGGTTGGTCATGTTATGGTGCAATTTTCATCAAGGCAGTTCAATTTATCCTGATATTCTGTACCGATACTCATCAAGATTCCTGCCCACAGCTTTTTTGGACTCATGCAAGCTTGCATGATATCGTCCGTATAAGTGTGAAAAACCAAAAAGTTCAAAGCCACCGAAAGGGGAAAGGCCGGGACTGTTCACCAAATGGTGACAACGGTCCAAACCCCTTTTACCGCCAAAAGTAGATATGTCTAAAAGTTATTGGACATGTTGCTGATGCAAATCAAAAAGGACGTAGTTAACCTCACTCTTTGGGATTGGGGTAAAGGCTCCCGGTTGACAGTCCAATATATGTTGACGGAGCCACCGGCCCGACCGCTTACATCACATGCAGTGCAGCTGTGCTATATAACACAGCCCCCGGACTCACCCGCAACGCCAACGCAACCATTCCCAACCGCTGCAATGTGACCTGATATTCAAACCGCTACATTTCTGCCCGTCCATCTGTCACTCCTCTACGCACTTTCCCAAGCCCTTATCTCCGCCGCGTGCGGAGGAACAATGAGCCCCCGAAACACTTTCTTGACGTGATATCGGTGCTTTTCTTTTCGCATCCTTGTGCCTGTCTGTGCCCGAGGGCTGGCCTGCCAGATTCCACTCTGATGGGGAGCGGCTGTCTCCTCCAAAAACTATAATGTCGCGTGTCACCCCACACCACACCACACCACTCTTGAAGGAGGCCGAAGCGCTTTTTTTTTCGGCGTTTCTTGTCTAACACCCGTTGCAGCGCTTGGAACCACCGCCAGTCTCTTGGCCCTGGATGATGCAGAAACCGCACCAGCATGCTTTTCTCCTCAACTGTTTCCCGCAGACGCTCTCCTAGACGACGACAAAAATTCTCACCGTTTTTGAACCCGAGGTCCGATGCATGATCATGCCTTGCGTTCTACTACCTACCTTATGCATCCCCTCTTATCCTGCAACAAACGGCCAGTCAACGGCAGCCATGTAACACCACGTCTCTCTTTCTATGCACGACGCGCGCCGCCTTCCTCTCCCTTGCATACACGAGCAAGGACGAAAACAGGCACGACGTCTCGGGACTCGCTTGGTTTCTATTTGACAAAGGAGAGCATCAAGCCAAGGCCCCCTGGCATCACCACTCGCACGCTCCCCGTACCATGTGACCCAACTTTGTGGTTCTGTGAGACAATAAAAAAACAACGGCCGGCTGTGCTCTGCGAGTCAGCGGTAACTGGCAGTGCAACACCCCGTGGTGGTGTCACTTTACTACTCAAGACCTTCTCACTAACAGCAAGCTGGTGCGGCCCCTTCGAATTCCGAATTCTTAACGGTCGCTTCATGCACAAAATTGAAAGAATCACTGTAGAAAGTGTCTACATTGGATATCGCCAACTGACATGGCATTTTACCGCATATCTCCAAGGTCGCCTCCGGATCGAACGGGGGGGGGGGGGGGGGGATATTAAAAAATGCAGTGTCTGTACAAATGCGGGAGGGATTAGATATAAACAATATCAATGGCAGGAAGGAATTGATGGACTGCAAGGTGTGCGAAGGTGATCGGTGAGCCTTCACATCCATTGGGGAAAACCTCCCGCGCTAGCGAGCGATAATTTACGCTCGCTAGCAATAATTGACCATTATCGTCGGAAGCTTACCCCCCATAATTTAGCAATAATTTACTTCACTTATCATTGATAATACTGGGTAATTTTCACGGATATGCGCCACAAATGAATGATATTCTGAATAAACTAACTACTGGCCACAGTACTCTATAGTGTAGTGACTACAGCCATTGTCCGAAAACTCTCGGCGTCAATATATGACCACTCACCGACGTGCCCTTTGCATCAAATGCAACACATGTGAACATTCACATCCTGCACTGTAGAGTTCCCTGTAAAACAGGTGAGTTAGAACAAACGAACGTAGTGCCCGATGATAGCCATACCTGCAGCGTAACACCGCTGTCATCCAAGCCAGGATACTTTCGATCTTGCTAAGGAATGCCTGGTGGTGCAGTGCTGAATAAACCTCTGAATTCAGCCTCGTTAGAGCACCATCTTGGTCCTGGTAGTAGGCTGTCAGTCCCATGACGTGCGATATGTTGCTGCAACAAGTACCTTATCAAATATGTCCATAAGAATTTGGTAACCCAGTTTGAGTGCCTGAGAACCAAGTCATACCAAGCTTTGTAATGCGAATGCGCATGGGGTTGGAATGCGAACCTGGTGTTTCGAATCATACTAAGGAGCCATTGGGTGGAGGACAGCCTTCTGAGGAACCAAAACACCTCTGAGACGTTCAGAGGAGCATTCTATGCATGTCTCGAATTCCTGTATGCCACTCAATAGGTGAGGGAACAAAAGATAAAACGAAGTGTGAGGCACCTTGAACTCAGCCTGATTTCATCCTCCAAGGCTTCATTTGCTATTTCACCGCCTCGTAGATCTATCTTGTTCCCTACCAGGATGACGAGGACATGGAGAAGGAGTTGAAACAGAATGTGGTGCGAATAATCGTGCACCTGATAGACAATGAGCAGTCACCATTACTGGAGTCTCCAGGTGTGCTCAGATAGCGGAGCCAAGTGCGGCCCCACTGCTTCACCTGAACGCTCAGCAGTGTTACGGGAGGTACACGATGCGAAATATGGTGACCCGACCATGCAGGCAGACAAAGAGACGAGCAGGTGCGTGGCCATGCAGGTTGCAGGCAGGTGCAGGTGGGCACACGTGCGAGTGTGCGTGTATGGGCATGCGAGTGGGTATGTCAGTGGGCGGGCAGGCAGGCAGCCATGCCAGGTGAGGTGCAGGCAGGCGGGCAGGCAGGAAACAATGCAGACAGGGAGTTGGAGCCTGGAGGCATGCCAGACCTGTCTGCCTAGCGACGAGGGGGTGGGCAGGATAGAAGACCGTAAACATGGATGGTAAGGCAGGCGTGCTTACAGCGGGCAGACAGGCAGGCGTGGGTGCGTGTGGGCAGAAGGGCGTGGCAGGTGGGCAGGAACGTGGGGGGGGTAGACATGAGTGCATGCCAGGCAGTGCTAGATGGGTGTGCGGCCTGCGGCGTGCTGTGGGTCAACATGCAGAAGATTGATATGATCGAACGAACCAGTCCTCTTCAGCTTCGACATCAATGGGGGGATTTTTAACTTGGTTTCCATCCACAATGAAGTGGGAGGAAGGGGGTGGAAAGCTATCACCGTCGTGGTGAGGGTGAGTGGTGAGGGTGAAACGACGACGCCAGAAGAAGTTCAAAGTCAAACTTGATTTGTAAGCACATGACTCAACTGCGCTTCGCTTCAACGATCGGATGGACCAACTACTGAACGCCTTCATATTGACCTTACAAAGGATGCCTATCGTGCATGAGTGCCTCCCAGTTTGCCGATAGATCAGTGATGATACTGACCTCCCATTTTCCCGCATTCATGCAAAGTCATACAATGCCCTCGGTCACAATCCTTGTCTAATTGCAGCTTACTTGGCTGCCACACAGCCAGCACCGCCCATACTCACTTCCTGTCACCCCAGATAATTGTTACAGACTCTCGCCCGCGATGCCTGATGTGCAGATGAACCAGGCGGCCTTGAATAGAGGAGGACTGCATGTCTTAGTTAGTAACACACAGTATCGTGCAGAATGCCACCCCTTTCTCTCCTTTCTGGTCCAAAACCGAAACTCTCTCATGCTCTTGTGCTCCTCGCCTCTCGCCTTTATAGCTATGACATTCCAACACGGACATGCAGATGCTTGACTAGTCTTATCATGGTAAGCGGCTTTCATCCGTGAGCCACCTCCCTTGACAACCCCCGATCAATCAGGTACTTATTGACAGTTATTGATGGCTATGTTTGCTAGTATACTTATTGCTAAATTACTCGACCCTTACCTCTCGCTAGCAGTCATTAGCGCGGGCGATTTTCCCTAATGTTGTAACTGTGAATCTGTGATAAGAAGCTTATCGCGATAGTTAACCCAATTGCTCCCATCGTGGGCCAGCTTTATCATTTGAGGATCTCCGCTTATGTTGTAGGGTGCACGCGTTGATTTATAGGTGTGTCTCCTTGTAAAGCTTCTTCTGAGCTTCTTCTAGTTTAATAACTGATTTCAATGGGCAACGTCAGGGCCCATAACATGATACGCTGGCGGAGTTTGGGGCTTCAACTTGAGGGTTGAAGCGGTGGTCCGCGGGTTATGGCGAGCAGGACACAAAGGGGCACGAGAGGTACAAGTGAGCAGAGAAGATGAGAGGAGGGCACGAGAGAGCGTTTGAGAGGGTAAAAGAGAGTGAAACCCCGATATTGATTCCAGGTAAAGTAAGGTAGCTTTTATACAAGTAGTTCTAGGGGTTTTAGGAGCTAATGGATAATAGTGCTTTGTGCGTATAAGAGTACGGTAATAAACTAGAATGCGAGATAATCGAGAGACTTGTAGTACTTGTTTGTTTGTATAGTAACGAAGCGAGTTTGAGAAATGAAAAAGGATGCCCACAGTGCATGTCCTGTATTCTGTCAGACCATTTCAATACTACCTACTGTGGCGCTTTCTAAATCTTGTTCAAGGTTCAATCCGTGAGGTTTATCACCTAACTGACCCGGGCTGTCCATGGTGCGTGATGACTCCGAGTCGTCTGACATCGGAAACTGTCCGTCCGAGTCACGGTAAGTGGTGTCCACCGACACTTCATTTTGTCTGGGTGGAATTGCACGGGCGGCTTTGCTATCATAGACCATGACGTCTTCATTTTGTCTGGGTGGAATTGCACGGGCGGCTTTGCTATCATAGACCACGACGTCTTCAAATGTGCTGTACAGTCATCGACAACAGTGAGCGCCGGAGAAAAGAGGAATAGGGGAAATTTTCATACAGATATGTGGACCCAGATACGAAGTTCATTAGAGAGTGATACATCCGAGTCACAGCGATTGAATACGCGATCACCCCGGAAGCTGAAGCATCTATATCGCAAAAGGGAATAGAATAAGAGACTCTTCTGCATCGTCGAAGACTAGGACGTACGAGATTCAGCGGGGCTGTTATTGTTTTCAACACCGAATTGAGTTCAAAAATCTTCCTTGAGATATGGAAAGAACGGAACAATACCATTCAGATTTAAAACGATCATTACCTGCGACACGTCGCGATCAGCGAAGGGTTGACTTGAAGTAAATATATAGGGACCCACCATGGGCGGGACACCTATGATCGTGGAAAGTAGGATCCAAAGAACGCCCTTGGTAAAAAAAACATGTCAATCGATGGCGAGCAGCACAGACAAGGGGGCCACACGAGAGCGCACCTGATTCCAAAGGAATCGCATAGCACCGAATCGGCCATCGCCGCCCTGGCGCAGGCGGAGCAATCCAGCGAGCATTGTCAGAAGCAGGATCGTGTCAAGGACGCTGCTAACAATGAGGTTAAGTTTGTTTTCCTCTGTATTAATCGGGGTGCAGGAACTCGAAGTGACCCATGCAGCGCGGGCCTGCAGGTAGATAAGCTTTGGATGTCGAAATTCAATGAGGTTGACATTGATCACTGACCCGCGCAATCCCTGATGAATGTAATGCCCGCGTGAGATTGCCGGGCGTCTGTGGGAGGGGAGTGACGGGACTTGCCTTGGATAATGACTACCGCATTGACAAACCATATGCTTGCCGAAATAGTCACAACAATTTTATCTCTGTTCCAAATGGCGGTTCTGGAAGCCTCAATGAGTGCTTGGTTGGGAAAGGTTGTTCTTTCTTGGAAGGACAGGGGACGCACATACGAAGCACAATCAAGAGTGAAGCGAGGACAATAACAAAGTAGCTGAAGATCTGGACAATGGAGCAAATTGTTTAGTTAGCTTCCCTGAAGACCGGATCACATCATATGGGACTTACAAGCTGGAATGTAAACCAGGCCTGAGGATCGTCCCAATCAGAGTGTGAATATGATGGCGCAGACCTGGAACGCGCTTCCTACCTGACAGTTGATATGACTCGTAGCATCGAGACCAATGAAGCTGAGGATGATGGCTACAAGGGTTGACACGCGTGTAAGGGAATATATCTACCGACCAATTCAGTTGAAGTCTCTAGAGTGTGAGGAGAGCCAAGTTGAACAGCTCCCAACAGTAGTACGGACCCATATAGTCCACCGGTAAGGGCGACGTCCTCGGATGACATCCAACTCGTATCCAAGAGTCGTGACGAACTCCCAACTAGAAGGGTCACCAGTAAATGAGAACGGGAAGTCGTGATAGAAAAGTAGACTGACATATAGACACCATTTATGGCATGCCACAACTTCGAGAGAATCACTGTGGAGAGACGAGATTATTATGCCTTCAATCCCCAGAGTCTGACTCTAAATGCGTGCGCACCAAAATCCTGCCAGATCACAGCAGGGTCGCCGAAGTTTACTACCATGGGAACTGAATGGGAAGAAGACGATAGAGATGCCCTCTCACGTCACATGGGTACTCATATTTAAATTCCATCATCTACCTGCTTCAGACTGTATCCATGCGATGTTTTGATAGTGGCGCGCAAAGCATCGTTTCACCGTTTCAATATTTCAATCGGATACGTATCCGACCCGGGCCTGGCGGGGGCCGAGGGTCGGCGACGGCGATCAATGCAAGCCAAACTGGGTAGTTACATTGCGGTCGGCTTCGAGTCGCGCCCGTCCGGAAGATTTGCGCTGCTACGGGATTTGATCCCCCTCCGTGTACTCGTCATACGTTCTATTGTAACCACATACAAATGGAACTCTGTTGCGATAAACAGACTCTGCCCCGTTCATGGTCCTTAACGGTCGCTTCATGCACAAAATTGAAAGAATCACTGTAGAAAATGTCTACATTGGATATCGCCAACTGACATGGCATTTTACCGCATATCTCCAAGGTCGCCTCCGGACCGAACGGGGGGTCTGGATGGTGTGGTATAAATATCTTCGGCTACAACGGGCCTAAATATTAAAAAATGCAGTGTCTGTACAAATGCGGGAGGGATTAGATATAAACAATATCAATGGCAGGAAGGACGGACTGCAAGGTGTGCGAAGATGAACGCAGAACGCAGGATGTCTAACGAAAAAAAAAGACGAAAAACAAACAAAAAAGGAGACGAGAGAAGCGAGAATGAGACCGATGGAAGCCAAAACAACAAAACATAGAGGCAAAGGTTCCCGGTGTGCGTCGTGGTAATTACAGGTCTGTAAGAGAACTCATCGTGTGAACATGAAAATAAAATAAAAACCTCCCGTAGGCCGCATGACCTGCCGTTGTATGATGGGACAGAAACAGATACATGACATGGTCTTATTTCATGAAGAAACACGAATGCGCGCACGAAGTGTGCACCACAGGGTAACTTAAGACGAGATAGCAAACCGGCCTTCATCGGACGGCTTATGGCTCGACGGACGTACTTTCGAGACCAGCCTTGCTAACACGGCGCATCGGTTGGAGAGTATTCTCGTCGACAGGAGCGCGACGTGCATGTCGATAACGACCTGTTGCGTCCTTCACCTCCATCTCCTGACCGACGTCCCCTGCGACGACGCGCGGAATGCTGGGAAGGGGTGCGCCGGCGCTGCTGCCAGTTCCCCAAGCCGGAGGCAGGCTTTCACGCATGTGTGAAGGCCGCCGCGTGCCGATACCGATGCCAATCGCGGCTCCCCGATGACTATCATCCCCGTCGAGATGATCACCATCGGACCCAGCACCACCCGCAGATTGCGGTTGTTTGACGACGCCGTTTGATTTGCTGCCCAGCTCAGCCTCTTCGAAATTCATGAGCTCCGAAACAAAACCGATGTTTGGGGAGATGCCCTTCCGCCGCTCGAGGACGAAAGTGTAGGCACGTGACAGCGTCCAGTGGTTTGCGTGGATGAGGTAAGCCATCACAGCGGTCACCGAGCGTGATTTACCAGCTTTGCAGTGCACATATGTTGGCGCAGAATGTAAGCTTGCGTCGTCTATTATGATGAGGTGTGAGTCGAATCCACGTAATGACGTGTAGAAGAGAGGCGAGAGCACGTACCAAGTGCCTCGCACGCTTCGCGCACACCATGAATAATGTTTTCCTCCTCGACCGTGTCGCGCATCGGGATCTTCACATACCGCTCGAACCGCTGCCGCAATCCGAGCCCATGATCGTCGTCGCACTCGGCAGCAATGTTCAGAATCCGGCGCACGCCAAGGCCCTCTAGTTCGCGAGCATGCTCTTCAGCCGTGATCTCAGGACCGAGGTAGAGAAAGTTAGGCAAGATGGTTGACACGGTAAATGAGGGAATCGCTTCTTCTGTTGAAGGGGGATTGGAGAGGTCTGGACGTATGGTGCTCCCTGGACTTGGAGGAATAGGGGTACCAGGGGAAGAAGGCACGATGGGCGAGGGAGGTGGGAGGAGAAACTCCCCATGTCTTGCGGAAGCGGGTGGTGTATGGTTGGAATGGGCGAGGGTAAGGTGAGATGGAGAGTGTGCACGTGGTGAGCTGGCCCCGCTGGGCCATAAGCCGGCGGACGGAGGAGCGGCAAGAGTGGCTGAGCGAATGGTGCGCACGTGTAGTTTTGGTGGGCCGAGACGCTCGGCAGACTTTGTA
Organism: Russula dissimulans; assembly: GCA_022376545.1. Lineage (NCBI taxonomy): Eukaryota > Fungi > Basidiomycota > Agaricomycetes > Russulales > Russulaceae > Russula > Russula dissimulans. The sequence continues at coordinate 388,916 of WTXJ01000008.1, forward strand.
TCAAGCTTACGAAGTCCAGTGAGGGACGGTTTTCGTGGTGGGGGGTGTGGAAAGACGGACTGGGAGGGGGGTGGAGAAGGTGAGGCATCAGTGATGTTCCAGGTGGAGCTCTCTGTATTGCCCGGTAAAATATTGGCGAGCATTGAAATGGGCTCGGCATCTGCGCTGCGTTCAATTTGTGGGAGTGTCTTGGAGCGCGCGGCTGTGGCCGTGTCGAGCTGCAAGAGTGATCCAGCTTTCTTTGGCTTGGGTGGAAAGGAGAGCTTAGGCGGTGGCGGTGGCAAGGCAAGAGCAAGATGTTGCTCCTCTGGTGTTTGATCTAACGACATGGGGGAGGTATCGTCCGGCGAGGCAATAGATTTGCGCAAGTCAGGATGGGAGCAAGCGGCGAGCATGCCACCTTCAAGATAATCAGCCCTGCCACGGACAAGGAGCGGTGAGATAACAGGTAGGAGAGCCCAGGCGATGACTTGTGTATTCAGTCTGTCTTGTGGGTTCATTTCCTCATTATATACGATTACATCACCATCCCAAGAACCTCCTGGTGCCATGAGAGTGTCCCAATCGTTTCTGCAGGGCTCTGTGGTGATGAATTGACGAAGAGCATCGATGGAGCCAAAACCAGCACCAGGTTTCCGAGAACGCTTGAGAATAAGAGAGGGAATAGCGAAATTGATGCTCGATTTGATATGACAAGCGACAAAAGCAGCAGCTGGACGGGTATCGATGAGAAGTGGGCGGCGAGAGGGATTGTCGAGGCGGGAAGCAAGAGAGGTGGGGTCGATGGAGCGAGCCGGGCTTCGCGGCAATTCTTGTGGGGGACGGTCGAAAACGGAGGGGCCGATATAGTGCGCACCAAGAGGAGATTTGGGGTCGGATATGGGGGTATAGTAGATGCTGGGGGAAGCGATGGTAGATGCTGGACTAGGAGAGCGGGCCTGTGTGAAATCTGACCAAATTGATGCAGACGAAAGCGGGCGGGTAGGAGAGCGAGGGGGTGAGGGTGTTACTGTGATAGGGCGAAGGCGGAGATTTTTCTGTACGCTGCGTCGAAGCTGCTCGAGGACAGCGAGTTGGTTGGATATGTCATCTGGAGACTTTAAGTGGTCAGGATCGGATTCTGTGTGACCATAGGCGGAAAAGGCAGCGGAGAGTGGGGTAGCATATATGGGAGACGCCGGGGGCGTGAACTTGTGAAGGGGAATATCGTCGATGGGGGTATCAGGCTCGAGGACGGAGGGTGCCGTGGCCGACCTCTTTGGTGGGGGGGTAGGGCAAGATTTGGAGGACGGGCACGTTTTGCTTGAACGGCGATGGAGGAACGAGCGGCGGGGCTGTTCATGTCGGTGATGCTGTGTACGACGGCGAATCGCTCAAGGTAATTCTGTCGATAACCCTTATCATTGAGACCCCGCAGGCTTAGTTTAATTAATTCTCTCCGCTCGCCTCTCTGTACTCGCCTTGCCAATGTCCTCCACAGCCAAGCCATCCTCCGACTCGAGGAGGTCACTCCCTCCCCACCAAACTAAAATCCCTGATCAGTATCGTCTTCAGATAAGGCAGCTGCAGGAACTCATCCCAGCCTGGTCTAGCGAAGGTCTCTCACCACCATCTTCCACCCTGCGCAGCTTTATTTACCACCCGATCCTCAGACCTCCTTTCGACCTTGATCGATGCAAGCGGAGATGTTAACCTCGCCGCTACACGCATCACCGACGGTAATCGTCTCGCTTTTCCCTCTTTTCTCTCATTCACTTCTCTCAGGCCACGCGGAACAATGGGGAGCTGTTTCACGCAAAAAGGACAAAAAAACCTCGGCTTCCAAGGACTCCACATACACTCGTGAGACACGCGAGTCCCGCGGAGGCAGAGGCGGACGTGGTGGACGTGGCAGTCCCGGTCGTGGTGGCGCTGCTGGGGGTCGCGCTCTTAGCGCCCGTGGCGGTCATCGCGACTCTCACCGCAATCATCCTCACGTTCAATCTGGTGCTCCTGCATCGCCGGCTGCGAACGGTGATGCCCCCCTGTCCTCTGACTCTTGGGGTGAAACACCTGCAGGCGCTAGCGCCGACAGCTACGCGGGCTGGGCAAGTACCTCGGAGACCCAAGCTGGAACATGGGGAAGCAACACTGAATCGACCTGGGGTGCAACATCAACTGCTAATGGCTCCGCAGCCGCTTCTCCTGCTGTCAAGTCACAGCCTATTCCTCCTGCTCGCTCCACTGTTAAGACTCCCGCAACTTCCAAGCTTTCTTGGGCGCAAATTGCCCGGTGTGTATTCACTGTTTCCTTGACCCGTTTTAATTCATACTCTGCTTCGTAGCGCCCCCGAGAAGTCACCTACAGTTGCCCCTTCGAACGTTTCCCAACCTACACCCCCTCCTTCGGTGCCTCCCGCGCCACTCGAACTTCCGCGTGAACCCACTCCTCCTCCTGCGCCTACCCAGGAAGGTGAGCCCACAGCCGAGGCACAGAGTGGCTGGGAAGAGCCTACTACTGTCCAGAATCCCCTTTGGGAGGACGACCCGCAACCGAAACCTCCTGCCTCCGTCGCAGATCCCTGGGACACGACTCCCGCCGAAGAAATCAAAGCCCATGATCAAGCAACGCTTGCCCCACCTGAACCAGCACCAGAACCAGCACCAGAACCAGCACCCGAACCCGTTCCCGCACCTATCGCGGTATCGCTGCCTGCTCCTCAGCCCAAGGAACCCGTAAGCGGCCTTAGTGAGGTGATCCCCAAGCATGTAACTCCTCTGCAGGCAAGACCAAGCAGTGCAGCACATAGACATAGTGCGCGGTTTAAAACAGACCAAGCAGTCACACTTCCGAATAACTTTGGCTCTGGCCTCGAGAAATTCGGGATGCAGTTTGGCAGTCTCAGTATTGGCGCCGATGAGGTTGTCGATTCCAAACCGTGCGTAACCTCATTTTCTAGTGATCAGCGAGTTGGTAACTCTAACTCTACTCAGAGAGCCGGTAGCACCCCCTGCCCCCGATCTGGTCGCCAAGCCCCCAAGCGAGTCCCCCGCAGCACCTGAGCCACAGCAAGCTCCCTCAGCCCCCCCACCCCCACAACCCGAACCTCTTGTCCAATCTTCTTCCATCGCTTCCTCTCTTAACTCAGCACCGAGTTTCACTCACTCAAGTCAGTCACAAGTAATCCCGCAGCAAGCGCAAGCACAGCCGTCGGTCCCCCCACAACCCGCATCCTCCCATCTTCCGACATCCGTATCACAGCCAGCACTCACCCCACCCTCAGCTGTTCCTCAGGTGTCCTCCCAGATATCTGGTTACCCCCACCAGTCGCAGCAGCAACCCCAACCCCAACCACCACAGCCGCAGCAAGTGTCGCCGCCTTCCCACAATAGTCACCAACCTCCTCATCATTCACTACAGCAACAGTACGCCCAACATGGGCTTCCAACTCACCTCGACCCCGCGCAAGCACAACACCAGTCACCGCTTCCCCAACAGCAAGTACCTACATCTTTCTATCGCCAACCAGAGGCACAAGGCCCTTACTTTCACCACGCTGGTGCTGGCACACCACCTACTTCTCAAGCACAGGACAGTCCATATGCGGCGTTTGGTCAACTGAGTCAGCAGGCCCCCGTTTCGCAACTCGGCGCGTTCGGCGGAGCAGCCGACTATGGCTATGGCGATAGCCAACAGCGGGTAAGTTCTTCTGCCTTGCAGCGGTGCACGCGGAGAATCTATAGCACTGCCTCTAGAACTTTTATGACTCATATAGCCCACAGCAGACCGGGGCGTTTGGTGCACGTAGTGGGCTGCACGACGACGTCAAAGGTTTACCTGGGCTCCAGCAGCAGCAACAGCAGCAGCAGCAGCAGCAGCAACCACAGCAGCAGCAGCAGCAAGGGGGACCGGCACCTCCCCCGGGCGGCGCGCAGCAAGGCGGGCAAGGGTATCCGCCCCCTATGGGTTATTACCAGCCATATCCTCAAAACCAATTCTACGGCTCGCCGTACAATTATGCGTACAGCGTCCCGCAACCATTTGTCAAATACCCTGTCTTCCCCCCTGGTCCCGGCTCCGCTCCTAGCCCTGCGGGTCCTCCCGGCAAGCAGCCGCAGTCATACGGTCAAGGCCAGGGTCAGGGTTTGTACGGTCAGCAGCACCAGCAGGCCTACGACGAACCCCAACTAGGTTATCACCCGCATGCTCACAGTCATTCGCACCAGCTGAGCGCAAGCCTCGGTGGCGTCTTACCCGGCGCGGACTATGGCAAGCCGTTGTACGCGCACCAACACCAGCCAGGGCTTAGCACACGGGGAGCCGCCGCGTCGCCCGACACGTCCTTCAAACCGTACGCGCAAGGCGCCGGTACGAAAGACGTCAGCGGTGTGGGCGCAGGTGGTTCGGGAGGCCCGCAGAGCCGCGGAGGCGCCCCCGCTCAGGCTGGCGGATTCTACGGCGCTGGCGCTGGCCGGTTCGCGCAGGTTCCTGGCGTGCAGGGTCAGACGGGTGGACCGGGACAGGCCCAGCAGGCCCAGGGGGGTCCGCAGGGACACCTGGGGTACCCACAGGCCGCGTCGGATGGCGCGTTTTACTCGGCTTATGGGCCCGCTGCTGCGCAGCAAGGAAGACAGGGGTACTGGCAGTGAGCGCGTGTTGCACTCATCCTTGGCCCTGCATTAGCACTCAGGCCGAACCGTTGTCGCCACTACCACCACTCTGTCACTCTTCCTTCCCCGCCCTCGTCTTTCTCTGTACTTTTTTCTTGTGTGCTATTTTGCCGTTCGGGCTCAAGCCTTTCGTGTCTCTCGCCTGTTCTCTATTCTCTTTTTTGTTTCCTTTCCTTTTTCTATCCTGCTTCGTCTCGTTTTCATACGTTTCTCATGCTCTCTCTCATACATCTCTGTCCACTCATCTTGTACGTTAATCGTCAACACTCTGTGCAAAATCGAGTCTTCGTGCAGCTGCGGCAGTCAACTTTGGCGTTGTGTGCGTGCGAAAGCGGAATGGGGGAAAACATGATATCTCTTCTCGGCAGGTACGAAGAAACCGAGGATACAGGGCAAGTGTAGTACACACAATGAGGACAAGAGCGAAGGGGTTCAACCGGCACATACAGTAACAATCCAACAATCCAACAAACAAACAAACAGAAGAAACAAGATAACCAGCAGCAGCAGCGTGATAGATGGAGATGGTGGAAAGTAAGAGCGCGTAGGTGAGGGGACTCGGTGCATTTATTTTAGCCCGCAGTCTTGGCAAAAAACGAAGTGATCTTCGGCGTCGACTTGGACGACCACGACCTTAATTTTTCCTGTTTCTTGCGGGGTGACGCGCCAGTGACGGGCTATAGTACAGCAGACGGACGTAGGACACACCCGGATGCGCGGTCGGGAACGTCAGCGAAGTAAAAAAAAAAAAAAAAAAAAACACAAGCTGGGTGGGGGCGCGGAGACGGGAACGCACGTTGGACGTTTTCCTCGAGCTTGAGGGAGAAGTCGTCGGTTGGGAGGAGGAGGAGGAGGAGGAGGAGGAGGAGGAGGGCTGTGACTGTAAAACGACGAGAGGGAAGAGGAAGGAAAAGGAGAGAATTCTTTAGCGACCTGACGGGGGGAACAAGACCATTTTTGCCATGTGTGCGCGTGGACGCGCGAGAGATTGATGATTGTGGGGATGTGTGTTTATGTGCGTGGCCAGTGACTCACCTGTTGTTGCTGCCGCTGCGAACCTGATGGGGAGACGACGTCGCCTTCGTCTTCCTCCTTTGTCTTTTGCTCGGTAGCCTTCAGACGATTTGACCAACGAGGTGCGTTCTGGTGTTTTGAATGAGATACACAATAATGAGAGAAAGAACAGACGTTTTGACGAACGGATTGCAAAGGACCGGAGAGAATCTCGACGTCACTAGGATGATTCCCCTCGACAGAGTCCCCGCCCGTTCCCGCCTCAACGTCTACCACGGTCATATCGCTCTCGTCTTTGTTGGCACGCTTTTTGGCCGGCAAAGGCGCAGGGGTGGCGGTGGTTACTGGTGTGTCCGGCTTCTCCTCTGTCGTAGGTGACGGGTCGCGTTTCCTCTTGCCGCCGCTCTTCGCTGCGGCCTTGGACTGACGCATGAACATCGCCTCGATGCCGTCCTTGCGCTTCTGTACGGGCTCGATGAACGTCGGCGACTCTGTGCCCACTTTGCCGACCTCCGAGGGCACCGCATAGCTATATACACGACAATAAATCAGACATTGCTCGTGTACGCGGCGCGTACGTGGGGGAACATCCAATCGGGAACGGAAAAAAAAAAGTCGGGAAGGGGGGGGAAGTACGCACGCACCATTCTAGAGGAGCGTCTGAGTCGTTGTGTGGTTCGAGCAGACGGTTCAGTTTGGAGTCCCAGGTCTGCGTGGAGGTGTCGAGCCAGCGATCGAGCGCCTCTTGGGAGGTGAGGATGACAGGCTGTCGGTCGTGCAGCCATGCGAAGCTGCTGCTCGCCGCCATCGTGACGATCGTGAACGTCCAGAGCGGCTCAGACTGACCTATACGTACCAAAAAAAAAAAAAACATCACGATCGTATGTTTTTTCCATGCGTCATACTGCCGCTGTGTCCACACAACAAGAACACTCACCGTCGAGCGTCGCCGAGTCGTACAGCCCGGCGAAGAGCATGAGGCGCTTGTCCCTGTGACGCGTGAAATGCGGGATGCGCTGTGCGCCCTTCTTGAGCCACTCGTAATACCTGCGCGACGCGACGCGAGTAAGTCAATCTGTGTTAGTCTTTTACTTCAATGCCTCTTCCGCCCGCCACGCCAGAGCGAGAGCGTGGAGAAGCCCGGAAAGGGGGGTTGGCACGCACGCACGCACCCTTGCGCGACGACGACGCAGCGTTTCCGGCCCTTGATGCCTGCCCACATCCCGCCGCCCTCCTCGAGGTTCTCGGCGCGCGCGTTGATCGTGTGCAGCGTCGGTGGCTCGCCCTTGCTCCAGTGCGGGACGAGGCCCCACCGCATGGAGTGCATCACGAGCGCGGACTCCTCCGGCTGCGCGCGGCGGATGACGGGCGCGTGCGTGCGCGGCGCGACGTTGTAGCGGGGCACGTAGCGGTCTCTGTGGACCCATTGGTCGACGCGGAGTGCGGGATAGCCGCCGTCGAGCTGCTCGACATCGTCTGCCTTTTTTTTTTTTTGGTTTGGAAAATGGACAGATTGGAGAGAGGGAATTTATGCTCACTTGAAGTGCGAGTGCGAATCTCCCGCACATCTTGTCGTCGTGTTATGATGTATGCTCCGGAATCGCGGACCGGTGGCGTTCCCTATGAATATCACGCCATTCCACTGGCCCCCAGTGATGTCCTCGGTCTCAACGGAGAAAGGGAACGAGCACTCGCGAAGAAGGAAAAATGTACGAGCTCAGTCTGCCACGTCAATAGTAGTGTATAATAGAACCCCTCGCTGTCATGGAGCTTCTAGGCAAACTTTGGCGTTAGCCAGTCCGGCAACTGGGCCACCAGCGCGCCTTTCCGCGGAATCGGAGTCCGCGTGAGACGCGATGCCGTAACGGAGCGGGCCAGGCTCGTCCACTCTGTTGGTTCCTTTATCGTGCGTGTCTCCTTGCGTTTGCTGTAACCATCCGGTGGGGTCTTGCCAAGTATGACCATTCATGCTTGCTTCACTGACCAGCCAACCCAATCTCAGGCCATGTCACCACAACCACCGGCCGCAGTTCTACCTGACGGAACTCTAAACATCCCAGACGACCCCCCTCCTCCGTACCCTTCTCGCGATCGTCGGCAAAGACGAAGGCGCACGACATTAGAGGTCAGCAGCGCGGATTCCGACGACTTTGCTTTCCCCGGCTCCACCCATGTTGGCCCTCATCCCGACGAAACCACCCCCTTACTCGGCGTGTCGTCGCTCACACGCCGTCCTCGCACGCTATCGCTCTCGAGCGCCGCTAGCATCTCACCGAGCCTAGCACAAACCGTCGTCTCCGCCTTCCGGATGGATCTCGACTCTGACATGGAGTATGCAGACGACACGTCCCACAGTCATGGTCTGCCCGTAGACGGTCCTCTCGATGACGATCGCCTCCCTTCCCATACACCTCGCACCACTCGACGCCGAGCCCGTTGGAGAAGTTACTTCCGGCCGATGGGCCGCCGGGCGTATTGGGCTGCCCTGCTACACTTGCTAGTTTTCAATTTTCCTTATGCGCTTTTCGCATGGATTTATCTTTTCGTATTTACTCTGGTGAGTCAAGTTCGCTACGATGCTTGTGGAGACAAACACGTGCGTCTGTTGATGAACATCATGCTTTCGTACGTGCTGCCCCGCAGTTGGGTACCATCCTCCTCGTCGCCCTCCCGCTTGGCGCTGTATTATGCTTTTTCGATCTCCTTGGCGCAAGGGTACTCGCCCGCGGTGAGGTGAGAATCTTACTCTTCGAATTTCCAATCGCCTGGCTCAAACCCGTGGTCGCATGCAGGTGGCTCTTCAGGGCACCTTCCATGGCCCGCTAGCATATTCACTTGAAGGGCATGTATACCCCATATTCACCCGTCTTCGGATACCGACGCCGGAAGAAGTCGAGGCGGGGTTAGGTTCTCGGCATGAGCGGTCGTTCTATCGTAACTCGTTCTCCATGGTGAGTGCGACCGTTCTCCAGCGCTGCGGCTCCAACACGTGGGAGGCTCTGATGGGTGACGACCCTCCCAGCTCACGGATCCGACTTCATATCAAGCCCTGTTTTATTTCCTCGTAATAAAACCGGGAATCACGATACTGCTTTCGTTGCTCCTGATTGTGGTGGTTCCCGTCTCGCTCGCGCTCATCGTGCCCGCTCCGGCGATGTTGAGGCTGGTCCGACGACTGGGGATCTGGCAGGCGAATGTTGCTGTTGAGGGGCTATATCTGGGAGGCGGGTAGAGCGGGGATGTAGTGTAGAGTGTACGGTAGATATGAGATGAGCATTGACTAGGTTAGGAATGGGCTGTCCGGCGTGAGAGAAGTGAAGCGCCGCCTAACTCGTAAGCGCCAGGGGGATTATAAGGCGAGCGTCCGACCGGTTTGCCTCGTGGTCCTCTCCTGACTCACAGCCATCCTAATATCCCCCGCTCCTCTTCCCTTATAAGTCCTCTCCTCCCCCCATCATTCTTCCTTCTCTCCTTTTCCCTCTTCACCTCCCTCCTTTTCCCTCTACCAATTGCCTAGCTTTCCAATGGAGGCCCTCAAGAGTCTCGTACAGCCCCTAGTCGGCAACGTCGCAAGCAATTCCGTCGTCGACGGTATGAAGCTCGTCGTTCTCGGTGGGACCGTCGAGACGGCGAGACGAATGTCCAGCTCGGCATGGTGAGTTACCCCTCGCCACATTCCACCCTCTCTGATGGCGTCCCCCGCAGGTCCTCGTTCGTCAACTGTGGGTTGAATTCACACCTTCATTCGGGTGTGCTGTGCGATGTTTTCGCTGATGTGCACCGCCACTAGCCTTCTTCCTCACAGCACATTTCTCCGAAGAAGACTACCCGTACGAGTGGCTCATGCTGTGGCTGTCCCGTCGGCCCGAGTGGCAGCGCTCTCGAGAATTCGAGACGACAACAAATTCATCATCGCCGGGCTACTATGGCTACCGCGAGTCGGACGGCTCATTCACTACCACTACCGAAGACGAGGGAGCGGACGAGGAGGTCTCGGGCAAGACCCGCATGCGCGTTGTCTTCCAGCCCACCATGGACACGACACACACCATCTTCTACCGCGGGCACTGGCTGCGGGTGAGGCGCGGGCGGAAGAGCAACGGGTATGAAATGTTATCCATCAGGTACGCGCGCCAAACACGCGGCACTTTGATTCCATCGTCCCGGAACTGAACTGACACCATTCATTCTTTACCCTTCATTTTTCCGACGGGCAGTGTCGTTGCGCGGAGTAACTCGATCCTCAAGCAGCTCGTTCTCCAGGCGAAAAAGGAATACGAAGTGGAAGCCGTGCACCGCATCCAAATCTACTTTGCCGATTCCTACGGTTCCTGGCGTTACACAGATTCTCGGCATAAGCGTCCACTTTCCTCTATTGTGTTAAATCCGGGGGTAAAGGAGATGCTCGTGGCTGATGCGAAGGATTTCCTCAAGTCCGAGAAGGTCGGCATCCGCACCGTTTTCTGCGTTTCATGTTGCTAGTTGGCTGACAGCTATTGTATTGCATCACAGTGGTATGCGGATCGGGGCATCCCATTCCGCCGCGGCTACCTGCTCTATGGCGTTCCGGGCTCCGGAAAGTCGTCGCTCATCCACGCCCTTGCCGGGGAGCTCATGCTCGACATCTACGTCGTCTCTTTATCGTCCTCGTGGATAAATGACTCGACTCTGACGACGCTCATGGGCCGCGTTCCCTCGCGCTGCATCGTTCTACTCGAGGACCTCGACGCTGCCTTTACCCGCTCAGTCACGCGCGCAAAGGACAAGGAAAAGGACAAGGACAAGAAAAAGTCCGACTCAAAGTCTGATAATGAGGACGAGTCTTCTAGCGGCGGGTCGAGCAGCCGAAGCCGGAGGAACAGAAATAAGGAGAATCTATCGGATGTCAACACGCTCACACTAAGCGGGCTGCTCAACGCCCTCGACGGGGTTGCTGCCGCTGAAGGTCGCATTCTCTTTGCGTATGTGCTTACGATGACTGGCTTACCTAAAACAATAAGACTGATTTGTCATTCTTACAGTACTACAAATCACCTCGAGCAACTCGACCCTGCGCTCTGCCGCCCTGGCCGTATGGACGTCTGGATTGAGTTCAAGAATGCATCGAAATTCCAGGCCGAGCACTTGTTCCGCAACTTTTTCCCATCTGCAGATGCGGACCCTCCACCGGCTCCTGAAACGGATCCCGAGCTGGAAGCACTCGAGATGCCTTCTCCTTCCTCCCCAGCGACGAGTCAGTTAAGCTCGCTCTTCTCCGATGCACTCACGGGTGTATCGTCTTCGTCCTCGCGCTCCGGTTCACTCTCCCCGTTGTCGTCGCCAACCCCAGCGGGCACCCGCACTCACAGCCGTCGTAGTGAGAGCGTCTGTTCCCGTGTGGGCGCCAAGAGCGAGATTTCGGAGATTCCCTCGGTAGAGGAACATGTCGCCGCGTTCGTCCACGTCGTGCCGCCACTGAGTGGCGCGCGCCTAGCAGAGCTCGCAAAGCAGTTCGCGGACACGATCCCGGACGAGGGTTTCAGCGTTGCCGCGCTGCAAGGCTGTGAGTATTTAAATTTTTTTCGGATCTGGCTTGATCACTGGCTAGCGGATGACACACCCTCTTACGGTACTATTTACTTAACGGCTCGGGTTTTACGTGCTACGTGGTGCGTGGTGGGACCATGGCGATTGCTGACCAATATGTCCGGCCTGCAGACCTGCTGAAAAACAAGTCACGACCAGAGACAGCAGCTGGAGGTGCAGCAGCATGGGTCGTAACTGAGCGAGAGCTACGCGACAAGCTGAAGAAGGAGCGCGAAGCGAAAGAGCGCGAGCTGGAAAAGGAGGTGCGTCTTGGGAATCGGTTGTTCAACAAACGTGTGCTAACCTTTGTGTGTAGGAGAAGGAGAGAGAAGAGGAGGAAAAGAAAGCAACTGAAGCGGAAGCAGAGACAGAGAAAGAGAAGGCCAAGACGGATGATTCGGTAGTAGAGCGTGTCAACGATGAGAATGCTGCGCCGGCTGCCGCGGATGGCTCGGACGCTAGCGGGGAAGAGGCGAGCACCACGGGCGACACTAGCGAAGCCAGCGACAGCAAGAGCACTGATACACCCTCAGACGCAGGCGTCGCATGGGTCAAAGTCACCGATAACGAGGGTTCGACAGAAACGGAAGCAGAGGCGGAGGCGGAGGCAGAGAGCAGCTGACTGCATGTGGACCCGCCGGAGCCGGAGCTGGAGAGGGTACTGGAGACAACTGGAACGCGGCGGTCTTCAGAGCCAAAACCTGAACCAAACGCGCGTGCGCTGATCCACGTTGACAAGACTCTTGTTGCGCCGGCTGCTCTGCTTCGTGTCGTGCATGCCATCCTTCCGCTCTATGCCGTCCTCATTCGCCTCGCGCAGTTTGCGCTGTGGCGCCGACGCGCTTAGAGCAGTTGGAGCCATGCATCGGCGGGTGATTGAACGACAAATATAAACACTCTTGCTCGTTTTCTCTCTCAAGACTCTTTGATATGGTTTTTTTTTAACGAATCTCTCTCTCACTCTCAGTCTTTGTCAGTAAAAGGCCGATACCTGTGCACACAATCTTCTTACGATTCCCTCCCCCCTACCACCCACAATTGTTGACGAGTCTCATGGATCGGGATCGCCATGACAATTTTTGCTGTATATCACTTGCTTTGGACCTCTGATGTTTCTCCATTCCAATTCCCCAATTCCCCAATTCCAGTCCCCATTCCCCTTCCATAAAACGGTACTTGCCCGATCGATGGGAGCCTTTTTTTTTTCTTTTTCCCTTTCTTAAGCTTACCTCCCCCACCCAATTCAGGTTTCTTTGCTCTCCGTGTGTCATAGCTCTAGTTCTTGGAATGTAAAAATCCTTTAGACGAATCCCAATTTTTACAAACACCCTCGTTTGGGGAAGCGAAATAATCTTGGAGCCGAGGAGGTAGCGAACCGATCTGACATCGGTCTGATGTGATCGTATGATTTATGTGAAAGCGTGAAAAATATGGTTAATGATACCGTTTCGGGTGAGGGAAGGGGGGCCCATGTCAATTAATCTGTCACTGTACTGCCAGACTGGGACGACTGGGACCCTCGCGGTCCCCCAATTATTGACAACCGGCGTTTTGTGGCTGCGTTGGCACTGGCACCACTACAGCCCTGACTGGACTGCTCTTTGCAGTAATTTTGCCCGTAATTGGGAGGTGAAGCGCGGCCTGTGTCAGGATTCGTTCGTTTCCCCCTCCTGAGTCTGGCCGCCGCGGCGCTCGGGCTTAGCACGGAAAGCGTGAGTGACACGCAGGGGAAGGCAAGGAGAGAGGTTCACGGAGTTTTCTCCCCGTCCCCATCCCCCACCCCTGGGAGGCAGTAAACGTGATCATCGAAAGCCTGAGAAGAGATGTTACAGGTGTTTGTGTGGTATTGTCATTGCGCACGTCCGAGTCCCGAGTCAGCCTGAGGGGATCCGTTCGTTCGTTCGTTCGTTCGTTGTGCCCCATCGCTTACCCCCTGGGAAAGTGATACATAAAGGCGTACAACTGTATCATTATCAGATCAGGGTGCGCCGGGCGGCCGGGCGTAAGCGTACTTACCGGGCGCGGTACGGTAACATAACATATCCACCAAGAGTTGACGCCCGCCCGGATCATACGTACTGTAACTTAGTTAACGAACGAGCTGGAACGAACACTCCAGTAGTACTGAAAAAAATTTGTGTTTTTTTTTTTTGGTTTGGTAGATATGATGAACCTGAACCCCGACTGATGATGGCTACTAACTTACGCCGTACGATAGCTCCCAAACGCGGAGGTGCGCAAGGGAAGCTGGAAAACTTTTTCAATTGTCCCGACTTTTCCGAAGGTTTCGTTCCTTTTTCCGCATATTCGTACTCCGTACTCGTTGGGGAGGGGGGGGGGCCAAGCTCCAGATCCGTGGCGGTGATCAGCGTGCTGCTACTAGTAGCACCATCAGGAAAGCCTACCACTTACTGTTTTGGACTTGTAAGAGTTGAAAAGCCGAAAAGCCGAAAAGGAACATAGATCTCAACAAAAGTTCATTTGCAAATTCATTTTCAGAGGGCAAAGGAACTGAACGCTCCTACTTTCTTGGCTTTCCGATGATTGATCTGGCTACTGCTACCAAGTTATACCACAATCTGAACTACGGTAAATCCCCTAGGTCCACTCAAACTCGAACCCAGATATGAAGAAATGCATTAAAACCGACCTCTCGGGCTCCCACTGGCAGTCGTAGATTACAAGCCTCATACCACATACTACGTCCTCCGAATCTCTGTGACGTACCTGCAGTGGGTAGCTCGAGTCGGACCGAACCTATTTTTTCAATAATCCCACCCACACATGTAGTAGCAGTCCCTCAAATGTCTGCCCATGCAGCGAGTCGTGCTTGTTACTGGCCAAAACCCAGAACTGTCATGTCCGGTGCTCTTTGCGAAGCTCTCCCGACAGTGACTGGCGGCGTTTCCCCCACCAAGCTCGAAACTCACTGACGGGGATGTCAATGAAAGGGCAACCGTTTACAAGTACTCGTCCTTCAGGGCTTGCAAAATGCTCTACTCGTGCAAGCAAAAACATTGAGGTGAGCGGGCTCCACGGCAAGTGGGGCGCGGCTCACGATGAGCCATGCGGTCGAGCGTTCCGTGAATGCCAAACATTCTCGGAACAATCAAGGGTTTCATTTATCTATCATTCATGACCAACGAGCGGGGTAAAAGAATACCGACCTAATCCAAGAATCGCCGCGATAACTTTTTTCCGAACCAAACCGTTTCAAGAGAGCCTGAGGGAAGACTCGGAAAGAAAAAGGACACATTAAAACACTCCGTTGAGGAGTCGCGACATGGACTGGAAGAGTACCAACGTAATAATCCATCGCTTCGCGGAATTCGAGGAAGCCCAGACTGGGATTAGTTCAGTTCGAGCCTTCAGTGAGCCGAAATCTTGCCTAGAGGCTTCCATACGCAACCCGTCCATCCACGACGGTGGCGAGCACCCTCGTGCCCAATATATCCTCCAACGGAACGCGCATGATGTCGCGGTCCAGCACGACGAAATCCGCCGCGAACCCGGGCGCGAGCCGTCCGCGCGTGTCCTCCGCGAACGCCGCGTAAGCCGCGTCGACCGTCATGCCCCTTAGAGCCTGGGCGCGCGTCAACGCCTCCGCGGCGTACCTACCAGCCAGTCATGCCAGTTCGATTCGTGATGGAGATGGATGATAATGATACCCGGTGATTTGGTGTGAATTCGGGATTCGGAAAGGCCATGCGACCATCGCCAGATTCCGGTGTAGAATGAACGAGTGAGGCGAGATTGCAAGTATGCATGCAGTGCGCGTACGTATGTATGTGAATCAATCACATGATCATTCGCATGGCTGGACGACGACGCACCACCCGCCCGGTCCGTGTGGCGACGTGCCTCCGGGGCTGCGCCGCGCGACGGCCGCGTAGAAACCCAGCAGCGGGTTGATGCCCTCTACAGGAAAGTCCGAGCCGAGAGGGAGGCGTTTCCCTGGAGAGGCCCTGCAATGGGGAAAGGGAAGGACGCGCGGTCGCAGTCACCGTCAGCAGGGCTGCCATGGGTACGAAGAAAAAGTGGCAGGTAATACTGGAGGAGCGTCTGGTAAGCGTAAGCGCCTTTGATGCGTTGCGGACCCTGGATGTGAAGGGCGGTGTTAGAGGTGCGGAACGCGGAGGAAAGAAGGGCAAAGACCAGGCGCGTTTCGGCGTAGTTCATATCGCTTGTGCTGTAGCATACACGTAGTTCGTGCTGTCACTGGTGGGTCTCGGGTGTGAGGGGTAAGGACACATACGCCTGAGCTGGCTGTACGCTCGCAAGGACTAGAGATGTTAGGTCTGATTAAAAACAGTTGATGTCAAATAAAGCGTAAGACTACCTCCAAGTCTTCCAATACGCTCAAGGTCGCTCGGCTGAAGGATCTGCGCGTGTTCAATGCGTGGTCGCCAAGTATTCACGTCCGCGCCTGGCCTGCTTAGCACATCTTCGAAGATGTCAAGTACAACCTCATTTGCGCGGTCACCAATGGCATGAATGTTCTATGCGTCACCGCCCGTGTTGGCCACAGGAAACGAAATAGAGCCAGGATGCGCACCACTTGAAAGCCATCCTGATAAAATTGCTCGACCAGCCTATGCAATGCCTGGGGAGGTGTGACGAGAAGTCCCTGCGTGTCCGGCTTGTCACTGTAAGGGGAGATGAGTGCGGCGCCCCAGGAGCCAAGAGCGCCGTCGGCAAAGAGCTTCACACTGCGGACGGTGAGGCGTTTGTAGAGACCGTAGTTGATCAGACGAGGTATTTGGGACCCCCAGTAGTCATTAGAGGGGACGTTTGCCATCAAGTAAAGTTTGATCTGTCGCAAAGTATGCATGGTCTAAACACCATTGATGTGAAGGGACTCACGGGTAGACGTCCCTCGTCGGCCATCCTATGACAGTACGGTGTGAGCCTATCGAACGGTCGATTCGCAGAGGACGTGCCCCTTGTAGAACGCTATGTCACTAGGTGACGAACATGCGTCATGGATGCTGGTCAATCCGACACGCAGCGCATCGCGCATTACCACATTGAAGTTCTCAAGAGTCTCAGCCTCAGTTGGCGCAGGCCGGTTGATCAGATCCATGGCTTTGTCGACGAACACGCCTGTTCGGATTGAGGGACGAGATTCAGCCAAGGAAGGAGGGATCAAACGGACCGGTAGGATTCCCGGCTTCCTCACGTACGATGAGACCGCCGTCGACCACGTCTGGAAGATTGGTGAGTTTCGAAAGGACCGCATTGGAGACCCAGTAGGCATGCACATCTACGCGCGCGAGTAGGACTAGACGCCCGCGGAGGAGGGGTTCGCGATCAAGGTCATCCTTTGCAGAACGCACGAGAAAATGAGGGGGATTCTGAGGGTAGAGCGGCTTGGCTGCACATACTGCGGTGGGGAAGTCTCCACCCGGCCAATTAGTTTGATCCCAACCCATGCCTATGATCCAACGAGTATGATCGTGCAGTACATCCGGGTGAGCAAGGAGGTACGACTTGATCTTCAGAAGCACCTCTACGGAAGCATATCAGACCCCTTCAGAACAACTAGGGTATCCGGTTATCGATTACCATCAATAGACGCACAGCTATCAAGAGGGAGCCGCTCCTTAACGCCCCAGTCAAGTATATGGCCGTGGGCATCTGCGAGACAAGGTCGTTTTGAGAGGATCCCATGACGGGGAAGTGGAATGATAACGTCATACCGGCCAAGCCTGGAACGATTATTGAGCCTGGCGGTGTCTGGAACATCTTTAACGACATGTTGGGATTATGAGCGCTCCAGAAGTTGCGAATCTGTTCTGATGTGCCCCGTGCCCCGATATTTAGCCGAGCCACATCAAGGAGGGGTAGGGATACACACCAACCGTCCCTATAGAAAGGATGAATCCATCTTCTACTAGCATGCAATCCGCAGTGGCGTCTTCCTCGTCGACCGTGTAGATGCTCCTGGGAGGAGTGCATATCGCGTACGCATTGCAGTCGGCTATTAAGAGATGACGGACTCTTATCTCTGTCGAGAGCGTTATACGCACCAAGATCGCTCATGAGAGTTCAAGTTCAAGTTGGCCATCATGATAAGATAAGATAAGTTGAATTATGACGCACGAACGGCAACTTGCGAAATCCGCTCCCTTCCTCGTCTCTCCCGCAACTCACTTCCACCCCAATCACCAATATCAATGGAGCTCCCAGAAACAAATCACCATAAACGTATCCTTCTCAGCAAACGGTCCTTTGGTAAACCGCCTGGTCACAAAGTCGACTCGCCAGCATACGATGCGTCCGTCTCTTTGCCGTTCCTCTCCCTTCTCCCAGTTCCCGCTCACCATTCTTCAGTTCAGAGGAAGATAATGACCCGTTCACCGATGACGGTTCTTCCGCTCTTCCCATTACATCGTCATTGCGCCATACGGTTGCTGCCCAACACCAACATCGCAGTCAAGGACCGCTGGCTGGGCGTCCCACATCTCCCTCATCACGCTCTCGCTTGAAGCATACGTTGTCGCCTAGCATGTTATCTGACGATGGCGTTGACTCTCCAACATATGATGGCGACATCGAAAGCAGTACCACAGTTGGCCGCGATCGCGACGCTTCTCCTGTCCAGTCTCATTCTGCTGTGACATCCACGCTCCCTTCGCCCGTTCCTATCATCCAGAACCTCCCGCCTGCTGTCGCAGTTATCCAGCCCCCATCAACTGCCACGTCATCTGACGCAGAGATTGAACCTGCCCGTGTGCTGGTATATAATGCGAACGCCACGGCCACTCAAGAACCTCCACCTGTCCACGACACAGCTCAGACGTTCAGTCCTTCCGCACCCTCGCCGGAAGACATACAAGCCTTCGTGCGCAGTGCAATTAACGGTGAACTACATCGTAAATACAAGATCAACGAACCCCCAGTTGGGAGGCCTGTGCGTGTTTATGCCGATGGTACGTATTTATTTCGTTTCGATTCAGACGTCCGTCCCGCTAACTTGGCTTCTCCTCCAAGGTGTATATGACCTCTTTCACTTTGGGTAGGCCTTGACAAGTCTCTTCCGTACAACCCAGGGCGTACACTTAGGAGCCTTTCAGTCATTCACTGCAGCTTCGTCAAGCCAAGCTTTCTTTCCCAAACGTGTATCTCCTCGTTGGCGTGAACAGTGACGAGCTAGTGCAGCAACATAAATTCAAATGTGTCATGGAACACTCGGAACGCTGCGAGGCTATCCGCCATTGTCGCTGGGTTGATGAGGTCGTCCCTGATGCCCCCTGGGTTCTCGACACGGCATTCTTAGAGAAGTACAACATCGACTATGTGGCGCACGACGACGAGCCATACTTGAGCGTGGGACACGACGACGTGTATGCCTTTATCAAGTCAAAAGGCCTGTCTGCTCTCCGCTCTTATGTTTTTGAGATATTCACGTGTCTTCAGGTAAATTCATACCAACGCGTCGGACGCCGGGGATCTCAACAAGCATACTTCTTGAACGCATAGTTCGGGGCTACAGAAAGCGCGACTTTGACGAGAAGCTCGAGAAAATGGGGCATGCAGCGCTGATGGCACAAGGCTCTGATTACGACAACAAAGGTGAGATTCGTAGCAGCCCCGATGGTGAGCGTTCGCGGTAAGCCAGGAGTTTGAGAAATTTCATATTTTGTGGGTAGCTAGTGGCCAAATGATATCCATGGAAAGTCTCTCAGCTCTTCTCAAGGGTGCAGATACATGGCAACCGTGGAAAGTGCCATGTGGTGACGGACTCGGAAGATAGCGCAGCGCACCAGAGGCCCGTTCACTAGCTCGGGGGCTGTTGTTATTGAACATCACAATGTGGGAAGGGTCTCGAGACCAGCCATGAGGCACGCTGCCAGTATCATCGAATAACAATGCCCATAATCCGCCGTAGAAGCACGCAGTGTGTTTCGTAAAGCGCGCGGAACGCATCGGACAGCCTGAGAATCCAGAATACGTTGGCACCGCGTCCGAGTCCAGAACCGGGGGTTGTCACTGAGTCGCACAGCGGAGAATTGGGAGGTCTAGGGAGTGCAATACACCTCATTACTTGTTCGAATGGGTGAAATCATCAACAGTCGGCATTTCGAGCAAGGGCCAGGTGCCACGGCGGCCCAATCAGCCCCAATCCTGGCAGATTGCCACCACCGACGTCCATTTCCAGCTGCGATCAGGTCAATCACCACCAAGAGCTATCTCAATTACAAGTTGTATCATTGTAGATGCCTTTCAAATGCAGCCTGAGATGTATCACTGGAGACGTTGTGACCTTTGTTCATGGCTCTTTGTATGTCTTTATATGGATTGCGTTGTTTTTCATTGTAAGCCGATTCTGATACTCCGCGATTCCTCTCCCTACTATGTGATATTCTTCTTCCCTTGCACGTAATTCACAATGTCCCATACCAGAAACTCCTCGAGTGATACAAAGGAAATGGATTCTCGTAGGTCATCCCTGCTTAATCACATTCTGTCATTGTCACGCCAATGCTTATGATCGATACAACTCGAACCCTCCAACTCGGCTTCTGCTTGGCAACCCGAAGCTGAAGACCCACTTGGGCTGCATAAGTCTGTAGACAGGTCGGAGGGTTCATTCTCCGTGTATCCAGAAAGGTCATACGAGGATGATATAAAGATCACGGAACAGTGGAAGGGGGAAAGTGACGCAATTCTTATCTTCGTGAGTCACTCATGCCACGTCTGCCCTCGAAGGCTCGGACGGCACTGTCGTGCTAAACTGAACTGTGTCATAGACTGGACTTTTATCAGTCGCTCTCGCGGCGTTGATTTCCGTTTCCATTCAAGATCTTCGTCCGAGTTCACAGGACAGTTCAACGTCCTATCTCGTAAATATTTACCATCGGCTCGCCGACTCAGATGCCGCCACTCCCCAGCCAAGCACCCTTGCCATACGCGCAGACCCACCTAAATTTTCTCCGCCAAGATGCGCAGTTTTGGCAAACTCGCTTTGGTTCTTGAGCTTGGTTATGACTCTTACCGGTGCTCTTCTGGTGGTATTTATACGGCAATGGGCTCAAACTTGCCACCAGCCGACCCAAAGGCGGCATGGTCCGCTCCAGCGAGCACAGATCCGTACATTCCATTCCGTGTGGGTTGATAAGTGGCGGCTTCGTGTAATCCGAGCGGTGCCCATGTTTCTCCTCGTCTCCCCTTTCCTGTTCCTCTCTGGCCTTCCGCTGTTCTTGTACCACGTCAACCACACGGTCTTCAGAATCGTACTTATGTGGATTGGGCTCTATTATAACGTAGCAGCCCTCAGTGGTTGCCTGAAGAGGCCAACTGAACCCATTAAGATGCGACGCGGGGTACGTATTATTTCAATTATGTACCATTGACCCTGTACGAAAGCGCTGATGAACGTATAGCCATTGTTTAGATGGCCGTGAGCGGCCATCGTTGGGCAATTGTAGTGCGGTCACGGTGGGCGGTGCTAAGGATGGTACATCTGCGCTAGGAGATGTTGAGAGTGGATTTTGAATGCTGCCTTTTCGCCATGAGAAGGTGATGTGGGGTGTTGGAGTCGAGTTCGAGCGACATGCATCATCTGCGGCCCGTTCGCCTAGATACCATCCCCCTGCATTCGTGAAAGGCAACAGACACGCGCACTCTATATATAACTCCTGTCTAAAAGCGGATGTGGGTCTTTTGCGGTGGGGTGGAAAGACACCGTTCCATATGGAATCAGAGAGGTCAGTATGATATGTGTATGTGCCAACTCTGCATGGGAGAAGTGATTTCCTATTTTTGGAACTGCGCTTTACGGCTTTACATTTGGCTATAAAGGTCTTCACTGTGTTATTCTATTCAGTAAGAACTGATGGCGCATGAAAACAAGACACGGCCCCTGACCGCGGTACAGGACTGTGCTGTTACACATCCATCAGTGGACCATCACGCCGTCCACTTGGCGTCCGAACTCGGGGAGGAGTTCAATCGAGGGTTCCCGTATTACGTGACCAGCCTTACCGCGCATCATGATACCATGAACGATCCGTTGGTTCTCGGATGATACAGATAATCTGCTGTGGCAGTGCATTACAGTATTTTTGACACTGCAATAGCTAAATCAAGAATCCGTTCCCATTCAAAAAACCTGTTCCAAGACTTGTCATGGCATCTATATTTATGTGCCCTTTCGTAGAGGAGAATCTTGCAAGAAACGAGAGAGGTTTTCTAACCTTCGGAGCGTCGATTGTGACAGTTGTGTTTGGCTACACAGCAGAATTCATACAAGGCTTGTACAAGTGGATAAGTCAAAAAGTTCAAAGGAAACCTACAACTCACCAAAAGTTCGTTCATAAACTCTTTTCCAGGAGGAGATAAGTACAAAAAAAACCCCTCTTTCCAAAAGTAGAAAAGTAGAAAAGTTTTCGGATATCTTGCTGATGATTGAGGAAAAGAGCCGCAGTATCGATGCTTTGGCAGTCCGACTAGTAGCACAGACCTTGGTTCTCAGCCAAACCATATTTCCAAATACAGATTGCCAGTGCAGTGGTCCCTCAGGCCGCTGACAGGGTGCACTGCATTCCAACTCGAACTCGAACGAACTGCCACGGCCCGCCCGCTGGCACTGACATTTCACCCACCCGAAAACCCCGTCTTTCTTCCTCAAACCTGTGCTCTAGGTTTTCAGTCTTCTCGGAATTCCGCAGCAAGCGACTTTCCGTTCCGTGGATGAGTGCGGTGCTTCTGTACTACTGCAGCGGGCTAGGCACTCTCACTGTCTCCATCATCGAAAACGGGACACAGCGACAAGGTGCATAAAATCACATACGCTACAGCGTTACATTGGAAGGACGCTAATGAATGCGCCAGCGCAGGCGTGAATGGCGATAGAAATACATATAAGAAAGAGACGGCTCGAATGCGGGAGTAAATAATCTAGTGATAGCCCCAGAGAGAGAGAGAGGGAAGAGTTCAGACCGCATAAACAGCGTCGGGAGAGTACGCGTGAATGGTCGCATGGGCTGTGCCCGGCACATGAAGCAGGTCAGATGCACTGGCAGGAACTACAGCTGGCGTCATCGCCTCCAGCTGCGGCGACTCTCCCTGCGGCTCGAGCTCAAGGCTATCCACAGGACGGCGATCACACGGAGTCCGGGAGGGAAGGCAACTCTGTTCCGAAATCAGGCTTTATTATGTCGTCGGCGAGGGAAATGGACGGGATTGAGAGCTGGTCGGTGACGGAAACAGTCGAGTCGCGCATGTTTCCGTTCGCGGTAATCACGGTGACAATGATACCGTTGCCATTCAAGTGAATGAACGAGGACGTACTAAAAAGGGCATGATCTAAGTCAAAGAGTCGGGGATCGATACATTTCAACGACGTACGCATGTGATGGCCCGCGTAGAGCCTGAGTGCGTGACGACGTCAAGGAGGAGAAACGACAGGCCAACCATGCATACACGACACGGTAGTGCTCGCGCGCCTCGACCGCGAACCCGAAAAATATGAAAAACAAAAAAGCGCACGCGACAAGCGTCCAGCGAAACGCTTCGAGCCCAAAGGCTCTGAGGGGTTCGTCCTTCCAAACGAGAGCCGGGAACTGGACGACCCGGGAATAGTCGCTGTGCGTGTTGGCCCAGCTTTTCCAGGGCGTGACACTCTGCGCATTCTTCACAATGAAATACGTCCCCAATGGAATGGTCCCAAGTATCTCGATGGAGGAAAGCGCCATCAGGCGGAGGTAGAGGCCAAGATTGCGGCCACGGTTGAATGATATTATCTGCTTAAACTGAACTATCGTCCGTACTTTGCAGAAAATATGAATTGTGACAAGTGAGCAGCAGCACCACTGGGGGAGAGGTAGTCCGGGACACCCACCGCAATAGATGAGAGATACACAACCGATCGCAACGGGCCATGCGAAGAAGAGGAAGAAGGTCGGTGGCATGTTCACGATGGCGAATTCAGGACCGAAATCTTCATATATATTGTAACGATGTCCCGAAACAACGTACTCTGCGTCGCATACAATGATGTAAACAACGAACTGAGGGTGAATGCCTTATCGCACTCACGAGCAATGATCTGGAGAATAGGAATGCCAATCCCGATTAACAAATCAGTCATGATGGCGCGATGCTTCTCTTTCCGCGTGACGATCACAGCATTCACGCTGGCAATTTTATAGAGACGACGGTTGATGCAAAGTGAGCAAGCAGGGATGGCGACATTGAGAGCAACTTGAATACGGGTCACTGTGGCACGAATCAGTGGTTACTCAAAGGAGAGCGCATCAAAAGCTTTACCGATGTCGCAGTAGACTGGAGCCCTGTCGATGATATTCTTATTCCACACAATCGAGTTGATGCACTGGATAAGGCATCCGAGACCGGTCCAGGCCATGTACAAGCAAGTTCCTGTATTCCAAGCTGTTCCAGGTATGCTTAGGCCCTGTCGTTGAAACAGCCAAATGCTTCCACGTACCTTCGAGGTGCCAATAGAAGGGAATAACACACATGACGAAGCCAACGAATGAAAAGGCGGTATAGACCTGGTTCGGAGGGAGGACCATTGTTGACTTCGAATGCGGGGCGTACTCGACGAGAAAAAATTGGGGAAGTCGCCAAACAGTTGAACGAGGCGACAGTGATTCGCATGTACCATCGAAAGGTTTAAGAGGTGAAGGCGGCGGATACACAGCAAGTACAAACGTGGACGCCCTTGTACTATTCGGACTTCAATTCAAGATGTCCATTTAGGTGCAAATCAACAAAAAGGACTCTGGAAAGGATGGAAGTGATGGTAATGATCGATGATCAGTTTTTCCCTCATGGTCTGAGCTAAAGCAAGGACCGCGGTATCTGTCTTGGTACTGACACGAGACGTGGCACTGTTCATCAACCCGTGCCAGTGGGTGCGCGTCTTCACATGCTTCACATCTTCTATATTGTATGGCGCTCCGTTTCGACGATGGCTGTTTTGAGTGATAGATGACTCGAGATATTCCTTCTCGACTCACTCTCAACGCCTCCACCCCACATGCCGGTGTGCTAACTCCGAGTCCCTCAAGTCCCAGTCCAGACACCCTTGAAGAGGCAGACAAGAAGGGCGCGGGGGGTTAGATAGCACGATTCGTAATATCAAATTGATATTATGGCTTACTTGGGCCCTGGTGCCTACAAATGGAGTTCTCGGTGCGGCGTGATGGCACCTGCCCTCAACTCATCCATCACTGCCACTCCTTTCCCCGACATCGCCGCTGCCCCTACGCTTCCCTGAACATGTACCAGCTTTCCAAAGAGGAGTACCATTTGATTCGTGTTCCCGTGTGCGTTCTGTTCTCTGTCTTTCCCTCCCTCCTTTTGCCTCTCGCAGCATGCATAGCCGCATCGCACATGTTCTTTCCGTTATCAACCCAGAAACATATTCGGAAAGTTTACACGAAATACAGACATCAAGGACGCCAAGTGGAATCTCACATGGCGGCTGCCGCGCCCTTGAGGATCAGCTACATCATCGACGGTCGTCGTCCTTCCTTCTGGATCTTCAGAGATTGTTATAGAGAAGCATTCCTGATATAGCCATCAAACTTTCCGTTTTCCTCCCAATCCATTAATCAAACGTTGCGCGCAACGTTCATCTCAAGGGGAGAGCTTAGAGGCTCTTTCATGGCAGTATTTCGATGGATGAGGTCCACCAGCCCTTTTTATATTTGCATGGAAAACGTGCGTTTCTCTTCCCAAATTCTATCGCATGGATGTTGATCGCCTCCAACCTCATAACGGAACCGGAAATAGTACTCTCACTCGTAGGCTACTTCCTAATCTGTCACTTTCCACCTAACGGGACTGACGTGGTGGAAAGGCCTCAGGGATGCCGAAAAGCAAAGCCGCCACGACTGGTTTCCTTCTCTCTTCGCCCAGCTTTCATCTCGGTCTGGTCCTTATTGTGCCACGCTCGCCTGCCTTTCTTCATGCATGACATGTGGGCACAGGTCGAGCGACGCCAGAATGTGTCAAAGAAATGCTCACCTTCCCAGCTGAATGGCAGACCAGCATCTACTGATGCCCTTGAATCGACCTGGGGGTATTAGGACATTCATCGAGTGCCTCGATGGGTGTCTCAATACCTCTGACATCGATTCTCTACAAAAAGAGGCCACGATCCTTGGGTTTGTGAACGAACTTGTCAGTCTTCAGCTTTCAAGGCTCCATATATGTTACCGGCCGCCCGGACATCATCCGGGCAGTTCCTCAGCACATGTCGAGGGGCTTGGGTAGCACTTGCATCTGACTTCGACGTTCAAGGGGCCCGAAGCTCAACCAAAATTGGCGCTGCGAAGATCAAGAAGCAGCAACGTCTGCATGCTGCGTGACCCTAGCTTGGTCTACTAATCAACGGGTGCAGTTTCCTCATTTGTTCAGTTTTCGCATTTCTCCGAACGTCAATGAGTTTGAATGTCAAACTGTCTTGCAGAATTAAGCGGAGATGTTTCGCGCTTGTATTTCGCTCGAAACTGCACATAGAACTCTCGCTTCAGCTTGCCTTGGCGTTCTCCGCGAAGAAGTCGATCGCGTCGATCGTCACAGCATCATCCGGAGACATGCCCAATCTGAGAGTGTCGTCTGTTTTGCGCTCGGATTTTGTGATTTGGCCGTCCGCCTCATCGCCAAGTCTCCAGAGGACGGTGACCACCATGTGACCCCATTACATGCATCAACTACCCTGTCAGTCGGAAATGCATTGGCTGTCCTTTCATTTGTCACTAAAATATATCCCCGAATACAGATGGTTGCGGTGCACGCTCAGGTCGCAAGCCAACTAACTCATAGCTGAGACATAGACCAGTCATGGCGACATACTGCACCGAGCAAACTACAATGCGCCAGGTCAGTAACAGGTTGCACAGGTGGCAGTTGACTTGGACAGACTTCGGAACTCTGATTTTGGATGATATAGCTTGGGAATTGACTATACAGTATGATACTGTACATCTTACCGTACATGCTTCCCCTCCCCAATAAACAAAC
This sequence comes from Russula dissimulans, assembly GCA_022376545.1. Lineage (NCBI taxonomy): Eukaryota > Fungi > Basidiomycota > Agaricomycetes > Russulales > Russulaceae > Russula > Russula dissimulans. The sequence goes on from WTXJ01000008.1 coordinate 415,142, forward strand.
GCTGTAGTCTTTCCTCTCCAGACCAGCAACCTCCTCTTCTATCGTGACACCATCAGGCATCTTGCATAAAACTTTTTGGGCTTGTGAGAGCTCGTACAAGCTCAAAGTTTTTAAAACTCGAGAAGTTGAAAACGAAGCTGCATTTTTTGCCCAAGAAAATAAGTTGAAAAAGGTTTAATTAAGTTGTCGTTGAATCACCAAAATGAGTTAAGTTTCTTTTTCACTTAATTATTTACGTGACTAGATTATATTTTCTTGAGCTTGTGACATGGCAACTCAACCACTATCGCATTAGATGAAAGGCTGTACTAGCGCAGGATTCTGGTTTCGCACTCGCGACTCTCCGTCATCTGGTTCTGGTAAGAAGTCCAACTCGTTGTGCCAATCCCAAGATGAGCGCCCATTTCACCGCAATTCAGGCGTAGCCAAATCAGGCATAGGAGCATCGCCTGACATCCTACCTCTCCTCGTGCCTCGTGCTCTCCTTCTTAACCCTCTACCACCATGATCATCATTCTTGCAGTTCTCGCAGCAATCCGCGCATCCCCTGTTGAACTACGATCACCATCTGTCGTCTCTCTCGACCAACTTCAAGCCCCGGGCCCTTCCTGCCAGTGTGACGACCCACATGGGTGCAGGTCGCTCGGGGACATTATACGTAGTTGTGTCCTCACCATCCTCTTATGCACATGGGTGTCTATGCACCCCAACATCCCAGGCCCTGACGAGAGGTGGCCAAGGATTGCAGTGCGCCGTGTAGGACTTATGCTCCTTGCCCTTATTGTGCCAGAAGCAACCGTCTCATGGGCGTTGAGACAACGAGGGCTTGCCGTTAATTTAGCGAATAAACACAAAGGTTAGTCCCGAAACTGGGGTAGAAGGTCAAATAGTGACCACTTGACATAGGAGAGGGTTGGACACTCACTCACGGCTTCTTCGCGTCCATGGGCGGTTTCATGGAATATAAAGGAAACCGTCCCATTGGAGTGCTGTTGCCCGATCAGCTGCAATCTTATTCTCTGACGGGCAATGGTGACTTTCCAAGGCTCTCGAAAGCGGAGATCGAGGACAGGAGCAAGGGAGACGCCATCTCCAAAGGTTTCGTTATCCTGCAAACCGGCTGGTTTGTGACGCAATGTATCGCCCGAGGAGCTCAAGGCCTGCCGATCACCGAGTTGGAGCTTGTCACGGTCGCATTCGCCGCTCTGAACCTTGTGATGTATGTCCTGTGGTGGGACAAGCCACAGAATGTGCAACGCGGGGTACGAGTATACAAGAAGCGAATTACTGAAGAGCCGATAGATGATGGAGATGTTGAGGCTACAGTTGGATTTTGGAGTGCACTTGGAGATGCACTTTCTAACCTTCCAGCTGTGATTGTCCGTGGACCCTACGTCGAGGATTTCCACTCGTGGCAACTCCGTGTTCTCTTTTGGCCGATCTACAAGCCTCTTATGACGCTGATTGGTTACGATGACGACTCGGAGGGGGAATATGAGATGAGGGTTCAAACGTTTTATCCTACCGAGTGGGTCAATGCGTCCAAGAGTTTCTCTGCCGTCCTTGTGGCCAGCACCACGTTGGCCTTCGGCAGTGTTCACTGCATTGGATGGTTGTTCACCTTTCCCTCTGCCATAGAGCGAATTCTGTGGCGCGTCACTTCAGTTTCTATAACCGGTGTCCCAATTGCGAGTATCCTAGTCGCCTATATAGTGGAGTATGCACGTCTATCCAGGTCCTTCGGGTGGGCGATCATTATATCACTATTATCCCTTTATGTACTTGGACGATTGGTGTTGCTTGTACTACCTTTCGTATCTCTACGATCGCTTCCTCTTGCAGCCTTCCACATTGTACACTGGACTTCGTTCATACCGCATATATAATTTACCCTTATGACCTATCATACTGCTCACCACAACTCAACGCCTCCATAATAAGTTATATTTGAAGGTTGATCGATGCATTGCAGCCTGAGACTGATGCTCTGAGAGGCGAAGGCCACCCGGAGAATACAGGTTCGGGCACTCAAATACCACCAGATGCAGGCGCAGGCCAAAGGACCTCCGAGCCACTGCTATCCAAATTGTGGGATAAAGATGACGGTCTGCCCACTGGTGTGGCATGAAAACTTGAACCTCATTTTGTAGCCTCCCCAAAATTGCGGGCGCTGACTTCCGTGTCGTCGCCCGGTCTCGGCATTCCGTGGCAAGCGACTTTCCGTGCGTGCGTTGCGGTGCTACAACACTGAGCGTCCTCGTGGTCTACATCATTGGAAAAGTGGCACGCGGCCAGGTGCATAAAGCTACATACGCTATTACTCTTTAGCTGTAGGACGCTGGGGATGTTTAACGCGTCGGTGTGGGTATGTATAGCAGTAAAAATACACAAAGAAAGGCGAAAGTTCGAACGGTGGTCTAATAAATCAAGAAAAAAAAATCCAAATAACCGATATAACTGAATAATCGAAATTAAAGGAGCGTGGAGTTTAGACCGAGTCTGCAGCGTTGCTGGAGTAAGCGTAAATGACCGCGTTGGTCGCGTCTGGCGGATGAGGTAGGTCAAATGCAGGATCCATCGCCTCCGGCTGGGGTAACTTGCCCGACGGCTCGAAATCAAAGCTACCGACAGAGGACGGCGATCCCACAGAGTCCGTCGTTGATGAAGACAGCTCGAACCCGAAATCAGGCTTGAAGTCACTGGCGAGGGAAATGGAAGGGATCGACAGTTGGTCGGTGACCGAAAGAAAAGAGTCGCGCTTGTCCCCAGATGCCGTGATCACGGTCACGGTAATGCCGCCTGTGCTTCTCAAGTTACCGAATGAGGAAGTACTAAGATAAGAAAAAAAAAGGGGCGTGAGTGATGATGAGTCGGGATCGGTTGCACTTGAACCAACGTACGCGTGTGACGAGCCGTGGAGAGTGCGAGATGACGTCAACTTGATGGAGCCGATGCGAGTGGTGACCCATGAATACACGAGACGGTAATTATGGCGCGCCTCGACCGCGAATCCAAAGAACGCAAAAAAGATGAATGCGCACGCGACGAGCGTCCAACGGAACGCCTCGAGTGCGAAAGCCGCAGATGGGTTGGCCTTCCATGTGAAAGCCGCGACCTGGACGACACGGGAATAGTTGCTGTGCGTGTCGGCCCAACTTTTCCAGGGTATGACACCCCTATGGACGTTGACCACCGTAAAATATATCCCGAGTGGAATGGTTCCGAGTATCTCGATGGAGGAAAGCGCCATCAGGCGGAGGTAGCGGCCAAGATTGAGGCCACTGTTGGATGATAGTATCTTCTTGAACTGAATTATAGTTCGGACTTTGTAGAGATGAGAATGGTCATGCTTGTGAGCAAAGGTAATCCAAGGTGCTCACCACAATAGACGAAAGATACACAACCGATGACTATGGGCCACGCGAAGAAGAGGAAGTAAGTCGGCGGCATGTTCACCATGGCGAATTCAGGACCGAAATCCTCGTATAGGTTGTAACGATGTCCCGAAACAACGTACTCTGCATCGCAAAGGTGTAACTAATCAGTTTAGGGTGAAAGTCTTAGCGCACTCACGGGCAACGATCTGAAGAATGGGAATGCCAAGACCAATGAGCAGATCACTTATGATGGCGCGACGCTTCTCATTTCGAGTGGTCATCACAGCATTCACACAAGCAATTTTATAGAGACGTCTGTTGATACAAAGAGAAGCAGCTGGGATTGCGACATTGAGAGCAACCTGAAAACGGGTTACTATGGGACGATTCAGCGATCGCCCGAGAAACCGAGGGACAGACATCAAAAACTCACCGATGTCGCAGTAGACCGGAGCCTTGTCTATCATGTTATTATTCCATACAATCGAGTTGATGCACTGGATAAGGCACCCAAGGCCAGTCCAAGCCATGTAGAGGCAAGTTCCTGTGTTCCAAGCTGTACGAGGTCAAGGTGTGCTTAGACCTCGTACATAAACCAGGAAAATGCTCCCACGTACCCTCAAGGTGCCAATAGAAGGGAACAGCACACATGAGGAAACCAATGAATGAGAAGGCAGTGTAGACCTGGTTCGGAGGGGTACGCATTATTCCCTTGAACGCTGGGTGTACTCGACGACTGGGAGGATGAAATGGGGGAGCCACCAGAAGGCCGAACAAGGCAACGGAGATTTAAACCGACGACTGAGAGCCTTAAGAGGTGAATGTTGAGCGCGAGAGAAGCACACCAGGTACCAAAGCGGACGTCCTTGTATTTGCGGGTCTCCATTGGTTTTGAGCGCGGCTCATCCGGCGGGAGTGCATGGCAGCAGGCACGGTCGGCAGTGACTTGCCTGCTCCCTCAGACCCACAGTCGATCGTAGAAACCTCGGCCTCCGTGCTTGTCTGAGCATTGAGGTTGGGAAGATGGATGGTGGTGAACGGTTCTGCGTGTGCAGTCATTGCCCGTCGAAGAGACGCCTGTGGGCCAACTCGGGTTCAAGTGATGTCCCATATCGACCTCTCTTCCAACTTTCCAATTCCGCTCCTGATGCATTCTCACGACCAAATGGGACTAAGCGAGACGTCGCCTCACATCCGATGGGATCGTGACCAAAATTGTCTTCCGGACGGTGAATGTCATCATTTGCGAGGTTGCTAGCCTTGTCAGTTTCAGGAAGCTTCCCTGCCCACCTTCGTCGTTATTCTTAAATGGTCTAGCCATGAACCACCTCCGAACTCGAGCCGGCGATCCCCTCCAAATCCATCCACCTCAAATCCTCTCACGGGCTCCGAAAAAAGCCTAAGTATTCTCGGCGGGTCCATACCCATTACTTTCTACCTAGCAGGACTGACGTTGCCTAAATCTAATTTCGATTTCAGGGACGACGATGAACAAAGAGGCGACTCGAACAGAAGGTCTCAGAAATGCTCACCGTCCGGCCTACTACTACTGTGCTAGTAGGGGTCGACTTGCATCATTCTCCGTGTCTTGTCACAACACCCTTCACCACGCGAAGATGTCACAATCTTTGGGTTTGTGAATGAACTTCATGCTCTAACCAAGTCTATACAGTCCACGATGGCGATTTCCCCACTTGCTTAGAATTTGCACTTCTCCTCCAACGAGCTTTTAACGTCGAACCGCCTTGCGGAACCGAGTGCCAGTGGGGATGTCTCTCGCTATCATGTGTACTCTGCTCGAGACTGCGCACGAGATTCTCACTCAAGCATGCCTTGGTATTCTTCTGCAATTGGATGACGGGTCTAATCCGTCTGTTTGACCGGACCAATAACTAAGAAAACATCGTCGTTATTCCACTCAGTCGGGAAAGTCCCCTCACACTATTCAACCTTGCTCGGATTTTGCGATTCGGAAAACACCTCAAGCATCCATCCAGAGGATGTAAATAATACAAGGGCGGTTACCATGTAACCCCGGGGCCCCGTTGCAATCAGCCTCTGTCAAAAAAAGTTTTTTTATATATATTAGATATCGCGCCCACCCACTGAGATTGGCGCGGAGTTTGAAAAAGGTAGTGGTTGGTGCCCTGAGTCGTCGGGCTGTACGACTTTATTTACGGAGAATGCGCGGCATACTGTGTTGTTCGGCTCATTGTATGGGAACGTGTTTGAAGAATTATCGATTATTACTCATGGAGATATTGTGTAATGGTATAGATATGTATGATATTGGACGTCTGCGGTCACATTCGGTGATCAGTGAAGATACGGACACCTACAATTAAACACCAGTTCCTGGCATGGGATATTCGATAGCTTGTTCAATGTGCCTGCAAGGATCCTCGCTTTTACAAACTTGGTCCCTGGCTGGTTTCTAGTTTGAATTATTGTAAAGTGAGCATCACCCTCGTGCCTACTGTAGTACTACATGCTCGAATATCATGCTCGCGGTCATCGATCATTGCTCCGCACCTTCAAGCTTATTCCCAGCGCCGTGCTGTTTCATATTGACACTTGCTCCTATAAGTTATGTTTTGCAGGGCTGCCAACATTTTTCTGTTACTTGCCATTTTGGTATAAGACCAGGTACATGGCAGCGCGCTCCGGGTGCATGTAAAAGCCTCCGAGTCCCCATTTCGACACAACGCAGCGGCCAAACAGGAAGAGAATGAAACCTCTCGGTACGGTCTCTTTCGTATCTCGTGCGCCGCCGCCGTCCAAGGTTTCCATCCTTTGTTTCGTCTTTAGACAATCACGCCACCGTCCGTGCGCTGTTTTCCCGGCTTTCCTTTATCACCTGATCCTTAATCCTTATCATATCAACAAGGGCCATTATCACATTCCCTTGAACTCGCTCGGCGCGCGTCCCACTGTAGTGAAGCCCGGCACGTCGTTCAAAGCACAAGGTTCACCCACCCATTGTCGTACAATGATGCTCATTTCGAGTTCCAGACGATGTCGTCGGCTTTCTCATTTATTCAATCGTATGATACTGGATGTCCGAAATCCGGGTCACAGTAGAGTAGTGAACCTCGGGAACGTCCCATTCTGGACCTTTCAGATTCAAAGCAATTGCACGGGTGTTGTTGCACCGCCGCGCTCACCTCCCACGGTACTTACGGAAGCAGATTTACGCGGCCATAACAACAGGGGGGACGGGAAAACCGACGACGTTGCCATTTTGCGTTTTTTGGTCGTCTATCTATTTCCGAATTTGTCCACGCCCCTTGGTCTTGCCGTAAGTTATTTTGGATCGCCTCAGAGATGGCCATCCATCGATTCAGAAGCCCTCGACCCGACGTTGCCTATAGAGCTTGGTGTCACGAAATCATGAACCTCATAAAACTTCTCACCCACGCCTCATAACCGGCAAATGCAACAACAAGTCACGTCATGAGTTATACCTGTCTATGGACCTGGACCAAGGAACACGACCCTGAGAGTGAGGGGAGGAAGCACATGGATAGTCTCCCAAGTCACGTCAAAGAATTGCACCCGTCTATCGACCTGGAACAAGGAGCACGACCCTGGAAGTAAAGGAAGCAAGCACATGGACAGTCTCCACCGACAGTTACTGGTCGCCCTCATCACGACTTTCCGACGCGAGGGCCACGAGCGATTGCCATGTGCGTAGGCACGAACGTGCGCATTAGGATGACATGAACGTCCTCAAGGAATGATTGATCTTCCATCGGCGATAAAAAGCTAACCGTGGTGCCAGCCACCGTAGAATGAAAGGGGCAGGATAATGACCCGGATTAGGAGACAGCGAAGGAGTGCCCTGCGAAGTGAGAACAGTGACGGCTGAGGGGTATCACACATACTCGATCCTATTCTCGAGGTCGAGCTCGCTGTTAATGCCGAAGAACAGGGCGAGGCGATTCGGCAGGCATCGGAAGGATGCCAGGGCAATCGAAAAGTATCCATATCTACTGCGGGATGGATGCAAAGTGTTGCAATTTGGGCAGTGGAGGAGCGAGGACTACCCCTTCAGGTATCGTGACAAGGGATAAGGGAGAGATCGAGGGCTTTGCGTGAACATCATGTGGTTTTCAGTATCAGAGGAAGTTAGCGACGTTACAGCTAGGATATGGGCTTTCCCAGAGCAGGAAGAATAAAGGGATGGACATGCTTGCAAGCGCTAACAAAAAGCGAATGGATACTGTGTGTAAGCATGGGATTGGCGGAGACCTGGGTCAGGAAAAGAGACAAGGAGAGACGAGAAGATAAAACGAAGATGAAGCACGAATAATTTGCAAACATGATACGACGTCGCCCCCCTGATGATCACACGGCAGACGATGCAGATCGAAACCTTGCAACATACGTCGGACAGTCAACAAAAAAGGAAAAAGATGCAGAGAGCGCAGCGCGGCGAATGCGATCAGTGAGAACGCAGGAAAGACGGCGCAAATGGGAACCATTATGATACAGCGAAGAAATTCCGGGGAGATAGTCATTCACCCAGAGATCGTGAAGGGAAAGGATCACACTACTGATCAATTACAGGGGAAGAAGCATGTATTTCACACGGGCAAAAGTACCCAGTTCTCCTATTCTTAAGGCGATAACCTGTACGATCTTCTGTGAAAGCCCTGTGATGCCAGATGCCTTGTGCGTCTTTTGTATGTCGCAGTCGACTAGATTTGGTAGTTCGTTGAGTTCGCAAACCGTTCGCTTGTCGCGCACTCCGAGCCATCAATGATTTACAGGATATCGCCTGCAAGATGGTTCGTCGTTAGTGCGTGAACGGGTGATGCCGATAAAGTTTGGTCGGCGCTTTAATCGTCTGCTCCTGACCACCACAACAGCGAGCTCGCCGTCAACGACAACGACGCGAGTCACAGCCAGACCTCTCTTACGCTCACACATCCCACATGGACGCTGGCGCACACAAACTACTCGAAACCGTTGTTCTTAAGACGCTCCATGCTCACAGCTTTACACGGTCCTCGTCCCAAGCCTCCATCACCCTCACCGATCTCCTCTCGCGCTATCTCGTCCTGCTGGCCACAACATGTTCGCAGTACGCCCAACACGCAGGACGACTGAACATCACCGTCAGGGATGCCATATGCGCCCTCGACGAACTCGGCGTTAGCATGGACGAGCTCCACGAGTACTGCGGGACGGAGGGCGACGAGCTGGAGCGCTATTCTGGCCACTGCGCGAAGCGACAGGAGGATCTGGGCGAGTTCAAGGGTCAGTTGGAACGTGATGATTGCAATATTTTCTGTATTAACGCGTCTGCCTCTGGTGCTCAGCCTCGCTGGCAAGCGGGTTGCCGGTCGCGCGTGAATCAATACCGTTAGTCTGGGCACCGCTCCTCGACTTTGCTTTAGATGATGCAGAGGAAGAAGATGAAGAAGCTGATGAAGAAGAAAAGGAGGAAGATGTTGAAATGATCGACGCCTCTGTCGCGAGGGAAGACAGCAGCGGCGTGCACGCCCCGTCCATATCCCAAGACGTTGGAGGACGGCAATTAACGCCGCCACCACCACGACCCCCATCCACTCCTCCCTTGCCATTATCTCCCGTTTCTAATCCTACGTCCCCTACGCGGAAGCGGCCACGGACGGAGAGTTGGAAACCGCCATCCCATATTCCCTGTTTCCTCCCACCCTTCCCTGTCGAACGGTCCTCTCTCGAGCCCGAACCCCTCTCCCTCCCTCCTCCCGGGGAGCCATCCTCTTCCACCCAACTGCTTCCCTCGAAAATCGAGTCAACGGCGTCCCGAGTGTCCTCCGCCAACCCGGCCGACTACCTAACCATCGTCCCATACTCGCTTTCCAACCTCGCATCAACGCCCGAGTGGCACTTGCCTTCGACGTTGAGAGAGTCACGGGCGCCCGTAGATCCTCCGCCGCCTCAACTGCCCGTTCCCCAGATCCAACCTTCCCTCCTCGGTGCCTACCACCACATACTCACACACCCGCCCCCCGCCAACTCGAACGTCGCGAATCCCTCTCGCCACCGCGTGGCCATGGTCCTTCTTGACCAAGCCCAGAAGAACACCCATTGGGAGCCAGCAGACAGCCTGTACGCCGCCACGGCTCCCAACACGCCCACGGTAGCGCCCGTGGGTCCTTCATACGCCATCCCCATCTCGTCCTTGGAAGAGAAGAAGGACGATGAAAAAGACAAGAAGTTGAATTTGCCCGGTGCCGCGCCGCGCCCAGTAGGAACGCAAGAAAGGATCGTGCCACTCGCCAGCCACCAGACTTCCCGAATACCGGAATTAGCGAGGGAGGCCCTATCAGTGCGTATCGTATCCTTTTGCCAGTTCCCCCACATGACTGACTGACTGCCAAAAACCCCTCTTTTTTTTTTTCTCTCACTTGGTTTGTACTTACAGGGAGCCGTACTATCTCGCATCACGCGCCTCTCGCACCCAGCGGTGCTCCAGCGCGGCCCAGAAAGGCTCACCTACGGCCCGGGCGTGTCCGCCCCGTGGAACAACTCGGACAAGTCGTCCGCGCCCTTGCCGACGCCCCCGGCGGCGAAGGGCAAGGAGCTCCTCGCGAATGGCCTGACGAACGGCAGGGGCAAGGAGGGGGAGAAGGGGCCCGTCCTGCCCGACGCGCGTCTCTTTGCGACGTGGGAGCATGAGCAGAAGAGTTTCCGGGACCCTCTCGCTGTTCCCCGCCGCGCCAGGCAAGGGAGTGTGCACACGAGCTTGTCTCTCTCGAACGTTCCCGGGCGGGCAAGGGGCGAGAGCAGAGCGGGGTAGGAACGTGATGTTCTTCGTTGGCTTTCTATGTGCATTCATGATTCCTATCTTCTGCACTGCCGTTGCTTTCAACTTGCTTTCTTGTCGCATCATCATCACATATACTGAGATGGTTATCAAGGCAAGGTTGTGCCCGTGTCACCGATGTGTGGATGACTGACGAGAATGATTTTCTTTCATCACTATATTTTTCACAGCTAATTGCGAGACAGAATCTAACTTCTCAATCCAGGCAACTCATTGCGACACCGAAAGAGGGACTATGCAGTACACACGCTGAATCAAGCCATGAAAAGGACATGCACGACAGAATAACATCCGTAATGACAATAAATGGATGGGTGTCAAATGCAGGTGCACGAGGGGGAGGGAAATATCGACAAGATGAGCGAGAGTGTGGACTAAGAACCTTTCGGGGCCTCCTTGAAAGAGATGGCCTTTTGGCTGATAAGCGCACATCAGGACCAAATTGGGAGCGTGCGAAGCTTACCTGCTCCTCGTTCATGGCGGAGACGATAGTGACAAGGAGATCTTTACCCTCCTCGAATCCAGACGTGATCTGAGTGCCAAGATCACCCTCTGGAACCTTAACATCATCTTTCGAGACGCCGTCCACGGTCATCAGGTTAAGGAATCCGTCGTCAATGTTGACCTTGGCAGTGTGAGGTTCAGCATGCGATACCAATATTATTATTTTTAAAAGAAGAGGGGGGGCAACTTACGAGCTGGAATTCCGTACGCCGAACATTCGGGACATCCATGTTGTGGGTAGAGGGACAGATATCTTCCTACGGCACAAAGATCAGATCACCTTACAATGTATGACACAGCCCAATGCTGTAACTTGCCAATTTTTTTCCAGTGAAGATCTGGTCGCTTATAAGATGTATATACATGGCAGAGCAAGATATTTACGCACGTCGATGGCGACGAGATGAACCTTGGCATGACCATGCTTTCCGGTCTTGGAGGTAGACATGTCCACAATCTTGCAGGGACGGCCTTACATTCACCACGCTCACTGAAATCTATTTCCAGCTACTCACAGAAGTAACTACATACCCTTTATGACGACGTGGCCGTTCTTGCGGAGAGCGGAGCATTGCATGGGGAAGGTGAGGGAGGCCCCAGCGCTGGCCTAGAAAGGTGCGAGATGAGAAGACAGAGAGCGGGGAAGAAGAAGCGGAAGAAGCGAGGGATGCTGACCTGCTCAAAGGTCTGATTGTGAGCTTCGTCTTCAGACATGGTGAATGACTTTTAGGAGGAGGGTTGAGGGGATGTGAAAAGGGCGGGCGAAGTGCTGTGGCAAAAAATCAATCTACCCAAATCGCATTCAATCTCCGACTCTTCTCGTCCCATAATAATCCCTTGCTCTCTACCCTCCTCTACAATACAATGCACCCCTTCGGAGGAACCCCCATTTGTCCCAGGTGCTCAAAGGCTGTCTATGCTGCCGAGCAGGTGAGCTTTCTCATCTGTCTTCTCTCAGCGCCCGCTTGACCATTCCGTAGGTCATGGGTCCCGGCAGAAAGGTACATTTTTGCCTTCCTTCTCATTCTCCGGCGCAATGCCAACTAATTCTATTTTGCAGCTGTATCATAAAGTACGTTGCTTGCAGAGTGTTCTGGCAAGCCCCACTGAGAGGTACTCAGCCTTGCCTTGCGTGCACGAGCTGCGGCGTGAGATTGGACTCGCTGCGGCTACTCGAACACGACGAACAAGTGCGTATCGTATCCATTCAGACCATTTCGTATCATTTATGATTTTTCATAAACCTTAGCCGTATTGGTATGCTGTTTCCAAAGAATGACACCCTGAATGTGTCTTTGACCCCTTTGTACAGTAAGAACTGCCACCGCAAGAACTTTGGAACACGGGATCTTCGTCAGGCAAACTTGCCTCATGCCGGTGACGGCCTATCCCTCACACCGAGTCGTGCCAAGGCGATGTCCCCTCCCTCACCCGAGCATCGCGTCGAGAGCCCGCCGTTATCTCCTTCCAAGCCTTCGCCACCTTCATCTGTCGCCCCAGGCCGGCTAGCTCCCTTGTTTTCTTCCACAGCCTTTAGACGGAAGGACACTGGAGCGTTTGGGGACGCCGCGAGTTCCCCAGGACCGCTCCTTCGTCCTACGCGCGTGCTGAGCCCTACCCGTGCTGCTTTCAGCCCCGATCCTGAGCCAACGGACGGCACCGACACCAGCACGGAACAGGGGAGCGACGACTCGCACTTTACCCCCTCGCACGCCGGGCGCTCTGAAGGCGGTCTCCCGCGGACCGTGCCACTCGTCGGCACGTCCGATCGCGCACCCTCGCCTCCAAAGCGCCCATCACCTACCTTCCACAATAGTCCCGCGACCATCGGCCGCGCGCACACCCTCGGTGGGAATGAGGCTGCCGGAATACGCAGAATCGTCCCGTTGGCCCCAAGTACTACCGGTACGCGCTATGGCGCAGCGCTCGTGGGTGAATTGCGCTCCACTCCTACCGGCAGCCCGGTGAGGCAGTGGGGAAGTGGAACACCGCAGTGCCCACGTTGCAGCAAGAACGTGTACTTTGCCGAGCAGGTGAGTCTCGCCTTACCGGTCGTTATTTGCCTCGCGTTCATCCAAATGCACGACTTTTGAAAAAAAAAAAACGACTAGGTGAAGGCCGTTGGTAAGACGTGGCATAAAGCCTGTCTTCGTTGTTCGGAGTGTGGCTCATCCCTCGATTCGAGCCGCCTTACGGATAGAGATGGTGATCCTTTTTGCCATCGGTGTTACAATAAGGTTTGCTTCTTTTCATTGAATTGTTGTTTGATTTCGGTTTGTTGACCTGAACGTAGTTGCATGGCCCGGCTGGTAGTGGGTACGCCCTTCTGGGAAAGGCTGGCGGTTGAAGCGTGGGCATCACATTGCGACTACACGGACAATAGGGTGCTGTGTGTATGCTGTACTGATGGCACGAATTTTGTAGCTTTTTCCCGCTATACGTTTACGACCAACTAGTCATGATTACGAACCCGACCTGGCGTCACATATATCTTTGTCTTGTTTACTGTCTTGCATAGCCATTTACAGTCTGGAGAAGGACCTGGTTCCTGCCAATGGTCCCGTCGTCCAGATCGCTTTGGTTGCCATGCCCGACACGTAAGGAAGATTTTACCGAAACCTGAGAAGTTGGGAAGGGTTCAAACCGGCTCTATCAGAAGGGGCAATCGCGTGGGGAGTACATTTGTTTATGTCACAGAATCAAGACATTCTAAGAACTGACGCCCGTATCATCAACCCGCCTGACGAGGTGGAACTCGTCGACCACCGAGGCGACGATGTCGCGCCACTCAACCATGGCGCCCACGCCCACGTCGCCACACGCGAGGCCCTTCGAGATGGGGCCGACGACGTGATAGCCGATCACGTCCCGTACCGTCCGGATGTGCTGCGCGGTCAGCGGGTGCTCGTACATGAGCGTGTTCATGGCCGGGTATACGTACGTCGGCGTCGTCGGCGCCAGCGCGCGCAGCAGCGATGTCTTTTTTTTTTTTTTTTTCCCTCAATCAGCATTAATTATTTGCGTTTTTTATTTTTTTTTTATTTTTTTAAAATTGTTTTTTTGAACGCCGTTGGTTTGTTTGTTTGGGGGGAGGGGAGAGATTCAGAGGGAGGAGAGGGAAAGAAAGGGGACTTACGACGAGGTTGTCGCAGGTGCCTGTGGCGATCTTTGCGAGCGTGTTGGCGGAGCAGGGCGCGATGAGGACGACGTCGGCCCAGCGACGGAGCTCTATGTGTAGGATGGGGTCGCCGATGCGGTAGTTTGGCTGCGCGCCGTGCGGCACCCAAGCCGAGCAGGAGTTGGGGGAAGAAGCCTCGTCTCAGCGTTGTCGTCGTGGCCCCCCAGGAAGGGAAGGGAAGGGTTTGCGGGAGGGAGGGAGAAAAAGGAGACGCACATCCCATTCGTCGTCGTCGGTCCAGACGTCCACTGCCTGCTTGCGGATGTCCTCTGGCTTGAAGAACGTAAGGGATGGTCTTGTCGCTGCTACTTGCACCGAGACGTCCTTGTGCTAGACGTAGATGTGGCGCAAGCGCGGGAGATGATAAGAGCCATGGGCCATATGGCAAGGGGCGAGGGGCAAGGGCGAGGGCGTTTCAGAAAATTTTGAGTTTTGAGTTGTGGGGCGGACGGGTACTCACCCTGAGGAACTCTTCGACTATGAGTGGTGCCTTGACGGATGCGACGCTGCCTGTGGTGATGAGGATAACGTGCGTGTGCCCCTCACGCCTGTTGGCCTCAGCGGTGAACGTTGTCATCGATGAACCACCGAGTTGTACTCCGACTCCGAGTCGAGTTGCAGACCTGCATTGCACAAGGGAGACACGTTCAGTCTCTCGTTTTGTCTACGATTAAGAATTACCTATTCTCTTAAAGTTTAGGCCGTACCGACCGTGACTCCCACTAGCAAAGTGAAACAGATACTTGTCGTAAGCAACCCGGTGATAGGTGATAATTTCTCGAAACAGTACAAAGTAGGTGCTGTATGTGTCATGAATAATTGGGCATCTCTATTTGCACCGCCTTAAGGGCACTCGCAGTCAATCGGGCGAGGCACTAGCACTGCACAGCAAGCTGCCCAGTAACATTTCTTCTGGCAGCGGCAATCACGAACAGGCCTCATCGCATCGCCCGCCCGACAAGCACAAGCGGTCCGACCGTGGGTCAACCCCAGGCCGCCACCAGCCCTTTAATAATCGGTGCGTGGTTTTCTACCGCTTCTTCGAATACACGAATCAAGTCACTTCTATGGCCGCATGCTTTTGGTCAAAAGAATCTGAATTAAAAAAAAAAAAAAAAGGGCGGCGGTTCGAAAGACTAACTGTCACTGACTGACAGCCCCAGGTGGGTCGGGTCGGCTTTATGAATCGATGACGATGACGCAAACTCGTGGCCGCACCACGACTGACTTATCCTGTGCTCTCCGAGTCCGGTGCGCGCCCCGTCCCGCCACGTCGCCTGGCACTGACAGGCCAGTCTCACGCTGCTGCGCTTGGGGCGTGCTGTACAGTACTGTAAATTCGTAGTCCACCCATAATCGTAACGTAAGTATGACTCACGACGGAGGACGGACATTTCAGCACGGCGGTAGTATGTGGAGAGTGCGGCTTTATTCGAATCGAATGGTTCTTTTCTCTGACGGGTCTGTCAGTTCATCCGATTTCTAGCTCGCGGGGACGTCCAAGGCGTGTCCCGGTCGTGTGTTGAACGAGGGCATTGAGGTCCCGGTCTGCCCGTGTTTGTTGTTCGAATGCACATGGTGCTAGGCTACTAAGCCGGAGATTGAACAGTCTAGATTCACGAGCGGTCAATCCGTGAAAAATGAAAACATTGATAACGCTGCAAGGAGCGCCTTGCATGCCCCGTTAGCACTACGTTCCCATGCCACTATGTGACTCAGTTTGATACAGCGGCCTGAAGGTGGATCGGATTGTCTGGATCGTTGTCGGACGTGATGAGTTCGTGTGTTGCCTGGCCGTCGTGGACCCCTACCCCGTGTACAATCCCAGCGCGCACAACGATCCAAAAAGTCTAGAATGACTTTGATTGTCAGATGACAGTCGGTCTTCGCAGCTCAGATCGCGTTATAATACAACCGCCGGTCATCTCTCGTCTTCCAGCACGAGCCGTCGACGCAGTTTCCAGACCGGCAAAAGGATTAAGCAATTGTGGGATTTGATCAACCTGACGAAGTTGTTGGACGAAGAGATCAAGCCACTGATCAGAGCCCAACGAGGAGGGACGACCCATGGTCTGCCTATGGCGGACAGACACATACAACTATTTCGATTGAGGTCCTCATCGACTGCATTACTTGGCTGTGTGCGGCGTAGTCGAGCTTGGCATTATGTACAGATCACGCCAGAGCGAAAAGAGCAGTATACGTTTCAGCTGGTGCCAGTGGGAACGGCTTGGAAGTCTGTCAGCAAATCATTCGCCGGGTGAGAGTTCGGCGTTAGTCGACAAGGGGCCATATCAGGACGTCAAAGTGCTCGACCTCGACCCGGGTCTTTTGCTGAGATAATGCCGATGAGGTCTTTCGGCGCCCGCCCATGTCCGTCGAATACGTGCCAGTACTTAATATGATGGAGCAACTTGTCCGCAGCGCCTCGAGTTTCACACCGACCAGACGAGATCTCGGGCAAGATATCGGGGGGCTGTGTGATAAGCCTAAAACCTCTACAAGGTTGGGTGGGTGATGTCTGATATTAAGTTCCTCCGTGCCCCTGGTTTGGCATTCGGTAGAGCTTAGAACCAAGAAGCGTGTGTGTAGCCCCGGTTGGTTACTGGCAGTACAGCCTACGGTAAGATCGTGGGATCTACTGCCCTACCAGCAGTGAATGGAGCCGAAGGCACGGAAAGCAGAACGGGGAGCCAACTTGGTTTATACACCCTTGCCTTTGTCGTCCGAGCCCGTCAGCGTCACTCTGGGGCGAGTCTAGGTGAGCCCTTCGCACCGCCTTTTGCTTCGCGACTCCCCATGAGGCCGTCTATTTCTTGCTCTGTACAAATTTGTTGACCCTTCCTTCTCTTTTCTTATCGCACCCGTCACCCTCCGACCTTGATGCCCGAATCTGACCCTTCCTCCAGTCTCTCAGACCCTACTCACACACAAACAGCCAAGAGGCGCTCCACCTCTTCAGACACCCCCTCGACGACCCCACGCCCAAGAACCCCTGCATCTCTTGAGGCTTCCTCCGCTGCGGACGTCGTTAGGGCATCTGCCAAGCGGGCCAGGAAGGCTATCAACTGCGGACCGTGTCGCCTGAGCAAACTCAAATGCGATAGGTATTTTCCATCATGATCTCGCCTCTGTGGCTCGTGACTCTTTACGATGACAATACCCTTTCGCATCTAGAGAACGGCCATGTTCCTCGTGCAAACTAAGAGGTTCGCGTCTTTCTTCTGGCTTGCCTCATTCCTTCAGGTCTCCTCCCTTTCACCTCATTGAAACTATGGAGGGACACTTTCTGACGGCTGATCGTAGGCACCACCGCCTCCTGTTATCAGGGCCAGGATGGAGGACCACCAACTGTCATCCGTCCGGATGACCCAACGTGTGTCGTGTCCATTTCTGTTGCACCTTTCCGCTGCATAACGCCACTCTCCATGCGTCTAGTGACCCACGCGGCGTGAACGCCTCCGTTGAATTTTCCAAGATTCGCCAAGCGCTAGCTCTCATAGAAGCCCACGTCAATTACATACAACGCTCCCCGCCGGCGTTGTCGGGGTCCGTCTCCTCCCAACCCTCCTTTGATGCATCTACCTCGCAGGGGCCCATAAATTATCCAGTCATCTCTCAGCTCAAGCACGATCTTGCACAGTCGGATCTGTCCGAGCCAGAGGCTGCCCCAGGTGCCCGAGGACAGTCGAACCGGAGCGGTCTCTACGCTGGTCCTACGAGCGCTGTCTCTCACTTGTCATCAGTGTGTAAATTTTCGCGTCCCCGTTTCGCCTATTGATGCTGATTGGATCATGCCCCCCTCGCTTCGGGGACGATGACTCACGCAATCAGGGTGTTAGAGATGGCAGCGGCGTTCCCGAAGCTACTCCGCTAATCTCAGAACAAATACGCGACATGCCCCCGACACATGATGGCGATTACGACTTGCGCAAAGAACTTCCGCACGTGTCGGTAATCGACGGTCTTATCGACTTTTACTTTGAGTACTGTAACTGGGTATACCGACACGTGAATCAGCGCGCATTCACGACTGCTTGGGCTCGTTACAAGTCTGGTGCTGGGGCAGACCGTACCGTGCTCGCGACTGCATGTATGATCATGGCAGTCACGTTGCACTATCTTCCTTCCGGACACGAGCTCCTTCGTGCTTTGCCGCCTGATACTGAGGAACTCGGGACGCGCTTTTACAATATCATGCGCCTCGCATTGCAGCGCAAACAAGCGGAGAGCCGCGCCTACACATTGGAACTTGTCGAGCTGCTTCTCATCCGGAGTCACTACCTCATACTCTCAAAGGTTGACAGTGAAGAGACATGGCACGTCAAAGGAGAAATGGTGAACATTGCCATAGCGATGGGACTTCACCGCGATCCTGGAAAGGAGATGTCGTTAGAGGTCGCCGAACGCCGAAGATGGGCATGGTGGCAGATTCTCGTTATCGAACGGTATGTCCATGGGGAAAAAATATTTATCTCTCTCAGGGTTTGTTCTTACGTGGCTTCCTACAGCTGGCAGGCGTTTATGTTTGGACGTCCTATCGCAATTTCCTCACACCATTTTGATACGCGGCTGCCGTCGTATTGCGAACCAGAAGTCGATCCCCCCGGAAGGTTATATGACGCGTACATCCATCTATTCAAGCTTGCTTTCATACTCGGCGACATACTGGATGACGCATTGTCGTTACGGCCCGTGCTTTATGAGTCTGTCCTTGCGAAGGATCGCCTCCTCCAAGAATGGTGGGACACACTCCCAACTGAACTAGACCTGGATGACTACTCTCTCGTCAACTCCCTCGCCTCGTCCACGACGTCCAAACGGCGCCTCGGAGTGCAGAGTGTCGTCATTCGCACGGCGTTCCTACACATTCGCTTTACCATGCACCGGCCATACGCGAGCCTTGCGCATGGCGAAGGATCTAAATACGCGCCAAGTCTCGACATCTCCGTCAACGCCGCGGAGAAGCTCATCGCGCTCTCCGCCCATGCCCGCCCCGAGATGCTCAACCACACCGCGCTCGCCGTGCCCGGTCACATGACCTGGGGCCCGCTGCACTGTTTCTCCGCCGCCATGTTCTGCTGCTTCCAGGTCATCAACAACCCTGAGCAGCCGGGGGCCCGCCTCCTCCGCGCGAACGTGCTCCGCGCCCTCACGACTCTTGAGTCCTGTCGCGGGATGTGCTTCGCAGAGATGGCGTTGGACATCCTGCGCGCGCTCGGCCCCCTCTACGCCGAAGCGTTCCTCACGGACGCGCCCGAGACCCGCGAGCACAAAAAGCAGGTCGTCCTGCCTGCAGTGCGCAGACTCCACTTTCCATACGTCGACCCTCCAAGCGTCCCGATCGGCTCCGCCGAGGTGTGCAGGACGGGGAATGGCACCCCGTCGCCTGCTCAGTCTAGTTCCCATCACGAATCGCCACGACCGGGACCGGGACCCGATGCCTCGCAGCAGCCTCAGCATCCTGGCGTACAGGGGACGACGGTACGCGCGCCAGAGGCGGAGGTATTGTCGATTCCTCCGGCGGTGCCGCTGCCTGCGCCTCTGTTGCGGCCACACCAACAGCATTTGCTTCACCAACAGCACCAACAACAGCAACAGCTCCCTACTTCCGAAAATTTGCCTCCTTCGCTCAAGTGGCCACAGGCCTTCGGCGATACGGCGGGGTACCTAGGACAGCCACGACAACAGGGTCATCCGGCGCTAGCGCAGCAGCAGCCCCAACAGCAACAGCAGCAGCAACGACAACAGTATCGGGACGTCTTGTCACACCCGCGCGCGGAAGAGGAAGAGGTGATGTGGCGATCGGCCGCACATCACTCGCCGACGACGACGATGGTGGGCCCAGAACCTGCTACCACCGCTTCTCCTCGAGCGCACGGTCATTCCCACTACGCACCGCAGCAGATGATCCAACAGCAAGACGCGTATTCTTCGCAGGGAAGGGACGACGTTGGCAGCAGTGGCAATGGCGGTGCCGGCGCCGGCAGCGTCGTCGATGGGCAGATGGGCCTCTCGGTCGTCGCAGAGGGCGCGCTGTGGGCTGCCACGAGTGGGTTCATGCAGGGCGAGTGGGATCGGATGTACACCGGATTGGAGTCCAGGATGCCCCCATGAGAGCGGAGAGCTGAGCGCGCCAGAGACACTACCCCTGGACTTTTTTTTTTTTTTTTCCCCTCCTCTCATCTCCCCGCCCTCAGCCCTGCACCTCCTTTTCTGGGTTTCTCATTTTCACATCATCGACGCCGTACACGCTATCTATCTGTCCTTCTATACGATACCGCCTCCCCCTGCTATGTATCATAATATGCAGAATTTGAGTCGCGCTCATCTGCACGTTTTTTCTCCATTTGGCTCTTTGACCTTTTTTTAGCGTGGGCATGCGCGTGGACGTGGACGTGTGCGACGTGCTCTGAGATTCGAATCAGATGGAACAGTCCTTGTTCACATACGCCGTCGGCCAATTCGGGCAGGGCAGTTCAGTTGAGCCTCCTCCTCAAGCTTCGCGCTCCGTGAATACCTTTCATGGGCTTACAGGACAGCCTTCCTGTGAAATAGGCCAACTTTGGGCAGCCATGCGGTAAAGTTTCCTTCCTACCGGAGCCGGAGCAGTTGGACAATTTTTCTATATGCGTCTATGCTACAGTATATTCACCGAAGCTTTTAGTGTGGTGCCAGAAGAAATGAAAGGGCTTCCACAGGGACGTCAGGGACCGGACTCTATTCTGGTCCCGATTCATTTTGGCTTGTCAAAAAGACAGGATGACTATTCGGTGTCTACGTTTCCAAGGAAGTGACAGAGACATTCTGTAATAGATAAATAATGCGGCTCACGCAGTGCCGTTGGAAGAAATTAAGCCAAAGACAAGGGGTCCCAGTTCTCACTGTTGGATCGAGCACGACCGTGAACTCATCACATGTGGACTCGGAGGGTGGAAGAATGCTAGCGTGAAGCAAGTCATCTCCTGCGTCGAACGCGCAACATACTAGTCGCACTGGGACAACTAATGGGCACCTCCGGGTCAGCGCCGTACAGCCCTCAGCGTGGTAAGATGAGTCTCATTGACACGCCCTGACTCGGAGGGACAGACAAAATGATGCCAATCAAACCTTCTCTCCCCCTCTCAAGGGGGAAGGGCGCTTTCGGCGTCCTAGGCTAGTGCCGAGAAATTGAAGGCGAGTTTTTTTTTTCTTTCTGGGGGACTCGGATGATATTGGTGATGGGTCTTAGGTCTTAGCTACCCGTTTGACAGGCAGAACCTGCCGCTGGGGAAACCCCCTCGTGGGCAACATCAGCACCAGCTGACACACCCCATGCTGTCACCGGCAACGTTCAATTAAACGTTTTGATTTTGCGGCGGCGGAGGCGTGGGATTGTGTTGTGTGTCCCTAATCTGGTGTGTGTCAGTGTAGAGTTCAAGTTGTCGGGAGGGACCACCCAATGTGAACGAGACTGCATACTAACATGACGTGACCGAACCCGTGCTGTGCGTAGCACCGCACCCCAACCAGTCACAATACTCAAGTCCGGCAGGCCTGGTCTTGGTGCGATGGATGGGACAGACAACAAATGCGGTCGCACAGAGCAGCAGACGCGGAAAAATAGAGGGCCACTTTATTATCGTCACTGGTACGTAACTTTGAACTTGAAACAACGCCGTCAGGCGGATAAGCGGGACTCACCGACACATACTGCTAATGCCGATCCCGTCACTTGGTGGCATCTTGGTAACACACCAAGTAGGTGCCTTGTGGACATTAAGTGGGTCTTAAAGCATTACGGGAAGCCGAAAGGGCACCACCAGGTCCCGCCGATTCCCACGCCCCACACGCCGAAAATCATACATAATACTGAAACCGAAGAATCCGCGGAGCAGACACCCCCCCGCTCGTCCAAAGAATAGATGACGAAGAATCACTTGAGGGATGGTCACTGCTTCGCCTCTTGACCGAAGAACGTAATCGTGATGACCTGTAGTACGTAGCCTGGAAAGAGGTGCGGAGCCATGTGGAGAGGACCGTACAGACGAAGACCACGGCGACTCGGACTACATTTCCATAGAACCGAAGAGGTGGTAGATCAGGGTTGAAGAGATCGTTCCGCTGGGATATCCTACAAGGGAGTCGACCGGGCCCTTCGGATCTGAGCTTAGTGGGATGGCAACTGAATGCCTTTTACCCAGTTCCCCCTACACCGTGGGCGTTAAGTGTCAGGCCAAGTCAGACACATTCCAATAGGGCTCCTTTGCTTTATTTAGGTCATGAAATCCTTAGCCGCAGTTCTTGTGGGAGCAAGTTGAAGGAGAATCATTCGCAGACTGATGGTTTCGCCGCAAGGGAAAAATCAGTACTAGTCACGCTAAGCATTAGGAATGACAAGAGATCACTGACAGGGACAAGTATCAGGCCAGTCGGATCAGGGAAAAGGTGCAGTTAAATCAGGATACACATACTGTCGTGCTGTTCCAATTGTGTCCCGATCCATCGAAACTGCCAGTGTACCTGGTAGAAACTCTCCAAGACACCGTTCCTATTACAAATAGTAAGCTCAAGCGTAGAAAACGCGTATTCTGGAGCTGCACAAGAACAATGAGAGCGTAGAAGAGAACGAACGCGTGGACGAATTCAAATTCCGTGGTTCCTGATTTGTTTATGTAATTAGGCCTTTGCCAGCCACATTCACATTCCGCTCCGCTCTACTAGTAGCAACGACGCTGGTCGTCCCATTACTAGTCACATATGAGCAAGCACTGAGACATCCGGAAGTCATGCATCATTGCAACTGATCCCCAATTTGCGCCACACCGCCTCGGGACTCACGGGGACAACTCATCGTGTTCAACAACCTCGAGATCATTCATGATTGGGTGGGCAGCTCCCGGCCGCCAACCAAGTGGCTTTGGTCCTCTTCGATTCACCGAACGAACGGCTCCCGCCGCCGCTCGAAGACCTACCCAAGGTGGCCTCTGACTGACACCACGCCGACGCCGTCCTCCGAGTCAATAGACCGCATCCACATGATCCTGGATGGAGGCTCCGAAACGACAACGGTCGAGCGGCGCTCGTTAACTCCCGCATCACTATCAGTGCAGGGAACCGCTCGGCATTGATTAACTTCGGGCTTCACACAGCAGCGGCCACGATGCAGCAATTCCTTCGACTGCTCTCCGCCTCCTTATCACTAGGAAAACTTTGTCACCGAAGCTATCGACGTCGCTGTCGATGAAGGATTATTGACTTCGGGGCTGAACTGCCTCGAGGATCAAAATAGTATCTGCCCTATTACTGCCGAAGCCAAGGAACGCTGGTGTTAAGGATACCGTGACCTATGGCGATGGCTGATTTTATTAATGACAGTCATTTTGGATTGTTGTACCAATGGCAGTCCGCCGGACATCTCGGTGAACTTCGGCAGTCGTACCAGCGAGCAGAACGTTGATGCACAAGTAGTTCGACTCACGAGCCGGGTGACTCAAATTCCATAGAACACAATGGCTAAAAGGATACGGTTGCGCTTGAACAAACGAGTAGTGGAAAGTATGAGGCAACTCAACATGTCGCCCTGGTCCCGATCATAAATGGATATTGGAGCCTGCGACGGAATGTGAGTCTGTAGAAGGCTCGATCGCTAGGTTTTCATCTGATAGCTTTGCACCCGTAATTGTAGTCCAGTTACTTCCATACCAGATTTTCTTAGAAGTGGTAGAACGAGTGCGGCGGTCTCGACTCTTGATTGATCATTTGGTGTACGAATACCATTTGCTATGTTCTCGTGATACGTTCTCAATCGCGACGCTTCAATGTCGCCCCGATGTTACTGTACTTGTCTTTGTGTATATGGTACTCACATAGAATTGAAAAACTGAGACGACATGACGCGACGCTGACAAAAGTAGCAAGATAGAGAACTCAGTATCATGCCCGGGTCATGATCACTGAGGCGTGAACTACAAAGTTCGAGTCCTTAAGGCCTTAAGTACTATCTCCGCGTAGTCAAGTAATGAAATCTGATGAAAGATTAATGAAATGTCTATGAGTCCGATCTTTGACCGACTCCCAGAGCTCAAAACCATTAACGCGATCGCGCGAGGGTCGTAGCCCGCTCCAACACCGACAAAGATAGTATCTAGTTCGGTGTACGATTACCAAGCTCATAGCGTAATTGTCCTTGTAGTTACAGCCCCCAAGGGTATAAAGTGATTTCTCTCCTTTCATTTACGCGCGCCCACGTTCTGCACCAAGAAGTTTGTCAGAATTGCTCCGTAAGCCCACCGTAAGATTCTCATCGGCGCTATCAGGTTCTCAAACCTCGTCTCCAAAGCTCGCAGCGGGCACGTCGTAGTAACAGTAGTGGTGGTGGTGTTCGTCGTTAATTCCTGGACCTCAATTACTGGCGCCAATCTCATCCTTTCATCTAGCGACTCCCTTAAGTCAACAGGCCTGGGCTGGGTGGTGGAAGGTACGCACCACGCAGGTGATTAAGAATCCGTTGGCTCATAATCCAAGTAACTGCATAGCCAAGCGATGCACTGCACGGTCCGTCTAGTAAGATTCACAGCGAGGACTTAGGAATGAATAAAGAGATACCCAGATGTTTGAACGGCACGAGTGGTAGCTCGATATAAAAAGACGTTCAACAAGTTCACGGCTGTACGAAGATCGATTAGTTGAGGATTAGTAAGGATATATTGAAGGGACATACCTGTAAGCGCAACAAAATAGCCCAAGCCGTCGTATAGTAATCTTGATCCGGGGTAAGTTTATCTCCATGGCTATCTGGGACTCTTCTTACATATTTAAAATCCTCTGAGGGGCCAGAATTGATGCCATATGTCGCGGGAACATGACTTCCGCAGCATTCTTAAGAAGGTAGACTGTTGAGATTAATAGTGCGACAAAATCGTATAGCATGGCTGTGAGGTAAAAGGTCCAGGCTGAGATGGGCTGGTCTGGGTGAGCATTTTCAATCATGCAGCTAATATTTGTCATCAATATAGAGTAGGCGGTGGAGATGGAGTAAGCGTACTTTCCCTGATAGGAGAGTTAAACGCATAGCCTGTAAAAGTACCAGAACTTTCGAAAATGTTAGACTCACATTCGTCATCACGGCTGATATATTGTCAAGAATTGATAAGTCGCTTGTGACAGTCTGACACAGATGATTGAACTTACGAATCCGGTTGAACAGATTAGTGTACCCTGGAACTATGCCGATATAAGGATTGTTATTGTCAGATGAAGAAATAAACAACGAACCAAAACGACGATGATATACATTGATAGAAGTATATATCGTATCCAGACCTTACGCATAGCAATGTTATATGTCCTGCGGCTTATGGTCAGACTTGGCGTTGTGTAATGAAATGACTAGGACACACCGAAAACCCAGGATTGCTTGTGACACCATGACTTGAATTACTGGAAAACCGCTCAGCATTGTATGCCTAAACAGTGTAGAGAATTGAAACCATACCTTTGAACGAAGCAGAAACATAGCAATAATGGGCACAAACACTTGGAGAGAAGTCGTGGTA
This sequence comes from Russula dissimulans, assembly GCA_022376545.1. Classification (NCBI taxonomy): domain Eukaryota; kingdom Fungi; phylum Basidiomycota; class Agaricomycetes; order Russulales; family Russulaceae; genus Russula; species Russula dissimulans. The sequence goes on from WTXJ01000008.1 coordinate 440,555, forward strand.
GAAGAAACCGATATTGCTGACGACGATTTCAATCATGCTTGAGTACCTACAGAATACGTGAACAAGTTTCCAGAAGACGTCGTTAATTGACATACCGAATAAGGACAAATAGTATGAGAACTGAGCTGCCCAACCAATATGTCCCGTTCAAAGGGTGATCTCTGCCAACTGGTATCAAATTTCGCGCTCTTACCTACGCCAACTTGATGTCTTGTATAGCCGAATTTCGACAGGGAGAGTGATGAAATAACTAGGCGAATATAGGTCATAACGGGAGGTCAGGAGCATGACTAGCAACATACTCATAGGCGGCCATGGTCACAGATGCAATACGCAAGTTATTGGCCCATGCGAGGGCAGTCTGACTTGGATCGACAGTTTGAGTAGCGATGTCAATGACAACCATGTTGAACGCGGAGGGACGAGGGAAGAACAGGAGATAAGAGGAACGGGGAAACGTTCGCACCCTAATATCCATGAAGGATTGACGTTCTTATCTTAAAATCCCATATGACATACGGGCACGTCTACCATGCACAGGGTCTTTTTGTTGGTATTCAGGGCAAAACAGCGGTTTCCAGGAGAAAGCCTTTCTATCGACATTCGTTTTATGCGCAGCATTGGGGCGACATTCAATTTCCGAGGCTGTGTAATGCAAATTCTGCATTTGAATGCTGTGTCAGGTCGCCCACAAAGAATCACCTTTGTGAAAGATGTGAATTGAGGGGATTTACAGGAGGGGGTGCCAATGCTACCCTTGAAACGGCGTAGTGGAGTGGCCACCCGTGCCGTGACTGGCACTGGTATGTGCAACGCAACGTTGATCATGATATCACCACTGTACGCACACGTGACGTGTGGCTGGCGGGTTACTGACACGCATGTCCCTGTACCTCTCACTAGTCAGGGACACTGGCGGCGCCAAGCGGTTTTTGACAGTAATGGCTAAGTTCCGCAGTGGCCTGCTTTACCCTTTGTGTGGCCAGTCATTGGTCATTCATTGAGAAATAAACACCAAAAAATATCCGTTTGTGATCAATTGGTAGAAAAACTCAGGCTGGCAATGTTCTAGCAACAAAAAAAGACTTCCACTGACAGGACTTGATGTCAAACTCCCAACACACACCTAGACAAATTGGCGAACGAGAAAAAACGCCAAGACGTTCCGGGCCCAGGTGCGGTGATGGGCCCTTTCGCTGTCCTGGGTTTGTATCATACCAAGGATGCGTGTTCTTTCCGGGGGACTGACGGGTCCATTGTTTGGATATTTTCCTGATGTAACCAAGGCGACCTCTGACTGATACCGTGTCGACGCCATCCTCGATAGACCGCATCCACAACCTGTATGGAGGCTCCAAAACGGCAACTGGTCGAGTGGCGCTCGATAACTCTCAGGGTGGGGGGTTCCGCCTTTCATCGCCCACACACCCATTCTCCGCTTGACACTAATGCTTTCATCGCTCGCTGCTAATCCACGGTCAGATTCCAGCCACAGCCCCACGACCCGCACCACTACCAATGCAGGGAACTGCTCAGCATGAATTAACGGGGTTTCACACGGCAGTGGCCACGAGGCAGACGTTCCTTTGACCGCTTCCCGCCTCCCTATCACACACTACCAAAACTCATTTTGGATTATTGTCAAAAATTTACTGTCGCGCTTGGACAAACCAGTAATGGAAAGCATGAGACAACTAGATATGTTGCCCTGGACCCGATCGTAATAGATATTGGAGTCTGCGACAGAGTGTGTCTGCGTATAGGACTCGATCGCTAAGTTCCCATCTAGTAGCTTTGCACCCGTAATTGTAGACTAGTTGCTTTCACATCAGATTTTCTTAGAAGTTGGTCAGAATTGCTCCGTAAGTCCACCGTCAGATTCTCAGACCTCGTATCCATTAAAGCGGGGGGTGGGCACGGTCGTGGTAGTAGTAGTGGTTGTTGGTTGCTGTAACTCGATTGCAGACGCCAATTTCATCCTTTCATCTGGTGAACCCATCAAGCCAACAGAACTGGGGCTAGGCGCAGGAAGGTACACACTAAACAGGTGAGTAAGAATCCGTTGGCTCATGATCCAAGTAATTGCGTAGCCAAATGATGCGCTGCACGGTCCGTCTAGTAAGGCTCACAGCGAGGACTTAGAAAAGAATAAAGAGATACCCAGATGTTTGGACAGCAGGAGCGGCGACTCGATATAGAAAAAGGTTCATCAAGTTCACGGCTGTACGAAGATCGGTTGGTCGAGGATTAGTAATCTATTGAAGAGACATGCCTGTAAGCGCAACAAAATATCCCAAGCCATCATATAGCCATCTTGATCCGGGGTAAGTTTATCGCCATCGCCACCTGAGACACCACTTACGTATTCAAAATCCTAGCGGCGCTGTAAGGAGCCAGAATTGATGCTACGCCTCGCAGGAACATGGCTTGCGCGGGATTCGGCTTGAGAAGATAGACTGTTGCGATGGATAGTGCGATAAAATCATATAGCATGGTTGTGAAGTAAAAGGTCCAGGCTGAGATGGGCTGGTCTGGGTGAGCACTTTCAATCATGCAGCTAATATTTGTCGTCAATATAGAGTAGGCGGTGGAGATGGGAGTAAGCGTACTTTCCCTGATAGGAGAGTTAAACGCATAGCCTGTAATAAGTACCAGGAACTCAGGAAAATACTAGACCTACATTCGTCGTCACGGCTGATATAGTGTCAAGAATTGATAAGTCATCTGTGACAGTCTGATAGAGATGGCTGAACCTACGAATCCGGTTGGCCAGATCAGTGTACCACTGGAACTATGCGGATATAAGGATGGCATCATCAGATAAAGGAATAAACAGCGAACCATTACCGCAATGATATATATTGAGAGAAGAATATTGCCTATCCAGACATTACGCATGGCAATGTTATATGTCCTGTAGCTCATTGTGAGACTTGGCATTGTAAAATGCGGTAAATAACCAGGACACACCGAAAACCCAGGATCGCTTGTGACACCATGACTTGAATTACTGGAAAGCCACTCGGTATTGGATGTCTAAACAGTGTGGAGAATTGAAACCATACCTTTGAACGAAGCAGAAACATAGCAATAATGGGCACAAACACTTGGAGAGAAGTCATGGTAGAAGAAACCGATATTGCTGACGACGATTTCAATCATGCTTGAGTACCTACAGAATACGTGAACAAGTTTTCTAGAAGACGTCGTTAATTACCATACCGGATAAGGACAAATAGTATGAGAACTGGGCTGTTCAATCAATATGTTCCAGTCAAAGGGTGATCTCTGCCTCCTGATATCCGAATGTTAAGTTCTTACCTACGTCGACTTGAGGTCTTGTATAGCCTAATTTCGACAGGGAGAGTGATGAGATAACTAGGTGAATATAGGTCATAGCTGGAGGTTACGAACATGACTAGCAACATACTCATAGGCGGCAATGGCCATAGCTGCAATACGCAAGTTATTTGCCCATACGAGGGCAGTCTGACCTGGATCGACGGTTTGAGCGGCGACATCAAGGGCAGCCATGTTGGACATAGAGACACAAGGAAAGAACTTGAGATAAGAAGAAGGGGGAACCTTCACGCCGCAACGACCACGAAGATTTGGCGTCCTTATCAATAAGTAAACGTAAAATCACCGTGTGTGATCGAGGCCACAGCCAACTCGAACCGTGTCTCCCAATTTATGGTGCGAATACTAGGATTTTAACCTAAAATCCCGCAATGGCATAAGGGCACGTCTATCATGCCCAGAGTCTCTCCCTTTGTCGGTATTCAGGCCAAAAAAAACGCTCGCCGAGAGAAAGAATTTCGGTCGAGATTCTCTTTATCCACAGCATTGGACGACGTTCAGTTTCCTGTGCTGGAAAACCCCGTAAAATTCAAATTCTGCATGCGAATGGCGTATCAGGCTGCCTACATTGTGAAAGTGACAGATATGGGTTAAAGGGACTTACGGGAGGAGGGTGCCAATGCTACTTTTTGGACCGGCGTAGGAGTGGTCACTATGACTGGCGCTGGCATGCGTTGGCCATTTATAACACTAGTTACGCAACGCCGTGCGCTACGTACGTGTCCGCCACACCACGTCTATACGCACTGGCATGCGTGATGTGACCATCGGTGGGTTACTGTAGCAGGTTGACGGCATGCCCCTGTACCCCTCACAAGTCAGGTGGTGCGAAATGAGTAATGACTGAGCTTTTCTTCACTCTTTGTGCGGCCAGTCATTGGTCCTTCATTTAGAAATAAACATAAAAAAATTATCCGTTTATCATCATTCAGTAGAAAAACTCAGGCTGGCAATGCTCTAGCAGCCAAAAAGACTTCCACTCACATGACTCAATGTCAAATCCTGACGGACACCTGGATTGATTGGCGCACGAGAAAAAGCGCCAACACGTTCCGGGTCCGGTGATGGGCCCTTTCGCCGTCCCGCGTTTGTATCATACCAAGAACGCGCGTTCTTTCCAGGGGACTGACAGGTCCATTGTTTGACAGACAAGACAAGACCCCTTCGTGGGAAGCATCAGGGTTGCTCAAGGCTGTGAACATCTTCATTTTGTGGCGGGGGCGTGAGAGTGGGGCCTGATCCAGAGTTGTTGCAGCGGAGACGACGACGCGAACCCCGCAAGCAGGCCTGTCTTAGTGTGACGGGATGGACGACGAACAGAATCACAAAGCAGTGGACGCCGAAGAGGGTACTTGACAGGCATGGAAACTTTGAGAAGCTATTCCTCCCACTGGCAGTGCATCTCGCCAACCGTGGAACAAATGGGAGACCCCGTTCGGGACACTCCGATTACCACAACACTGGCACCTCCAACCTCCAGTCCTTCATATTCATGTCATCCTGTATCATCAAATCTGATCATCATCATAATCTTTGCAAGGCGCAAGGCGGCGCTGGAGTGACAGTGATCCCCGAGTCAAATATCATCATATCACAGCGGAAAAGAAGTAATCTCGGTGCCGAGACCGCCTTCCTAAAAGAGACTCGGCGAGTCAGAAGATTGGCGAGATATAGTAATGAACGCAGGTTCTCTGGAGAGGACCTACCATAGCCTCACGTGCACAGCCACAGCCTTCACAACGGCGCCGAGAGAGTCGTCTTGCAAGGCCCGGGGGCCTTCAATTTAATGCTAGAGTTGGCTATGTGGCGTTCTCCCATACTCATGATGACCTTACTAGTGAGGGCCAACTGAACCACTAGCAGTACTAGTCCGACATTGCGGAGAGGTCCCACCTTTTTGCGGTTACAACGGATCCGCGCCACTTGAGGTTAGCCACTCGGTCCCGTCTGAGTCTGGGCAAGGCAGGAAGGAACAGCCTTCAGGCCTTGGATGGTCGGAACTGCCAGCGTGATACGTCCGACGATGATTGGCGTATCCCCGAGTCGGAGTGAAAAAAATGTGCCCTGGCTGGCGCGGCCTACTGTCATTACTAAGCGTGACCCAACCCGCCCATTCTCGATTTTGCAAAAGATAAAACATCAAGCTACAGGTCCATGAGGTCTTCGCTGAATTTGAAGGGCTTCTAACTCGGGAACAGAAGATGAGAGATGCCTGTTTCGAACTTGGAGTTTCCGGCATTCTGATGGCCATGCGTGACTGACACGCCACCCGGTCCGCCACGATCACTGGCAGACCCTCGATCAATGATGATCGATGATCGACTTAAACATCAATGGCTGACTACTTCCGGGGCTCTGAAAGAGTAGTATTTGCACCTGTTGGGACCCTGGGGTTAAGAACACCAAGTAGGCATGGTAGTGACTGATTTGTCCTGCCATTTACTGGTATTAGATTTCCGTGCAGATACTAGTCTGCGAAGGAACCCGAAACTCATGCTAAACTTCGAATGTCATATAATAAACGTGGACATACACACGTAACTACAGTAGTCCAAGTCGTCCAAGCCAAGTAATTTAAATTAAATTTCCCAAATCCAAAGAACATAGTAACAAAGAAACTGTCGCACTCGAACACCTAGTAGTAGGAAAAGCAAAATGAAACGATTAGACGTGACGGCCCTGTGCCCGATCCCAAACAGATCTTTGAGCGTGTGGATGCGTATTTGCGTAAAGGGCTCGACCGTTATGTTCCTCGGCTGTCGACCTCGGGCCCATGAGTATGGACCGGTCGATGCGCACTTCGACATCAAATTCGCTCGGGAGGCGGTCAGAACCGCCTCGTAGGTCTGCTGTCAGATTCCTCTCCATCGAATCATAAGGTTTCGTCTCTTCATCATAGTTCACAACGGACGTGGCCACAGTTGTCGTGTTCGTCGTTGGTAGCTGTGATGGGGCGACTGGCGCACGTTGCACGTTTGCCTCTGCAGCCACTTTTAAGCCAAAAAGTCCCGATTAAGTGCAGTAAAGTACGCACCACGTAGGTGAATAAGAATCCGTTGGCTCATGATCCAAGTGATTGCATAGCCAAGCGATGCACTGCACAGTCCACCGGGTCAGGCTTGAAGTGATGGCCTAGAAAGCGAACGGACATACCCAGATGATTGAATGGAAGTCGGGGCGCCTCGATATAGAAAGACATTCATCATGTTCACGGCTGTACGAAAATCACTTGGGTGAGCATTTGAGAGGCATATTGAAGGACATACCCGTAAGGGCGACAAAATATCCCAAGCCATCATACATTAATCTTCGGCCTGGGGTAAGCTCATGGCTACCGCTACCTGAGACACGACTTACATCTTTAACATCTTTGAAGCACTGCAACCAGTCAGAACTGACGCCAAATATTACAGGAACAGGGCTTACGCGGAGGCTGCGGCGGCTTTCATCTGAAGCAAGTAGACTGTTGAGATGGATAGTGCGAGACAATCGTATAGCATGGCCGTTAGGTAAAACGTCCAGGCAGAGATGGGTTGGTGTGGATGAGAACTTCCAGGCGTGCAACTAAAGTTCGTCGTCAGATAAACTAGGTGATAGGGGAAGGGGAAGTGGACGTACTTTCCCTGAACAGATAGATAGCCACATAACCTTCGATAAACTTCGACAGCACAAGAAAAGAGTTACACTTACGTTCGTCATCTGGGCTGTTGTAGTGGCAATGAGTTGACTAGTTGTCTGTGGCAGAGACTATTCAACTTACGAAACCGGTCATGTAGATCCGTAAACCATTGAAACTATGCTCATATGGGGATTGGCAACATCAGGTAAAGGGCGATGACAACGAACCACAACAGAAATGAGATACGCTGGCATAAGGATGCGGCCTATCCAGATATTACGCTGGGTAATGTTATATGCCCTGCAGTTCGTTGTCAGATTCGGCGCCATGGAACGGGATATGGGACCCACCGGATACCAAGGATGGCTTGCGACACCATAACTTGGGATACTAGAAAATTGCTAAGCATTGAACGCGTGGGGGGAAAGCGTTGGAGCCGTACCTTTGAAAAAAGGGGCGAGATGGAAATAATGGGCGCAAGTCTTCGCAGAGAAGTGTTCGTAGAAGAAACCCGTATTGCTAACAATGATCACGATGATGCTCATGTACCTACAGAACATGTGAGCAAACGTTCCGGAATACAATGTGAATTAACATACCGAATAAGGACGAATAGTATAAAACCCAAGCTATCCCAGCCGATATAAATCTTCCGGTCAAAGGCTGATCATTCCCTCCTGGTATCGACATTCTTACCTGCGTTTTTTTGAGGTCTTGTATAGTCGATATTCGGCAGGGAGAGTGATAAGATAACTAGCCGCGTGCAAGTCAAGATGAGTGATTACTAGAATGTAAATGGACAACGCACTCATAGGCAGCGATGGATATAGACGCAATACGCAAGTTATTGGCAACTGCTTCGGCGCCAGCAGTTGGATCGACAGTTTGAGCGGTCACGTCTATGGAGCCCATGTTGAACACGGAAAGACGCGGGAAAAGGCTAGAGACGCGGGGGAACAGGACAAAGGCGGCACTCAAGGCCAACAATCATGGCGTGGCATATTTATGAGTTACACCATCACGTCGTTTCGACGAATCGGGTTGGAGTCACAAAGTCAGCTCCGGAACGTATGGGGCGCAAAACAGGGGACCGTAACTTGAATTCCCGCAATGGCAGACAGGCCCATCCATCATTGTTCTGAGTCTCACCCGTCGTAGGGAACTTCAGGAAAAAGGCGACGACTTGAACGGTTGCTTGGCGGGAGATATCCCCTTTGGTCCGACGGCATTGGACATTGATGTGGAATTTCCCAAGGTTTCCAGAAAGGCCCGGCAAATTCCTAGATCTGACTGGCATAATCAAAACGGCCCCAAAGAAGTTCGAAAAAAGAGTTTGAATGACATGTTGGTTGGGCGCCAATTCGCTTTTTAATCCAGGGGTCACACTGGGCTGATTGGCGCACGGGATAAAACACAACACGATTCGGTCCAAAACAAGAAGGTCTTTTGTCCTGCGTTGCCGGCTCGGCTATTTGGTTGTCTACAGTCGCAAAGCTGTCAGGCGGACGTCGAGCTCAGGTCACCCTACGATTTGCATACAGTATGACAGTACCGAAGCCGGTGACCAGTAGCTTTCCATTGTGGTGACAACTACGTCGACGACCGTCCGTCCCCACCCCGGAAGGGCATTGCCCACAGATAGACGCCGGGCGGAGAGGGTTGGGTTTGTAGAATCATATTTTGAACCTTGCTCCTCGTGCCTACTGGAAGGATGATTTGATCTAAAAGTATGCCATGCGTGGATTCACAAAACCTAATACGCACACAGCTGGAGCGCCGCGATTTACGGAGCACGCCAATTCAGAGCGACAGCGAACAAGATCAAAATCACCTCAGCAATGTCTGGGGCTGTCTATCGCATTGCTCCTTGTGGAGCTGAGGGTCGGGTGTAAACTATGGACCGTCGTTGGAGCACACAGGGTCAACCATAGGTGGTTGGCGTTGCTACCCACGATCGACGGGCATCACTCAATCCACCACTGTGCTCGTACCTGATCGAGGGCCATGTCCCAAGAAGCACTTTTCGTTCTTGACGACCGTCGATACATACTGTAACATGACCCTCCCTCGAGGGCCGTCACATGAGAACCTTGAAGAACATTGTCAGGGGCCTAGAAAACGTAATGCGAGGCGGTGAACTGCGCTGCGGACGGAATGGCGGAGAATGTCAGCTGTGGTGAGAAATCAAAGTGCTTACTAAGTTAGTTTAGAACTCAGGTAATCACGAGGAACTTTCCAACATCTTGTCTCGACGTCTTGTCTCAACGCCCCGGGTGAGTGTCTCAAGAAGTGCAGTTGATGTATGCTAATATATGTGGGAAAATGGCGTCTATCGGAAGCCCACTGTTGGGTGAGGAACGCTCACTGGATCTATTGTGGCAGCAGAGTTAATGACGATCTCTTCGAAACCTTCTAATCGGGGGTATCACTGTATATCAGAATATTGTTTCCTCCATCTGGAGATCCAGATAGCTGGCGCTTTCAACACTTTCCAGACGTGCCGTAACCAAAGATAAGGGTAGTGGAAGTGAAGAAGCACGGGAGCGGAAGGGATGCGACACGTCACGTCCATCCACGTGACTGTGGCCAGTCGGTTCCGGTTTCCATCACCGCTTCATAGCCCATATTGATATTGTCGACCGTTTGGCTATCCTATCCTGATCAATCAAACTTACAAGTGCACATAGGATGATGCACGATGATGAAGTCCTCCACATTGAACCTCCAAAACCCCCTCGAACTTGAACGTCGCTGAGCCTCCATATTCGTGTGTGCTCCAGAGCGTGTCCATGCTCGCACGTGTGGGCAAGTCCCACGGTCCATATTTACAACTTGAAAAGCACCGAGCTTGCGGAAGTCCAATTGACCAGCAAAGTAAATTCCCCGCTCTATAAATAACAGCGAGACCTAAACCCTAAATAACTAGGAACACCCCAAAGCAGTAGAGACTGCCTAGCCAAGAGACCACCACACCTTACACCCTAACACTACATATGGTCAATGAAACTTGACCCAACGCCAATAACCCCCCACTCCTAAGCATAATACGTAGTACATACGTGACCGCCTCTGTCCCTCTGTCGCACGTGTAGCGGAATACAAACCCGGATTCAAAAAAAAACCCCTAAATAACTAGGAAGTTGTACTCGGCGCGCGAGACACAGACTAGACATGGTGACCCGGAGCCCTGTCCCAACCAGATCTCGGAGTGTATGCGATTCCATCGCTATGTTCCCATTTGTCGACTTGGTATCCGTGATTATCGACTCTTCGACACATACTTCGATATCAGTCATACGTTCGCTTGGGGGTTTGTAGAATTTGTCTTGCGGGCCCACTGTCGTACTGCCAGTGGCATCTGACCTCGTGCTATGCGCCCTCCCTACGCCAGGACTCAAGGGGGAGACCGTTGGTAGTTGTACAATGACCGGTTTCCCTTTCATCTGTGCCTCTACCGGCCATCAGGTCGTCAACAAGGCTTGAACTAAGTGGGAGAGGGTACGCACCACGGGGATGAAGGAGAATCCGTTGACCCATGATCAAAGTTATTACATATGCAAGGGATGTGCTGTACATTCGATATGTAAAGCTCACGGCAATGACTAGGAAAGAAAAAAAATGACAAACCCAGCTGTTGAAGTGACAAGATTGCCGCCGCGAAATATGACGATGTTGACCAAGTTTACGGCTGTTCAGAGATCGGTTGGTTAAGAGTAAATGGCAGATAGAGGTAACGTACCTGTCAGTGCGACAAAGTATCCCAAGCCATCGTATAACATTCTTGGGCTGGGGTAAGGCACCGCCATCGCGAGCTCAGAGACGACTTACATCTTCAAAAGCTTCGAGGCCCTGCAAGTCTTCAGAGTTGGCTCCGCATGCTATAAATATAACTTACCTGGACTGAGGCATTGCGCTCGGCTTCTTTTTGAGAAGGTAAATTGTTGAGATGGAAAGTGCAAGACAGTCGAATAGCATGGCTACCAAGTAAAAGGTCCAGGCCGAGATGACATAGTCTGGGCGAGCGTTTGCAGTCAAGCAACTAAGGATTTCGGTCAAAATGGGTTGCCAGTGGGCAGTAGCAATGCAGGGGGAGGTGAACGCACTCATCCTGATGAGGGGCATGTCACGTAACCGTTATTAATAACACACACATTGCGAGCCTCAAGAATGGAGTTCTACTCACATCTATCATCACGGCTGATGCAGTGTTAGTGAGTCAACAAATCGCCAAGCAATTCAACTTACGAATCCGGTTGTATAAGTCAGTGAACATTTGGACCTGTACTCATCTAAGGGCGGGAGCGACGAGGTAAAGGGCGGTAATAACTGACCGTTACGACAGCGATGTACATGGGTATAAGGACGCTGCCTACCCAGACCCTGTGTTCGGCAATCTGATATGCCCTACATGCCGTCAATATCGTGGCCGTGGAACGGGGAAATCAAGACGCACCGAATGCCCAGAATTGCTTGCGACACCATGACTTGAATCACTAGACGATTTGACTTCTCAATTTTGGGCCATGGGACAGCGTGCTACTAGAGCATCAAGTCGTACCTTTGAATATGGGACCGACATAGGAATAGCGGGCGCAACTTTCAGAAGAGAAATGGTGGTCGAAGAAGTTTATATTAGTCATGATGATTGCGGCTACGCTCGAGTATCTACAGAACAGATAAGGATGTGTTCTGTGCAAAACGTTAACCAACATACCGAATAAGAAAGAACAGTATTGAACCAGGGCTGTCCAACACGGGTGTTCTAGTCAAGCGAGATCTTCGCATCCCAATGTGGATTTTCTTACCTACGTAGCTTTGACGACTTGTATAATCGGAATTCGGCAGGGAGTGTGATGAGATACCTGGTAATGGCATGCGTCACAATTTTAATGAAACTTAACTGGCAGCGTACTCATAAGCGGCGACAGCCATGGAAGCGACACGACAATTACCGGCCATCATGACGGCAACTGTACTTGGAGAGATAGGCTTGGGCGTTGCTGCGAGTATCATGTCCATTACCGCTGTTCAGAACACTGAGAGAGTGGGAAAGTAGAAAGGCGAATGGAAAGGTTCACGGCCCAATGAACATGTAGGAGGCTGGTACTTATAAGTTAGTGGGACCTCACATATGTGGACGAAAATCAGGGGAACTCATAACTTGGCGCCACACAATGACCAGGAGGACGCCATCTTTATCATGATACACCTCTCCACCTGTAGGGATTCAGGGTCAAGATACTGCAGTGTAGCTTCCCGCCAGTAAGGCGACAGCCATGATTATCGCCAGTCACGTACCCAAGTACAAGTAAACACCGGATTGCGTTACATTATGCCCCCTAAGAAGAATCGATGACAATCGATCGGATGTGCCATCGTTCCTGATAGCAAACCCCGCGACAGGCACATGGAGAACGATAGCGTTCAGTTGTTTCACTCTAAAACTTGGCTGGGGTTCGCAGCACAGGCGCGCGGCACTGATCACTGGTCGTCTAGGGATACAAGGACTGGACCTCCGAATCTCCGACTTACTTATTTCCCTTCCGACGGCCCAAAAGGTGCCATTTAACAGTGGAGCGGCGCTTGTAAGTTAACAGAACCGTACGAATCTTGAACTGGCGTGATGATGGGTACTTATTAGGGTAAGCAATACTAACACTTTTGGAGCAGATAGTGCATCGAATGCCGTTGTGCCAACGCAGGTGGACAGGGGGCATTGATGGCTCAATCGTGATAAGTTAATCAATGAGCCATCATCGTTAACGGCATCGCCACTGGACGTGCCTGAACATAAACTAAAATCTCGACTCTCAAGCACCAGGGGGGCACACCGTCCGCCCGAGGGCACCATTAGGGAGTTCTAGATGTGGGCAACATAGAAAGCAGAAGTGGAAGATCAAGGGTCGCGCGCAAGCCTGAAGGTGCCAGCCCCGATGAGTGAAGATGGGCCTGGTGAACGTGAACAAACAGAGTAAAAGAACGCCAACGTCGCCAAGTCGTGCTTACTACTTTTGGAAATTTGGATCCACAGCTGTTGCCATTGGCACAGCGCCGGAGCTGTCAGGACCAGTTAGTTCAAGTCTAAGGGGTAAATCGGCACTGTCTCAGGTGTGGGTTGTGGCAGTATGCTATCTATCGCACCGTGATGGTGAGCGAATTTCCTCCCCCCTCCAGTGTGAGACCAATATTCATATCGTAGCACAAGCACCGTGATACTAGTCCCGCATCGCATCCGGCGTTCGCTGTCACTGTCGAAATCGGTCAAGAAGGGCGATTGCAATTCCAGGATTCTGCGTCATTCAGAGTCGAAGGTCGTATCACCGCGACTAAGTAAGCCTTCAGGCTGGGCTGTGGAACTTCGCAACACTCCCTCTCCGTTCAGAAATGGCCAGCATAAGTCACCGATGCAGAAACTTGGTGATATCTGGAACATGGTGCTCTTCCATCCACACACACAGTTTACTGGCATCTCAGCTCAGTTCCGAGTATAAATATTTGACCATGGTGAGACATCTCTACACCTTTATCTATCGCTGTGGCTAGGATGATCCTGGAAAGCTTTGCTAGTGTGCTCAGGTGAGCGAACAGCTCATCGCTAATGCGAGTTTCATACAAGACTACAGTACACTCAGCGCGGTATCGCCGACGTGCTACTCACAGAGGGACGGATTAGCTACGGGAACACGTTGCTGAAGACCAACGTAGAAAGCACGGTTTGCTCGAAAACGGAGGCAAGCGTTGGACTCGTCTCCACAAGTCAGATCAATGCCAGCGGCCTCGAGGCAACCCAGACCCTTATCTCCCCAGCTCGCCCTTGTCCCGGGGCTGTTATGGTGCGGCATAGCACGGGCGACAATTTGACTTCGGGACTATAACGTACAGTAGTCCACTTCACTCACAAATAAAACAAATATAAACCCTACATCCCTCAAATAACTGCCGCGGGACAGGACACGGACTAAGTGAAGTTCGGTGCAGCATCATGAGACCAAATTCCAGGTTCCATAAAAGGTAACGGTGCCCAACTATCACGTGGTCAACACCTTGATGCAAATTCGGTCGGGGGAGCGTCGTCTGGTGTCGGATTTCCATCTACCTCGTTTCCGTGCGGCATGGAGGAGCCAATTGGTAGCAATGACACTACGGCTGATAGCCGCTGCGAGCGTGCCTCTACCAACTCTGTTGAGTTCACAGGCCCCGTCAGAACTTGGTGCGTGACATACCAAACGGGTGAATGATAATTTGTCGGCTCATAATCCAAGTCAATGAAGCTCCAAGAGAGGCGCTATACACCTCATACGTTAGGTTCACAGAGTGACTTTGAAAGACAAAGAGCTACCCAGATGTTCCAGTTGCAAGACTACAAGGCGCGCAGAGCGTTCAGCAATCCCTGTGGGTCGTTGTCAATAGAACGGGCACCGTCTTTGCCAACATGGAAGGTGAGATGATACGACTTGAAGTAAAAGAGGACCCATACCTCGAGGCTTCGGGGGACACCGATCATCATAAATGATTGGAGTTTTCCAGATGTGAAAGCAATTAGTGATATGGGCTATGAAGGCATCGCGTGCGGCTATGAGCGCCAGTAACTTCGGAGAGTGAGAGGTCTCGTACAGCACCCTCGGCCAGCTATCGTCAACAAGCACCTGTACTTGCCAACCTTGAATATGGATACAAGTGTCGCAACGCCAGAGAGAAGTCAGCGGTACGGACGCCGAATCTAAAATTCGAATACCGCCTATCCGGGCATAGCTCAGGAGGATATTGGGGAGCGCGACTGTCCTTCTTCGTGATGGGACCTGGCCACAAACTCAAAATCACGGCACTCTCGTTACAATCCACTTCCAAGAGGACCAAAGCAAAGAGGGATGAATTGCCTCGCCGAGTGCGTGACATATACACCCCATGATGGTGCTTGAAATCAATAGTTGGTCAACAACACGCGCGACGTGGAAAACACTCGGACTTACCTGGGGATATGATTCATGACGTCCTTTCCATCAGCAGAATCCGAGTCGATATTTCTCGTTGAAGCAAGTTATTTGGCAGTTTCTACAGTGCAGGACAGCTAAACACGACAAATTTTTTGGGTGATTTTTGCTGCTTCCGGAAATGGTCGGAATCGGTCAGGTTTCATGCAGTGGGTCCATAGAACCAGCTTGAATAGATTGTGGTGTAAATTTGGCCGAAAAATCATGATTTACCAAAAATATTACCCTAAATATTGTCCAACCCCGGTTTTTAGTGCCTGAGCCTCGGAAACAGTGCCATTCGACTCCATTTGATTGGCTGAGTTCAATGCCAGCCTCGGATTCAGCCGGAAAAATCTGTGAGAGCGAGAAAAAGGCACGTGATATGAACCCGCGATGTCCCACGTGACAGAGATAACAATCAGTTGCGTGTGCGCGCGAGAAGGTGGCAAGGCGAAATTGCAGCATGCAGGGTTCACACATCAGACAGAGAATCTTGAGGATGTCATCTGTGTCACTCATTGCCTTACAAGTGCTCAAAAACAATGTGATTAAACTAAAGAACGGCAAACACGTGCGATATCACCAAGTCTAATCATGAGGAATCAAGTCAGAATTCTAAATGAGGAGGGAAGGCCATGTCTGATTTTGTGGAAGAGGAGCATGGGTGTCTTATCATCTGAAATCCAGAGGGGGTGATTGTGAAGGATGCACGATGCATCATATATCCAGGAGCGAATGGTGATGCATGGTGGGAGCACACCCAACTTCTCCGCCAGGTGGATGACGCGATCACAATTTTTGAGGAGGCACACCCCGGATGTGTCGCCCTCTTCATATTTGATCAGTCATCGGCACATGTGTCACTTGGCCCAGACGCACTTCGCGCATTTGATATGAACAAGACCAATGGGGGAAAACAACGAAAACAAAAGGATACCGTAATTCCAATGAACAACCCAGACCCTCAGTTCCGTGGGATGACCCAGAAAATGACAACTGAAAAGGGTGAGGCCAAGGGAATCCAGCAGACTCTCGAGGAGTGCGGTTTCCAGGTACAGGGGATGCGAGTGAAGTGCTCCCCTGTCTGCCCATTTGAGAATGATACCTGTTGCATGGCTCGTCTTCTCAGCAAACAGGATGATTTCCGATTGCAAGAATCCCTTCTCGAACAAAAAATCAAAGCTAAGGGCCATCTTTGCATGTTTCTCCCCAAGTTTCACTGCGAGCTTAATCCTATTGAAATGGTTTGTCTATTTTATTCACTCCTTTATCCTCTTGTATCTAATGTCTACAGTACTGGGGATGGTGTAAACACAGGTACCGAGAAGTTCACAAAATAACATTTGAGGGAGCGAAGAAAGTGGCACGCGAGTGCCTTGATTCCTGCCCAGTTGAGGTCATCCGGCGTTTCTTTAATCGTTCTTGGCGATTCATGGATGCTTATCGGCAGGGGCTAACTGGAAAAGCAGCAGATTGGGCAGTTCGCAAACAGAGATCTCATCGGCGGGTTGGACAGCGGGCGATGATGTTGATTGATGTGATGTTGAACCCAGATTGATCCCAAAAAGGGGCCCCAAATTTATTAAAATTTTAGTCAAAAAATTGTCCAACCCCGAAAAAGCATGAGAAAATCTAGAAAAGGGTGATTTGGACGTTTTCAGCCCCTCTGAGTCCAAATCTGAGGTCCATTTGTCCTCAAAAAATCTCATTCTATCTCTAGCTACTTTGTCGTGTTTAGCTGTCCTGCACTGTAACTGTTGACTTGGACCCGCAAACCACCGAAGTTCAATCCGGCTCCCTTGAGGCGGCCATGCCAAACCAAACTAGACTGAAGAAAATCCACATGACCATCAGAATTTCCAAAATAGGAAGCACAGAACTCCGCAATTCGTCATGAGTACTTTTGCTCTACCCCACTCACGTTCGCACACGATACCTGCCAGTGGTTCCTTAACCTAGCTCGCTCTCTGGTGTCGAAGTTAACCTCCACTGGAGGTCAACTCTCTGACACGGCCATTGGACAATCATGCGATTTGTGTTGGCGTGGTCTTTTCAAGTTGAGGAACTGGAATTGCCTCGTACAAAGTTCAACAGCGCCAGGTGGGTCACCACGATCAGGAACCTCCGCAGTGCATTAAGGAGTGACGCCTGGTGATTATCCCAAACAGTCTCCGCCGTGCACCCCTCGCCTACCCAGAGTTGGTCTAACTCCTCTCGATTCGATGACAACCCTCCTCTGTTCCTCAGGCGAGACTAGAAATCACGTTCTCTCCGAACTCTGATTTATCTATTGTCCTGTCCAACATTAGCGTGGTGCTGCTCCGGCGCTCCAGCTGTGCTTATTAGGGTTTATGCTGCCCACGTTTAAACCACGTTAAGACCATGTTCAGATCATTGGACCCTCGATAGGGTACGATTAGTAAGCTTGAGAGATCGGGGTTGTTTTCTAGTTCTAGAGTCCGCTCCCCGTTCACCCAGGTTGATCAGAGCGCTGCAGGCCGACTGTCGTGGACATTGTCGCCCAACTGCATCTTTTTTCACCAGCAACTTGTCGGGTTGTTGGAGTGCCTATCTGGACCCCCCCGTCACTTTTGTGTTATCCCAGGAGCACATATCGCCAACCTGCCAGTGCCACTGCACAGCTAATTGGCAGTCCGAAATAACTCGGACGTTATCATCTGCGCGCCAATCACTGGCGGTCGCGGAGTTTGATATCAGAAACAGTAAGTGACGTTGCTTTTCGCTTTACTCGCGTTATCTTGACCTGTTATCATTACCAGACAGGGTACCCTGACACTCAAATACAGGGGCTACTAGGATTTGGGTAAATTGACAAGCTACTATTAAAACCCAGGACTTTTTACGGCAAGCTACAGTTGTCTCGGCCCCTGAGTCCTACGACCCTCTATGCCATTGTGGGGCTTTAAGTTATGATGCGCCTCGTTCTCCGGTGCATGAGGGAGTAATACTTTGGGCTCCGATGCTCGCTACAGCAACGCGCGAAAGCGATGGTTCTCATAAGTACCTCGATCCCGAATGATATTTGAGACCTGAACAGTTCCCCACCCCGTTCCCGGCGTCTCGCATTTCTCTACTCAGAACGAGCATCATGGATCTGTTCACTAATACCCCCCAAACTATTACCCCAAGTAATGCCGCAGTTACAGTAGCAAATAACCTCCGTATTGCGTCTATCACCATCGCCGCCTATGAGTACGTTGCCTCGTCCTCCCATAGATTCTCGTCGTGATGATTCGCACTCGACAAGTTATCTTATCACTATCCCTGCCGAAATTCGGCTATACAAGTCAAAGCGGCGCAGGTAAGGAATTCGATGTGCACAGGGAAGATCGCACTTTGACTAGAACACGCCGTTTCAATAGCTTGGCTTGCCTCTTATTTATCCTAATTCGGTATGCTAATCAACCACTGAATGCTCCGTTCACGTGCTCAAATGTTATCTAGATACTCAAGCTTCATCTGTATCATCACCGCTAATTTTGGCTTCTTTTACCACCACTTCTCTTCCAACGTTTGTGCACACTACTTCCAGATCTCTCTTGTATTAAAAGGTACGGTGTCAATGCGTTGTCGTGTATATGCCCGATAGTAAAGCAATGGATCCAGTAATTCAAGTCATGGCGTCACAAGCCATCCTAGGGGCCCGGTATGTCCTACTTATCTCACTTCACGCCGCCGAGTATAACAACGAGCTTTCAGGGCATACTTCCTTTCCAAGCGAAATTCCTCGATAGGCATTACTCTTTTATTGGTTTATATCGCTGTCACAGGGGTCCGTTGTCATCGCTCTTTAACTCATGATTCTTGCCCTTATGCGACGAGCACAGGTCCAGTGGTTTACTAATCTATACGATAGGATTCGTGAGTCAAACAGTCTCCGCGCTTAATTATTCACTGACACTGTATCAGCCGTTATGATAAACGTAAGTTGACCAGTTCTTATTTGCAGAGTGCGTATTAAACTGACATGTGATTATGCCTCTGATCAGGGAGAGTATGTCTAGTTTCACCTCTACCGCTACTACCTGATCTATTCTGATGACGTATCTTAGTTGCTCGAGTGCACTTGCTCACCCGCATAGTGGCTTCTCCACCTGGACCTTTTACCTGTCGGCCATGCTATTCGATTTCCTTGCACTTTTCATATCAACATTCTACCTGCTCAGGATGAAGCCCTCCGAAACCCGCGAGTCTACGTAAGTCGTATTACTGGACCGTGTGGAGTCAAGCTCTGACTCTTCGTAGCGCTACAAAGCTTTGGAAGATGTAAGTCGTCTTTCAATATAGTAGTAGCAATAGGTCTTACCCCTCAACGAAGATTTTTAATGGATGGCTTGGGATATTTGGTTGTGCTTACTGGTACATCGCCTCAACGTCAATAAGTCGCTTATCCTCACTCAACTGACCTTCGTATAGCCTCGAATATGATGAACCTTCTCTTGTTTCGATTAGGCAGTCCTACCACTGGAACCTCTGGGTTAGCTTTCTATTTTTCATAGGTCATTTCCACAGAATCTAACTGGGTGTATAGTGCATCTCTTGGAGTTTCTGTCACTTGGATTATGAGTCAAAGGATTATTCTTCATCCACTTGGTGCGCCCTTCCACGCTCAGACCGTGCCCGTTGATTTACGTAGTTGGCAGAGGCACGCACGCAAAAACTGTCAGCTATTCTGTCGCAGCTGCCAACGGACTCCTCCGTGCGATTTTATGTAGAGAAGAAAGACAACGGAGAAACGACAGATCAAACAATGGCTGAGAGTCTGACAAAAGTCGTGGTTGAAATTGACAATGCGACCGAATCTGATGTCAACTTTTGTTGACCACGTGCCAGTGACAGTCAGCCAAATCGCCAGATGCGCTTCAAGTTATGCTTCTCCAGGATTTGTTTGGATGGGCCATGCTTAGTTTTTGTCTCATATCTGTTCCCCTACTTGGCGTTCGAGGGCATTAGTTGGCTATTTCTCATTGTCTCTGGTAGGCCTGGGAATTGTCGTTGAGCTATCTAATGTAGTCCTGTAGGCGTAGGTTAATTGCCTAACGTACTAATATAATTTGAGGATGTGCATGAATTAGAAGATGCAAGCCAAAATCGAGTGCGAGAAGTACACAGTGAAAACGCAGCTGTGCAGCACGCGAGTAATTCGAGGTTCGCCCTCTTATGTCGCATCATAGAAGGAGGTCACGGTACCATACTAGTAACAGATCAACGAGGACCGATTCCAGCTACCCGCTGCATCATTTGTCGTTCCTGAACGCACTCTCAATTTTTTCACTCCTGCAACGATGATGAACGTGATGTTGTAGCTAATAGTAGTCGCCGTGTCGTATCTATCACCCTCGCCACCCAAGCAAGGAGGATCCTCTGCTCAGAGTAATTCTGCAGAAGGGTACGGGGTGGATGCGTTTCTTTCGGGGAACAAGGGTGCGGGTGGCCGGACCGTCACCGGGTGTCTGTCGCAGCCAAGCAGTTGCATCATCAAGTATTCATCGATGTTCATCCCCCCTGGCATTTTCTGATGCTGCTTACTACGTGCCCAAATAGGAGGAACATGCCACTGTGGATCGAGGAAGGTTAAGGTGAGTATTTACGCCCAGCTTCATCTTGCGAGACCTCTCACTCTCCGAAGTTACTGGCGCTCATAGCCGCACGCGATGCCTTCATAGCCCATATCACTAATTGCTTTCACATCTGGAAAACTCCAATCATTTATGATGATCGGTGTCCCCCGAAGCCTCGAGGTATGGGTCCTCTTTTACTTCAAGTCGTATCATCTCACCTTCCATGTTGGCAATGACGGTGCCCATTCTATTGACAACGACCCACAGGGATTGTTGAACGCTCTGCGCCAAGGGTGCCTTGTGCTGCGCGCCTTGTGTCTGAGCTCTCTTTTCTGCACCGTCTCTCTTCAACTATCGTGCGTGCTTGCTTTTGCCAAACACAACCCCTTTCGCGGTACATTGTGCGTCCCACGCGCAGAACTACTCGGAGTGGTTACCTCTACCAACATACTGTAGAACACTAGGGCCGACGAGGACGACTACATCGTCACGGAAGGCAGTACGCTGGCGGTAGATTCTTCCAGATCAGGGCTACCAGGGCCTCAGGGTGTACAGACCCTCAGCGGTGGTTCTATAGACACCACGCATTCACGACGCATAACGCGAGGAAAGGTCTGTACGGTTTACCGTTGCCAGTCTACCAGAAGGTGCATTACAACAGGTATATTCCATCAAGATGGGGTTCACGTTACGCTTTTTCTTTGGCTTTTCGTCACCTTGGGGGTCGCTGGTAAGCTTGACAGGTAGGGGTACTGTGGTGGAGCCCACGCACGAAGGGGGTATCGGAAATTCCTCACCTTCGCCTTGCTCCTATCGCCCTTTGTCTCAAGCTTTACCTATTTCACCACACCAGTCCTACACGCCAATGGGTTAATGTTTAACTCACCGACGCCTAGCCCCGCACAGCCTCGCAACACGCCCCTTTCACCGAAAAAGCCTCATCCCGGACCTTGCTTTGCCGCCGCGCTTGAATTTCACGTGCTACGCCCGCACCGCCCTTTCGCTTGGCGATGTCACATCGTATTCGTTTCACCCCTTAGACTCCGCCCCTACACTGCTTTAGGATTCGGTTTGTTTCTGTCTCGTGGCGATTGTGCCTGCCTTCTCCGTGACGTCGCTCGTCTGCTCTCTTCCACCTTATCTCTTCCTCTTGAAAAGTTCAAAACGTTTCATCGCCCTTTGTATTCTCGACGTGATCATTACTCAACGGGATGACCGGTGCTGTAAAACGTCAAGTGTGTTACAGTGTTACAAAGATTTCCTTGGATCACGTGAGCCGAAAGGTGACCTTCCCACAGGCCCTGACCCTTGTCCTTTTCACAGCGCGGAAGCCAAGTTTGGGGTTCCTCGCTCTGATTGATCTGGCTTGCGCACCTCGTTTCTGACTCAGTTCAGGGGTGTTTCAGTGCATTATAGTGTAACTGCCGGCGTGAGCTCGTCACAGGGGTAGATAACCTGTCACAGTCTTTTTCTTGATCATCTTTACAGAAACAGTCGCAGGGAACTTGCCTTTGAGGTAGAACGCCGTGCTGCACGTATCATGTATCACCTGCTGGAAGAACTTGTGAATGACTCCGAGAAATAAAGGTGCGCAGATGATGAATGTTACTGACATCAGCCTTCAAGTTCAGGGCAAAAGGTTACTGCGAGCGACCGCTAGGCATCATACCGTCAGTGAAACGGCGTCTATCTCGAAGCCACCAAAGCTGCCCTCGAAACGAGTATGGACGCCATGGTATCCAAGATCAGTGGCCAATATTGATAGGGTTTTGCTTGACCAAGTTGCCCTTTGTCATCTCGGAATTGCCGCCACGCCACGTCACACTTGGACATTCGCCGTCGCCGTGTTCCTGCGCTGTTTTGTGGCTGCCTCTCCGGCAAGTTAACATTGCGACGAAAGAAATTTTATTACAGTACAAATAACTTCCTCCTTACTACCGCGGCATGTGATGCACCGTGTGGAAGCGCTGCAACGCCACAGCGCCAAAAGTCGAGCCGGCGCCACCACGTCAGACCCGGCACGAGACTTTTGCCGCTTCCAAAGTACCCACACTGTCAACTCGCGATGAGAGCCTTCGGGAATGTTCAGATGTCGTCATGGCACACACGGCAGAATAACTAATGGTACAAGACTCAGACTCGGATGGACTCGCACTCGGAAAATGTGTGACGCGGACGGACTAGACGGCCGAAGGAGCGGCATGATAGTCCGGGACGCTATCCCATGGGGGTGAAGGAGAAGTAGCGTAAAGGGATCGATCGCTGTGTTCTCCATCCGGCGCGATGGCGTCCGTGACTGTCGATTTCTCGATGCGCACCGCGAGATCGAATTCGGGTGTGGAGTTGTCGTCACGGTCGGAATCCTTTTGCAATTGTGTCTTCGTCAGGTTCTCATCGGCCTTGTCACTATTTTCGTGCCTCCTCTCTCCGTGAAAGCGCAACGACCGCAGATGGATGGTGGGTATACGCGATACCAAGACCTCCGCATCTTGCGAGCTTGCCTCTGCAGTTTCGACTCTTCATTAATTAACCGGCCCAGGTCTGAGCGTGTAAGGGTACGCACCGCGCGGGTGAAGAAGAATACGTTGACTCATGATCCAAGTAATTGAATATGCAAGCGATGCGCTATGCAGTCCATGTGGTCAGGTCCATAGCCATGATCTAGGAAAGAAAAAATGAAATACCCAGAGGTTTCGGTGACGACACTGGCACCCCGAAACAGGAAGATGTTCATCAAATTGATTGCTGTATAGCGAAGGTCAGTTGGGGTGACAATTAATGTCCCATCAAGGGAACGCACCCGTAAGGACGACAAAATATCCTAATCCATCATATAGCAGTCTTGGTCTAGGGTAAGGCTTAACGCTAACACTACCCGAGGAGAGACTTACATATTCAGGAGTTTCGAGGCACTACAAGGAGTCAGAACGAGACCACATGCTCTAGGGGTATGACTTACGTTGACCGGGGAAGTGCGTAAGTCCTCATCTTGAGAAGGAAATATGTCGATAGGGATAGGGCAAGACTATCAAATGTCATGGCCGACAAATAAAAAGTCCAGGAAGAGATGATAAAGTCCGGGTGAGCATATGCAGTCGTGCAACTAACAGATTACGAGTCAGGGGGGACTATGTGGCAGCTGTGGAGAGCGGCCTAGACATACTTTCCCTGATCAGAGGGATGACAAAACAACTTTTAATACCACTTCCTCGACAAGAAAGGACTTGCACCTACATCTATCATCACAGCTAATACGTGTTCAGTTAGTCCATAGGTTTGTGGCAGGGGCTGTTGAGCTTACTAAAGCGTCGGTAAAAGTCGGCGAACCACTCGAGCTGTGTCCTCGTAAGAATGGGAATCATTGGATAAAGGATGAAAACAACGTACCCCTACAGCAACGATATACACAGAGAGAAGGAGACGGCCTACCCAGGTCTTTCGTTGGGAAATGTTATACGCTCTGCAGCTCGTTATCACACTCAGTTCCATGTAACGAAAAAATCGAGACCCACCGGATACCCAGGATTGCTTGCGATACCATGATTTGAAATACTGTAATATTTTGTTGCTTAGTATTGAGTGGCCAGGCTGCGTGGAGCCCTGGAGCCGTACCTTTGAATACAGGGGCGAGATAGCAATAGCGGGCGCAGGATTCCGGTGTGAAATGACGGTAGAAGAACCCGGTATTACTGACGACGATTATGATAACGCTAGAGTACCTGAACTACACATAAGCAAACGTTTCAAGAGAAAGCATAGATGAACGTACCGAATGAGAACGAATAGTATTAAACCCAAGCTGTCCAACATATGTTCAGACTGCGATCTTCGCAGCTCGTCATCGAACCTTCTTACCTGCGTGGACTTGCAGTCTTGTATAACCAAACTTCAGAGGGGAGAGTGATGAGATAACTGGTCGAATGCAAGTCAAAAAATGAGACTTCGACGTGACTCATTGGGCAACGTACTCATAAGCAGCGATGGACATGGATGCAACGCGAAAGTTGGTTGCAACCTGGAGCGATTGCGCACTTGGACCACCGTCAGCCATTGCTGAAGCCAAGAGATGCGGGGGAGGATCCAACGATGCTGGGGAGAGGTGAAGGGAAACGTTCACATCATGAGAATCGTTTGGGAGCTGCTTATGAAGAGCATCCTCGCACGTTGCAGCGGGGAATCAAGCCGGCGTCCGAAAGCGTGTTGCCTAATGCATGGAGCTAGAATCAGGGGAGGCGTCACAACTTGACGCCCAGTGGTCGCACAGAGCGTTCTTGAATTTGTTTGTGATACGTACTATGTGCCCTTGCTTGCTTTCAGGGGAATTGGGCTGATTACAACACGGGAGACGCCCCTTCGGTTCGATGGTATCGAACAGAACATCGCTAGCAATCATGCAAAAGCGTTCCAAAAGGGGCAGAGTCCACATTATCTTATCAGACCTCTACGAAAAGATGAATTGAATGAAAATCGGGGGTGTTGGCACCTGTTTGCTAATTGTTCCACAATGTCAAACTTGACTGATTAGCGCACAAGGAAAAGTCGATCCATTTCGGTCCAAAACTACGGATTTATTGTTTCTGTGAAACTTAAAGGGTCGTATGAAGTAGTAAGGCCAGGGTAGGGGATGCCGAACACCCACGTGTCCTTGGTGAGATGTTGAAGAATGAATAAGCTGCGATTTCATCGGCTCTGAGATGACCGGCAGACGCCGAGGGGGAACAGCCACAGGCCTGCATTTCCGCCTTCTCAAGGCCATATTTGAGCCTAGAAAAGCGCCTCCATAAAAAGGACACTCCGAATAAGTCGCGGGACAAATCCGATTCGGGACAGAGCGACGAGTCCCTTATCGGGCAGGGCCTCGGAAATACACTCTTGATGCCCTTGGAGCCAACACGGGGGTGCCAGGCAGTGGGAACTGCTATGCCACAACAACCAGGTATCGCTCTTTTACGTGCCACTCTGCTCGGGCACGATCAATATCCAAATTTCGCGCTCGCTCAACCATCAGATTCCCTCCCGATTTGTGAGGGCTGTCACCGCTGGCAGCAGACGGCGCTTGGGCGAGCGCTGCGTCAGAAAGTTCAAGGTCAACATCAAGGACATAGAGGTCCGGGATAATTAGTGTCAACCGACGAGGTTCAAGATCAAGGGTCGCGAACGGGAAAGTAGCACGGGTCTAGTGAGTATCGATCGTGAGGAAAGACCGGAATCGAGAACGCCAAGGGCATACCAGTTTCGGGACTTGAATAAGAACGCGGATTTCATCACCTTCATACTTCCACGTCCAGGTAGGCGTCTCGCAGGCACTGCTATAATAGGGCGTAACTGCGTCCTTCGTCGGATGTACACGGTCAGGGAAAGGAAGGTCCTTGGGTCTATCCACCCTTGATGTGGCAGCAGTGCTACTGGTAATCTCCTCGATGAGCTTCTTGGTTGGAAATTTGTCGAGAGAAGGAGGATTTTGGCCGCCAGGTGGGAACAAAGTGGCCGGGATGGCGACTTCTCGCTGCTCTAGGGCGCCTTTTGAGAATATATTCGGTGTACCAAGAGTGCGAGAGAGTGCGAATGAATTCTGGAATTCAATTTGACGTAGGGCAAGTTCTGGATCAAAATACACAATAAATCAAACTCAAAAACAGCAACGTTCCGGCCGTGCCATGATAAACCGACAAGCGCACATACCTACCAGAAAGCTCCTGAACTCAGGGTCCTTCGACGCATGGAATTTTAATGATGAGTGATAAATACAGTCGAAGACAAGGGCTGGCTTTCCCGCTGGGTGATGATGCGAATCAGCAAGCGACCTTTGACAGATTATGAGGAGGAGGGAGAGATGGAGGACGGGTACAGAATGTTCAGGGTTGTTGAATATTCGAGTCATGCTCGTACCTTTATCGGTATCCAGTCGCCCACTAGAGACAAAAACAGATATTGGCGCGTCCGTTTCGTTCTTCAAGTCCGTTTGACGACTGCGCGTGGCAAACTCGATGACTTTTTCGACCCCATCCAGTGGTGGGGGAACGTCCTTAGACCAGGCAATGTTGACGAAAACCTTGCGTCCTTGCGGTACAGGCACGGATGCCCGCGTTGGCTCATAAGAGGAAATGACATGAAGTATTCCTGGCTGCAGAAGGTTGGACTTTATGCAAAAGCCGGGCGATGGCGAGACGTTGACGTTGATGGTCGCGTTCGATGTCGAAGCCATGATTGATCCCTTTTTGCGGGTGGCGGGGCTTGACGACATCCCTCCTCACCCGGTCCGAGGCCGACGACTCCTTCTTACAAGCACAGCGACACCATGGACGAGCAATCGCAAGAAAAGCAATCAGACCCCCTTCCTCGGTTCAGACGTGAGCCATCTCGTACAGAAAGTTTTTTCTGGCACCCTTTAATAAGGCTGTCGTTGTGTTCAGAATCCTTCAGACTCGAGCTAGACATGGGCCGCCTACCTGCGCCAGCGAACACCCCCCTACCCACTCTTGACGATGACCTGAGCATGAAGAAGTATATCTCAGACCGTAGAGTCATAGGAGTGAGCATGCGACTATTCTTCATGCGTTCCTTCTTGTTCTCACTGTGCTTCCAGTATGACCCTCTCATTCAGCCGGCGCTCCTTCGCCACGAGATACAATTTACCGCCGAGTCTCAGCGCACAATTGCCTCTGCTCGTTACCACGCCGCCCGCGTGCTAGCTGGCCACGATGATCGAGTCGTTGTCGTCGTTGGCCCTTGTTCGATCCACTCGCCGGATCAAGCGCTCGACTATGCGAAGCTTCTCAAGGACAAGCTTCCATCCTGGCCAAATCTCCTCATCATCATGCGGGCTTATTTGTGCGTCCACCCTGGTTCGCTGCACACGCCTTATTGACAGGGTCCGCATGGCATGTTCTGCAGTGAGGTAACACATTCACTTGGAACTCCCACGCCCGTTCCTTCTTCCTGACATTCTTCTCTTCATCATCAAAGAAACCACGCACCACGGTTGGCTGGAAAGGCCTCATCAACGACCCCGCCATAGATGGATCTTTCCAGATAAACAAGGGGCTTCGCCTCGCACGCCAACTTCTATGCGACCTCACTCACCTCGGCATCCCGGTCGGCTCGGAGCTGCTCGACACCATTTCCCCACAATATCTCAACGACCTCGTCTCGTGGGGCGCGATCGGCGCGCGCACCACAGAGTCCCAGCTCCATCGCGAACTCGCCTCCGGCGTGTCATTCCCCATCGGCTTCAAGAACGGCACGGACGGCAGCATAACCGTCGCGGTCGACGCGATGCGCTCGAGCAGCAACCCCCACGCGTTCATGGGCGTGACGGGACAGGGCATCGCGGCCATCGTCAAGACGCGTGGGAATCAGGACTTGCACGTCATCCTGCGCGGCGGCACAAAAGGCCCCAACTTTGCCGCAGAGCACGTCCGTGAGGCCGTCGCTACGATCGCCAAGGCGCGTTCTCGCCATCACCCATCGATCATGATTGACTGCAGCCGTGCGCATCTGCGATTCTCGTCTGCGTGTGGTAAGACGTGCTGAGTTGAAAGGGATAGATGGCAACTCGCAGAAGAACCACAACAATCAGCCCAAAGTACTTGATGACATTTGTTCACAACTACGTTCCGGCGATAAAAACATCACTGGCGTGATGATCGAGTCTCACATCAACGCAGGCCGGCAAGATGTGCCCGATGAGGGTCCCGCCGGTCTAAAATATGGTGTCTCGATTACTGATGCCTGCGTCGATTGGCAAACGACGGTTGGCATGTTGGATCGATTAAACACCGTACGTTCATATCTGTTTCAGACGTGTCTTTCTAAGCTCTGTGTAGGCTGTCCAGGAGCGCAGATCAACGCTCATCAACGCAAGCTTGAATAAAACGGTTCATGAGAATGGATCATGAAGGGTGAAGGGTGTCTCAGCACGAATTGGATGTTTATTAGATTGTGGCACTCGTATGACTATTTGACCACGGACACCGTTCGCAAAGCCGTGGGATGCAGCAGTCCATCAGACCCTGGGACCAGGCCTCGGCCACAGACATGAATACAATACCGTTCCACGTCCACGGTGGCGGCGTGAGAGAGTTGGATACAGCGAAGCGCCCAGCCTCGGGAAAATTTCTATGTCGCTGACGCAAGCTGCCCGTTTGCGTCGGAAGCTGCGCGCCATACCTCCAGGATCTCGTCGAGAGAGCGCATCGCCCACCCCGAGCCCAGCGTCGTCGTCATCTGCGTTCCTGTGGCGTGCAGCACCTCCCGTATACCGCGCTCGAGCGCCACAGCGTCGCCACCCGATCCCTCCGGAGGTGGCAGCCCTACGCAGGCGGCGTGCGCACGCTGCGCCAAACCCTGCAAGACGCCGAGCAGCGTCGAAACAGGCACATTGTTCCGCAGCAGGTACCACGCGATAGCGCTCGCGCCGACGGCGTCCACGGCGCTCGAGGGGATAGGCTGCCCGCACGCGTACGCCCCGAGGGCGGACAGGAACGCCGGGTTCGTCCGGACGGGCTCCAGCTGCTGGTCCAGCGCGTACAGCGTACCGGATAGCGTCCCCTCGCGAATCAGTGGCGCTCGGGTGTTGCTCTCGCTCCTCCCGCTGAACCGCCGGTCGTACAGCTTACCATAAAAGTCGACAGCAAAGCGCAGGTCCTGAAGCCTTAGGTGGAAGTGCCGCGAGGAGGGTTTCATGGTGCGATAACGGTACAACAGGAGGTGCGACTGGAGCGTTTGAGGCTTGTCTTGGAGGATGCTGTCGAGCAGACTGGCGCGGCAGTACGCATTGAAGAGCTGCTCCGGACCTGTTTCGGAATCATTCCGGCAAAAGTGATCGGCAAATGCCAAGAAGAACGGGTCGATGGAGAAGGATGAGATGAATTGATTGAGGTCCCCAGCAGGATGCGCTTTCGTGTCCGTGAGCCGCGGAAAGTCAAGCGTTGCGGCATCACCTGACGATGAACCTGAACGCACAAAGAGGCTGCGGCTTCCCTTCGGGTCCTCCAAGTAGCTCAAGAAGGCCGTTCGGCGTTTAACATATATGGTTTGGCTGCGAAGAAGAGAATCCATGTGTCGCCGAACATTCGCTAGGTCAAGGTAGAATGGCCAGTACCTAGGCGTGTCAACACGAATGGAGAGAACCTTGTCAAAGTCAGGGATGAGTGTGGGGGAGATCAACTGGGCCATTTCAACATCCGAGCCTTCCTTGACCTTGATTTTGACAGGAAGGTAAACAATTTCCTTCGTGTCCACGTCCCGGGCAATGAGACACCTCGGCTCGACCGCCAACACCCACATGTGTCTCAGGGCTTGCAAGTACGATTTGTTATCAGAAGAAACAGGGGCAAAGCGTGGAAAGAAAGCAGCGACCAAACATGCAATGGCCGCGTCTGAGCTTCCTAGGGTGTATCGACCCCCACCCAAGAAGAGGAGCCCAAGGGACATGTTCGTCGCCATGTGTGTGCCGTAGCGCATCGCTTGATTGTACATGCCGTATGAATATCGAAGCCTTCGCAGGCAATTGATTTCCCCAGTTCCCGCCATCACGATGTTCAGAGATATGGAAATAAGATTTAGCCCATCATGAATCGCATGTCGCTTAATTTTGTGATCGTAAGCCGGTCCTGTGGGGTAGCTTATGTCAACGACGCCAAATCCGACCACATGAAACAGATCCTACCATTGGTGTAAGCCATCCGGCTGAACGTATCATAGTAGTTGATGAGAAACAAGTATGGCTCCTCCCGGGCGGTTCCTGCGTATTTGAGGGCTAGTGCGAAGCAGCATCCCGCGATGATGTTGTAATAGGCAAGGTCAATAGCATCGTCAATCGACTTGCCTTGAGTCCGCTCGTCCAAAGCTTTAATGATGTAGGCCGGAAGTTGTGCATTGATCCACTCTCGGGTAGGCGCAATGCGGCCCCAGAGGATGAGGTTTCGGGCCAAGGTACGTAACAATAAAAAGTTGGGCGGGATGCGGTTTAGGGTCACGACCGTATCTGGGATGGTAAGTATATCGGCGACTTCTTGGCTCTCGGTTCTCAAGTACATAAGACCAAGGGCGATCGTTGCCGCAGGAGAGGTCAGATTGATGTCAAAGGCTGCTCGGGTATTTCGACCACGCAGATGAGAGGGCGCCTCTCCATGAATGAGGATTCGAAGTCCCGAGACCAGTGCCTCATCTGCGGGGACAGGCACGATGGATCCCTCGCCTAATGTGACCATTCCGAAAGCGAGGGCTGCCGCCATGGCATAAGCCTCGCGGTGCTCGTTGCTGAGGTCCGGCTGGGTGAGGTCATTGCGTCTGATTTGCTTCAAGCAGACTTCGGCCATCCGTCGGTTTTTCGAGCCCATATATAGCAGTCCGAGACCAACCAAGCCCGCTGCTTGCGTTATTAAAGGTACATTGAGGTCTATGGTAGAGGTGGGGAGAAGGGCAGGAGTGTGAACAGCAAGAAGCTTGGTCACATGCTTGTTCCCGCTGCCAACGTTTGCAGCGGACAGGCCAAGCAAAATCCCAATGGACGTCAGGTCATGCTTTGGGGTCAGATAGCCAAAGGTGTGCCACGTTAACATCTCGCGTAGATGGCCAGTCAGCCCCAGTCCGTACAAGAAGCCAGCGTGTTCGGGCGTTAATTCCGAGGGCCTGTTGAATTTGATCCACGAGCTTTCTATGACCGTCGAGGAAGGAGAGATCCTCAGCGCTGCAGCGACGCCATTGTGGAAGTCTCCCCAGTTAAGACTATCTAGAGGTATTTTGTTCGGCTCTGGGGCTATGGTCACGTTCTGGGGCTGAAGATGGATCGAAAACTCAATCTTCGGGATGGCGTATGCTTCTCGAGTGACTGTAGGCACGGAACCAAACGTGAATAAGGCACGACCCAAGGGCAGAGAAAGTGTCCTTTCTGCGATCCGGAGGACATGGTTCTGCTGTTCCTTGGCCTGTTCATGTTCGCTGCAGAATAACGCCGAATCAACTTCCCATCAGTTAAAAATGGGTTGCACTTAAGGGGCGCACCTGAGCTCAGGGCGTTCAATCATCCTAACTGTTGGCACTTCTGAGGACTGCAACATCCGCGCAACCTCGTCCAAGCGTTTGTCCTGACCGAATCGGATACGAGTGAAGTCGTCGATATTCAGCTCCACTCCGGAGCTTGTACTGAGTTCTCCGGCCGCCGCAGAAACTGCCTGATTAACTATCGACGGTATGCTCTGCCGCCGACGATTGCCCTGAAAGCGTGGTCATTGCGAGTCTGTATGATCCCCCCGAGGTTACTCACAAGAAACTCCTTGACGGCTCGATAACCGGTCGCGTTCATGTGACTAGGGTTCACATTCGCGCCCTCTGCCAGGTCATTGCGACCAATGAACTCGTACGCAACCGCCGGCCAGTCCTGACCTGGCGCCAGCTGGCACGTCCTTGCGGCTTCTCGGAGTGGAGCTGCGAGTCCGAGGGGCAGGACGTTGAGGAACGCTTGGCCGACCCTATGGTTGACCATCAGGTGCATGGCGTTCTCCGCCCGCTTTCGACTGTCCTCCACCGTCTTGTCCGCGAGGCACCGATAGATCAAGGTGAGCTGACGCAGGTATGCAAGGGGTTCGAGTCTCCCGTACGCGTAGCTGGGAGAAAGCTTAAACTGAGACGCGAGTTTGCGGATATCGTACCACGGTAGCTTCCACTCTGGGTTATTTATCCTTCCATAGAACATCGCTGTCATGTCTGGGGGCCAGACAGGTAGGCGATCATCGACGAAGGAGGTCCCCTGATCGTGTGCGACAGAATGCTCCTCCAGACGATGCACCCATCCCGAGGTCACGTTGGGACAGAAGCGCTTCCAATAGTCCATCCACTCTGGTCGGATGATGCTGGCAATGAGGCATATCAAACTTGCAAGACGATGAACATCATCGTGCCTGTGCACCATAAGACGAATGTCTTCGCCGAGCATATGCAAAGCGTTGAGCACAGGAGCTAGGAGAGTATGCGGTCGCTTCCGTGGAGGCGGGGCTTGGAGGGATGGCCGTTGTGGGAACTGTAAACCCGAAAGTACAATGTCGTCCTCGAGACGGGCAAAGGAGGCGGAACGGGCTAAGCGCTCCCATGGGCTCTGGGTGTCCGCTAGATCCTCGTGATAAGGTTCAATCTCGAGTATCCTAAACAAGGCGTTCTTGAAGCACTCGAATTCGACTTCGGGGTCACAACTGAGTCGCCGAGACCTCCATACGTCCGTGAATGTCATGTGTAACCCAAAAGACCAGTCCGCAGGGAGGGTAAGTGCGAGTACTTCCAGGCATTGCTTCGTGAGTACGTCCTTCGGAGTGAAATCAATCGAGGCTCGAGATATACTCCCATCGAGTAGTTCAACAGTGACGGCAGAACGAATGGGGTCTCTAAGTGCGATGACTCTGTTAGATAATGCATGGGTCTTCCCGCCATCCACTTCCATAGATGCTGCTGATGAAGGACGGGTGTGTGAGACAAAATGCGGAATGATACCAGTTATTCCCACTGAAGACGCATTGTACTTTTTCAACCCATGGGTGAGAATCGTCAAAGCACCCGAGGGCTCGGCAATGAAGAGATCGTCAATGTTAGATCGCATTATGCGCATGGACGCCACCGACAGCGCTGGGTATTCTCCAACTTGAGTCACCTGTAATGTTTGATTCGACCTTCTGGTAACCGAAAGTATCGACACTGTTTCGGATGCTGGGCGGCATACACCCAGGAGGGCGCGGTCGACCTGACCATCGAAGCGCTGGTCGAATACCGAGACGCCTATCCTTGTCCAGTCCGTTGAACTATTAAGAAAAAGAAATCTTTGTTAGAGTGGTAACGCAGTGGTACCTGGGTAACGCACTCAAGCTCGGTAAGATCCATAGTGTATAATCTGGTGATCCAGTGTGTAGAGCGCATCCGCGTGTAGTCTGCAGGACCCGAGGTGACATCGGGCTCCGTTCTTCCACCAAGAATCATATGACGTATGTCAGCACCGAGCCTATCCTTATCTCGATCAACAGGAGACCTCTGCTCGCCCAAAAGTGGTAATTGGGTCCTCGACACGCCGGTAGTTAGAGGCGCGTGAACCGCCGTGACAGAGTGGGAGGACATGGTTTGTAGCGACGTAAGGGAGGGGTGAGTACGCGCGTGGGGTGCCGGAAACGATTCTAAAGGGTGCTGATCCTCTGGAGGAGGTTGAGTTCGCCACGCAAAGCCTTCGTTTCCCGCGAGAGCGGTCTGTCGTTGGTGGTCGGGGGCGCCAGCGGCCATAGACGCGCGCTTCTTGCGAAACCGAGAATGCGCCTGAGAGAAGGGTATGTTCCCGAGCTTCATGCAGGCATACCTCCAAACGCTCAGCTGTCGGCGCTCGGGATGGACCGTGATGAGCAGGTCGCTGTCTTCTCCGTGACCCTGGTGAGAGACCCAGACGATGACTTCGCCAGAAGACAGCGGCTCCGAGCCTGATGCTTGATCGGTTGAATCGTCTTCGTGGACCAAGGAGAGAGGCACGGAGTGGAACCCGCCGACGATATTCGCGGCGTGATCGACGACGGTGGCCTCCGCCAGGGGACTCGTGAGCGAGAAGACGGTCGGGAGTGTGTCGTCTCCGGTCAGCTCGGCCTCCCGCAGCTCCATCGGTTCCAAAACGCGCTGGATGATGACGCCGTGCGGGTGCAGCGGCCACGCCCGGCGCACGATGAAGGGCAACGAGAAGGTATATTCGACGCCGTTCCGGAGGTATATCCACCCGACGCTGCGGAGGAAGACAAAGGTAGCACGCACCCGCGACTCTGGCTCGATCTCGCGCCTGCGCTCCTGCTCCGCCCTCTCAAACGGACCGAATGTTGCCCGCGTACGGTTGTCGCGTTCCCGTTCCCGCTCGCGCTCGCGCTCGAGTTCACGCGCCAGCCCCGAGTGGTCGTCGTTCGTGTAATGTCCGGAAGATCGCGGCGCGGCAAGAGCGGCGACTTGTTGAAGCCAGCCATTGCAAGCCCACTGCACGGGTTGTCCCTCGTGGGTGAAGGACCACTGCCGCCTGATGACGCCTCCGGTGCAAAGCACAACCCGCTCCTGATCCCAGATCAATTCCTCCACCACGTTTTCTTCAACTTCGGCTTCAGATTCAGAGGAAGCGTCGTAAAATGCGGAATGTTGCCAATCTCGGCCGGAATTCGAGCCACGAAGAGCAGAACGGATAGAGCGCAACAGATCGGATCCTTGAGCAGGGTCTTCAAAACCGAATTTGAGTTGGAGGTAGCGGAAGCTCATTGCTACCGTGCAGTCCACTTTGATCGCGTGTGGGTTATGCTACGTTTCAAGTTCCCTAGCGCAGTCTGATCAGAATCGCGTTTCAGGTCCGAGGAAGAGCGATGCATGCGATGAACAGAGCGTTGTCCACGCACCCATGCCCGGGCCGGAGCGGATGTCAGTACGTCTGGTCACAATCACAAGTCAGTCACAACTATTGTTAGAGTTCCATTCCTTTGCCTTCTAATGATACTATCTACCGCCACTATGGGGACGCTAAGGGGCGAAAGTCGCCCTCCGGACGGGCGGAGACCGGAAAACCGGGTGGTTAACGGCTGGTGTTATAACCCGCTGTTTAGCGGATTCAGCACGTGATCAGCATCGGGGTCACCCTTGGGAAAAAAAATTTGACGAAAATATGGCAGAGTCGAGTTTGCTTATTATGCAATCAGGTTGGTTTTTTCGTCGTCTGCCTCACTGCTTCTTGCTTTGTCCACTTCCTCCCCACTCTTGGGTTCAGTCATATGGTACGTCCTACTTTTATTTTTTCATGCTTCATGTGCAGGCCCTATACATCAACGCCAACCCCCTCCCCTGCCATCAATGTTGGATCAGTGATAGCAGACAATGGCATCCCAACTAAACATCTGCAGCGGCAATCCAGCAGCAGCATGGCAAAGGCCGCGGGGCTCGCACCACTCTTGGGTTCACTTATATGGTACGTCTTCCCTTTTGTTTCCTGCTTCATGGTTTTCACAGGCCCTACACAGCAATGCTCTCCCCCTGCCTTCGTGATGAGCGATAGCGACGATGACGGTAGCCCAACAGAAACAGCCACGGCAGCACCAGCACCAGCAGCACGCAAAGGTCGTGGCGGCGGCACCAGCAACAGTCGTTGCAGCGGTGACCACGCGACAGTGAGGGCAGCAGCACCGATGCGACGGTGGCGCCGGCAACAACACGACAGTGACAGTAGCACCAGCAGTGACGCCAGGGCCAGCAGCAACGTGGCGGCGACAACGACGGCACACCGCACCGGCATCGACCTCAGCAGTAGCGCGGTGGCGGTACGACAGACAGTACCAGCGGGTGCAGCGGTGGCACAATGCCAGCGCCAGCGTGGCGGCTGCATGACGGGCAGCAGGAACAGGAGCAGTACAGCAGCAGGAACAGCGCCACGGTAGCACGACGGGCAGTGGCAGCGCCGCGGTGCGACAAGTAGCGGTGGTGCAGTAGCGACAGCACGATGGGCAGCAGCGGGAGCAGGAGCAGCGCACTAGCGGCACGGCGGGATAACAGACAGCAGCAGCAGCGTGGCGGCTTTGCCAAGTGACCCAAAGGTATTAAAATATCTTATGTCTGTGATCTTGCTTGTTTAGTTGTTAGATGCCACTACTTTCGTAGAGTTAGCTTTTAATTATAACAACCTTTGTTGCCCATTGTTTCGTGTGTGCAACATTCAGCCATTTGCAATGGGCTAATTATCAGCCCTTGACCGCAGGCAGATTGAAAGGCCACATCTAATTGGGTGGTTATCAGCCTTCCAGATGACGGGAGGAATTCGGCCGTTGAGCTGCGGCCACTTCCTGGGCATTATTCACCCTCACATTGGGTGGTTTCAGCCCGACGCAATGAAAAAAAAGGGGATTTTTTTAAGCTATCGGCTGATGCTTCGGCCGTTGACACTTCAATTGTTAGCAGCGAAAAACACCCGACAGGAGAGCTGTCGAGGATGGTCACAAGCCTCGGGTGATGCACTTCCCGGCTGCCGGGTGGTTTTCCCCACCTGGGATCTTCCAGCTGCAGGTGAGACTCGGAGTGCACGTTTCGATGATCGCATTTTCACGGTCGCGGTCACGGCCACCAGCAGCTGTTGGGTCACAGCGTGTCTAAAGATGAGGGAGATGGTCTGGCCGAAGTTGTACAGCTGTAGATATCGCACACCTGGGATCTTCCAAAACCACGTGGACATGCTGTGACATAAGCAGAAAAGAGGAATTTTTGAGGTCTATAATTAGTGTGAAGTCATCACAAAGTAGAGCAAGTCATCAAGCTGAAATTTTAAAGTTACGAAACGAATGCATTCAATGCGTTGAACCCTGTGGGTAGATGCGTCAGGCAAGGTCCGAGTATAAAAGGTCCGAGTATCCATCCAAGGCCAAATGGGATTCGCCGCGCCATGTCACATCAGTGTCACGTTTGGCATACTCAGACCATCAAGTTCTGGCTGCAGCCCCGCCATTGCCGGTGTTCCCCAGTCGTAGCAGCCACACTCATGTTCAATTGTTCATGCGGTGCCACGCAACGCAAGCTCTTACAAATCCCTCCGAGTTATATGTACCAGGGCGTCAGGAATCTGGGGGCGCAAGTGGAGTCTCAAAGTCATGACGCCAGTGATGATCCACTGATCCCCGAAATGTAAAATGACACTCGCATTGTTCCGGTGGTAGCAGCGGGTACTGTAAACCACTGATAGGAGCGCGGTTGTCATTAAACCCACTATGGCAGATAAATGATAGTGTCTGCGGTATCTATATATTTGTAGGATCCAATCCACTGGGCGTTCGTATCTGCCCCACCTGTTTTCCATCAGGATGCCAGTGGTCGACTTCGAGGAAAATGCTGCTGTAGCCGTGTACCATCGATTACGTGCGTACACATTTCAATGTGGCTCTGAATTCAGAAATCATCGTTTCCACAGCGGCCGCGGTGAAGTTCTGGCATGTTATGGCCGGTCTCTACTTGTTAGTCTACCTCCGCTATCAACCTTCTCCGCCTACAAAATTACAATCTCTCACAGCTGGGAGTTTGTTTCGACTCTTGACTACGAGTGGGGTGTCATCCGAGGGCGTCGCCCCTGGCGGTGGACGATGTGGGTCCGTAATAGCATTCTGGCCCACTGTAGGGCCCCGAGCCCCGCTGAGTGGGTTATACTGATTTGCCTATAGGTTTACTCCCTCACACGCACGAGCGCTCTTTTGGCCACCATACTTCTCATGGTATGTCTGAATAGGGGATCGCCACACGTCTGCAAGGTAGGAATCCTTCAGATCTTCAACTGCCAACACTTTCTCTCTAACAAACATATCACGATCCCAAGGTAGTGCCCCTCACCCATTATGTGAGCACCCTCTCCGATAATTCCTGTCTACGACGACAAGGCGCTTATTACTGCACATTTGCGCCTTTCCAGTCCCTGGCATATGTGAGCTTTGCCGCTTCATCACTTTTAATCGTTCTTCGCATGTATGTCTTCATTCACATGTCTGGGCTATGACCATCTTCGATAAAACTAAAGCTCATATCTGGTACCAGCATCGCCATCTGGGACAAAAACAAGGTTGTCGTAAGGATTGCGATAGGCTTATGGATCACAAATGTCGCGTTCCTTATCCAAGGTAGGTCCCTTTCCCTTCCAACAAACATGTCCCCCAAACAAACGAGGTTCGTAACAGGTGTCATAAGGGTGAATATTAACCTTTGGCGATTTTGGATACTCCGAACTTATCCCATTCGTAGCTCCGCTTTGCATGGTTCACCGATTCGAGGGAATGTCTGGTACAAAGCGTCAAGAGCTTCCAACTATCCCTTATCGTAGCGCTCATTACCAACATTGTCTTACTTCTTACTGTGATTGTTGGCTTGTTACGCCTGGGTTGTTCTGTAGGCGGCTCATTTGGTCTTCAACGCTTCCTCTGGAATCAGGTGAGATGGTTCCTGTTTCCCTTTGCTGTATTCCTGTCAAGTTTACGTGTCGTATCATTTGTTAGGGTATCGTTTGGCTTTTGCTTGCCATCGTTGCCGAGGTCCCACCCGTGGTATGTTCATCTGTCCTACTATGTCCTACCTGTTTGTTCAAGTGGACATCATTGTTTTGCGATAAAGGTCTTTATCTTGAATATGAACAGTAATTCTTTCTCTCTACGGCCTATTGATGAAGAATGTTGACTGTGCTATGTTCTGCCTCCAATATCAGAGGACGTCAACCTTGTAGGTTCTCTGCTGTGAAAAGAAAGCACGAGATTGATATGCCTCATGGATCACAGATGTTCCAGATTCCCTCACCAATCGTAATGTCTATTGTCGCGTCGTGGATGCACCGAGGTCTAACAGACTATGCCACTGAGAGCAGTGAAATGTTCGACACTCCTTCCTTTAAGTTTCCCTCTCGGACTCACAGTAATCTTTATCATTATAGCATAGTATCCAGCGGCTTCTGTGAGAAAAAGAAAAACATACCAGTCAGGAAGGCGAAGAAATGCCCGGGCCCCGCCGCACAGGTTAGTTGCGGTCTCGACCCGTTTGAGGTGGTCGTGGACACCGCAGTCGAGCGATATCCAGCGTCCGAATCAAGAACCGAATCAAGCCGACTTGGCTCAGATACTGACGTCGACGAACAGCACGGTGATAAAGCGAAATCGATTGGACTGGTCATCGTCCACGACTTGGATCTGGAGAGCGGCGTAGCGAAATGGGTCCAATAGTACAGACAACTAGGTCGAAATTCAAGTCCACTGACTACGCTGTAGTCCAGTATCTGTGTAACATGTCACATTAAATAAACTATTCTATCACCAATCATTGTGGCACCCTCACGCGCACGCGACGCAACGCACTCTCCACTCTCCTACTCCTCAACACGCCCACGTAAGCGCAATGGATGGTGCGCGCGTGAGTTCGGGAGGAGAGGGATTAGGAGGAGGGGCGAAGGGGGATTACATTGTCGTCGTCTGACTGTCTGTCTGTTACTTCGTTCTCGTAGGTACAGGAAGGTTTGTATAGGTTAAAAATGCTGCACTAAACCGAAAGCAGCGAGGACAGGTAAAGTAGTATGACGCAGTGAAGTTAAATGGGGAAAGGAGATAGCAATGGAGATCCGATAGATGATCCGGTGCGTCGAAATAAGGAGTTTCGAGGCTAACGCGAAGGGGTTGCTTACACCCCCCACGCCGCTACGCTCGGGCACACGCACACGCCCCCTCTCTCTACCCCCCAGCTCGCGCCCTTGCCCCACCGCGGCCTCATGCCATTTCTGCGTCGAGCGCGCGCGCGCATGCCCCGTCCGGCACCTCCCTCGTCCGCACAGCCGTGAACCCCCCCTCGCTGCTGCCCTCGCCCGCGCGCGTGTACACACACACCCTCGCAGCTCGCACGGCCGTGCCCCACCACCCCACCCCTCTGCCGCGGCTCCCGGCTAGCATGGCCGCCCCCCACATCTCACCCCCTGCCGCTGCCCTCGCCCTCGCCCGCGCGCACGCCCCCATCCACCTTCCCTGCTGGCTCGCACTCCCCTGGGCCCTCGCCACTGCCCTCGCGTGTGCACACGCATGGACACCTTCCGCCACCTCTCGAGGCTAGGACAGCTGGCCCCACCACTCGGCCCCACCATCCCACCCCCTGCCGCCCTCGTGTGCGCGTGCGCATGCACGCCCTCTTCCGCCACCGCTCCCAACTCGCACGGCCGCGCCCTACTGCCGCCGCCGCCCTCACGCGTGCGTGCCTGCGTGCACGCTCCCGCTCCCGGCTTGCACTCCCATGCCCCACCGCCCTTCCCCCATGCTGCACCCCTGGGACAGGTGGGGACGCTTGTGCTCCCTTCCTGCGCCACCCCCGGGCCCTCGCAGTGCAATGCCTGTGTTATTCTGCCGCTTTGATTACTTAATAATGTTGTTATTAATAATTTTTATGTACAGTAGTAATCAAAATAAAATATATTGTTTTGTAATTTCAGCTTGGTAACAAATGGGCACAGCAGGATATTAACATGGACTGACATGGGTCCTAACATCATTCAATGCATTAGTTTGGTTTTCCGTTGTATATAACCAACTCAATAAGGATTTATTCAATGGTGAGTTAAGCTGAGTGCAAATAATTCTATGCAGATTGCCCTCGCGTGGGATAGTTACCATTTCCGGAGTGTCACACAGACGCGAAAAGTCGTCAACTCCGAACACTCTCATATGTACACCCGGGCCACACCAAACAGATCTCGCTACTAACTAGATGATGGCCCGTGCGAAGCATGGCCGTCCTCTCGTATACTGTATACTATGTGGACATGCTGTGACATAAGCTGGCTCATAGTAATTAAAGACAAGATGAGTTTTTGAGGTCTATGAGTCATCAGGAAACCTGCCACAAACTTGTACAAGCTTGTACAAGCTTGTACAAGTGGAAAAGCCAACAAGCTTACAAGTAACCTAGAATTGGCCACAAGTGCATTTACCAACTTATGGTCACAAGTTGACAAGTACAACAAGTAGGCCAAAAGCTGTACAAATGACTGAAATGTGAAAAGTGGGTACTACAGCTTGTTCCACTTGTATACTTGTCTACTTGTACAAGTTGACAAGTAAACAAGCTAATGGATGTTTTGCTGATGATAGTCAGTGTGAAGTCATCACAAAGTAGAGCAAGGGTACAGTGTCATCAAGCTGAAATTTTAAAGTTACGAGCGAATGCATCCAATGCATTGAACCCTGTGGCTAGAATCAGTGTCAGTGTGTCAAGGCCACCTTAGGAATACTTGGCCAAATGGGATTCGCCGCGCCATGTCACACCAGTGTCACGTTCGTCACCGGCATAACCCTCAGGCCGTAGCGCCGCTGACGGTTCCGAGTCGCAGTGGCCACATTCATGTTCAATTGTTCATTCGGTGCCACGCAACGCAAGCTCCTACAGATCCCTCCGAGTTACATATGTCAGAGCGTCAGGAAGTCAGGGGCACAAGTGGAGACTCAGAGTCACAACGCCTCTGATCGCCGAAATGTAAAATGACAGTTCCGGTGGTCGCGGGGGGTAAGCCACTGGCAGGAGCGCGGTGGTCACTAAACCCACTATGGCAAAGAAATGACATTGTCTGCGGTATCTATATATCTGTAGGATCCAAGCCACTGGGCGTTCGTATCTGCCCCACCTGTTTTCCATCAGGATGCCAGTGGTCGACTTCGAGGAAAATGCTGCTGTAGCCATGTACTACCGATTACGTGCGTACACATTTCAATGTAGCTCTGAATTCAGAAATCATCGTTTCTACAGCGGCCGCGGTGAAGTTCTGGCATGTTGTGGGCGGTCTCTACTTGTTCGTCTACCTCCGCCAATAGCCTTTTCCACTTACAAAAATCCAATCTGTACTCACAGCTGGGAGTTTTTTTCGACTCTTGACTACGAGTGGAGTGCCATCCGAGGGCGTCGCCCCTGGCGGTGGACGATGTGGGTCCGTAATAGCATCCTGGCCCACTGTAGGGTTCCGAACCCCGCTAAACGGGTTGGACTGATTTCAGTGATTTGCCTATAGGTTTACTCCCTCACACGCGTGAGCGCTCTTTTGGCCACCATACTTCTCATGGTATGTATAAATAAGGAATCGCCATCCATATGCAAGGTAGGAATTCTTCAGATCTTCAACTGCCAACACTTTCTCTCTAACAACCACATCACGATCCCAAGGTAGTGCCCCTCACCCATTATGTGAGCATCCTCTCCGATGACTCCTGTCTACGACGACAAGGCGCTTATTACTGCGCATTTGCGCCTTTCCAGTCCCTAGCATATCTGGGCTTTGCTGCTGCAACGCTTTTAATCGTTCTTCGCATGTATGTCTTCATTCACATGTCTGGGCTATGACCATCTTCGATAAAACTAAAGCTCATATCTGGTACCAGCGTCGCCATTTGGAACAAAAACAAGGCTGTCGTAAGGATTGCGATAGGCTTATGGATCACAAATGTCGCGTTCCTTATCCAAGGTAGGTCCCTTTCCCTTCCAACAAACATGTCCCCCAAACAAACGAGGTTCGTAACAGGTGCCATAAGGGTGAATATTGACCTTTGGCGATTTGGATACTCCGAACTCATCTCATTCTCAGCTCCGCT
Organism: Russula dissimulans; assembly: GCA_022376545.1. Lineage (NCBI taxonomy): Eukaryota > Fungi > Basidiomycota > Agaricomycetes > Russulales > Russulaceae > Russula > Russula dissimulans. Next base: position 483,204 of record WTXJ01000008.1, read on the forward strand.
TTGCATGGTTCACCGATCCGAAGGAATGTCTGGTACAAAGCGTCAAGAGCTTCCAACTATCCCTTATTGTAGCGCTCATTACCAACATTGTCTTACTTCTTACTGTGATTGTTGGCTTGTTACGTCTACGTTATTCTGGAGGCGGCTCATTTGGTCTTCAACGCTTCCTCTGGAATCAGGTGAGATGGTTCCTGTTTCTCTTTGCTGTAGTCCTCTCAAGCTTACGTGTCGTATCATTTGTTAGGGTATCGTTTGGTTTTTGCTTGCCATCGTTGCCGAGGTCCCACCCGTGGTATGTTCATCTGTCCTCTTATGTCCTACCTGTTTGTTCAAGTGGACATCATTGTATCGCGATAAAGGTCTTTATCTTGAACATGAACGGTAATTCTTTCTCTCTACGGCCTATCGATGAAGAATGTTGACTGCGCTATGTTCTGCTTCCAATATTAGTGGAGGTCAACCTTGTAGGTTCTCTGCCGTGAAAACGAAACCACGAGATTGATATGCCTCGTGGATCACAGATGTTCCAGATTCCCTCACCAATCGTAATGTCTATTGTCGCGTCGCGAATGCATCGAGGTCTGACAGACTATGCCACTGAGACCACTGAAATGTTCGACACTCCCTCCTTGGAGTTTCCCTCTCGGACTCACAGTGATCTTTGTCATTCTAGCATATCCAGCGGCTTCTATGAGAAAAAGAAAAACATACCAATCATGAAGGCGAAGCAAGGCCCGGGTCCCGCCGCACAGGTTAGTCTCGACCCGATGGAGGTGGCCGTGCACACCGCAGTCGAGCGATATCCAGCGTCCGAATCAAGACCCGAATCAAGCCAACTTGGCTCGGATACTGACGTCGACGAGCAGCACAGCGACAAAACGAAATCGATTGGACTGGTCATCGACCACGACTTGGATCTGGAGATCGGCGTAGCGAAATGAGTCCCATAGTAGAGACAACTATGTCGAAATTCAAGTCCACTGACTACGCTGTAGTCCTGTAAATACAGTATCTGTGTAACATGTCAACAAGGTCATGAGGATTAGTTTTGGCAGTTACTTGGGATAATGAAGGGGTGAATCGTGTACTGTGATATTGTTGATACAACTCCAACAAACGGAATTGGGACTATCACTGTCTTATCGCTTATCATCAGGATCCTTGTTGCCGTGATCACCGTGACGGTCTAGTGGTATATGGGTCACAGCTAAGGGGGATGACCGCCAAAGGCGGCAATACAGTACAATGTGCACAGGGAGTCTCGCGAACCCGAACTTCAAATGCTACCCAGAGATTTCCTTTTTGACGTAGTATGCAACTCGTCAGAATTAAATTGACCACTTGCAAGATGCCTTCGGACATCTTAAAGCTTCTTGATCTTCATTGGTTTCGGTCAATTTTGTTACAAGATGGACCGAGATGTTAAGATGAAGCCATTTTATTTATAGGCCACTAAAATTCCAAGAACAATACAGGGAAGGAATGATACTGCGTCGCCATGCTGCTGCAGCTGCTGCCGTCAACTTGCCACTGCTGTTGCTGCCCTTGCCGTCGCGTCGCCGTTGATATTCACTATCGCACGCTGCTGCTCCCCTCACCGCCATTAGTACTGCAGCTGCCGCCGCCGCCAACGTCACCATCGTCTCGTCGCTGCGCGTTGTCGCGCTCGCTGCTCCCATTGTCGTTGCTACGCCGCCATTGCAGAATATGCTAGCGTCGAAGTGATCAACGATATTGAGGGGTCGGCATTAGTGCATCGGGCCTGCAAACAGAACCCGAAGCGTAGAAAGACCAAGAAAGGAGACGCACCAGAATCGTACCAGCATGACTGAATCCAAGGGATGGCCTGGAGATATGGGACAGAGGTTCCACGTGTTAAAAGTGATGCTCGGGCAAAGGTGATGTCACCAGAGGGCCATGGGGAAGACAAGAGTTACGCAGAACCTGCCGCGCCGCTCCGAGCCGGGGTCCTGTGCATCCTGTGCCCTCACATCAATCGGGAAGCAAGTATCAAGCCCAAGTGCGTGCCTAGCCAGATGGGACTCACCGCTGTGTCACGTTGTCGTGCGGGGGGGCCGCAAGAGGGAACATGGCGACAGTGATCGCCGAAAAATGTAAAATGACAACTTATATTGTTCCGATGGTCACGGGTGAGCCAAGAGTGTTGCAGATGCAAATGATGTACAGCATCACTAAACCTATTTGAAACGACATTGACCGCAGTCTAATACGAAACCCACGGTACCTACTATATATTTGTAGAGCCATCAAATGTGGTGGGGGTATCTTTATCAAAGCCACTGGAAGTTCGTATCTGCCCCACCCGCCAGTGTCTTCCGTCAGGATGGTCGACTTCGAAGAAAATGCTTCTGTAGCCGTGTACTATCGAATACGTGTGTATGCTCTTCAATGTGTCTCTGAAATCAGAAACGATCCTTTCTACAGCGGGCCATGTGAAGTTCTGGCATGTCGTGGGCGGTCTCTACATGTCGGTCTACCTCCGCCATCAGCCTTCTCCGCTTACAAGATCTAAATTTGTACTCACAGCTGGGAGTTCTTTTCGACTCTTGACTACGAGTGGAGTGTCATCCGAGGGCGTCGCCCCTGCCGGTGGACAATATGGGTCCGTAATAGCACCCTCGCCTGCTACTGTAGGGTTCCGAGCCCCGCTGAACGGGTTAGACTGATTTACCTATAGATTTACTCCCTCACACGCGTGAGCGCTCTTTTGGCCGCCATACTTCTCATGGTATGTTTGGACAAGGAATCGCCATCCATCTGCAAGGTAGGAATCCTTCAGATCTTCAACTCCCGACACTTCCTATCTAACCCATCACGATCCCAAGGTAGTGCCCGTCACCCATTATGTGAGTACCCTCTCCGATAACTCCTGTCTCCGACGACAAGACGCTTAGTACTGCGCATTTTCACCTAACCAGTCCCTAGCATATCTGGGGTTTGCTGCTGCATCGCTTTTAATCGTTCTTCGCATGTATGTCTTCATTCACATGTCTGGGCCATACCATCTTCGATAAAACTAAAGCTCATACCTGGTACCAGCGTCGCCATTTGGAACAGAAAGAAGGTTGTCGTAAGGATTGCGATAGGCTTATGGATCACAAATGTCGCATTCCTTATCCAAGGTAGGTCCCTTTCCCCTCCAACTGACATGTACCCCAAACAAACTTGGTTCGTAACAGGTGCCATAAGGGTGAATATTAACTTTAGGCGATTTCGGATACTCAGGACTTATCTCATTCTCAGCTCCACTTTGCATGGTTCACTGATCCGAATCGCTGTGTTGTACAAAGCGTCAAGAGCTTCCAACTAACACTTATCGTAACTCTTATTACCAACATTGTCTTACTTCTCACTGTGATTGTTGGCTTGTTACGCCTACGTTATTCTGGAGGCGGCTCATTTGGTCTTCAACGCTTCCTCTGGAATCAGGTGAGATAGTTCCTGTTTCCCTTTGCTATAGTCCTCTCAAGTTTACGTGCCGTATCTTTTGTTAGGGTATCATTTGGCTTTTGCTTGCCATCGTTGCCGAGGTCCCGCCTGTGGTATGTTCGTTTGGCCTCTTACGTCCCGCCTGCTTGTTCAAATGGACACCGTTACTTTTCAATAAAGGTCTTTATCTTGAATATGAATAGTAATTCTTTCTCTCTACGGCCTATCGATGAGGAATGTTGACTGCGCTATATTCTGCCTCCAATATCAGAGGAGATTAACTTCGTAGGTTCTCTGCTATGAATAGGAAACTACGAGTCTCATATACTTCCTGGGTCACAGACGTTCCAAATTCCCTCGCCAATCGTAATGTCTATTGTCGCGTCGCGACTGCATCGAAGTCTGACAGGATATGCCACTGAGAGCACCGAAATGTCAGGCGCTCCTTCCTTCTTCTTCAAGGTTTTCGCTTCTGACATAGAGTGCTATTTTTCATTCTAGCGCGGTCAGCGACTTCCATGAGAAAACCCTACCAGTCATGAAGACGAAGCAAAGCCCCGGCCCCGCTGCACAGGTTAGTCTCAACCCGACTGAGGTGGTCGTGCACACCACAGTCGAGCGGTATCTGGCGTCTAAATCAAGACCGGAATTAAGCCAACTTGGCTCGGATACCGACGTCGACGAGCAGCACAGTGACAAAACGAAATCGATTGGACTGGTCATCGACCACGACTTGGATCTGGAGAGCGGCGGAGCGAAACGAGTCCCATACTAGTGCAGATACTTATGTCGAAATTTAAGTCCACTTACTACTTTACTGTAATCTTGTATATAAATGCAGTATCTGTGCAACATGTCAACAAGGTAATGAGGATCGGATTTCATATTCATTATCATGTATCGAACGCTCGGACTTTGGCTTATGATGGTGACACGTTCTACGTCAAGTTTTGGAAGAGAAAGAATAAGTGAATACCTTCCTTTCAGTAATATGAAGGGGTGAATCGTGTACTCTATTGATATAACACCAACAAGCGGAATGACTAGCAATGCCCCAACGCTTATCTGAGAAGGTTGACATACATCAGCATTTCTGCATAAAGCTTTTTTTTCACTTATACCAGCTCGGTCGAGCTCGACCGAGGAAAAAAGGTAAAAAAGGTGAAAAAGGTAGAAAAGGCGAAAAGAAACCTGCAATCCAAAAAAAAGTTGATTGGCAACCTAATTTTCAGGAGGAGAGAGGTACAATAAACCCCTCTTTTTTTTAACAAAAGTTCACAAGTCAAAAAGTTTTTGCCTATTTTCCTGATGTAGACTGTGACGCCTGACAAAGCACCGTGGCAATAATATGAAATTGTCCCCTTACAATCGCACAATGAGGCACAGGTATGAGCATCAAAGGCATGAAGGCAGCCCAATCCAATGCCAAGTTTTGCCAACACGCCATGAACTGTCTTCAGTTCAGTTGGACTTGTACGAGCTCACATAATGTTTAAAAAGGAACTTACAAGTACAAAGAAACCTCTTTCCAAAAAGTAGAAAAGTCCAAAACGTTACATGTTATACTGTGACTGTCACCAACATAAAATCATCGAGATCTCGGTTCCCATGGTTCTCCGAAAAATTTAACTGCTGGTCACTCTTGAAGGAAGGGTCATGGTCGAAACATCGGGGAGTGTACGCATAGCAGCCAGTGAAGTCCGAGGAGGTAAGTTAGACTCGGGCTTTCTGTTTATATGATTGCGCAGCTTGAAGTTCTCCATCTCCATCTCCCGCAGTGCTGCCTCTGTAACTCGTAGTTTCTCTTCGTGTTCTCTAACAGCCGCCAATCTTTGTTGGAGGTCGTCTTCTTGGAGACTTATAACTCGGCTTCTTTCGTCTATGACCCTAAGCCTCTCTTCGATATCTGCCTCGCGACCCTGGATGTATTTTTCAAACTTCCGCAGTTTTTCCTCATGGTTCTGTGTCTCTGCCTATAGTTCTGTTAGTCAACTCTTCACGTGTCTCAGAGGAAGCCTCTGCCTGACGAGCGCGGGCTCCGAGGCATTCGGCCTCCAAAGACTGTCGTACCTTCTCAAAATGCGCCTTGTTCTCTCGTTTGCTCATCATCTCGTCTTTGTGCGGTGCCTCGGCCTCTCCATGCTTTGCATCCATCTCGAGCTTCTTCGCTTCTGCGCCCCTTCGCCCTACTTCAACTTCCTTCTGTTGAACAGCTGTCTCGTGCATCTCGGAAAAGGCCTCCACCTGACGGGCGCCCTCCTGAATCTGTCGTGTCTTCATCTGGAGATGATGCGCCGCGTCCTCTCTGTGACGCACTTCTTCCTCTTTGCGCTGGGATTTGGTCTCCCGCATTAGGGCTTCTTCCCCGCGTTCCTTGGCTTCAGCCTGCTTGCGTGTAGCCTCGGATTCGTTCTTCTGCGCCCCCACCTCACGCACCCTTGCGGAGACCTCTGCTCGACGTGCGCTTGCCTCAAGTCGCTTAGCCTCCTCCAAGAACTGTCGTGCCCTCTCCTCGAGATGGCGCGCTTCCTCACGCCGGGCTTCGATTTCCTGTGCAAGGCCCCTAGCCTCACGCATCTGGGCTTCAGCCTCTGGTTTCTTAGCTTCAGCCGCCTTTCGACTCGCATCAGCTTCTTCCGGCGCCGCCGCATCCCGCATCTCGACAGAACCTTCTGCTTGACGCGTATTTGTCTCGATGCCCTGGGCCGCATAAAGAGACGTTCCCAGAGCATCCGGCCTGGAATTCGTTGGGGACGGCCTCTGCGTAGTCGTAAAAGATATAGATGATGACAAGAATGAGGGATTGATCGAACGTGAACGACTGGTCGAGGTCGGACGACTTGATGAAAGCAAAGCGGCATAAGAGCTGAAAGTAGAAAACTTTCTGCTTCCATTGCCGACGGAGCCCGTCTCCCTATTGGGTCTATGCGCGTGGAGCGACGCCCCAATGCTATTCTGATGCTCCCGTTCCACTATGGGTTGGTAGTATTGTTTCTCCCGCCGTCCAAACCCTTTTTTCTGTTCAGCGGCCCGCCACCGCTCCCCAAGAAGTCGATTTGCTTCTATCTCGTTAGCCTCCAGTTGACGACGCTCTCGTTCAAGAGTCGCCTCACGATCGAGGCCCGCCTGTTCTTGTCGCCTCGGCTCCTCGTCGGGACCTCGTTCCCTCTGAAGCATCTCCTCGCATCTCTTCTCCTTTTCTTTCCACCGCTTCGTCTCTTTGGATCCCTCCCAACCCTGCGCCTTGATCGGCCTCACTTGTTCGGGCGCCGCAGTCCTCTCCGTCTCCTGGGTGTGACAAGCAGAGTCCTCGATGGCGGGATTTGTAGCCTCTGCGTCGGTGGCCTCCTCGCCTTCAAGTGAGGTAGTTACTTCAGCCTCGATCCGAGAGCTTTCAGCGGTTTGGTGTTCCGCTATCGCTTCCTCTTGCGCCCAATTTTCCTGCGCCAGATCAGCTGCTTCTTCCTCCTCTTCCTCCTCTTCCCCTGTCGGTTCACCCGGTCTATCATCAAATCCACCGCTTTCATATCCTTCTTCGAAGCTTTCGTATGAACCTTGCTCGCTGTCACCCTGCGGTTGAGGACTGATGTACAGCCCTCCCTCGGAATTTGGGGAAGCATCTTGAGGGAGGAAGGGAGTGCGTTCTTCGTCAGGTTTGTGGATGTTGTCAAGGATCCACTTCTGGTGCCGGACGACCTCCGGCGAGTCGGAGGACGCGATAAGGTCGAGTACCCATTTACGCTCTGACATCTCCAAGCGCAGCTGGCTGATGAACTGCTCTTGTGCCAAGGACCGAATGTTATTCATGCTCTCTTCGTATTCGCGCCGTGCGCGTGCGCGACTGCTCTCAGGAGGCCGAGAGTTCAGGATGGCATCGCGTACTGTCCGAGCTTCTTCGACCATGTGTTTGAGGTCACGCTCGATACGTTTGCGCAGGTCTGCCTTCCATTGTTCGTCAGGCTCAATGACGTGGCTGGCTATGTGAGCTGGTAGCGGATGTGGTGGGGTTTTTGGCGGTGATGCGGATAGCATTTAGGGGTGCGTTCCGATGAAGCGTCAAGGCTGTTGTCGATCGCGATAACAAGCTAGGGAGGCCGTGTTGGTTAATAGTGGCGTCCCATACTGGGGCCAGGATAGATCATCATGATAGTTCGTGGGTACTCACGACTGCACACAAATATGAGGTGCTTGGCCTAAGGAGGTCTGAGGCACTTTATGAGAAGGGTGACGACAAGCAGAGTGCACTGCTGGCTTTATGGTAATATATATGTCGCCAGTAGCTTGAAGCTTGAAGCCTGGAGGATCATCGGATCGTGGCTGCCCATCTTGCATAAAGCAAGCGACCTGTCAGAAAGATATGTATATGGATCCAAGTCTGCATGGCGAGATCGCATTTTTTACTTGATGATGCATGTCGAGCACGAATACTTCCACCACAACTACAATTACTGCTTCAACATCTGCGATTGTAGACGAATGTACACATTAATAAGAGCCCACCTGTCTACCTTTTTCGGCCTGGGGAAAGAAGTTGGTGACTGACTAATCTGTCTAATTGCGTGACCATGCAAGAGGAAGGCCCCGGCATGACAACAACAAGAATAGAGACTGCCGAGATCGGGCGATCGATGGCAGCTGAGTCACAACAGTGGCTTTCGGCAACTTGGGCATCGCTGTCCAGAACTCAACACTACCAAGAGGAAAGAGAGACAGAAAACAGAGTGGAAAGTTGCACGCTACGCTGTAACACAGATGGGCAAAAGTGTTCGATGGAGAAAGTGGAAGGGGGGGGAAGAGATGGGGGACAGTGTCACGGTCGGAGCGGAGAAAGAAGAACAAGCGGGGCAAAACGGTGAGCAAAACAGGATGAGATCGACGAGCAGTTGAAGAGGCAAATGGGTTCATGTGCCCTCCCCCATGGGATGTGATGATAAATGACACACGCGAGGATCAAGCTGCTAAAATGTCAGATCGTTGAACAAAATCTGCATTGTAATGAACTAAACGCACATATTTTATGTTTCTGGGACGACAAGAAAAGTGCAAGTCGAAGAAATCCTCGAGACCCGACGCTTCCAAACCAATCTTATCGCCCACCCCGGCGCTAGAGAGCCCAGCCGCGCATCCTCGCCACCGCGCTGAATATCAAATCAGCACCGTCCACATCCAGAACCGTCGCTTTCCCCATTTCGTCATCCATACTGACAACTTCGATCCACCTACTGAGCTCCTTGCTCTCGACGCTCAACGCGCTAACAATATTCCCCAGGTACTCAAGGTCCGACGCCAGCTGCGCCGCACCAGCCGTCGTCAGCGAACGTATCGAAGGGAGAATGTTCTGCGTGAGCTGTTTCAGGAGCGAGAGTCCAAGAGACGAAAGCCAGACGCTCGCAATCGCCTCTGGCGTCAGCGCTAACGTTAATCCCAATGTCGGGACCGTATTGGGTGGAACGCGGGCCATTGACGCTCGGCGCGCGTGCATGGGTGACTGTTCTGTAGCAGCTGGCTCCATGAACGATTCTAACAGGGCAACGTCGACGTGCGGAAGGGTTTCAATCGAAAACGCGAACACGTCGTCGTCCGCGTAGACCTCAAAGAGTCGTGGAAGATTGAGCAGACCCTCGGCGGCATGTTGCATTGCCTCACTCGGGGACAACGAGAACGTCGGGACAGCTGCCTCACTGGTCGCTCCACCGCCGCCTGTCCGCCGCGATGCTTGATCCGAGGCCGTCCAAAGCGGCGACAATGCATAACTAGCAAGGGATTTGTGGAGGGGAGACAGCATAGCCGCCTGAAGGGACGATTGGACGACACCAGCTACGCCATTAAGCGTGGAATGCGCCTTGGTAAGGAGCGGAGAAGGTCCCCGTATGCGACCGGAATCCTGGCTAGACGGGCGCCCATCCGGTAGGTGTATAGAGTCCAGGAGCTCGTGCAGAGAGGCCGAATTGAGTGTTGACTCGGAAAGCAATTGCAACGCACCCCGCGTCGTTCCCGGCACAGTCGCGCGAGGATCTTGGGCTCGAGCACGGAAGGCTACGGAAGTCTGAAGTAACGTCCCGCGTAACTGCGATTCGAATACCGACAGGCGATCACGCACACCGCGAAGGGATTCAAGAATATGGAGCCATGATTGGATAGTCGAGTAATCCTCGAGAGTATAATCGAGGTCGGCCAGATCTTCTGTAGCTGCGACGGATGCGGCCAACGTTGGGCTAGACCTGAACGAGGTTTCTGAGGCGCCGATGAACGTTGACAAGAACTCATCGAGGGATGAAACCAGGACCACGGCGCCGTATCCGTGTGTGAAGGCTTGCATGCGAGAAAGACTCTCCTCGGCAAGAGAAAACACATCAAGTGTGCGCTCTCGCAGTTCCCTTGCGGGATCAACGCGCGGAGAAGGGTCAGGGAGAGATGAAGAGAGGAATTTTGTTTCGAGAATGCCGTAAGACGCTTGATACTCGAGAAAAGGCTCGTAAACCTCAGTATCCCATCCAAGACCGCTTCCCGCGGGTTGGAAGGTACCAAGACCAGAGACCGATCCCGTGATGCGGCGAGAGATGGAGAGTCTTGAGTGAGAGGATCGGCGTCGGTGTGTTCTGGTCGTGGAATCGGAGCCCGTGCTGTCGCTCGGCGGGAAAACTAATGCAGATGACACCTCGGTACGTTCGAGTATCTTATCTACGGCGACGGCGAACTTTTCGGTGGCGTGGAAGATGGCGATGAGCTCGGGAAGTGCAGCTTGCCCATAGTGATTACTAAACGCGGAGAGACGCTCAGTAAATGTGGGCTGAAGCGAGGAGAAGGTCGAAGTGATGAAAGATGAAAGGGTGAGCTGCGGGTCTGGAAAGATGGCTGAAATGGATGCGCGCTCCGAGTTGAGGACGGAAAGGAAGCTGGTGAAGAACGAATTGAGAAAGTCGGGAGTGAATTGCCCTGCGGAAGGAACAGAGGCAGACAAATCATCAGTGACTGAGGGCTTGACGTCTTGCCACATGCTAACAAGCGAGCTCCTGCGCGAGCCAAAGTAGTACGCCCTAAACTCCGAGTCACGCTGGATGTTGGCAAAGATGGAGTAGTAGCTTCGACAGAGGGTATTGTCCTGGCTATTGATGGCGGCAATGAGGGCGGAGCTGAGAGAAGCTTCCAGCTGATTTTGAAGAGAAATCATGAGCGTACGACGGGTTTCATATTCGGGAGTGTTTTGGAAGACGACCATGGACTTGTTTGCCTCGGAGAGCTTCTCTGCGGCCTTTTCGTAGTTCTGCTCGGAAAGGAGGGACGATACCTCGGACTCGAGTGTACTCCAGGATTCTGCCTCCCGGAGGACATCGCGCGCGAGCTCCATATTTCTTTTGATAGTATCGAGGGAATGGAGCTTGTCAAGAGTGGCAGAAGACTGGGGGGAGAAGGAAGAGGAACGCGTCGTAAGGTTGTTGAGGGCGAGCTGGACTGAGAGCGCGCCATCGCGCATAAACTGGAGGTCGTAGGGAAGGCGGGAAGCAGAACGGGAAATCTCGTCTATGAGGCGTTCGATATGGAGAGAGAGGTCTTCCGAGGCGACCTCAAGGGCAGGGATGATGTGATTGAGCTGCTTATCGAGGCTTGCGATGTCCGAATTGACGGAATTGTCATACTGAATTAAATTATTAATCCACGAGACAATGTCTGTGTCATTGCGCAATGAGATGAGAAAATCGGAGTCGGGTGGATGAGGATGAGACATCGCAGAGGCGACTGGGCCCATTCCGGTCCGGTTCGGCCTTCGGATGTGCCGGATCACTCATCACCTCAGATGAGATTAATCATCCCTTCCGTACATGCGACCATAAAAGGCCGCTACTTGGCTGGCCTTGATTCAAACAACAGTCACACTTTCCCAGACACTCATGTCCTCTTCTGCATCTGCTCTCTTCCAGCCATTGTCCGTCGGTGCTATCAACCTTCGGCATCGTATCGTCATGGCGCCTTTAACTCGCTTCCGCGCAAACAAGGACCACGTTCACGGTGAACTGGCCAAAACCTACTACGAGCAACGTGCCAGCGTTCCCGGAACACTTATCATAACCGAAGGCACGTTTATCGCGCCTCAAGCAGGCGGATACGCAAACGCTCCAGGTATCTGGAATGATGCGCAGATCGCGACATGGAAAGCGGTTCGTACTCCGTCCCTTGCGGTGGTTGTTCGTACATGCTGAATTTGAACCAAAAAAAAAGATTACCGATGCCGTTCACGCCAAGGGATCCTTCATTTTCCTCCAGCTGTGGGCTCTAGGCCGTACTGCCACCCCCGAAATTCTCAAGCAAGAAGGCGGCTTTGATCTCGTGGCCCCAAGTCCCATCCCGCTCGTTAAGGACAAGTCGTACGTTCCAGGGGCCGAGGGTCATGCGCCAGTCATCCCACGGGAGCTTACGGTCCCGGAGATCAAAGAGTACGCCCAACTGTACGCCACCGCGGCAAAAAATGCGATACAAGCCGGCTTTGATGGCGTCGAGTTGCACTCTGCCAACGGCTATCTGCTGGATCAATTCCTACAGCCAGCAACCAATCAGCGGACGGACGAATACGGAGGGTCGATCGAGAATCGACTGCGATTCCCGCTCGAGGCAATCGATGCGGTCGCTGAAGCCATTGGTGCGGAGCGGACCGGCGTGCGTCTCAGTCCCTGGTCCACGTTCCAAGGTAAGAAATATTCTGTCGAGGAAGCCTCCTTAATCGCCGCTGACGGTCTTCTGTAGGCATGGCAACGATAGACCCCCTTCCAACGCACAGGGCATTCGTAGAGCGCCTGCGCGACGCTCACCCGAATTTCGGGTATATCCATGTCACTGAAAGTCGTGAGATAGATGAGAATAAAGAGGGTCAACTAGACCACTCGAAAGCGACACTACGCTCGATCTGGGGTGATCGCCCGTATATCGCAGCAGGGGGCTTCGACGGAGTGACCGCAAACAGCACGGTGGAGAAACACGGTGGTCTAGTCGCCTTTGGACGCAAATTCATTTCGAACGTGAGTGCTCCTTTCATCCATCAGCTGGAGGCGGTGATTCTCACGACGCCATGTAATAGCCCGATCTACCCAAACGTATTGAGCACAACCTCGCGTTCACGCCGTACAACCGAGCCACGTTCTACGTCCCAGAGTCTCCAGTAGGATACGTGGACTATCCGTTTGCTGAGAATGTCGCTCCTGTGAAGGCATAGAAACCAACTAGATGTTTTATTAGAATTTATACTTCACGTAGAGTGTAGTGCCGGTCACGCAAAGGCCATACATAATTTTTATCAGGATTTTCGCATAGAAAACATATGCGACTCCGGTGTAGAATCCGAAAAAGGAAATCGCACGCCGAGGCGCTGCAGAGCGTCGAGCATCGCCTGTGTTGGTGCGGGGGTTCCGCGTTGCCCTGATTGATGCTCATACACTCATGACCGCATCATTGTAACTGTTGGGTAGCACGCAGCCGCTCATCAGTCATCCACCTTCGCGACTGACTCACTGGCAGAATGCACATAATGTGGGGCACTGAAAAGGGAAAGTTGCCTCCCGGCCGGACGGGTAACGGGTGGTGTTAAAGCCTCAGCCCTCCGGATTTTTTTTCTAGATCTGCTTGTAAACCACGCGTCGCGTAGTAACCTGTATATTGGAACAAATGCGATTGCGCACTGACTTATCACTGGCCATGCTCCCAGCCAGTCACCATTTCCATCATCATCATGCTGCGGCACACGCATTCACTGTCCACGGCACACAGATTTGCTGCCCGGTACTAGTATGTCGCCTAGTCGCACGAGCAGTGTTGCATCCCCGCATCGGGCGATATGAGGGTGGACATCGGGAGTGGTGCCATGCCAGTGACGATTTACCGTGACATCAAGCTCAGAAGCCCCCGACCAATGAACGACCGCGGAGTCGAACGCACTCTCTCAAGTCGCGTGAGGAAGCATGAGCTGAACCTTCATCAGTTCCGCAGCCTGAGCGTGGATTCGCGTCGTCGGTCCGAGAAAATTGCTCCCGGATCCTGCTCCATTGCGCCTGTACTATACCGTCACCATACTCCGCATGATTACCCGCGTGTCCGATTGCGGCACCGTGACCATCCGTCTCATCTGCACCACCAGCTCCTTTGGAACCCATCCCAAATGTAGCAGTAACCGGGTCCCCGACTCGGACCCTCAGGCTTCCCCCACCGGCGCGTCTGGTCCTCACGTCGGCGCCTCTCCCGCGCCCCGCCGTGTGCTGGTGCCGACCCACCACGAAGATTCGTTACCGCGTGGCCATCATATCCGCGCGCCGCACCGCGGCTTGATGACCGCGACGATATCAAGTTGTCGAACTCGACTTGGCGCGCTCGGCGAACGTCGATGCATTCGAACAAAACTGACCGACAGAACGGCAAGAACGAGAACGAGGCAGAAGCTGCCGACAGAGAGAGGAACAGAGTGAGGACGCGGCGGGAGGAGATCGAACGTTTCGTGGGATTCGATGCGTCAGGCTGCGGCAAGTGGAGATGGACTCTGAGATGTCACTGCGAACGACGTCGACGCGAGCTCTCCACCGGCCCGGGACACGGCGCTGTGTTCTGGGGAGGCCATCACGGGCTCCAGCTCGTCGAATCGGGGATGTTGAAGGGTTCCGAAAAGCAATGATGTTGGTGTTTCGGCCACGTCTCAAGTCAGAAAGCAGGACGTCGAAATGTTACACGGGTCTCCTGTTGGAAGAATAAAGAATGGTATGGGAGACAAACACCTCTTGGTCAACGCTGATCAGAAGTGGCCCTGGTCCGCTCATCGGATGGTGGGTAAAGCACAATATGAACGCCTCACAGCTGACGATGGAAACTCAGGTGAGGCAGAAGAATCAGAATCAGCGATGCACCCTGCAGTCTTAGGCAAATTGCGAATCATAGGGTGTTGGATTCGGCGGATGGACTGACAGTGTCTGGATATTTGCGCCGATCGTGATTGGAAATGGGCGCCACCAAATACAGGAAGGGTGCGACTCGTGCCCTGCTCATCGCTCACCTTCCCCACCTCACCTCCGGGTACTTTCAATTCAATCACTTGATCCTCAGCCTGGTTACATCCTCACTGACTAGCCTTCTCCTCAGGCTGTACGTCGAGCGAGATCCATTCTCACCATTCCCGGAGTACTAACCAAGTCCCATCTAGTCGCCTTCATCAGTGGCAGATTCCCCCATACTCACTGACTTCAATTCGTCCCGTCATTATTTCCTTGCACCCCCCGCTCGTCAACTCCGATTGATTTCTCACCTGAGGTCTCCGAGTCATGGCCGGCGGTCATTCTGTACAGCTCCGGGGAAAGTTTGGTCTAGGACGAGATCGACGTATGCCGTTTGTACAGTGCCCTGAACGAACGCTGACGCTTCCAATGTAGGCCTGGTGACAATCGACATCCTTCCCGACGATGTCCTCGTGGAAATATTCAATCTCTGTGTAAATATTTACTACCAGCTCTGGGAAACTTCGCGAAATACGTGGCATCCACTCGTCCATGTGTGTCGTAGATGGAGATACCTCGTATTTGCATCACCGCGTCGCCTCAATCTACGACTCGAGTATCGTGGACATCGACCTATGTCGGAGGCGATGGATGCCTGGCCAGTTTTGCCTGTAGTAATATCAAGAGTGGAGACATCATTGCGCGATCTGAAGTCGGACCAGCAGTGGGATAGTACGCTTGCTGCGCTCGAGTCGGAGCACTACAGTCGCATCCGTGAGATCTACATCTCTGTTTATATCAAGTCGAGCTGGGAACGATTCGTAGCAGCGACGCAGAAGCCATTCCCAGAGCTGACAGATCTGGCAGTTTGGATGTCTGATGTGGTGCCAGTCCTTCCCGGTTCGTTCTTGGGCGGGTCTGCACCACGTCTGCGAACACTCGATTTCAACGGGATTCCATTTCCATCACTTCCGAAACTACTTTTATCTGCCAATGACCTTGTCAAACTCCTCCTGTGGGACATTCCCGATTCTGGGTACATTTCACCCCACGCAATGGCCACTGCCCTCACACTGATGACCAGACTCGAAACCCTTCGTCTTCATTTTCGTTCTCCTCGATCTCGCCCCGACCCAGAAAGCCGACCTCCGCCTCCGCCCACACGCCTTGTCCTCCCCGCTCTCACCGTACTTTTCTTCAAAGGCGTTTACGAGTACCTGGAGGATCTTCTGGCCCGAGTTGATACCCCTCTTCTCGACAATCTCAGCATCACATACTTCATGGACCTCGACTTTGACGTCCCACAACTTCACCGGCTCATCGATCACACAGAGGTGTTCAAGACATTCAACCGCGCAGTGGTGTCGATTTTCAATCAATATATTAATCTGAACCTTTGCTCCAAAACAGGGGTAGTCGATGACGACGAGCAGCTCGAGATAGAAATCAGTTGCAGAGAGTCAGACTATCAGCTTTCGTCTCTTGCCCAAGTCTGTACTTCATCTTTCCCTCTCATCTCTGCTTTGGAGGAGTTCGAGATCTGGGAATCCGATGACCTTGAACCATCACACTGGAAAGACAACGTCGAGGACTCTCAATGGGTGGAACTTCTAGATCCGTTCACTACTCTGAGGAATCTCTATCTTACGGATGAAATCGCACAACGTGTCTGCGGTGCCTTACAAGAGCTTTCCAGAGAAAGCGCAACAGAAGTGTTACCCACGCTACAGAATCTTTTCGTAGGGCAAGCACTCCAGGAAGCGATGGAGCCATTCGTCGCCGCACGACAACTCTCCGGTCACCCTGTCGTCGTCCACCGTTGGGAAGAATGGGACAAATGGAACTCGGTGCCCGGGGGTTGATGAGTTTTCGTCCGTTTTTCTTCAGATTAGCATCTGGTCTAATCTACTTTCTGCCTACAAATCTCGCTTCAATGTGGTTTGATTGATTAGGACACTAGTTATGCTACGGTGGAATAGTCTCTCGCATGCATGTTGGGATGTTGAGATGCCGACCATCTATCTGTTGGATTTCAAGTAAACACAATTCAACCTGATCAGACCCTTTGATTCCTCAAACAGAAAAAAGAAAAAGAAAACTATGGTGAGTCCGCAAGTGCATGTGTAACAATGTTCCACCTCGTGCTAGTAAAAGTGCCCGATGAGAGAGATAAAGCTCGGTGTGCAGTGTGCGCTATGTAAAAAGAAATATCTTGAAATATCGGCCCCTCAAGAGGTACCAAAAAAAGAAAGCACGCAGGATAATATATACTCGAGGCAGATAATACTAAAAGAAAGTGAACAAATGGCGTAAAGACTGCTAAGAAAAAGGGGGACAAAGCAGCAAGGAGAAGAAATGATCTCGGATCATCGCGCATACGGGTGGTAAGAGCGGCCCTCAGTGCTGTCCACGGCCGGTGACCCGCGCAGGCCCAGGTCCTTGGTTCATCCCAGGACGTCCACGGCCAGCCCCAGCCCCGGCACCCATCATACCTCCCATACCCTGCCGCATCCCGCCCATCCCGCCCATACCCATCGCACCACCATGGCCACCCACCGCAGCAGCGCCCATCCCGCCCGCGATCGACGAGGCAGAAGCTGCCGAAGAGAGAGGAACAGAGTGAGGGCGCGGGAGGAGATCGAACGTTTCGTGGGATTCGATGTGCCAGGCTGCAAGTGGAGATGGACTCGTAGACGTCACTGCAAACGTCGACGGACGCGAGCCCTCCATACGTCGTTTCCTGGGGAGGCCATCACGGGCTCCAGCTCGTCGAATCGGGAATGTTGAAGGGGTTCCAAAAGCGGTGATGTTGATGTTTCGGCCACGTCTCAAGTCAGAAAGCGGGATGTCGAAATATTACACGGGCCTCCTGTTGGAAGGATAAAGAATGGTACGGGACGATCAGAAGATTGTGTAGCCCTGGGCCGCTCATCGGATGATGGGTAGAGCGCAATATGAACGCCTCGCAGCCGACGATGGAAATCAGGTGAGCGATGCACCCTGCAGAGGGAACTTGCGAAGAATCATAGGGCGTTGGATCTGGGTGCCGATCGTTTTCTGGGACGTTTATTTGGACTGGGCACCACCAAGTACGGGAAGGGTGCGACTCCTAACCAGCCGGCCTTCCGTGTTTCGAAACTTTTGGTCACCAAGGCGTTTATCGTCTAATCACGGAACCTACCGAAATTAAACTACCGCCTCCCTCGAATTCAAAGACCGACTAACTCTAGCCCAGTCCCATACTTGTAGTCCTTCCATTAGTTCCTTGCACCCCCCCGCTCGTCACCTCCGATTGATTTCTCGCCTGAGGTCTCTTGATCCGCGGTCATTCTGTACACCTCCTGGAAGAGTTTGGTCTAGGACGAGGTCGACGTATGCCGTTTGTACAGGTTCCTGAACAAATGCTGATGTTTCCAATGTAGGCCTGGTGACAATCGACATCCTCCCCGACAATGTGCTCGTGGAAATATTCAATTTCTGTGTAAATATTGACTACCGGCTCTGGGACACTTCGCGAAATACGTGGCATGCACTCGTCCATGTGTGTCGTAGATGGAGATACCTCGTATTTTCATCACCGCGTCGCCTCAATCTACGACTCGAGTATCGTGGACATCGACCTATGTCGGAGGTGATGGATGCCTGGCCAGTTCTGCCTATAGTAATATCAAGAGTGGAGTCACCATTTCGCAATCCAAAGTCGGACCAGCAGTGGGATAATGCACTTGCTGCAGTCGAGTCGAAGCACTACAATCGCATCCGTGAGATCGACGTCTCTGTTTATACCAATTCGAGCTGGGAACGATTCGTAGCAGCGATGCAGAAGCCATTCCCTGAGCTGACAGATCTGGTAGTTTGGGTGTCACGGTCTGATGTGGTGTCAATCCTTCCTGACTCGTTCTTGGGCGGGTCTGCCCCACGTCTGCGACGACTCTATTTCATCGGGATTCCATTTCCATCACTGCCGAAACTACTTTTATCTGCCAATGACCTCGTCACACTCATCCTTGTGGGCACTCCCGATTCCGGGTACATTTCACCCGACGCGATAGCCACTGCACTGACAGTGATGACCAGACTCGAATCCCTTCATCTTGAATTCCATTCCCCTCGATCTCGCCCCGACCCAGAAAGCCGATCTCTGCCTCCCCCCACACGCCTTGTCCTCCCCACTCTCACCGTACTTTTCTTCAAAGGCGTTTATGAGTATCTGGAGGACCTCCTGGCCCGAGTTGATACCCCTCTTCTCGGCTATCTCAGCCTCACATTCTTCATGGACCTCGAATTTGACGTCCCACAACTTCACCGGCTCATCGATCACACAGAGGTGTTCAAGACATCCAACCGTGCAGTGGTGGTGATTTTCGATGAATCAATTCATCTGAACCTTTACCCCAAAACAGGGGTAATCGATGACGACAGCCACCTCGAGATAGAAATCCCTCGCAGAGAGATGGACCATCAGCTTTTGTCTCTCGTCCCAGTCTGGATTTTATCCTCCCCTCTCATCTCCGCTTGGGAGGAGTTGGAGATCTGGGAATATGATGACCTTGAATCATTAAACTGGAGAGACGACATGGAGGATATTCAATGGGTGGAATTTCTGGATCCGTTCACTGCTCTGAGGAATCTCTATCTTACAGATCAAACTGCACAACGTGTCTGCGGTGCCCTACAAGGACTTTCCAGAGAAAGGGCAACGGAAGTGTTACCCACCCTACAGAATATTTTCGTAGGGGGGGTCAGGTCATTGGAAGCTTACCAGGAAGCGATGGGGCCATTCGTCGCCGCACGACAGCTCTCCGGTCACCCTGTCGTTATCCACCGTTGGGAAGAGTGGAACAAACAGAGCTCGCTGCCCGAGGGTTGATGAGTTTTCGTCCCTTTCTTCTTCAGATTAGCATCTGGTCTAATATACTTTCTGCCTATAAATCTTGCTTCTATTTTGTTTGATTCACTAGTCGTGTTACAGTGGAATAGTCACTCGCACGCATGTTGAGATATCGAGATGTCGATCATCTATCTATCGGCTTTCAAGCTTTCAAGGAAACACAATTCAACCTGATCAGACCCTTTGATTCCTCAAATATAAAGAAGAGAAAAGGCCGTGGTGAGGTCCGTAAGTGCATGAGTAGCAAATATCGACCCTTCAAGACGTACCAAAGAAAAGAAAACACGCAGGACAATATACTCGAGACAGATAATAGTAAAAGAAAGTGAACAAGTGGCGTAAAAACTGCTAAGAAACCAGGTGACAAAGCGGCAAGGAGGAGAAATGACCTCGGATCATCGCGCATACGGGTGGTAAGAGTGCTGTCCACGGTTGGTGACCCGCGCAGGCCCAGGTCCTTCAAGTTGGTTCATCCCAGGACGTCCGCGGCCAGCCCCAGCCCCGGCACCCATCATACCTCCCGTACCCTGCCGCATCCCGCCCATGATCCCGCCCATATCCATCGCACCACCATGGCCACCCACCGCAGCAGCGCCCAACACGCTCGCGACCGATGCGTTCGAACGAAACGGACAGAATGGTAAGAACGAGGCAGAAGCTGCCGAAGAGAGAGGAACAGAGTGAGGGCGCGGGAGGAGATCGAACGTTTCGTGGGATCCGATGTGCCAGGCTCCCAGTGGAGATGGACTCGGAGATGTCACTGCGAACGTCGACGGACGCGAGCTCTCCCCACGCTGTTTTCTGGGGAGACCATCACGGGCTCCAGCTCGTCGAATCGGGAATGTCGAAGGGATCCGAAACGCGGTGATGTTGATGTTTCGGCCACGTCTCAAGTCAGAAAGCAGGACGTCCAAATATTACACGGACCTCCTGTTGGAAGAATAAAGAATGGTACGGGAGACAAACACCTCTCGGGCCGATCAGAAGATCGTGTGGCCCTGGTCCGCTCATCGGATGGTGGGTCCAACTCGCGTACCCTTTTAATCGGCGCATAAAGATTTCTACGGAGATTTTGAAAATAAATATTTAGACATTTTAATTTGATTAATTAAAGAATTTTGTATGAACGCCTCGCAGCCGACGATCGAAGCTCGGGTGAGACGGAAGAAGATGAATCAGCGATTCACCTGCAGTCTTAGGCAAATTGCGAATCATGGGACGTTGGATTCGGCAGTGCTACTGGCAGTGGCTAGGAATATATTTGTGGCTGTAGCTGGGGATTATGATCGTGACCATGCATTTCTGGCATACGGTAGTTTGAAATGGGCGCCACCGAGTACAGGGAGTGTGCGACTCGTGCCTTCAAGTTTTCAACGCTCACCTGGTTCCCGACCCCCACATGCGGGTACTTTTAATTCAATTACTTGGTCCCCCGAGGTTACATCCTCACTGACGAGTTTTCTCCTGTACGTCGAGCGAGATCCATAGTCACCATTCCCGAGGTGCTAACCAAGTCCCATCTAGTCGCCTTCATCAGGTTCCCCCATACTCACTTACTTTAATTCGTCCCATCATTATTGCCTTGCACCCCCCGCTCGTAGACTCCGATTGATTTCTCACCTGAGGTCTCATGATTCGAGTTGGTGGTCGTTCTGTACACCTCTGGGAAGAGCTTGGTCTAGGACGAGATCGACGTATGGCGTTAGTACAGTGTCAGGACAACAAACGCTGACGTTTCCAATGTAGGCCTGGTGACAATCGACATCCTCCCCGACGATGTCCTGGTGGAAATATTCAAGCTCTGTGTAAATGTTGACTACCGGCTTTGCCACTTTGGGCACCTTCGCGAAATACGTGGCATGCACTCGTCCATGTGTGTCGTAGATGGAGATACCTCGTGTTTGCATCACCGCGTCGCCTCAATCTACGACTCGAGTATCATGGACATCGACCTATGTCGGAGGCGATGAATGCCTTGCCGGTTCTGCCCATAGTAATATCAAGAGCGGAGACATCATCTCGCAATCCAAAGTCGGATCAGCAGTGGGATAATACGCTTTCTGCACTCGAGTCGGAGCACTACAATCGCATCCGTGAGATCTACATCTCTGTTCATACCAATTCGAGCTGGGAACTATCCACAGCAGCGCCATTCCCGGAGCTGACAAATCTGGTAGTTTGGGTGTCTGATGTGGTGCCAGTCCTGCCTGATTCATTCTTGGGCGGGTCTGCCCCACTGGCACGTCTGCGAACACTCTATTTTAGAAGGATTCCATTTCCATCACTGCCGAAACTACTTTTATCTGCCAACGGACTCGTCCATCTCACCCTTTGGGACATTCCTGATTCTGGGTGCTTTTCACCCGACGCAATGGCCACTGCCCTCACAGTGATAGACAGACTCGAATCCCTTCGTCTTTACTTCCTTTCCCCTCGATCTCGCCCCGACCCAGAAAACAGACCTCTGCCTCCCCCCACACGCCTTGTCCTCTCCGCTCTCACCATACTTTCTTTCAAAGGCGTTTATGAGTATCTGGAGGACCTTCTGGCCCGATTAGATACCCCTCTTCTCGACTATCTCCGCATCACATTCTTCATGGATCTCGAATTTGACGTCCCACAACTTCACCGGCTCATCGGTCACACAGAGGTGTTCAAGACATTCGACCGCCCAGCGATGTGGATTTTCAATCAGTGAATTCGGCTGAAATTTGACCCCAAAGCAGGAGTAGTCGCCGATCACGACAGGCAGCTCGTGATACAAATCAATTGCAGAGAGTTAGGCCATCAGATTTCGTCTCTCTCTCAGGTCTGTAGTTCATCCTTCCCTCTCATCTCCGCTTTGGAGGAGTTCGAGATCTGGGAATCCGATGACCTTGAACCATCACGCTGGAAGGACGACATCATGGAGGACACTCAATGGGTGGAACTTCTGGATCCGTTCGCTACTCTGAGGAACCTCTATCTTACGGATGAAATCGCACAACGTGTCTGCCGTGCCCTACAGGAGCTTTCCAGAGAAAGGGGAATAGAAGTGTTACCCACGCTACAGAATCTTTTCGTAGGGGGGGTCGGGTCATTGGAAGCCCACCAGGAAGCGATGGGGCCATTTGTCGCCGCAAGACGGCTCTCCGCCGGTCACCCTGTGATTGTCCACCGTTGGGAAGAATGGGACAAACGTTCTGCCTACAAATCTCGCTTCAATGTTGTTTGATTGATTAGGACACTAGTTATGTTACAATGGAATAGTCTCTCGCGTGCATGTTGAGATGTTGAGATTCCGGCCAGCCATCTATCGGATTTCAAGTAAACACAATTCAACCTAAGCAGACCCTTTCCTCGAATATAAAAAGAAAAGAAAACTGTGGTGAGTCTGCAAGTGCATGCGTAGCAGTGTCCCACCTCGTGCTAGCAAAAGTGCCCAATGAGAGAGATAAAGCTCGGTGTGCAGAGTAAAAAGAAATAAATATCGACCCCTCAAGATGTACCAAAAAAAAAAGAAAGCACGCAGGACAATATACTCGAGGCAGATAATAGTAGAAGAAAGTGAACAAATGACGTAAAAACTGCTAAGAAAAAAGGCGACAAAGCAGCAACGGGGAGAAATGATCTCGGATCATCGCGCATACGGGTGGTAAGAGTGCTGTCCACGGTTGGTGACCCGCGCAGGCCCAGGTCCTTGGTTCATCCCTGGACGTCCGCGGCCAGCCCCAGCCCCGGCACCCATCATACCTCCCATCATACCCTGCCGCATCCCGCTCATACCCATTGCACCACCATGACCACCCAGCGCAGCAGCAGCGCCCATCCCGCCCGCGACCATACCACCCATACCCGCCGTATTCCCTCCCGCCATACCGATCGGACCCATCCCGAGGCGCATCCCGCCCACAGCGGCACTTCCCATACCCGCCATCCCATTGCCCATATTCGCAGCGCCCGCCATCGAGTTCATGCCGCCCACCGCGTTGCTGCCCATAGCGCCCATACCGAATCGGCCCATGCCCATGCCCATGCCCATGCCCATCATGGGATTAAAGCCGCCCATCATGCCCATGCCTCCCCCCAACATGGCGCCATACGGAGTGCCCATTCCGTTCATCATGCGTTGATACATTAGGGACATGTCGCCCGCGCCCGTGTTGTTCATCGTCATGAAGGGCAGACCCGTGCCCATTGCAGCAGCATTGCCTCCCGCCGGTTGACCGCTATTGAAATTGTTGTTTGGCGAGACTACATTTTGTCGTTGTTGATCGCGTTGGCTACGCGGTTGCGCCGTCTTCACTTCAATCTAAGCAGAACAGATGAGAACCGTCACAAAAGGACGTGCGATAACACACCTGTTTGTCGTCAAGAACGAGTCCCAGCTTACCGACAAGCTGAGAGTCATTGCTATTATCCTCAAACGTGACAAACCCAAATCCCTTCGATCGGCCCGTCTCGCGGTCGACCATGACCGTGGCATCGACGACCTTGCCAAATTTAGAAAAGAATACACGCATCGAATCCGCCGTCGTCTGCGGAGCCAAGCCCCCGACGAAATATCGCGTGTTTCGCAGGTGTTCCTCGCGTGGGATGGCGCGCTTAGGGTCGATCTGTGTGCGAAACGGGGCGATATCGTCAGAAAAAAATGTGCTCAACCGTTCAAGTGGGCAGCACACGGACGGCCTTCCCATCCAGGAAATGCTCCCGGATCATGACCGCATTGACGGAGGCTGGATCTTCAAACGTGAGGAATGCAAACCCGCGCGATTTGCCATCGGCGTCCCGGACGATCGTGCAGGCGTCGACTTTTCCGAACTCGGAAAAGTAATTTCGCAAGCCGTCTGGTGTAAAAATCACACGCCGCCGCACATTCAACAAGTTAGCGAAATGGATTTTAACATTGCAAAGGGCAAGAGAGTGAAACATAAGGGGGAAAAAGTACCATCTGTTGTATCCCAGGATAAGCCGCCGACAAACATCTTGCTGTAATGATGTGGCGGATAGTGTAACCGGAAGAGAGGGAGGAGGTAAGCGACAGAGGAGGAGATGCAGAGCGGCGTAGGCGTAGGCGTAGGGCATAGCAAAGCGACATAGCGGAGAACGGAAGTAAGTTTCGACAGCTTGGGTAGCAAGATATGGAAATAAGAAACGACGAGACGGTACACGTGAGGCGGCGTGATGCCATCGAAGATCGCCACAATATCTGCGTAACGGCACGTAGCAAGCAGAGGCAGAGGAGACTTGTACGCGTGAGACACTACCGCTAAGCAGCGAGCTTATCGCACTGCGCTTTTCTCTGTAGATATTTGACACTACCATGGCAATCAAGATCCAGAGGGGGTGAGGTGGACTTTGGGCGGCACACCACCCTACTCCAGGTACAACAACATCGACGACCACAACAGATACAGCACGAATCAAAGACAACACGTACCCTTCATCCTTCATCTCAGACGGCCTGACCGGCCGTGCCTGCCCATCAGCACCGGCCGCGGCGCCCGCCGTCGTCATCAAACTAGCGCCCGCCGTGGGGCCGCCGCTGCCGCCCGGCTGACTAAATTGCGCAAGGCGGGCGGCGTCGAGACGGCCGCGTTCCTGGCTCGGCGTCTGACGATACGAGGACGAAAATTGCTCTGCCACCTGCGCCGAGTACGAGAGCCCGGCAGCACCGCCGCCAGACGTGTTTGGTTTTGGCGGGAGCACGTCCATGGCCGCGGCACTCATCCGTGGCGGTAGCCGGGTGGACGAGTCCAACGTTGGGATCGGGTGCGTGGCGGCGGGTTCGAGGCCGGTCGCTGTCGCCGTGGCGGCGAAGGCAGAAGTAGCGACATCGTCCAATGGCTCGATAAATTGGGCGACGGCGGCGGCGTCCGCGTCGTCAGCGGCAGAGTCAG
The DNA here is from genome assembly GCA_022376545.1 of Russula dissimulans. Taxonomy (NCBI): domain Eukaryota; kingdom Fungi; phylum Basidiomycota; class Agaricomycetes; order Russulales; family Russulaceae; genus Russula; species Russula dissimulans. The sequence continues at coordinate 508,388 of WTXJ01000008.1, forward strand.
TTATGGTGGAAGGGTCTCCAAGACCAGAAAGCGCAAAGTCGTCTTCAAATTCATCGCCATAGAGCCCTGGGTCAAAGGTAAAGTTTAGTTTAGAGCCTTAGACGGAAAGGGAGAGGCGCAAGGTATGATACCGTCGTAAAGGTTGTCATCTACTGATTCAACTTTGGCCATAAGTTGATTGATATGAGGATATCGTACGAACGAGGATGGGAACGAGGGGGAATGAGTTGGGTCTAGTCTAACTAAACATCCGGCCTGGGGCTGGGCTAGCCTCGGCTCCAGACGTTCCGACTAGCTCCGACTATCGGACTCTGAAAACATTTGGCGTATTTATCTCGCACGTGACACAACCATTATTCGTAATGTAAGATGTTACACCCTAACTAGATAGGTTGGAATAAAACGCGCCAGGACGACAAGGAACGTTTCCAATGACGAGCATATTTCCTGCAGGAGAGCTCATGTGTGGAACAAGAAAAAAAGCTTAGTACCATCATTGCGTTGTCTAAAGCGACGAAGCTGGGGGGTTGGGGGGTTGGCAAAGTGTCCTTAGAGACTGTCGGCATGGATGTCTCTACCAGTGTAATGAGTGGATGGGTTCAGAATGGCGAACTGCGCTTCGAACTGGCACAATATGCACGCTCGCGAGCATGAGTATGGTTGGGTGGGCTGATGGCAACTTGTCTTCGAGGCTTAGGCGGATGCGCCCGCTGACCTCCGAGATTGCGACAGCCACCTCCCCTTCCCCATTCGTTTCCATTTCCAGAAAGCCGCGATCTCGACTTCAGCCTGAGTCCCTGTTCCTGTTCAACACGACGAGCGGAGACAGAATACGACGTACTCTCACCACGAGCAGACAGAACTTTGCCCAGCGGTCCTTGAGATTCTCACCCCGCGTACGCGGTCAGACAGACGCGAGGAAGCGACCGTCTCAAAACTCGCCCTTGCGGCGCCGAAAAGGGACGAGCACTGCAGCACCCACATCTGCCTGCGCCGCGCCCCGAGTTCATTGACGGCACATACATCTCGTGGACCCGGCGCATCCAGGGATGGATGGCGTAAAGCGTACCGCCGCGCGCTCATCTGGAAGCACAATACAGTACACCAGGCAGGCAGAGAGGCAAGTAACAAGGCCCGCGGCCGTCCTGCTTCAGCCAGCCCTGAGTTCAAGTTCGCCTCGCGCAGGCCCGGACTTGCCAATCGTGCCCTTGTCTGGTCGATCGTCCCATCGTCTTCAGTTGCACAGATACTGGAGATAGATCCCCGTGTACCGTGCTTCTTCCCAGCTTCAATCATGACTGACAATGACAATGACAATGACGACGACAATTTTCAGACGCTCGACTGCCGCTGTCGCCACCCACCCACCTCAGGCTGTTCCCGGCGGGCAGTTGTTGCCAGTTGCTAGTACTGTATCCGCTTTCGCTTTTGCCTTCGCATGCCCCATTGACACACGGCAAGTATAAGCGAGGCATTTCCTCGAGTCCGTGAACAATGTAGAGGCCGATGACTCGGAAAGGCGCGGCAGCCTTTGCCACATACTGTCTATATACAGCACGAGTGTGGAGCGGCTGATGCCCCGATATTCAGGCTGATTGTCGAGCGCAGCGCAGTTGGTGCCTCAGACTCTTCATTTCATGTGAATGCTGGCGGAGGCGACGCCTGAGGCCTGAGGCCCTTGCGACAGACTTGTCCAAGTTGTCACGTGCAAGATACAACGTCTTTTCAGACTCCGATCAAAATGTTGAACTCAGTTTGGTCTGACCCACGAACAAATACGACCAAATATCTAGACTCCCAGGTCCGTGCGTGGGCGTGCACAGGGGCAGAAAAGTTACAATGTGACTGTGACGAATGCAGCAACTTGAAGTACATATCAAAACAGTGCGTTGAATGAAAACAATATCCCAAGCGTCCTCACAAATCTTCATTCCCACCGCTCGCTGTCGCGCGTCCGATCAGTGTACTCCGTTCACCAACGACATCTGCTGCATCAAGCGCTGCGTGCGTTCTGCGACCGCGTCGTAAGCATAGTGAACTGGCTGTTGCGACCAGCCCCGATTAGCCGAGTCCGAGTCCGAGTCGCTCATCCCACTGTCGTCCGGTGCCGTCTGTCTCGCGTCGCGAGGGTCCGTTCGCTCGTAAAAGATGTCATCTGGGTTGAATGCGTCCGCTACCAGGAACGTCAATCAACGATAACCCATAAAATGAAACGTCAAGCGTGCAAAACTCACGATCCGGCTCTTCCGCCTCGATCACTCGCCTCTTGCCTAGCGCCTTTGCACTTGGTCGGATCGGAGTACGGATTTCCTCTCCGTCATCCTCATCGTCCTCGTCATCGTCATCCCCACCTGAGACAACGATGCCCAAAGTGGGTGGTGCCGGTTTCGACCCACCACCATTCAACGCCTCTGAAGACGCGGGCGGGGCAGTGGGGTGGAGAGTGGGGTGGGCAAACCCTCCCCGCTCGGGCGACGGCGTATGGGAGCGATGCGCCACAAGCCCCGGCGAGCGGGGGCCGTGGGGTGCTGGCGGGGGGAGGGCAAGCGACTGTTGAGGTGCCCCAAAATTCGCATACTGGACGGGAATTGGGGGCAGCGGATGCGGCTGGGTCAGGTGGGACTGCAAGGCGGCGGGAATAGACAAGTGCGGTTGTGGAGAAGGCGAGGGCGAGGGCGAAGGGCTCCGTGAAGACGAGCCCAGCGATGTAGGGGGTAGATCTAGGCGGTGCACGTAGCCGCGTTCATCAACTACGTTCTTCTGCAAGAGAACGTTCAGATCGTAGTGGACGGGACAGTATGACAGGGCAACTTACCGAGCGATCCAGGCGTACTTCCTGTCGGCTGCGTTCCAATGTCTTATCCTCGATACCTATCCGTTCAATGTCGTCGTACATTCGCAATACGGACGTCAGTGCCTCATTTGCCTCCAGGAGCGCGCCGAGTAGCTGCTCCTCGGGCGTCAGCTCCACGGGTGAATCCTCTCCGCTACCTTGCTTGATACGATGGTGTTTATTGAGCACATTTTGGCTGCCCAATCCATTTTGTCGCTTCGTTGAACGCTGTTGTTGCTGTTGCTGTTGCTGCTGAGCTTCACGAGCAGCACGCGATCGGTCTGCTCCAGCTGTAGCCCATGATATTTGCGCGGCTATCAGCTCCTGAGAGTTGAGACACTTTGTGTACCATTCCTGTGTGTTGCACTATCAGCTTCCTGATCGCCAACTAGATCAGGACGCGTGCCTTGATAATTTCCTTCTCTCGCAAGTCCTCCGGAGTAGCGAATGTTAGGGACTCGTTCAGCAGTTGTGCGTTCCCATTTGCAAAGCGGCATTCTTGGAACAGTCGCCGCATGTCCTCTTCAGGCGGTATGACGCGCTGTAGCTGACCGGGTGCCTCGCGCTTCGCCCGGCTTGGTTGCTGTGGCGCTTGAGTCTGGGTCTGGGGTTGAGGCTGTGGCTGTGGCGGTTGTGATTGCGGTTGGGGTTGTGGCTGTGGCAGAGCTTGAGGCAGAGTATTCGGAGCCGCTGGCGCCGTTTGAAGTGATTGTGGGTGCACCGGCGGCGTATAACTCGCAGGGAGAGTGGCGGCCGTGCTTCGACGTGGCGAAGGTGGGTTGAACATGGCGTCGTCAGGGTCGAAAGGTACGCCCTGGATCACGTCCCCATTAATCACATTTGATCCGCATGAAAGCATATACCGACCTCATCGGGCTTTCCGGCGGGCTTGACTTTTCTCCAAAGCACGCGAAAGCTGGAATCACTTTTATACGACATTCCAGAGCTCGCATACGCTGCAGCCGCAAGCACGTCAAGTAGACGCTCGCGGACGACGGGTGAGGTGCGCTGGGAAGCAAGAACATCCTCTAGGGTGTCCAAGAATTTGCTTTTCGCGCATTGATGTACGAAAAGCTCAGATGAATTCCGTAACATGACGGCCCAGAGCTGCAAGGATATAAAGTTAGAGAGACACATGCGGCATTGAGAAACTGGGGGAGTGCGCACTCTTGCCGCTGATAATTGTTGCGGCGCATCACCATATCTAAGGTTGATTGGAAGGAACGAATTGAGAAGCTACGAGGGAAAAAGACGGCGGGGAGGGAACGTACTTGAACTCTCTACGAAGAGCCTTCGCGGCTTCCTTGGCGTTCGCTTCGGTAGCCGATGCTCGCTCACAGACATCAAGAACGACAGCCCAATCTTCGGATGAGGTCGCCGTCAAATAACCTAGCAGGAAGAATCAGAACCGAAGACCAGGAAATGAGTCTGAGGGGCGAATACCGATCATCCTCATGAGGTCATGCTGTCCGTCCTCCCTCTCGCGGACGTCCCGGCGGTGGCTGTCGCGCTCGCTGGGGGTAGCCCAACTCCAGAAGCCGCCACGCTCCTTCTTCTCTTCGCGGATCGAGCCTTCGCTGGGTGCGTACACGACGGGGTCGTCGTCGCGAACGGAACGTGTGACATCGACGTTGGCAGGCGGGGGCGAGAACTGGGGGTTGAGGGCGTTGAGGATGCTGACGGCGGCATTGCCGGGGCGGCGCTCCTTCTCGCGTTCCCGGGGGTCCTTGTTGTGGGACGGGCGGAGGGTGGGAGTCCCAGGGAACGGTGATGCCGTGCGCGGAGCATTGATGGGCGGGTTGGCGAGGGGGGGCGAAGCCCCTGGGGGAAGTGATGCAAGGGAAGAGGAGCGGGAAGAGGTCAAGGGCAAGATCTTGGCTGGGTCTGGATTGTTGTTAGGGTCTGGAGGCAGGACGTGCCAGTTTTCATCATCGGATGTAGTCGCTGGGTGATGGGCGTCGTGGGACGGAGGGATGGGACGGAGCTGGTGGAGGGGTTGTATCGATGGATAGTGGGGGTGATGCGAGGGCAGAGTCTGAAATTCCTGCGGTGAGAGGTGGCAAATATGAGAACAAGAAAGGACCGGAAAGGCAAAAAAGGGATGGGCACCTCTGAGGCATTGGCGGAGGTCAGATCTGGAGGGAGCTCCCGGGAGGCTGGGGTGACTTTGGTGAACTTGGGCTTGTCCCTTGTGAATAATTTGCGCATTGGAGAGACGAGAGGGGAGGACAAGGGAAGAAGAGGAAGAAGAGTAAAGGGGAGGAGGAAGGGAAGGGGCCAGGTCTGATGTGGGATCGCACTTGAGCGCTCAGTCGTAGATCACTGCTACTCCTGCGCTCTGCACAGCTTCCTCCTCTCGCCTCCAATGTTTTAATATATCTTCCTATGCCACTGGTGCCGTCACAGCTACATATCCTCTCCGATTCGTCCGATGCGCCGCCTACCATCCCACCGGGACCAGCCCAACCCTTTTCGTGGATTTCTCCACCTCTACTTTAAATCCACCGTACTCGACATTGCCATCCGGGACGGTTGCGTAAACGTTTCACCGTGTCGTAACTCGTGCTGACCATCCTGGATCCGACCTTGGTCAAGGTGGGTCGGGCGAGGGTAAACTCGACATGGTTACTTTGCCGAGTTGGAGAGATGGCGGCGGCGGCCGTGTCCCCTTTCGTCTTGCTTTCGTTCACTCTGGAACGGTTTGATGCGAGAGAGATTCACCAGCATCTCAACAAATTCAACAAATCGTATATGGTAAAGGTGGCCAGGGCACACCATCTCGGCAGAGGCGACGTGATTATTTTCAAATCAGTGTGTCAGTTGTGAGGTAACACGAGTCCTTACTGTATCGCCTTCAAGTTTTCGCTTCTTCTGTTCTGTGCGGTCCAGTAGAAGGTGAACAGCATCATTGCGGAGGTTTAACAGCGCTCTGACTCTCGGCGACCAACATCGTCCACGCCTGCATGTCCTCCAAAGGAAGCTCCTTCCATCTCGCGTAGATCTGTGAAACAAAGAACAACGGAAGCAATAAGCGTCAGCCCGAGAGCACTGCCTTCGCTACCAGGAACCACAGCACAACACACGACCTGAAACGAGGTGGGATGGGCACACGACCCAAGGGAGAAGGATGGAGCAAAACGATGCGATGTGTGCGAATGTATATGTACGATACGTGGCAATGCCACAAAACAAAACAAAAAAAAAAAAAAAACCCACCTCATCAAAGAACGCAAAGATTTCGGCAGTCTTGGCATTCGCCCGTTCCTGCGCAGCCACGTTCTCCTGCATCTCCCGATAAAGTTTCATATTTTCCCTTTCCATCTATATTGTTTATTTGTGAGCATGCGGTTTCACCTGCGCGCGACGCAGGGAGGGGGTGAAGGTGAGAAGAAAAGCAACCGGGGTCGGGGTCGGGAAAAGACAGACGGAACGAAAAACGCAACAACGCACCTCGGCCAGGCGCGCACGAAGCGAGTCGCGCTCGCGTTCGAGGGCGGGTATAGTCCGTGCCCGCACAGCCGCACGCGGTTGCAGATCTGGACGCCAGCCGTCTTTACCTGGTACGCTGCCGCCGTCCCGTTGTCGGCGTGCCCGCGCCTCGGTCACCACTTGATGCAACGTATCCACGTTTTTCTGGACGTCGTATTGCTCAAACAGTTTATTGGTGTTGTTCTTGTAGGGCCAAGTTAGGTAGATGTGTGATTTAGAACGAGAAACGAGGTGAAACGTACGACGATGTGCGTCTCGATAAAGCTCGAGACGGTGTTGAAGACGCCCTCCGCTCCATTGGGCTGTTCCTCACACCAGAGAGGAAAGCACTCGGAAAAGTCCTTGTAACTAAAGGATGAGTGGGTAAGGTTCTTGTCAATGAGCAGGCGTGAACGAGACGAACGTCCACTTGTGCGCAGAGCGCTGAATCGCGAGTTGGAGTGCGGCGTAGAACTGTGTCCATCGTTTGCTCGGCGTTGGGTTGATGGGTGCTTCTTGGGATGCCATCCTGATGATGGTTTGAGGTCGCGTCGCGGCGCCGCATTCGCGATCACGGGGTCGCTTGGCCATACAGTAATACAACATGCCCCGCAAACTCGCCACATACCCAACCTCATCGATTCCCTCCCAACTCTCCTCAAACCTCCGCCTAGCACCGGCACCCGGCAGGTCATACGGCCCGCAACTCGCAAGAACCCTTGTGCCGTCGCTGCCGCCGTCCTCCACCTCTCGGAGGCGGTCCAGATCTCACGGTAGACCGATCCGCGTTCTGCGTCACGAAAAGCATGCACGCGGACGCACCGTTGCGCGTGCGATCGATCGCGTCCCGCAGCTCTGCGCTGTGTCTGCTTCCCCGGACCGGAGAAATAAATAGACATAGACCTCGTGCCACGACGCGCCATTAATTCACGCGTTCGTCGGCGGCCCGCGGCGAAAGCTAAATATGGCGCGCCTACGCCCGCAACACAGGCTCCACGATCCCGCAGTCTACGGTACAGTAGCGCCGGTGCCGCCCTGTCCACTCGGCACCGCGATTTGCATTGCATTCGTACCGTGACCACGACGACGACGACGACGACGATCCCTCCTGATCCGTCGTCGTGGTAGTGATCGCCGCGGCGCGTTTTTCAGCTTCCGGGCGACTCCACCCCGCCTTGTCAAACGGCGTCCTCCGAGGCACTCTCGCGTCCAGTCACCCGCGAACGCCTCCTTCAACGCCGCGATGCGCCTCCCGCGAACGCCGAGTCGCTCTCAATCACGGGCCCCACTCTGCATTGCACTGCGCGCCGCTTCGAGGGCATCCCTTTGACGGCCGATGCGATGGCATATCATGGGCAAGTTCGGCCCCGGCTTGTAGTGCTAGTGCATCGATCGTGGCCGCTGGAATGTCACCTTCTCGCGCTGCGACGGTCTCCATCTCTATACAACCGGTGACTTCCACGCCGTCATGCCCAAAGGAGGTGCGAAGTATGCCGTCGATGACCTCGCGCAAGAGCGAGGCTACCATGACGGTCGGTGCGCGAGCATGACAAACGAGCGGAAAGGTATAAGGTCTATTTGGGCGAGAGAGTCGCGTCTTTAAGAATGACTGGGAGTGATATATGTATCGATGTGTGTATCGCCCTGGCCTGGGAAATGTTTCTATGATCAGGCCGCGGCAGACAGCGACCACATATCCCGCTACCTCCTCCGGGACTGAAAAAAAAACTGATTAACGAAATGTCCATGGAAATCATGTGCCACGTAGATGCGAAAGCCGAAAGATCTGATAACAGGGTATTGCGATGACATCTAGGGATGAACAAACCCTATGACTAGGTTGCTGGGGTCGCTGTTTACGTCTGCAACGAGGCTGTATGATCAATTGATACCGAGTTATGCGTTCGGCGAGGTCTGGCGATCCGGCAGCGGCGAGCACCATTGCCCCCGGGCTATGAAGGGAGCGAAGGGAGAAAAGTCCCGTCAGATTTTGAAAAATGCAGTACAGCTTTGGTTCACACAGCACGGACAATTGAGAGCCAGCGAAGTCACCGTAGACGATTACCTCCAGCGCCTCTGGCTGGCCTGCAGTATCTCTCGGATCACCAACCTGATATGATCAATTCCATCCATTGATGAGTGGGCGCCTGTCACCGACATATTTAGCTATTTCTACTGGTTGCAACTTGCGCAGCAGTACGTGTATTTGCGTCGCACCTAGCAGCAACATGCACGGTTGTTGGAATCACCTTTAATAGCAAGGATAGTCATGATGATGTCCCTGCTGGGGCGAGCAAGCGATCCGAGCCATCTGTGAGTACGGTACCCGACGTGATAGTGGCGAATAAGCGCCATCATCGTTCGCGTCGTGAAACCCGACAACGAAGTCGGAAAAGGGGAATGAGTTAAAGTAGAAGCAAAGTACCTGCCATCCATGGTGTCGCAATGGGCAGGCGATGCACACCAAAATAGAAAGGTGCGCAGTCGTGTCGTAACGTTAGCCTGAATTGGTTTCATTTTATTTTTCTCACGGTGAGCGCCACGCTTCTCTCATTCTTCAATTGGCCCGCGATTGCGCACTGGCTATGGCGATTAATGCTGCTGGTGCTTGGCGGCATTGTACGATATTATAGTTGGACAACTACTGAATTCATGGAAATGGAAAGGAACGCAGATAAGGTGGGTCGCGAAGGGGGATACAAAGGTCTATTTTAATTCGATCCGCGGCTATCTATATTTGGTGCGGCGAGCCACCCTTGCAACCGAGATGCATACACATACAAATCGCTCCTTCCCTTCTCCCTTCATTTTCTCTCTTTTCTCTCGTCACCTGCCCTTCCTTTGTCCCCTCCCTCGCCCCGTCTCCCCATGCGCTCCTTCACTTTCCTCTCGTTTTTCCTTCCCTGCACGTCCCTTGTCGCGGCCCAGTACGACATCTATCAGCCAAAAGAACAGGTCATTTTCGGCGGTGCCGCCCTCACTCTCACTGCCACCGCTCAAGTCTCCAACTTCACAAGCGCAGCAGCATATGATAAAACCGTCCTGAATCCTCCCGCCGTCCCCAATCCCCCCATCCCGACACAGATCACAATACAACTCGCAAGCAGTGGAGTTACACAGAATATCTCTAGAACCATCCCTAGCGGATTTATGGGCTTTTCAATCGAGATGTCAGTGGCGAACCAAGTTTGTGAGTCATTGCGCTATTCGTACTCGTAAATATCCTGACAAATGGCCATCTCAAGTGGGCAAGAGCAGGTATGCACTTCTTCCGCAGTCACTTCGTCGGTTTTCCCCAAGTTAACGTGGCAATAGTGCCCTATTAAACGTCCCATTTCTCAATCTTTTGGAAAATATAAAGGAACGTGCTGGCTGGTGCCAGGTTCGCGTCGGTGGCAATTCTCAAGAGATGGCGTCTCTGGTTCCCTCTCTACCAAACGGGACCATGATCGCCAAAAATAATAGCAACGCTTATGGCTTAACAGGAACCCCGCCCTTGGAATATACCACTGACCTTTTCTACGCGATGAGCAATATCTCCCATCTCACAAACACGTACTGGTACCTTGGTTGGTTTCTTATTGCTACCCACCCCCATCCTTGGAGCTCATTCATTTAGGCCTCCCGTTTGGCGTCTCGGGGGACGTCTCGTTGGCGATTATGGAACAGGGTCAGAGTATCCTTGGTACCTATGTGCTTGCTTTCCAGGCCGGAAATGAACCAGATCTTTACGCTTCCCATGGGCGCCGGCCATCTGTGAGATTATTAATGTCTCGAGTCAAGCTAGAGCCAATCATATTGACGCCTTTGTTAGAACTACTCACAGTATGACTACTTTGGAGAGATCGGCGCTGTAGTGCAACAAATTAATAATGATACGGCCATCCCAAAGAAGGAAAATCAACTCATCGTGCCGAGCGTACAAATTCTATGGACACCAGAAAGCGTATGGGATACTGGTATCGTATCGGCATACAACAACAGTCTCTATGCTCTCGCTGTTGAACGGTTCGTAGAATCTTTCAGTTTGGCTTTCTACGCAGCTCACTTCTCCTTAGATATCCGACCGACAATTGTGCAGCTCTATACCCCAATCTTGGACCAGCGCAAGTTCCTCAGGCAATCTTCGGCAACTTTTTGGGCCACTCCATAAACACCGATCTTGTCCAAGGCTACGTCAATTCGTCTGCGTTTGCTCAGCAGAATGGGAAGCCGTTCATGATGTTCGAGACCAACTCGGCATCGTGTGCCGGTTTTCCAGGAATATCTAATTCTTTTGGCGCAGGCCTTTGGGCCATCGACTGGGCGATGACAATGGCATCAAATGGCATTACGACGGCGTTATTCCACGTCGGTGGCCAGCGGGCGTTCTACAACGCCTTCACACCACCACCGGGTAGTCAGATCAAATATGGCACCCAGTGGACGATTGGATCCGTCTATTACTCGGCCCTTGTCATGGCTGAAGTAATAGGACGAAGCAACGTGTCCCAGATATCTGACCTCACGACGATTAACAACGCATCAATGTATGCTGTATATGAGAACGGCGCACCTACCAAGGTGGCGTTGCTCAATTTCGTGACGGACCCGACGGGTGCATCGACCTACAATGCCGTCATTTCTGTTGGAGGTGGCTCCACCGGCACGAATAACGCGACCCCCGCGCAAGTCCAAGTCAAGTAAGCATTCCTTATTCTTATCCGCCCATGGCAATGTCCTCAATGCTTTTCATTAATATTCTTACAGGTACTTCTTGGCCCCGTCCGTATCATCCCAAACCAACCTGACTTGGGCAGGGCAGGTAAGTGTATCTGCGCAAACCTGACACCCAACGCCACCTTCATATTCTTCTATTTTTCGAGCTGGGTGCTCACGAACATGTTCTTCCATATAGACAATGGGCGATCCTTTGAAGTCCGATGGTCGGCTGAGCGGCACGCTGAACGTGACGACGATACAGTGCGACCAGACCGCCAACACTTGCACTGTCCCTGTGCCCGCACCCGGCTTCGCCCTTGTCTTCCTCACCTCTCAGGCCCTGGACGACGTCACGCCCACGTCGACCGTCACCTTCCCGACGACGGTGCAGACGGGCAACAGCCACGTCTACATCGACCCGAGCATGCTCGCAACGTCGTACGGCCACTCAGGCATGGAGAATGTCCACGGCGCGACGAGCCAGGGCAGCGTTTCGGCCGCGTCTCCGCTGCACACCGCGCTCTCATACGCGTTTGCTTCGTTCGCTTCCGCTCTGGGAGTCGCCATCGTTTTTCGGAGGTGGTGACGTGACAGCCCTCGGTGCACGGCCGATTGGCCGACTGCGACGATGGGGATTAATGCCCATTTTCGCGTCGTGTTATAGTGTGTCTAGATCCTCTGCGAGTGGCTGGACCATACACATAGATAGTAAGTGCGTTGTTACGTTACGACAACCAGGTGCCAGGCACCCTCATAGATAAATATGCACGCATACAGTAGCAGTTCACATTTCTCTCTCCTATCCTTCCCCGACCCTCGTCTTTCCCGTCAAGGGACTCTGCCTTGGAGTTGCAGGATTCGCCAAGCAGATTATGACGGGTGTTGCACATCGCGTTGACCTTCACCAAAACCAGACAGCCATTTCATAGGGAAACAAAGTTGTATAGATTGAGTATATTATTGGGCAGTCCCGAAGTCCATTCCATTCTCTCGTTACTTTATCTTATCTCAGACTAGCAGTAGCAACACTCTCGGGTCTCATACCCGCATTCTGTCATATCATACACATACAGTGCACACTACGCTATCTCTTGACTGGACTGAAAGACCGACGATAATGGTTATGCTTTTAGAGATGACAAATTCCAAACAGAGCGTCAAGTGCATAAGGTGCCTGCCCTCATTCGGACATTCACAGACAGACGAACAGCTTGCCTTAATTTACCGAGAGCTTCACCTCCTTGGAGCTCCGGCACGATTTCTAAGAACTCCGACACGGCATCGGTCGGCAAGCGCGACGAACAGCTTTTATTTTGCTACGCAAATGCACTTTTCATCAAAAATATTATGGACATGTAGATAAAGGCTGTTATATACAATGTACGAAGTCTGATAGCCATTGTATAAAAATCGATCGATTTATGGTGTCCGACTGAGGGCACGGGCATAGTATTATTACTCGGCGTGGCGCTCAGTGATAAACCACCCTTCCATTCGCCAGATCAGATCGACGAGGTGGCAGCACCAAGATACGCCGAAGAGAGCGAAAGCGGTTCAGGGCGTCGTCGCCCCTTCATGTTGTTGCTGTCAACAGAGTCTTTCTCGATCTCGCCCTTGTCAACGGCAGATACGTCGTTGCCCGTGTCTGTGACATAAGCATGCGGTCCACGATAATGTCGGCGGCCGCTACAACCAAAAAAAAAAAGGTAAGATCCAGGAATGGTCCGTGCGCGTCCATAGTAACGCAAGGAGACGTACTCTACAAAGTACCAGATCCTGAGCGATGAAAGAGAAAGAACAGAAAACGATAGGTCAGTGTTGGTCCGGAAATGGATCAGCAAACAGAACGCGGAGGGAGGTGAAGGGAAGGGAGGGGAAGGGAGGACACCGCGGAACTTACATGGCGAGGAGGACGACGCTGGCCGTGATGACCGACGCGTAGTTCATCGTGTTCACCGTCACGGGCAGAACCGTCGGCAACGAAAAGATGACGGAGACGAAGAGCGTCCAGGTGATGCAGCAGAGGTTCAGCGTCCAGCCGAGCCAGCCGTCGCCGAGGTAGAACGGCCCCGGCTTGAACTGCACCTCGGGGTGCCGCGCGAACACGCGGCGGAGTGCGATGGGTATGATGTACGAGATGTCGAGCGCCATCGCGGTGAGCGAGAAGATCGCGTTGGCCGCGACGGGGGACGCAAAGTCCAGCAGGCCCGGGAGGATGCTGAAGATCGTCGTGAGCCAGATGGCGCGCAGGGGTGTCTGGGTCCATTTGGAGACGTAACCAAAGTAGCCGCGGTCCGGGAAACCTGCGCAGATCAAGACAGGTTGGTGTTCGTTAAGTACGCAGCGTGGGCGACGAGGTGGCGCATACCCTTGTCACGGCTAAAGGCATAGACGGTCCTGGAGCACGCTTGGAGAGCGGTTTGGCAGACGAAGAAAGCTGTGAGGCAAACGAACGACTGTAGAGAATAAGGATAAGTCAAAGTATATGTTAATTACGCACCCAAAGGAAGAGCGCTCCGGCTTTACCCATGCGCAGGGCCATGATCTAACGACCGATGAGCTACGAGCGATATGGGAATGGGAAAACCAAGCCATCACATGCCTGAAGGAAGGCTGAGCCAGAGGGCCCGGGAAGATCCCCCCTGAGAGCGTTGTCATGAACACATGCACTGATTACTTGCGGAGAAGACGTACAGGGGACCAGAGCACAAAACGAGTACGATATTAAGCACCCATCCAAGGAGACCTGTCCCTATAACTGTAACGCCTAAGGTGAGTATTTGAGCGCAATATCCTTCTCAAACTACCCACCTGCGATAAAGATGGCAGCCGGTGCTATGAAACATGCATTAGAACGAGAAAGGTACCAGTCATTCAATCGTACCTGCGTAGGCGGCGCGCTTGACCTCCTCCCTGAAAGAGACGGTGTAACTAAGGTACCCAGGAGTGAAGAACTACGCTTCGTACGATATATGTGCCGTCGCGTCGTAGTCCTGTTTTCATTCAGACAATTAAAGAGCCGGATCAAGGCATTTTGGAGCGTACCGTCATCTATGAGAAAGACTCATCAGTTTTTACGCAAAATTTCAAGTAAATTTTCCACGAACCGTCCACTGCACGCTCAGCAGTCCAAATAAGAATGCCAACCCGTCGTTCCAGCCATTCGTCTGGTTGAAAATACCATCCGAGCCGAATACGTAGCTCGCAGAGTGCATGTCATGATGGCTCGTCGTTGCGAGCAAGACGATAATAATAACTGGTGTGACCTTAGTACAGAACGAGGCAAGCAAGTCAGAGGTTTGGCACGCACTTACGGTCGCACCGAGGTTGATGAACACAAATCCCTTCGTGAACGCCGCGAGATAACGCGTCGCAAGACAGTTCTTTCGCAATCCCAGAAACGGCGTTTTAACGCCCATGTCGTAAGGAGATTGACTTCTGCCGAGCAGACATGACGAGAAACGCACCAGGGTTCCATGGAGAATCAACAATGCCGCGAAGAGGCCGACGACTTTCCGCGAGGTGACTTCATAATTGCCGTCTTTGGCAACCACGACAGCCGCCCAGATCATGCTCGAAAGTCCAAATTCGGTAGAAGATATTCCGGCAACTTGGCCGAGGATGTTGAGCCAACCCACGACCCATCCGACCTTCGAATTGTTAAGTGTCGGGCGTACGATGGACCGGCCGGAGAGAGGCACATACGATTGGCCGGTGCCTCTTGGGCACGAGCTGCGACGATGCAGTGTAGCTGGCACGAGACTCGGTGAGTGAATGTGGGGTTAAGAGCAGTAGTGAGAGAAACGCACAGGCCACCACACGTCGGGAACGCGCTGACAATCTCGGCGATGGATGACCCTGTCATATGGTCCGCGGAGAGGGTGGCGAGAGATAAAGGATGACCCACCTAGAGTGAAACACATGGTGGCTCCAAGAATCCAACACCACGTCGCCTAAAGGGAATTACCCTGATGGAATCATGTGTGTGCGTTTGTTGACGTACTGACGCAGGGCCTCCCAAAAGCAGTGGGGTATTGAATGTAGTTGCAACAGACGAGCAAAGGCCCTTTCGTTCGACGGTGTTAGATTTACCGTGTATAAGTTAGGCCAGGACACACCATGATGCTAAACGCAAAGCTGATCTGTGTAGTAACATGAAGTGTTCCACAATAAGAAAGCAGAGAGATACGAGGTACCAGCCACGCACCGTCGCGAGATTGCTAAACTCGCGCTTGAAGGAAGGGACGTATCCCAAAGACTCGAGCTTCTTGTCGTCGTCGTCACCGTCCACAAGACCAGTGATAGCAAAGACGCGATCGGGCTCGGACATGGTGAACGCGGTGAGGGTTTGAAAAAAGAAGAGGATCTCGAAAGAGAGACGCATCGAAAGAAATTTTTCGGCAATGGGCAAGTTTTTAATGGAAGGCGTTATCAAGCCCGAGGTGGATAAAAAGAAGGCTTACTGCCTTCGCTTGTAACCGCCGGATGCCGTAACGGATGCACTGTCAGCCGCTAGGATCACATCGAAACACCCATCAAGTGCATAGTAGTACTAGTACTTGTCCTGTTTGACGCAGAGGAACGGGGCCGAATCGCGATCCAACAACGAATAACGCCTCTTCCGCGGACGATTCATACTGATTTGTCAGAGATCAAGACAAAGATCTAATGACAGCACGTGACATCGATCCCTTTCTTATTTCCGAAGACCCGTGGTGGCACAATCGCCGACGCAAGACCGCAAGCCTGCAAGCCTTCAGTGTCAAGCCCAAGACGAGAGATAGCGACTGTCCTTCGTTCCCCCTTCACTTCAACAGCAAAGCTCTTCGTGGAACAATTAACGCTGGGGCACAACCCACTACCAATGTCAATGATTCGGAATGACAGCTCGTCGAGTGAGGGTTTCTTGCGTGGTATGTGAGCGGGCCAGGCTACACGACGATGCAAGTAAAATGAGCCCTGCGTGAAGCTAGCCGCGCATAGACGAACCAGGAGCCCGACAACTTTCACCCTGTTTCAACCAACTCAGGTTTTTCACCCCTCCTTCCTCAGACACGCGTACCTGTTTGTCAAAGGTGGGTCCTCAACTGGTTGACCACATGGTTCCAGCAGTAAGATCGGGACTACGTCCTTGATCATCGATTGTCTCCCGAACGGCATTATGGTCTTCCGCCGGTAATTCGGGATAGTCTAATTCTTTGGAAGGGACGTAAAACCCGTAAAACTTGGGCAGGGGCGGTGGCGCGTAAGGACAGCCCTCTGGAGCGCGTGCGGAAACGTGTTGTAAATCTGTGCCTCGTTCCAAAGCATATCGCGACCCGGCCAACCGTAGATGGTGCTGCCGCGGTGGATGGAAGCACGAGGGGTGTGAGAATGACATCTGAGTGGGAGCCACTGCCGACTCGTTCGGAGCTTGGAAGATTAAGCCAACCGGAGGGGGGTTTGACGGACGTATCACCTAATTGCTGTCCATACCAACATCAGTTGATCGGATAGCCATCTAGACAGGGTAGAACGCACTGTTGTCGGCGGGGGTACGCGGAGGACACACTTGTACGAATTTCACTGGATATCGATACCCGAGTAAACTGCTCCCAACATGTTATGTTTCCGAATCTTGTAGTCATATCTTCGAAGTCGTCGTTGAAGACGTTGAAAAAGTCTGGAAGGCGTTCCGCGCCGAATCCGCGGGGATCATGTTGGGACACAGCTCTTCCTCCGGGCTCGTCATCCGGGAGCGAAGCTTCATTCATCAGGGCGTCATCCTCCTGTATAACTGCCCCCTCGGAGACACATGAGATCAGTAGTATCGCAAGGCGGAAGGAACTCACCTGTCGCTATTTTGGCATCCCCGGGTTAAGGACTACCTGGAGCTGAATCGACTTTGCCCGGAGCCAGCGACACCAATGGGTCATGGCGATGATCGATGATGTTCACAAATGGCAACCGAACAGATCCAAGATCTGTAAGTTATTATGTCTCTAAACGGCCCAGATCCGTGATTTATTATGTCTCTCAACGGTCAATTTCAAGTTTCAAGTTTGACCTATTCCAGTCACACGGAAGACGTCCTTGCCTGCTCAACCACATAGAGCGGCGGATCGTGTCAGACGCTCAGCCATCAGTACATTCTACCCTAATCTTTAAGGCCGTGTGCGGGTTCTCTGTCCTCTGTCCCTCGCTGTACTAGTCAAAGACTTTTCTTCTGCTTCTAGGTTTCCGTGTATGACTGGATGATCTTATAGTTGAAAACTGATAGCTGATTTTCTCACAGCTCTATGCAAGATGGATCCTTCCCACCCAGGGCCCACTACACTCCGTGAGCAGGCTAGCAAGGGGAAAACTCTGGTTCCCGAAGCAAGGTAGTGATTGATGATGACTTGGCTATCTGTTATATCAGCAAAACATCCACTAGCTTGTTTACTTATCAACTTGTACAAGTAGACAAGTGAACAAGCTGTAGTACCAAATTTGACCACAAGTGAACAAGCTCAACAAGTCACACAAGCTCATTACATTGTTGAAATCTCTCATAATACTACAGTTTTAAGGGAAAAGAGCATATCTACAAACACTGTTTTGACACTCAGATGATGCTGAAGCCAAGGGCATCGGTCCAGCATGCCGGAAATGAATGGCCCAACAAGCACATGATGGTGGGTGACACATCATTCAATGTACTCAACACACCGCCCCGCAGTCCATCCTAAGGTAGAGGACACCAGGAACCGACACCCCTTACATAAGTAATAAACCTTAGGGTTGGCAATCACGTGACATGTCACAGGTCATGGTTTGATAGAGGTCGATTGCAGTCGATGGGAGGGGAGAAATTTTTTACATTTTTTAGAGCACTATGTACTGATAGATAATTTTACTTGTGCTATCATCTCTGGTGGCAATGTGCGATGGCTGTGATATTTTCTGTTTGCCCAACTAGCCTGGGCACCCATGAGCCCCTCACTGTACGCCGATATGAACCGCACAGATTGGTTTGCAAACCTGAGGTGATCAATATCAGAGATCAGAGATATAATAAGAAAAAAGGAGACTCACCACTGAATGTGAAGCAGAGGTACATCGTCGAGGCACACAGCCACCCTTCCCTCCATCTCCTTGATTGTTGCCATGTGCCCCATGATACGAAATCAAGCCTTGGCAGCTCCCCAGTATTGTTCGATGAAATTCAGTTCACAGTGGTATTTGGGATAGAAATCGACCAAATGACCACAACTTTCAATAAACTCCTGCAAATGAGACTTTTGGTTAGTGAAATCAGGCTGGGAAAAGAGTAACCACTGGCAGTAGCAGTCAGTTTTGTTTGGGGGGCAGTGAAAGTTGCGGCACTGTGCTGCAAGGCCCGCATTGGCCACAGTCCATGCTCACGAATGATGACTTCCATCCCCTTGAATGAGCCAGACTTCTTGTGGTTAGGGGGAAATAAAACAACTGGCTTTCACCAGTTGGGAGTTTTCCATCGCACATGTGTGGCCCATTGGGGCAGGGCGTCCAGCCCGCTTTTGGATCTGTGTGCAGAATGGAGTCAGAAGAAGACAAAGGAAAACAAAAGGGGGCACACATTTGGGCATCTTCCAAGCTGATATCGCATCCAGTGCTGCTTTTGGTGGCTTGGGGCATTGTTGAAAAGGAACAACCCTTGGGCAGTCCCTTTGGCTAGCCCTTCAAAAACATTCACCACCCGATTGACTTGGCAAGGAGCTCATTCATCCAAACCAGCCATCCCAATTCTTCCCAGCCTTGAAGAGAACGTGTGTGCTCCTGTAAACAGCTGAATATGAGAGATAAAAGATGAAGTGAAAATAAAGGAAACTCACTTGTTGCCATCGCACAGATGGCCCCAGTCCGGTGTGAGGAAATCTGAGACCATTAGTGATTGCCCGTCACCTTTGGGCTTTGGTGTTGCCTTATCAGACTTGTGAACCCATATTGTGGTGCATTGGTCATTCTGGTATAAAGTCGACTTGTCATGTGTGATAAGGATGAGTCAGATGGACCATCGCGCCTGGGACTGGCAAGCCATCTGGCCACAGGAATTCATTGCCATCATGGTCCCATTTATAGAAATGTGATTCATATTGTTTCCAGCAGCTGATGAATCCACAGCGATATTCGCCAATGTCATCCCTCTCATGACCATCAATATACATTCCATTCAGGGTCTTCCTGTACCGCCAGCCAAGTCCAGCTAGCCAGCGCCGCGCCATGTGCTCTGAGATTGATGGCTTGAATATCCCCTTCTGTGTCAAGACTGCCTGGACCTCTGGACTTGCAACAATATCAATGACATTGGATGCTGTCATATGGCATCCCTTTGACTTTTCTGAGACTCTGAGCTTGATCTCTTGGGCAACATCTTCATCTTCAAGTGTGTTCTATCGTGTCTGGCCAAGGCGATGGAGAGGGAGCTGATCATGAAGAACATACTTTAAAATCTACTCTTGGATGCGTCATGTGTGTGTTATGCCATGTCCCTGAACTTTTGAGCTAATTAGGAATGCTTGCCTCCATATACAGGTCATCTCTGGATCCAGAAAGATATTCAGTGTGCCAACCATTCACACAATGCAAGCCCAAAACAAGATGTCAATATTTTTGTCTTTTCCCATCCCAGCAAGCTGATCTTGAACCCTGCAAAGCATACTCTGGTTGTTGAGAATGTCCAGTACATTGTCAACAGCAGAACGAGGTGCTTCGGGAGGAATCGCACACCAGAGGTCATCAATTAAAGCCATCGCAGGACGAACTTGGACTTGAAGACCTGTGACATCTTCACCCAGTCCAATTCCCTTGGCTTCTGAGTTGCCCTCGCTTTGGTCATCTATGGTGAGTTGATCTGGATCTTCCACCAGAGTTATCTCCTGAGAACTAGCTTCACTTTCCTCATCCTCCTCCTGAAGCACATATGGCAGAGCATGAGGCCTGCTGCTGGCCACATTGCTGAGTGAGGAAGGTTCTGAATCATTTTCCTCTTCCTCCTCCCAGAGTGCATGTGCCAAAGCATGAGCACTGCCATTGGCCACACTGCTGGACAAGGAGAGCTCTGAGCATGGCTCAGAGCTGCTGTGATTATTGGTGCCACCTCGCGTCCTGTCAGCACTGCCCTGAGATAGGCCAGAATGGTCCTCTGGTCCATCTTTCAACTCCTCGTTGGCAATGGTGAGCTTCTTTTTTTCCATTCACTTCATAAACTGATCCAGGGGAAGGAATCCCTTAGATTCAAGGTCAGTTCGAAGCTTCTTTCAGCGATATCATGTTGATCATGAAGGTTCTGTGTAAGTTTTTTGTGATACCCCTGTGCATTGTCCCTCTAATGCTGCATGCTATGCCTTCTTTAGAAAAATGCTGAATACCTTCAGGTCTGATGCTTCAACAATCTCCTCAAATGAATCAAGGCCTCCATCATCCTCCGAGAATGAAGAGTCACTGTTTCTAAGCTTGTCCATAGCCACAGAACTTGAAATGCTCTGAGGCTCACAGAGGTCCCTCAAGTCAGGGTCCAGGGGAACTTCTGCTTCTGGAAATTCTGATGTGGTAAGTGTGGCGTTTAGTCAGTGCTTGCTTTCTTGATAGAGATGTTGCTTACCCTTTTCCTGAATCCGTCTCTTTTTTCTGGATTTTTCCAAGGTCCGTGTGCATGCTCTTGCAGCATTTTTCTTTCTTGGCATTGGGCTGTCTCTTCAGTGCTGAGGTTTCTTCAAGGCAGCAGTGTTGTTCTGGGACATCACATTTATGTTCTAGGATTACATGTATGGTCACATGATTGATCATGTGATGTGTCATGTCCTTGAGTGAGATTGTATAAAATGTTGTCATTTTAGTCCTACAGTGAAAAAAACAAGTTTCCAACAATAATCAATTTTTTTGATTCTCCTCATTCAGTGTGACATTTTAAAAAAATATAAAGACATCAAGTTACTAAGAATGCTCCTATCTATCATTTAATCATGCCACATTTGGGTTAATTTGCGATGTGGAGGAAGAGTTTGGAATGAAAGTATTGGTCAAGTTCTGCTTATGTAAGGGGTGTTGGTTCCTGGTGTCCTCTACCTTACTCAAAGTTTCTAAATTTGAATATGTGGGTCAGTCATCTCATCATTATATTGACATTGGTGACTCTCTAGGTGAAATTATTGCTGATGAAAATAGAGGTGTGGCATGGTGCTGAGGCAAGCATGGCATGGCACTGAGGTAGGCATGGCGTGGCATGGCATGGAGGCAGGTGTGGAGGGACTGGCAGGTATGTGAACATGTGTGTGCAGGTGTGTGGGCAGGTTGAACTGTGGCCGTCCATCACTGCCGCTGCTGTCACCATGCTGGTGCTACCATGGTCACAGTTGATGCTGCCACCATCGATGTGGCGAACTTACCGCTGGGTCGACAGTAATTTGCTAGGAGGGTTCTGGATGGACAGGAGACGTGGGTTGACAATATGGGTCGAGTGTCGGGACACAGGGGGTTTCAGAGAGTACAGGGAAGGACTTAGGTACTGAGCCACTTAGTGCAAGGCAGTAAGGGGAGGAGACGATGGGAGTGTCACAAATGGACAGTCTGAGGACTGTCTGCTCATATTAGGAGTCCTTATATATACAGAGATGGTACTCTAGTAAGTGTTATTACTCTAGGGGCTATTCTTGGTCTGTCTTGCTGTTCCAATGGCATAATGCTATCTGTTCTTGGTCTGGATCATCCAACAGGTTGGGGAGGAGTTATTCTGGGTGCTTGGGGTTGTGGTGTGCTTCCTTGGGGGTTGTGGCCACTTCACTTCTCAAGGTATTTTAGGATAGATGCAGATCTGTGGCTAGATCTGTGCCTCTGGCAATCCCCTGTTCCAATCTTAGAGATATCTAGATCATCTAGGGTCCTAGATGTGATCTGGGGATTCCCTTGGGGATTTCCCAAGGGGTTCTCTTTGGATCTATTTGTGTGTGGCCTTGCTGGCGCTTTGGGGGTCTGGGGGGATTGTGGGAGCATTGGGGTTGTCCCCCTTTGCTGGGTCATCCCCTTTCATTGCAGGGAGGTCTCTGGACATTGTCCTGTCCATTCCCTTTGATTTCTGTGGTTCTGGAGGTCACTGTTCATGACAGGATCCCCTTTTTAAGACTCATCTGTGCCTGTAGACTCAAGATTTTAATTCCTGGTTTTGGCATCTTTGGATAGTGGGTGTGGAAAGTGGAAGTGAGTTCTGGGGCATTCTTCATGTCTCCTGCGGCGACCCATGAGTTCTCTGATGAAGGGTAGCCTTTCCATTTGACTAGGTATTGTATCCCTTTGCGGTTAGGGGTAACACGTGACTTCAGGATCCCTTCGACTTCATAGTGTCCTTCTTCATCGTCAATGATTTCTGGGGGAGGTCGGTGAAGTTGGGACCGTGGGCAGTGGTTTCTTGGTAGGGTTTCAGAAGGGCATTGTGGAAGACTGGGTAAATTTTCCAGGATTTGGGGAGTGCCAGTTTACTGTTGACAGGGTATGCGGCAATGACTTTGAATGGGCCGTATCTCTTGGGTGCTAGTTTGGCTTTGGGATGGGTTGTTTTTAGATTAGTGGCTTCTAGCCACACTGAGTCGCCTTCTTTGAAGCGATATGTGGGGCCGTCCAGTGGGAAGATTTCATGACTTCTGCTGCATTATTTAGGGTGGCAGTGACTTCACTTTGCATCTGTTCCATGTGTTTAAGACATTCCTCTACTGCTGGGAATTTGGTTGCAAATAGTAGGGGGGGGATGAACGTAGGGGTGAATCTATACCACACCTCAAAGGGGGTCTTTTGGTAGCATAGTGTAGTCGTGCATTGTGGGCAAATTCCATGAATGGGATGAGCTGGGACCAGTTGTCTTGTTGGAAATTGCAGAAGATGTGTAGGTATTGTTCAAGTTCTTGGTTGACTCTTTCTGTTTCTCCATCTGTCTGGGGGTGATAGGCAGTGCTGAGGGAGGATTTTACTCCTAGGTGTTTCCAGAGTTCTTGGATTACTTTGGCTGGAATTGAGGTCCTCTGTCTGAGATAGTTTTCTTGGGTAGTCCAGTTCTTTTCCAGACATGTTCCAGGTAGAGGTTGGCAGTTTGTTCTGTGGTGATAGTTTTGTGGCATGGGATGATGATTGTTGCTTTGCTGAAGTGGTCTACTATTACTAGGAGGCTGTCGAAGCCTTGTGATGGTGGTAGGTCGACAATAAAGTCCATGGTGGTGGTTTGCCATATATTGGTGGGGATTTCATTGGGTTGTAGAGATACAATGGTTTTGGGGAGCTTCTTGGTTTCTTGGCATGTTGCACATCCTTCTACATAGTTTTTAACAAATGTAGACATTCCTGGCCACCAGTAGTTTTGGTTGACTAGTTGTAGGTTTTCCATTGTCCAGGGTGTCCTGTAGCATGGCATCATAGTGTAGTTTGAGTATGTCACGCCAGAGTTCTGTTACTTTGGGTATGTAGATCTTTCCTTTGTGTAGGACAATGTCACAACAGTGACCTCCAGAACCACAGGAATCAAAGGGAACGGACAGGACAATGTCCAGAGACCCCCCTGCAATGAAAGGGGATGACCCAGCAAAGGGGACAACCCCAATGCTCCCACAATCCCCCCAGACCCCCAAAGCGCCAGCAAGGCCACACAAATAGATCCAAAGAGAACCCCTTGGGAAATCCCCAAGGGAATCCCCAGATCACATCTAGGACCCTAGACATCTAGATATCTCTAAGATCAGAGCAGGGGATCGCCAGAGGCACAGATCTGGCCACAGATCTGCATCTATCCTAAAATACCTTGAGAAGCAAGTGGCCACAACCCCCAAGAAGCATGCCACAACCCCAAGCGCCCAGAATAACTCCTCCCCAACCTGTTGGATGATCCAGACCAAGAACAGATGGCATTATGCCATTGGAACAACAAGACAGACCAAGAATAGCCCCTAGAGTAATAACACTTACTAGAGTACCATCTCTGTGTATATAAGGACTCCCAATATGAGCAGACAGTCCTCAGACTGTCCATTTGTGACACTCCTATCGTCTCCTCCCCTTACTGCCTTGCACTAAGCAGCTCAGTGCCTAAGCCCTCCCCTGTACTCTCTGAAACCCCCTGTGTCCCGACACTTGACCCGTATGTCAACCCACATCCTCTGTCCATCCAGAACCCTCCTAGCGAATTACTGTGACCCAGCAGTAAGTTCGCCACAGACGAGGCCCTCTTCTAGGTTCCAATCTTCTAATCCTTTTGCAATTGTGCAGGGTCCATTTCGTAGGATTGAGGAGAGTGCTTGGGTGACTTCTTGGTTGTGGTGTTGGGTGTCCTTCAGGCGTTGGTGTAGGTCTCTATCCCCTGCTGAGACTACCACTCCTGGGTGAGTTGCTCGGATGGCAAAAAACTTTTGGTTGAGCAGGACATGGTCTTCATTGTCATGCTCCATTCCCTCTTTATGATCTGGACACTGGGACAGTGCATCTGATTTGTTATGTGTTCCTGGGTGGTGTGTAATGGTGAATCCAAATCGGCTGAGTAGGAGGGCCCATCGGGCTTGCCGATGGGATAGTTTTTGTTTGGTCATGAAGTAGTGAAGATTGTGGTGGTCCATCCAGATGTCTGTAGTGTGTGGTGTACCTTCCAGGTGGTGTCAGAAGTGCATAAGTGCTATCACAATAGCTAAGAGTTCTTTGTCGTGGATAATATAGTTGCGTTCAGCTGGGTTGAGGGATTTTGAGTAGTAGGCAATGGGGTGGAAGTGGTTGAGTTCATCTGCTTGTTCTAGGATGGTGCCGAGTGCATATTCACTTGTGTCTGTGATCAATCAGAAGGGTTTTGAGTGGTCTGGTAATAGGAGTACTGGGGCTGTCGTGAATGCAGTGATGAGTGTACAGAAGGCCATTTCTTGTTCATTCCTCCAGAGGAATGGGGTGTCTTTCTTGGTGAGGTTAACTAGGGGGTGAGCAGTGGCTGAGTAATCTCTAATGAATTGTTAATAGAAATTACAGAATCTTAGGAAGGCTTGTACATCATGTATGCATGTGGGGGTTGGCTATTGTATAATGCCACTGATTTTCAGGGGGTCCATGGAGATTTGTCCTTCTTCTATCTGTAGGCCTAGGTAGTTGATAGATCGGGCTTGGAAAGTGCATTTTTCTGGCTTTAGGAAGAGGTCAAAGGTGAGGAGTTGTTTAAGGACACGGTGAGTGAGGGCGTCCAGCTGCGCTAGGGTTTTTGCAAAGATGAGGATGTCGTCCATGTAGACTACATGTTACGATCTGCCCCTCGGACTTACCACTACCCATCTTTTTCTCTTCTTTGCTCCTATCTCACTTGCTACTTCTTACGCCCTCGGACTACCTACCTACTCTTCCATAAAACTTCTCCGCTAGCTACCATCATTTTACCTTCGCTTAGCTATCGTGACTCATTCCATCGTTACTGCCTTCAGTCCCTAGTACTTGTTATTGTCTCTTCGCTTACTACTCTGACTTGACCCAAGAGCCCTTAAGGCCATTTGCTACTATTCTTACTTACCTGACTCACCAAGTGTCCTAGACGGACTGCGACATGTATATAAACTTGTATAACTCACAGTTGGGCCTTAAGCCTGACTTAGAATCAATCTTGCAACTTTCTGGTCATTGGCATACAAAGTGGGAAGGCCACTGGACCGACTTCGACTCCAGAACTACTGGCAAGGACCTTCCAAGGAAGGGGATCACTTCATCATCAACTTAGACCCTTGCACAGACTGCATTTACTTGCCTATCGATTCGGCCTTGTTTTGCAAGTGCTCGCTGAGTAGGGAGACCAGCCCCCATTTGGCTAAAGACCTTCTAGTGCTGCTTAACGCGCACCTGGACCCCAAACTGCCAATGTCTGGCCCTTGCGCCTGCAGGAGCGTAACACTACAACTTGTCCTTCTTCAATAAGGTCTCGTAGGACCATATTCATGAAGTGTTGGAAGGTTGCAGGAGAGTTGCAGAGACCAAAGAACATGACAAGGGGTTCATAGAGCCCTAATGGGGTTTTGAAGGCAGCTTTCCATTCGTCGCCTTCCTTGATTCTGATATTGTTGTATCCCCATCGCACATCAAATTTGGTAAAGTAGCATGCCCCTTGGAGTTTATTGATTAGTTTGGGGATGAGTGGCAGTGGGTAAGCATCTTTGACTGTCACTTCATTGAGTGCGCAGTAGTCTTGGACTGGTCGGAGAGATCCACCTTTCTTCTCTATGAAGAAGAAGGGGCTTGCTACTGGGGCATTAGATTTTTGGATAGTTCTGCATCATAGGTGTTCTGTTAGGAACTCTGTTAGGGCTTTCATTTTGTCTGGGGTTAGTCGGTAAATCCCACAGTCCTTTCTGGTGGCATTAGGTTTTAATTCGATACCATGGTCCTATGGACGCTGCTGGGGTAGGCGTTGGGCAGCTTGGTCATTGAAGATGTGTTTGTACTGGAGGAACTGTGGGGGGATGATTTCTTCTAATGGGCGTGGGGTTTTCATAGTCTGGGCTAGTTGCATGGCTGTGGTGGTTTTTGCTTGTATGCAGATCACTGCACTTTGGAAGGCTTGTTCCAGTTTGTCTTCGAGGTTGAGGGGGTCTTTGTGTTCTGTGGCAATAAATGTGATTGCCGCATGCAAGGGAAAGTCTGGTTTGTTGGGTGTGCCTTCATGGTTGATTTTGATACTTTGAATGCAAATGGAGTGGCAAAGGGGTGGTTGCTTGGTGACTTTGCATGTCCTGGAGCAGCGAGATAATTCGAGGGTGTCTTTCTCCCAATCAATGATTGGGTTGTAGTGGCATAGCCAATCAGTTCCGAGGATGATGTCATAATTTCCGATGTTAGTGACATAGAATTCTGCTTGTTCATCGTGTTGTGTCAGGGGTTTTCCAATCCTGAGTCGTTGGATTGTGGTATGGGATATCAATCTACCTTTGTTTTCTGAACCATCAACATTTTGGGCTAGTAGAGGTTGTCTGAGGGTTCACAAGGTGAGTTTGTGTCATTTGGTGAAGTTTTCATGGATTATCATTCCTTCAGCACCGCTATCCACTAGCGCGTGTGCGCTGATTTCTTTCCCACTGATTTTCCCAACAAGGAACACTTGGAGTGCAATGGAAGGAGAATGTATATTCCTAATCACTTCTGGAGATACAGGGTCTGAGTCAAGAGTATCTAGAATTGCATAGCAATTCAAGGTAGCATGGGTGGGAAAGCAAACCATTCCTACAGACAGTGCATCTGTGGAATGTCTTAAAAATCTGGAGGGGCTGAGTGTGGTCGCTCGATTATGTCCATTAGGTCATTCCTCCAAGTTATCACTTGGGCGACAGAGACAGGGACTTCGTTTGGTTCTTTGTTATGGACTTACCTCAATCTACAGGACAAGTCTCACCCCCTGGTCTCGACGTTCACCCCTCTCCTCGATCCACTCCAATCCCCATTCCGAAACACGCCTACATGCACTGGACCTTCTGCAAGAAGTCTGGATGCCGATGGCATGCCTAGACCCTCTATTGTTCTGACAGGGAAATGCCTTACCTCAATGTTCTGTGGGATTTATTCTGACCTACTGTTACTATGCTTACTGATCCATTGACTGGATGCTTACTGATTGGATGACTGATTGTTCCCATGTTATTGTTCCAAAGTCCAAAAACGCACTCTATGATATCATAGCTTACTGATGGCTTATTGATACTTAGGAGAGGCTGACAGGCTTGAGAAGATTGCTTATTGATCGTATTCGCTAGTTACAAATCCTCAGAGTAGGAGACTTGTATTTAAACCCTTCAGCGGTTGTAGAGTCGAGCCAAGCTCGACTTAATCAAACATCGGTCTTGCTGACTATCATCTCACCTATTGGAGTGACCCCTTTCATCTTCTAATCAACTCTTGCTCCCCTTGGATAATCTCCAAGGACCTTTGAAGCTTAGTGATTGAGCTATATCAATCAGCACTCCAGAACAGGTGAGACACTACTGCGAACTCTATCAAGAGTCGAGCGTCAGCGATTCTTGACATAAGTCGAGCTTTAAATAGCCAGTCAAGACGAAGGCTCTGAAAGAAAAACTCCAGGGGAAACAGAAGGAGGAACTACGAGAATCAATAATCGTAAGCTTCCCAGAGGACCCCGAAGAAGCAGCAGACTTCCAGAATCGAAGGTCGGCAACTTACCTCTAGCACTTAGAGGAATTGCCCTTTGGTCGATAAGACAGGACTTCGCCCAATCATCCTACACCATCCTGGGAATAGGAGGGCTTGGGTGCCAGTGGAATACATCAACAACCAGTGGTACTACACGTACTGGAGTCCGGAGGAAAGAACATTTTGGATGACCAAGAAGGATCTTATCGAGAGCCCGAATAAACACGGATTGGGGACATCAGCTGAACCCTACCGAACGGAAGAAGACAGGAAACAAGACACTTCTTCGGACGAAGACTCGAAGACTGAAGAACAGTCAGAGTCTTCAAGAGAGAAAACTCCAATACTACAAAGACACGGAGTAGATCGAAGCGAATACAGTCTTCACGTTGAAACACAGTTGTTGCCAGAAGTAGAAACCATCACTAGGCAACTGAAGAAAGTCGAAATCAGCCCACAACAGAAGTTGAACGAAGCCATCGATCAGCTTATGATGGCCACGATGACTTCCACCAAAGAAAGAACCACCGACATCACCTTTCAGAGCCTACAAGAAGGGCCTTCAATCCAAACCACCTTTACCCCTATCCCAGTACCAAACCCAGCGCATGGGGAGGAGGCGATGGAGGAGGAGGAGGGAATCCTCCAGGCGGAGGAGGAGGCCCCCAGGAGGAGGAGGGGTGGCCCCCCAGCCCTCCAACCAATGGCCGCCGCGATGCAACAAGCAGCCCAAGGAGGAGGAGGACTGGATGGACATCTACCAGACATCTTCGATGGCAACAGAAAGAACGCAGAGTCATTCATGTATGACTTCACAGTTTGGGCCTGGATCAACTCGCACAAAAGAGTAATGGCTCGACCCCTGAGCCGAGTAGCCTTGGCCATCACTTATATCAGGGGAGAAAGAGTCCGAGAATGGACCAAAGCCCAAATCCACGCCGCCAACAACAGAGTAACGGACGGAATGAATGCGGATAATGAACAACACTGGATAAGGTTCAAAAATGACTTTATCAGCACCTGGAAGGATGACAGCCTACTCGAAGACGCACAGTTCAAGTTGTCAGCGCTGAGCATGAAGAAAGACATGCCTCTGCACGATATATTTCCACCTTCAACGCGCTCATTACCGAACTAGGGTGGGACAGAAACCACCAAGGAACAGTTGGGCATTCAGAATGGGGTTGAAGTCCTGGCTCACCACAGCAATTCTAAGGAAGGACAATTGTCCAGCCGATGACGACCTTGAAGGGTGGCAAGAGGCCGCTAGGAAGGAGGTTGTCAAAGCCAAAAGAATTAAGCAAGAAGCTGGAGGCTTCGGAAGAGGAGGACTTACGGTTCGGGAAACATGTTCCAACAGTTCTTCAAAGACCACCCCGTCCGAAGAAGGCTCCTAGGGATCCAGACGCCATGGATGTAGACGTCATCGATACTAGACCCAAAAACCGGCCCCCAGGGAGGTTCCAACAACTCACACCTGAAGAGCGGAAGAAACTCATGAACGAGGGGCGATGCTTCCATGCAAGAAGCAAGGGCATATGTCTAGGAACTGCCCGGACAAAAAGACAACACCCGGAAAGAAACCCACAGCTAAAGTTATGGAGGCAGAAGAAGAGGAGTCCAACGTAGACGATGACAAGGACGAAGTAATGTCCCAAGCATCCACAAAGGTCAGATCAATCAAAGGGAAAGGAAGGTTAATGGTGCACATCAATGCCTTGACCATGAGGAGAAGGAAGAACTGTTCGACAAACTGATTAGCGAGGGTTTTTGAGAAGTTCCAAGCCGACGGCCTGGCTTAGGAATACTAGCATGAGCAGGGAAGAACAAGAAATGTACATTAAACGACTCACTTCTATGAATGTACCATTTTCTTTCAAACTGCTCATGCGAAGGCCGAAGAAACAGCTCTACTGGACAGTGGAGCTACGGAGAACTTCATCGATGAAACTACCTGGAAAAGGATGAAGGTCGGAAGGAGACCTCTAGTCAAACCAATCAAAGTCTACAATGTCATGGGACAGAAAACAAACAGGGGGAAATGACCCATTACTGTCGCCTAAGAGTCTCCTACAATGACCAAGAAGACCTCCAAGAGTTCTACATTACGAACTTAGGAAAGGATCGCTTAATATTGGGATACCCATTCCTTCGAACCTTCAACCCAAGGGTAGACTGGAGGAGAGGAAAGCTGCTTGAAGGCACGGTCAAGATTCAAAGCAGCATGTACAAACACCTAGACCGCATGATCACAAGATGGCAGATCAAAGCCATCAAAAGTCTAGGCAAGCCCAAGGAAGGTGAAGCCATCTACATCAGGAGGCAGACCATATCTCAGGAAATGGCCGAACATACCATCAGAAGGCATCACACAAATACACGAGTACCAAAGAATACCGAAAGTACAAGGAGGTTTCTCAGAAGAAGCGCCAGAAGATTCCCCCCCGACCGAAACCCAAATGCCGTAGTGGAACTGCTGCCGGGAGCTCCGAACAATTAGATGCAAAATCTACCCCCTGACTAAACCAGAAACGAACACTGAAGAAGTTCCTGCAGAAGAACTAGAAAAAGGGTTCATTGAAGAATCGGCCTCGCCCTACACCTCTCCTGTATTCTTCATAAACAAGAAGAATAGCACCGATAAACAACTCATCATCGATTATCGAAAACTCAATCAGTGGACAAAAAGGGATAATGGTCCCTTACCCCGGATTGATCGCCTTTGCAGCAAATGGAAGGGAAGGAGATCTTTTCCAAGTTCGACATCAGTGGGGGTACAACAACATCCCTATCGAAGAAGGGGATCGACAGAAGGTGGCCTTTAAAACACCGCTGGGAACGTATCAGCCTAAAGTACTGTATTTCGGAATGAAGAATGCCCCAGCCTTGTGGACACGACTGATGTGGCGCATTTCCAGCCATGGAGAGAGAATGGTTCGATCATATGGACACCTCGCCGGCAGCTACATGGACGATTTCTTCATCGCCAGCAAGAAGACGCCCATAGGAAAGGAAGGACACAAGCAATGTACACATGAATTGCTCGAACTGATGGCCAAACACCACTATCATTTACGACGGCGAAGTGTCGATGGGAACAAACGCAAATGGAATTCCTGGGAATCCTGGTCGAAGCTGGGAAGATGAGAGTGGATCCAGCCAAGCGAGATGGAATTAGCAAATGGCCCCGAATGCTCCAGAGCAAGCTAGAGGTCCAGCGAACCATGGGAGTCTTGCAATACCAAAGAAGATTCATACCAAACTTCGCTCACATAGCCAGCCTATCTTTGCCACCATCAAGAAGGGCCAAAAGTTCGAGTGGACTAAAGAAGCAGAGATGCCCTGGACAGTCTCATCAAAAAGATGAAGCCGATCCTCAACTGAGTCACCCAAACCCTGATAAGCCCTTTGAGGTGGAGATTGATGCCTCAGACTACGCCACAGGGGCAGTACTCATTCAAAGGGACGAAACAGGGAACGGATGGAAGTGGGATACCATTCTGAAGCCCTTAACCAAGCAGAAAGGAATTACGACGTCTACGATCGAGAATTCCTGGCCCTCATTAGGGCATTCAAATTCTGGAGATACCTTCTAGAAGGCTCGCCATACCGAGTCAAGGTTTACACTGATCACGCCAACCTAACCAAACATAGGGAGGCGCAAAAACTATCCGGCAAGGTGGCCAGATACATAACCTTTCTAGCAAGGTTTGATTTCGATATCTGCCACCTGCCTGGGAAGAAGAACACCGTGGCAGACGCCTTGTCACGAAGATCAGACCACATGCCATCAGAAGGGGAGGAAGTTAAGGCGATACCGCTCCCGGATCATTTGTTCATTAAACTCATCAGACCAATGGCGGTTGAAGAAGAAATCCGGAAGCAACAGAAACGAGAGGAGAACACGGCAATCCTTGAAGGGTGGAAGACGAAGTACGGTATCCAAAAGAGAAGGGGACATTACTGGCACCAACAGGCCATGGTAGTGCCCAGACCGGAACAAATCCAGAGAAGCTTGTTGGAGATTTACCATGATGGGCCTACAGCTGGACACCCTGGACGAGCTAAAACACAGCAAGATCTCCGACGATACTACTGGTGGCCAGGAATGGGCAAATTCATCGAAGGATACATAAAAGGATGCGCCACTTGCCAGTCAAACAAAGTTATACACCACAGGAACACCCCTGGATTATACCCAATCGATCCAGAACCAGAAGCGCACCCCTTCCAGACGATAGCCATGGACTTTATCGTCAAACTCCCCACTTCGAATGGGTACGACGCGATCCTAACCATTACCGATCATGACTGTACAAAGGGGTCATCCTAATACCCTGTCGAGAGACAATGAACGCAGAAGAGCTGGCAAAGGAGTACAAGAATCGAGTGTTCCCCTTCGTAGGGTTACCCAGCAAAATCATCTCAGACCGAGACACAAGATTCACTAGCAACTTCGCCAGGGAAATTTGCTCTCAACTGGAGATAGAGCAAAACATCAGTAGCGCCTACCATCCCCAGACAGACGGCCAATCAGAAAGAACAAATCAGAACGTTGAAGACATTCTGCGAATCTTCTGCAATTACCAACAAACAAACTGGGCAGACCACCTCCCAGTCGTGCAATACATGCTGAATGCACGAGTATCAGCCACCACAGGGAGGACCCCTTACGATCTGTGGATGGGATACGTACCAAGGGCGCACCAGCCGGAGCGCCCAAGTGAAATGCCCAGAATAGAATGGTACAACACGAGGATAAAGGAAGCGCGACGAGAGGCGCAAGAAGCAATGAAGAAGGCGCAATCGCTGTGGAAGAAGGACACAAAGTTCAAAGAATATCAGAAGGATGAGAAGGTGTGGCTCGAGGCAAAAAACATCCATACAACGCATCCGACTACCAAACTGAGGCCCAAACGATACGGACCCTTCGAAGTCACAGAAGTCATAAGCCCAGTGGCCTATCGATTGAACCTTCCGGAACAGTGGAAGATTCATAACGTGTTCCATGCAAACTTATTAACACCATACAAGGAGACGGGGGAACACGGGCCTAACTATGACAGGCAATTGCCAGACCTAGTCGAAGGGCAAGAAGAGTGGGAGGTTGAAAAGGTGCTAGACTCTCGAAGGTACGGGAGGACGAAGAAGTTACAATATCTCTTAAAGTGGAAGGGATACCCCGAAGCAGAAAACGCCTGGCAAGACAAAAAGGATATCTTCGCACCACAATTAATTGAAGAATATCACAAGGAACATCCCACGGCTATAAGGACTGCAAGGGTACAAAAGGGAGGGTCAATGGACAACAAAGAACCCCATCATTCCATCGCAACCCTCACTCAAGCCTTCTCTCGTCTCACATTAGCACATATGTCTACTGCTCCCTCACCCACACCCTCACACATCTCAGTGGTATCCACTCGCCCAAGTACACCCGAGATCCTTCGAGTTCCCCCTCGAAGGGAAGATGCGACTACAAGCAGGGAAGGAAGCATCCCTAGTGTCGAAGAGCTCCTTGTACCGCCAGGACTTGGAGCCATACAAGCACACAAAGGATTATCGGCGCATTGGGAAGGTAGCAGTGCCGGGGGTGAAGCTTCGGGGTTCCAAGAACCTGTCCGACCTGCCTCCGAGGCCCCTGATGAAGGGGCAAGAGGAGCTGGCGCAACCCTCACAGAGGGGCAGACCGGTCTCCCACCTCCGACACCTGCCAGTACCAGCCGATCCCTGGAGGAAGAAATCACCCCTACCCCCGCTTCGCCACACACCACCACCAGCCACCAGGCCACGCCTCAGTTGGTGGGACATGAAGGAGACCAAGACGAGGACGACCACCCCGGAGAAGGGTGGGTTAGGTGGAACCCGAGTCGGAGTTTCACCAAGACGGAAGTCCTCCAAGAGGACACTTACAAATGGAAGGGAGCTAAGTACCAAAAGTTCCTCATCCAGAACGGAGATCCTAAGGTGTTTAGCACCATGGGGAAAGGGAAACCAGAGTATGGAGAGAGCCTCCATCCCGCCCCCAGTCGAAGGATCTTCCCCTGGGAATGCAAGGAGGAAGACTTGGAGAAGTTCCAACCGGAATACTACTTCCGAGACCGATCATTGATCAGAGGGGCTGAGCTGATCAATGACAATGGAGTCTTCGCAGAGATGTACCGCCTCCAAGCCTCAGCAATCGAGAAAAAGTATCTCGATCTAGAGCAAGAACGGCTTAGCAAGGAAGCGCAGACACTCACTAACAAGTGGGTCGAACTCGACCGAAAGAGGCGGAACGTCGAGTCAGAAATCCGGGAAGCCAAAAGATACCTCACCGAAGCCCAAACCCTGGAGAGGATCAAGGAGGCCTACGACAACCGAGACCCGAAAGCGTTGATCTCCCCAGGAGAAGGGGGAGATTGGCTGATGAGTATGGGGATGGGACAGAGGTACCACTTGCCCCACACTCCAAAGGTCCTCGAGAACTGCTATTATCATGGCTTAGGGGCGGGCCATACAGAGGATCAATGCCACGATCCTCATAACAGATGTCGACCTGGAGGGCTATGTGCAATTTTACCCCGACATATCGGCAAGGTACCTCGATGCCCCTATGCCTACCTCCAAGGCAAAGCGATGGAAGCAGCGGAGCAGGAAAGTCGAGACCGCATCCAAAAAACCTTACAGCCCTTTCCTACCGCTCCCACCGATCCATCTGCCGATGGATCGGTGGAGGCCATCCAAAGAGTCCGTGTCCAGCTTCCTGGAGAAGGAAGTCAAGATGCCTCCAGCCCTCACTCGTCTACTAGATCCAAGGGACCGAAAAGGGGGAGAGGGCAGTCAACCCCGCGTCGCATGGTGGCATCCTCTGCTGCACGCAAAGGGAAAGGACGAGGCACTCCAGCTCTTACCCCCAATGAGAGCCCCCGACTCGGCCCTCACATCCTATCTCAGGATAAATTCCCCATGACCGATGAATACCTGACCATGTGTCAGGAGGTCTGGAATTGCACGCGGAAGCATGCACAAGACGCCTACCCTCTCACGCGTATGGGAGTGGTCGTCGAGCTCTT
Source organism: Russula dissimulans (assembly GCA_022376545.1). NCBI lineage: Eukaryota > Fungi > Basidiomycota > Agaricomycetes > Russulales > Russulaceae > Russula > Russula dissimulans. Next base: position 543,578 of record WTXJ01000008.1, read on the forward strand.
TCGCTCAAAACAACGAGAGAGAGAAAGGAAGGAGAGAGAGGACCGAGAGGAGGCGGAGAGGCAGAACGATTACCACCTCGAAGGAGGAGAAGACCCTGACGACTACATTAACTGGGAGGCCCAAGATCGAGGTGACTGAGAGCTGTGGAAAGCTCGACCTTAAAGGGGAGATGATGTTATGGACTCACCTCGATCTACAGGACAAGGCTCACTTCCTGGCCTCGAAACTCATCCTCCCTCCCGATCCACCCCAATTCCCATCCCCAAACACGCCTGCATGCACTGGGCCTTCTGCAAGAAGTCTGGATGCAGATGGCATGCCTAGACTCTCTATTGTTCTGGGAGAAGTGATGCCTCATCCCTACGTTCTGTGGGAAGTACTGTGGCCCGATATCACTATGATTACTGATGTACTGACTGGATGCTTACTGATCGGATGACTGATTGTTCCCATGTTATTGTTCCAAAGTCCAAAAACGCACTCTATGATATCATAGCTTACTGATAGCTTACTGATACTTAGGAAGAGCTGACAGGCATGAGAAGACTGCTTATTGATCGTACTTGCTACTTACAAATCTCTAAAGTAGGAGACTTGTACTTAAACCCTTCAGTGGTTGTAGAGTCGAGCCAAGCTCGACTTAATCAAACATTGGTCTTGCTGACTATCATCTCACCTATTGGAGTGACCCCTCTCATCGTCTAACCAACTCTCGCTCCCCTTGGATAATCTCCAAGGATCATCGAAGCTTAGTGATTGAGCTATATCAATCAGCACTCCAGAACAGGTGAGACGCTACTGCGAACTCTATCAAGAGTCGAGCGTCAGCGATTCTTGACACATTGGGAAGGCAGCAGTGCCGGAGGCGAAGCTTTGGGGTTCCAAGAACCTGTCCAGCCTGCCTCTGAATCCCCTGATGAAGGGGCAAGAGGAGCTGGCGCAACCCTCACAGAGGGGCAGACTGGTCTCCCGCCTCGGACACCTGCCAGTACCAGCCGATCCCTGGAGGAAGAAATCACCCCTACCCCAGCCTCGCCACACACCACCACCAGCCAACAGGCCACACCCGAACTGCTGGGTCATGCGGGAGATCAAGAAGAAGACGACCACCCAGGAGAGGGGTGGGTTAGGTGGAACCTGAGTCGCAGTTTCACCAAGACAGAAGTCCTACAGGAGGACACATACAAATGGAAGGGAGCTAAGTACCAAAAGTTCCTCATCCAGAACGGAGATCCTAAGGTGTTTAGCACCATGGGGAAAGGGAAACCAGAGTATGGAGAAAGCCTTCATCCCGCCCCCAGTCGAAGGATCTTTCCTTGGGAATGCAAGGAGGAAGACTTGGAGAAGTTCCAACCGGAGTACTACTTCCGAGACCGATCATTGATCAGAGGGGCCGAGTTGATCAATGACAATGGAGTCTTCGCAGAGATGTACCGCCTCCAAGCCTCAGCAATCGAGAAAAAGTATCTCGATCTAGAGCAAGAACGGCTTAGCAAGGAAGCGCAGACACTCACTAACAAGTGGGTCGAACTTGACCGAAAGAGGCGGAACGTCGAGTCAGAAATCCGGGAAGCCAAAAGGTACCTCACCGAAGCCCAAACCCTGGAGAGGATCAGAGAGGCCTACGACAACCGAGACCCGAAAGCGTTGATCTCTCCAGGAGAAGGGGGAGATTGGCTGATGAGTATGGGAATGGGACAGAGGTACCATTTGCCCCACACTCCAAAGGTCCTCGAGAGCTGCTACTATCATGGCTTAGGGGCGGGCCACACAGAGGATCAATGCCACGATCCTCATAACAGGTGTCGACCTGGAGGGCTATGTGCAATCTTACCCCGGCATGTTGGCAAGGTACCTCGATGCCCCTATACCTACCTCCAAGGCAAAGCGATGGAAGCAGCGGAGCAGGAAAGTCGAGACCGCATCCAAAAAACCCTACAGCCCTTTCCTACCGCTCCCACCGATCCATCTGCCGATGGATCGGTGGAGACCATCCAAAGAGTCCGTGTCCAGCTTCCTGGAGAAGGAAGTCAAGATGCCTCCAGCCCTCACTTGCCTACTAGATCCAAGGGACCGAAAAGGGGGAGAGGGCAGTCAACCCCGCGTCGCATGGTGGCATCCTCTGCTGCACGCAAAGGGAAAGGACGAGGCACTCCAGCTCTTACCCCCAATGAGAGCCCCCGACTCAGCCCTCACATCCTATCTCAGGATAAATTCCCCATGACCGACGAATACCTGACCATGTGTCAGGAGGTCTGGAATTGCACACGGAAGCATGCACAAGACGCCTACCCCCTCACGCGCATGGGAGTGGTCGTCGAGCTCTTTCGCTCAAAACAACGAGAGAAAGAAAGGAAGGAGAGAGAGGACCGAGAGGAGGCGGATAGGCAGAACGATTACCACCTCGAAGGAGGAGAAGACCCTGACGACTACATTAACTGGGAGGCCCAAGATCGAGGTGACTGAGAGCTGTGGAAAGCTCGACCTTAAAGGGGAGATGATGTTATGGACTCACCTCGATCTACAGGACAAGGCTCACTTCCTGGCCTCGAAACTCATCCTCCCTCCCGATCCACCCCAATTCTGATCCCCAAACACGCCTGCATGCACTGGGCCTTCTGCAAGAAGTCTGGATGCAGATGGCATGCCTAGACTCTCTATTGTTCTGGTGAAGTGATGCCTCATCCTTACGTTCTGTGGGAATTACTGTGGCCTGATATCGCTATGATTACTGATCTACGGACTGGATGCTTACTGATCGGATGACTGATTGTTCCCATGTTATTGTTCCAAAGTCCAAAAAACGCACTCTATGATATCATAGCTTACTGATAGCTTACTGATACTTAGGAAGAGCTGACAGGCATGAGAAGACTGCTTATTGATCGTACTTGCTACTTACAAATCTCTAGAGTAGGAGACTTGTACTTAAACCCTTCAGTGGTTGTAGAGTCGAGCCAAGCTCGACTTAATCAAACATTGGTCTTGCTGACTATCATCTCACCTATTGGAGTGACCCCTTTTTCATCGTCTAACCAACTCTCGCTCCCCTTGGATAATCTCCAAGGACCATCGAAGCTTAGTGATTGAGCTATATCAATCAGCACTCCAGAACAGGTGAGACGCTACTGCGAACTCTATCAAGAGTCGAGCATCAGCGATTCTTGACAGGTGTTGTGCTGATTTTTTACCATTGCCAGGAATTGCTTCAAGGTGCTGATTGCAGCAGCTTTAGTGCGTAGAAGCACAATCCACGCATGGGAGGAGTAATCATCAAGGAAGCTTATAAAGTACTTGTACTTGTGATAGGAGACAATAGGAAAACTCTTTATATCAGAGTGTATCAACTCAAAGGGCTTGGTAGCCCGTGTTTCAGAAGGAGGGTGCGAAGAAGCAGGCATTTTGCCTTTAGCGCAACCAGGACAGACATGTGGTTTTTCGGGAATTGTAAGGTTTTGTGGGAACCCTTTAGTTTTATCTTTTGCATGGGTTAAAACATCTTTAGATGGGTGACCGAGACGTTTATGCATTAGATCATAATCCACTGAGTAAATAGTATTGGCTTTCAGATGCTCTACTTCTTCAGTAGAAGCGTCTAGCCAGTATACTGTTTGTCCAGAGAATAAAGGGGAACATTGAAGGACAACTTTATAGTCCTTCTGTATTGAAATGCGATGAGCGTCCCCAGTAACACTCAGGCCTTGTTGTAAGAATTCTCCCATAGACAGGAGTCGCACAGATAGTTTTGGTATGTATAAAACAGGGTGAAGGCGTGTTGTAACTGTTGTATTGTGAACTTTGTGCTTTAACAGCACTGTTCCACGTCCTTCAACATAGATTGTATGTGCGGCAGTTTTAACAGGAGATCTTTCTTTTGGGGGTAGAGGCGTGTACTCAATAAAATCATTCATGTCGGAGGTAAAGTGGGCGGACGCTCCAGAGTCCATTAGCCATAAAGGCCCCATTTTTCCGATCATTTTTCCCTTACATTCAGAGCAAAGAGCAAAGGAGTTTCCATGTTCACAAACAAAGTCTGACATTGTATCTACAGGTAGAGCGGTACTAGACGTTCCAGCCGTACACTTGAGTGTTCCTAGCCCGCTTAGGGGCTGGTGCGATACTGTTAGACAATGAACAGGAGTTTGAAGGGAAGGAGAGATCACGCACTCTTCTTCAAAATCGCTGCCCCAGTCGAGGGAGACTTGAGAGGTAGGCATGGGGGCATGGGAAGGGACTTCCTCATCGTCCATGAATACATCCTGGGCCGTTTGTGGGTCCTCAGGAGTGGGGGATCGTTCACTGGTAGACCCGGAGGCCTCTATGACGTGCTGTTCGATATTTTTAGTAGTTTGAATAGTGGGCGTAATGCCCAAGCGATCAGCAAGGGTATAAGCTTTGTTAAGGGACTGGTAAGGTCCCTTGGAGCACTTAGTCGGAAGGGGAACGGTTTCCCGGCGTTTAGTCAGCCCATGTGGGGTAACTTGGACGACAGTAGTGGATGAGGGGGGAGGCGCAGAGGCAACATTCGCAAGATGCGAGTGCTGATGATCGTCATCCTGACGATCTTTGCCTTTGCCTTTGCCTTTTCCTTTGCCGCGATTGCCACACTGACGGTTGTCATTATTCTGGTTCTGGTTGTTGTTGTTCTGTCTGTTACCCTGTTGCTGAGAGAAGCGAGGGTCACCGCGTTTGCGTTTGACAGCTGACAACTTATTTGCATGCTGAGGGTTGTTATTAAACTTCCCTTTGTTCCGGTTTTGCTCAGATTCCCATTGAGCAAGAATTGCGTCGCGAACCTCTTTGAAGTTCAGATCTTCGACATCAAAATTCTGCGTTATGATGGGGATAAGATGTTCCCAACAATTGGGGACTCGATTGAGCAAGATAAGACCTTGCATAGGGTCTGGAACAGGCATGGAGGATGCCAAGAGGCGGGAAAATGTGGCTTGCATTTTATCTAACTGGGGAGCAGGGTGTTGGGCCGGATTGAAAGTCATGGTAGTGACGGTACAGAATTCTTTGTAGATGCTCATGAGGGTCGCAGCTCCATAGAGAGCGAAGATGCGATTCCAAAGCGTTTCGGGATCCTGTATGGCGCCGACTTCCTGCTGTATCGGGGCAGTAGTCCGAAGGACAACATTGCCAATACACTGGGCTCTTTCCTTTTCCCAGGTAGCATGAGCGGTGGCTCCGTCCGCATCCAAGGGCGGCTCAGTATCATTGCCCGTAGCATATTTCCACAGCCCAATGGACATCAAGAAGGCTTGCATGGCCTTCGCCCAGATACCATAGTTGGTTCCATCCAAGATGGGGACAAGGGTGACAGCGTTGCTAGACGACATGGTTTAGATCTGATAAGATAGCTTGGTGTGCGTCAGCATTTTTATAGTGATTATAGAAGAGCGGCATAAAAGCCGTAAGGGGTGCTTATGCCAATGGAGCAGCCATTAAAGGCGCTTGGCTAGCAGGGCCCATAACCTGTTGCGCAGCAACTAGCGCAGCATACAGGCTTAAGCACTCACCTTGGTGTGATAGACACTTAGGCAGTATGAGTGAGGTGTAGAGAGATGCGTATTGCACTTCTACATAGGTGCTTTATATACATGTTAGATGGCTATGTGTCCAATATGGAATAAGGGGTGAGTAAAGGCGTCCACAATATCGCTCAAACTAGGATTACCATATATGGACGCTGTGCCAAAGTCCATTGTCTCATAAGGAGACATACTAACTACCGTACGTGGTACAATGCGTGTAACCAGTCCGTTTCGTCACGGACTGCGCAACAGCACCGCGGCCACCTTCAAGATCGCCCATTTTCACCGGTACCGCGCCCCTTCACCCCAGGATTGTCATGTCACTGATTCTCGTCTGCTTTTCAATGGTTTGTATTTTCGGTCAACTCCTTTCCATGCGCCCTGCTGGCAATCCCAATGGCTGAGCTCTCAACTGTACTCCTTTCCCTCCATCCCATCCTTTCGCCCACTCGCCCACTCGACTCCCCTTTCCCCTCAAAACCGGCCGCGCGCTGAAGACACACTCATCGCCCTAAGCCCAATCGGATCCCTCGCTCGGCCGATGTCGCTATTCTCAGCCTCACCGCCCCCCATGTTTGTTTACCGATCCGTTCTTTGATGGACCCGCTCGTACTTGACTCTTAGATTATCGCTCTCGTACGTTTACTTTCTCTTTTTTCTCTAGCTCTCCTTACCCTACAGTACGATACACCACCTGTTCGAAACCGTCAGCAACCACCGGTGACCTGCGTCGCGCCCGCGTCGGCCAACGTTTCACACCCTTCGCTGATGACTACTATACAACTAGCACCATATTTAGCCCTCCCAATAGGCCTCAGGTAGGGAGACCAGAATACTACTATCCTTTCCCCCTCTTTCTGTGTGACCAATCCCGCTCTTTCAGAACCCCACTCTGCCTCACTCACGAAGCGCACCGACTCGTACCTCTGCGCTTACAATGTTGTCTGTGCCTTCCAGCACGACGAATAATCCGACCATGGATTGTCAAGGGTACCAAGGGATATAACGCGTGGTCAACTGGTGGCTATATTTGCGGTCAAGTATTCTGTCGACCCGACACCCTTCGCTGTGTGAGGGAAGTAGCTTAAGGTGTCATCATACGTGTCTAATGCCGGGCGACCATTCGTCACCATGGCTCTTTTAGTGACCTCATGTACTTGGTCAACCATAACCAGCTTCACTCAGAAACTCATCATTCTGCGCTGCTCTCCTTGTCGTCGTCTAAATCCAGCACGCGCGGCTTTGTCTCCAAGTTCTCCATCTGAGCCAATGTAGGGAACGTCCTGGCCCATCTGCGATGTCGAAGACTTTCCGTGCTCGTTGGAAATGTTCACGAACTGCCTCCGCGGGGGCGGAATTGCGGTAGCCCATCTAGTATCCGAGATTATGTCATCGATCTTTGGGATATCCAAACTATTCACGCTATAGAGATGTCCACTACGATCAGTTCCTGAGATAATAGAACACGAGACCGTGCCGTACATATCGTTGTGGTGGACAAAGTCTGTGAGGGAGCGATACATCCGTGTTGCGGCGATCGACATTGTGATCAGCGAAGGAATCAGGAACATCTGTATCGCGAAAGGCATAAGTATTTTGAAAACCATGTCTTCTGCCACTGAGCATCATGATACAAGGACGTACTAGATTTAACAGGGCTGATGATTGCAGAGGAATCAAAATCCGTATCATCAAGTTGGAGAAGGAAACGTTACGATTAAGGTCCAATAAAATGAAAACCTACAACATGTAGTGGCGATTAGCAAAGACGCACGAAGATGACTCAATAGACGTACCGCTGGTGGGATTTCGGCGATAGTCACGATGAGGAGATAAATGACACCCTCACAGGAGGCAATTACTGTGAGTTTGGAGGACTTGGAGGGCATCATGGTTCACTGAATCAGCGACCACCTCACCTGTTTCCAAAGCAGCCGTCCCACACTAAACTTTCCTCCACCTCGAAGTCCGATCCGGAGTAGACCAATGAGCATGATGAGAAGGAGGGCGATATCGGTGATAGGCATAGCAGTGATCGCTAATTTATTACTCTCGGTTTGGGGATTTCCGCAGCCAAGTTCGTTGGGATCCCATTCGGAATGGAGCTGCAGATGAATAAGTCCAGGAGCTTCCAAATGATTAAGATTATTGCTTACGTGTGTGATACCTATCGTCAAGATCGTTTATCAGGCATTGGATATATACTCTGGAAGAGGAGATTGACTTACCATAGATAAAGAATGAAGCAGTAGTCAGCCACACTGCAACAGCGAAAGCCACAACAAATTTATTCTTGTTCCAAATGGCGATGCTGACAGGTACGAGAATTATGAGCGTCCACTGGAGATTTCCGGGCGCGGAAGCACGGAAAACATACATGCGAAGTATAATCAATAGGGAAGACAAGGAAAAGGTCATATATCCAGAGCCCTGGAAATAATAAGACAAGAATGTACAATGCCTGGTTTCATCCGTGACAGAAGAATTATGCTTACAAATTGGAATATAGTCCAGACCTTTGGACAGTAGCGAGTTAGGGCGGGGATGTAGGTGGCTAGATGCACAGCATAGGGCATACCTTACAGTTGGTTGGAGCCGCCATAATCGAGGTAACAAACTCAATGATCACACCCATAAGTGTGGTGAGACGGACAGTGGAGTAAATCTACACAACAGATGAATTAGACTGAAACTGAGGAAGAAACCGAGGAAAACCCCCCTTCCGGGAGGCATCGATTACAGACCCATATCGTCCAACGGTAGGGACGACGTCCTTTGATGACACTCCACTCGTAGCCAAGATTGATGAAGAACTCCCAGCTGTAATTGAAGGGGTTAGACACTTGATATCAATCCAGGCGGAAGGAGATAAATGGGGTGGACTTACACGTAGAGACCGTCCACAGCCAATGCAAGCGTCGCGTATGCCCCTAAGAATGGTTGGTCACCGGTCCAATAGGCTTCTTGCGAATGAGTTCGAAAATGGGCTACGCACGGGAAACGGTAGCAGTCCCAATAGAATCATTAGAATTGACCATCCTAAGGCTGCCAGGTGATCAATGTCTTGGAAGTGGGTCTGGGTCAAGGGAAGGTGCGCTGCGATACCCACACCGCAGCAACTGGCATGAGGCATATATAGACGGATATCACCGGTTGGAGGTAAGATATATTGAATCAGTGTACAGCACAAATCTTATTTGAGTGGCCCATTTCAAGTTGGGCGTTTCGAGCCTGACCAAGTCTGATGAGTGAGTAATCTCAGATCCTGTTGACTAAGCACAATTCTGATCGCCAGCAACCAGAACTTGAATATAAGCTTGAATGCGTGTGAAATACCATGGAGGATTGATGATATCGAAGCTTCCAGAGACGGAGAAATGAAACCAATCACATTGCTCAAAACGCCTGCGAGTCCCGCCAGCCAATCATGACGCGTGCGAAAGACCATGGAGGATTATAATGTAGAATATCACAGCGAATGTTAGTCATGTGAAGAAGCGAACATCTCGGTGTGATGTTTGCGCCGTCTGGTGCTTTGAGGTCAGCTTCTTTGGTTTTGCGGTGCAGAGTTCAGGTCACGTGCCTGAAAAGACATCACTGGCATACCAACAGTAATCAACGGAAGTATTAAGCCGCATGACAGATCCGACTTTGATGGACACTTGATGAGTTCTGTGGCGTTTCCTTTTACATTCCCCTCTCCCCAATGGACATACCATCTTAATGGCGGTGCAGTACGATGTTTGAGTCAACGGACAAAAACTAGGGCTGCGCACCGTCCAAAGTACGGGTACGGCCGTACAACTGTACGGTCATTGACGGGTACGGTTCACCGTCTACCGTCCGTCAACGCGTCAACCCTAATTTGCAGGTCTCTAACGGAGACAGACGGGCTCAAAGACGGCCGTTTTACGGTAGACGGTATTGTACGGCATCTAAACTTAATAATGAGGCCAGGATAAGATAGGTATGTCATGGTTTGAACCCTTACAGATATCACGACAACTCAATAACAGAAGAAAGTTGAAGAGGTGGTGGTGAAGGGAACGGTGAAGGGTGTGGGTGTGGGAATGGCTCAAATACCGAGAGCACGTTTTTTTTTTTGGATTCCGAGTTTTTATACTGCAGCGCGTACTACTAAGGTACACTGCAGAGGGGGTCACGTATCATCTACGTGTGTTTAGGAGGGTGTGGTAATGGTAGGAGTTGACTTTGGTGTGCTAACTACATCAGTAAAAATACCACCAACTTTTTTAGGCTTGTACGAGTGGAAGAGCCAGCAAGTGCGCAAGGAACCTAAAATTGACCAAAAGCTCACTTTCCAACTTTTTATAACAAGTAAATAAGTACAAAAAAGTGGGAAAAAAGGTGCTAAAAGTGACCCAAGTGGTCAAAGTTGTGCCACAGCTTGTTCACTTTTTTACTTAAGAAAGCTGACTAGTAAAAAAGTTTGTGGATTTTTTTACTGATGTATTGTCAGCATGAAATTCCGTGTCAACGCGCCGTGAGTTCGTTCGGCAGAGTAGAGTTCCGAGGGGATTGAGAAAAGTTTGTCAAAGTCGAGGTGAGATGGGTTGATACACAGATCAAAAGATCCGTGTTGTTGTCTAAGGTGCGAGGGTCGTCCGAAACAAGAGCGAGAGCAAGACGCGAGCAAGAGGGAAGAAGAGATGAAGAGAGAAAGGAGGCGAGACGAACGCGGGTCGGCACGGCGGCGCGGTAAAGCGTTTGAAGTCAAAGGTCGAACGGTGACAGAGGCGAAAAGGCGGGCGAAGGGGCTGACGAGATCGCGCGAGAACAGAAGAGAGAAAAAAGGGTCGTAACTTATGTTGCGTACTGAGTCACTTGCCCTTTACGAGCATTTTGGAGGGCTTATATACATTTTCGAGCATCTAGACAGCGATCTGAGACAATCCGAAAACATACCGTACTGTTTGGGGTGACACGCTGACAGACAATGCACTTCAGAGCGCCCCCTATGACTTTCCGAGAGCATTTTATAACCTACCATGATATTCTGCCACGCCCCTTCATGACTGCTAACGACAAATGTTTCTATGGTGTGGGCATTGGGGACTTGCAGGTCGATGTTCCGAATGGCGCCTCGTGGAACAAGATCCCTACTCCGAGTCAGGGATGTCTTGTATGCTCCAGAGATGGCAGCCACTGTGGTTGCTGTTAATCGCGTCATGAAGGCCGGTTATCGGGTGCAGTTTGACGATATGGCATGCATTATCAGAAGGAAAGGCGATAATTGCATTATCGCATTCCGGAGAGCGGCGGAACGGCAAGGACTACGCCGGCACAACCCGAAGATATTCTCACGGTTCATCGACGGCTCGGTCACATACGATCGAGCTCTTATTCGCGCCAACATCATCACTGGCGTTAATCTCATCGATGACCCTTCGGTTCCCTTTGTCTGCGACTCGTGTGAACATTCCAAGATGACCCGCAAGCCTATTCAGAAGGAGCGGCAAGCGCCTTTGGCTGAGGTGTTCAATTCGGTGATGAGGTACACAGTGATCTGTGGGGTCCCTCGCCAGTCCAGAGTCTCGGAGGCCGCAAATACTACGTGACCTTTACTGATGACTATTCCTGCTGGACCAAGCTCGAAAATTTGCGCTCCAAGGCCAAAACGTTCGAGGCATACAAGGCTTTCGCAGCATGGGTACAAAGCGTGCATATCAAGAGTCTTAGGTCTGACCGCGGCGGTGAGTTCATGAGCAATTAATTTACAGATCTCCTTCGCGAGCAGGGAACGGAGCGACGCCTCACCGCGGCTGACACACCACAGCATAATGGTGTGGCCAAATCGCTCAACCACCGCCTCGTCGAACGTGTGCGTGCCATGCTGCATCAAGCCGAACTCCCGAAGAACATGTGGGCCGATGCGATTGGACATGATATTTGGTTGAGGAATCGCACATCGACCCGCGTCCTTGGGAACAAAACCCCGCATGAAAAACTGAATGGTGAGAAGCCAGATTTTGAGGGCGTGCCTGAATGGGGGCAAACTGTCTGGGTACATACTCACAAAGGTTCACTTGATGCGCGAGGCGTTCAAGCTCCCCGGGCTGGCTATGATGCTGACAGCACGCATGCGCATGGGGTGTACTGGCCTAAACAAAGTAAAATCACAGTCGAGCGGGATATCAAATTCCATCCAATCGCTGCTCCTGTGCAATCGACATCTCCAGGCCAGATTACGACCTCGGTACCCACTTCAACGCCATCTGGATTGGTAACTCAACCACCCTCACCCGCATCCGTCCCATTGCCACCGTCACCTCTCACACCGTTGTCTTCGGCACCTCAAAGTGAAGAGGAAGAGGAGGAGGAGGAGTTCCACCCATAACACACCCCTGAACAAATGACCTGCACCTGCCGCGAACCTGTTTAGACGATCGAGCACGTACTCCGAGACTGGCCACGATACAACGAAGCGCGCCGCAAGCATCTCACTGCCAACGGCCGCCCGCGAAACGTCCCACAGCTTTTCTCCCACCCGAAGCGCGTCCAATCGCTGCTACGATTCATGGAGGAGACCGGCGCCTGCGCTAAGCTGCGGATAGTATGGGACTCGCGTTAGAGCGAAACACCCTGAAAGAGGCCAAGATAACGTCACACGACCACCCCACACTACACTCTATATCCACCCATGGTCAGCTGACAATCTGATCCACTGTCCTTACCGCAGAATCCTAAGCATAATACGTAGTACATACTATACGTGACCGTCTCTGCCCCTCTGTTGCACGTGTTGCGGAATACAAATTCGGAAAAAAAAAAGAAGAGGAGGAGGAGGAGGAGAATTCTCTCCTTAACCGTGGCTACCCTACACTTAACATTCCAGTAACACCAAACCATACCACAGCGCTACCATATGAAAGCACATAGGAAGGCCATATTCAAGAACGCATACATCCATGACCAGTGATTCGAAAAAAAAAACAGCTTCATTCAGAAACTCATCATTCTGCGCTGCTCTTCACGTCGTCGTCTAAATTCAGTACCCGCTGCTTGTCCCCAGGTTCTCCATCCGAGTCAATGTAGGGAATGTCGCTCATCTGCGATGCCGACGACATTCCGCGCTGGTGGGAAATATTCACGAACCGGTTCCGCGGAAGCGGAATTGCGGTAGCCCATCTGATATCCGAGATTGTGTGATCGATCTTTGGGGGATTATCCAAGCCATTCACGCTACATAGATGTCCACCACGATCAGTTCCTGAGATAATGAAACCAAACCGTTCCGTACATATCGTTGTCGTGGACAAAGTCTGCGAGGGAGCGATACATCCGTGTTGCGGCGATCGACATTGTAATCAACGAAGGAATTAGGAACATCTGCATCGTGGAAAACATAACTATCTTGAAAACCATGTCGTGAGCATACAAGGACGTACTAGATTAGACACGGCTAATGATTGCAGAAGAATCAAAATTCGTGTTATCAAGTTGGAGAAAGGAAACGTTACGATTAAGATCCAATAAAATGAAAACCTACAATATGTAGTGGCGATTAGCAAAGAAGCATGAAGATGAGTCACTAGACGTACCGCTGGTGGGATTTCGGCGATGGTCGCGACGAAGAGATAAATGACACCCTTACAGGAGAGATTACTGTAAATTTGTAGGGCTCGGAGAGCATCATGGTTCACTGAATCAGCGACCACCTCACCTGTTTCCAAAGCAGCCGTCCCAGATTAAACTTTCCTCCACCTCGATATCGGATCCGGAGCAAACCAATGAGCATGATGAGAAGGAGGGCGATATCGGTCACAGGCATAGCCGTGATCGCTAATTTATTGCTCTCGGTATTGGGTTCTCCGCAGGCAAGGTTGTCGGGAACCCATTCGGAACGGATCTGCAGATGAATAAGTCCGGGAGATCGAAAATGATTAAGATTATTATCCACCTGTGTGGTACCTATTGTCAAAACCGTTTGTCAGGCATTGAATATATACTCTGGAAGAGGAGATTGACTCACCGTGGATAAAGAATGAAGTAGTAGTCAGCCATACTGCAACAGCGAAAGCCACAACAAATTTATTCTTGTTCCAAATGGCGATGCTAACAGGTACGAGCATTATGAGTGTCCACTGGAAGATTATCGGGCGCGGAAGAACGGGAAACTTACATGCGAAGGATAATTAATAGCGAAGACAAGGAAAAGGTCATATATCCAAAGCCCTGGAAATAGTAAGACAAGAATGTACAATGCCTGGTGACAGAAGCATGATGCTTACAAATTGGAATTTAGTCCAGACCTTTGGACAGTAGCGAGTTAGGACGGGGATGTAAGCAGCTAGATGCACGGCATAGGGCATACCTTACAGTTGGTTGGAATCGCTATAATCGAGGTAGCAAACTCAATGATCACACCCATAAGTGTAGTGAGACGGACAGTGGAGTAAATCTAGACAACAGAAGAATCAGACTGTAACTGAGGAAGAAACCGTGGAAAAACCCTTCCGGGAAGGATCGATTACAGACCCATATCGTCCAACGGTAGGGACGACGTCCTTTGATGATACTCCACTCGTAGCCGAGATTGATGAAGAACTCCCAGCTGTGATATAAGAGCGTTGGACACGTGATATCATTCAAGGCGCAAGGACATAAATGGCGTGAACTTACGTGTAGAGACCGTCCATAGCCAATGCGAGCGTCGCGTATGCCCCTAAGAATAGTTGGTCGCCGGTCTTATAGACTTCTTGTGAATGAGTTCGAAATGAGCTACGCACGGGCAACTGTAGCAGCTACAACAGGAGCATTAAAATTGACCATCCTAAGGCTGCCAGCTGATAGAGGTCTTGGGAGTGGGTCTGGGTCAAGGGAAGCTGCGCTGCGCTGCCCATACGACAGCCACTGGCGTGGAGGGGGATATATATACAAAACATAGGCGGAAATCACCGGTTGGCGGTAGAAACTAATCGATGATATCACAGCGAATGTTAGTCATGTCAAGAAACGGTATTCGGGTGTAATGTTTCGCCGTCTGATGCTCTGAGGTCGGCCTCGGTTTTAAGGGTAATGCGGTGTACAGCTCAGGTCCGAGTCATGTCCCTGAGACATCACTGGAAATATCGAACAGTCAGTAATCAACCGAAGTATCGCCGCATGATAGATCCGAGTCAATCGAATCCTCGATGGGCGCGTGTTGATGAGTTCAGTGGCGTTTCCATTTACATTCCCCTCTCCCCAATTGACATACCACCTTAAGGGCGGTACCATGCTTGAGTCAACCGACGAAAACAGGGCAGTTTGACAGCTTCCATCATTAATCCTTCTCGGAATACCCTGGGATCCATGCGACGAAGGAAATAAAGACAAGAAAGGTGAGAGAGATACAAAGAGTTGAAGGGCAATGAAAGGCTACAAAGGAGCCGTGAGGGCGAGAGACGGCAAGAATGCGAACCGTGACACGTTCTCGATCCAGTTTGAATGAAATATCAGGAAGCTGTGAACCGGGGGCTTATGTTCGTGAAGCAGGAATGGTGGTGCGAGTTGGTATCGGGTATCGACTAAGAGGAAGTTGAAAAGAGGAGGAAGAGACAAAGTTCGCACTTGCATATCTACAAGTGATATTCCGGTCTGTTACAGGTAAGAGTGAAGTGACGAGTGACGCCCTAAAAACGACGACCAGCGAGTAAATACAGTCGAAAGGGATTCCGTAGTAAGCTCGGGCCGACAGACACACGAGACCGTGAGGTCTGGTCGAGAGGAAAGGTAAAAGTCTCGACAGCCACGTTGAGTTTGAAGAGCCGCGGCTCGCCGGCTTGTGCGTCACATGTGGACGATGATGATGCGTGTTGTCAGAGGTTGCACGCGCCCTTGCGGCACGATATGAACATGCGCAGTGTCAGGACGGCGTAAAATGTCGCGAACGCGTAGCGCGCCGTCTTGTCCAACGAGTACTCGTCCTGCGTCACCAGGTAGTTGAGCGGCACCCATACGAACATCTGAAACTTGGAAAACTTTCCTTGATGCGCACAATATCCGATTGTGATCGTAAGCGGGTTACCGATCGAGCAGTCAACGAGTTGGAAACACGATGGGAGATGTCTCAACAACATTGGCAGTTAAGCGAGTGTTGTGTTAACGTGGAGGTACCAGTCGGCACGCTTCGTTAGTTCGGCAGAGTCGAGGTTCGAGGGAGGGAAAGATTCGTCGAAGTCGAATTTTGATGGGTCGATTCGCGTCGGTGAGAAACTCGCGCCGCTGACTAAGATAGATGTTGTCCGAGGAGGCCGAGAATAACGAGAGAGACGATCTGAACGGAACGAAAGCCAGCACGACGGTGCGGTAAAGGGTTCTAAGTCGGAGAGGTAAGATGAGAAGGATGTGAGGAGCGCAGGCGAGAACTTTCAGAGTCGAGTCGCACCAGAGGAGGGAAGAGAGAAAACGGGATTGCGTGAAGATCGCTCGTACACGAAGTTCTTTGGGAGGGTGTATATACACATTCGAGCACCTAGAGCAACTTCTGAAACGATCATACCGTTCTGGGGGGACAAACGAGTAACAAATACGAGTGAGACTAGCTGTATGGCTACCGTCGGCGATGGAGGCGAGAGCGTCGGCCGACGTGGGCACGCAGTAAGGTTGTCGATGGTTGCTGGCGACGTCGAGTGGGTGGAGCAACGTACTGTAGAGTAAAGAGAACTGGAGAGAGAGAAGAAAGGGAGGTGGGACAGTCCAAAAAAAGATCGACATGGATCGTGTGCGCGCGGAGAATGGGCGCTCGATCATAACGTAACCGAACATTTTTCCATAGGAACAATTGAACACTAGTACTGATACGCACTGTAGTAGTTAGCAAAACGAGCCCCTGCAGACCGCGCCAGTCACCAGTACCAATAACCAATAGCTCAATTCGGAAGCCCTACAACAGGCTGGAAAGTTCGCCAGGAAATGTGGCGGCTACGGCCACATTTCCTGGCTTCCATTAACGGATGAATGCCATCGGCGGTGTCGCCATTCATGAGGACAAAGATATCCCTGTGAGTCGAGCGAATTGCGCCGTGCGGAACGATCTCGCAATGATGCCGAATAGAGGTTGGCCGTATCACACCACCCCACGAAGGATGTAGTAGAGATAGCCATCGGAGGATCAGGATCAATCAGGGTTCATCAGGAAACGAACGAGAAGCGACCCAGATGTCAAGTAGCCCTATCAGACTCGGAGTGTTTCCGACTTGCACGGACAGTTCCAGAGAGATTGGCCATGGTCACCATTTGAGTATTACCCCAGAGCGAAATATGTCGATATCTTTTAATCACTGGCAGACTTGATGTGCCAAATGAGAACTAATGTGTTAATCTTTCTCTTTCTGTAGCACACCGGCAAGATGTGGATCGTCCGTAATGCCGACGGGTCGATTTATGGGGCCAAAGCTGGATCATGGGGGTCAGCGTGACAGGAACAACGGCCGAACCACTTCTTCTAGTGTGACGGCTAACGTGATGGCAGCGTAGTATACTGTTAGCGCGAAGGTACAAGTCGACGCGTGGTGAGTTCGGCAGAGTCAAGTTCCGAAGGGAGGGAGTGGGTCACATAAGAGGACGGAAAACTTGAAAAGGGCTACTGTCTACTTGAGGCCCTTTGGGAGGCTTATATACATGGTGCTACCTGGTACCGTGGTACGGCAGTCCTCAGCGGTGGGTGCGAAGGCGTCGGCCGAATGGGTGCGCGGCGAGTCGCCGTTGGTTGCTGAAAACGTCGAACGGGACGGGTGGCGTACGGCACTGTAGGACAAGAAAGATTAAGTAGGAAAAAGGATGAAACAAGCGTACGACAGCGACGATCTAAGAGTATCAAACACGAGCGTGACTGTGGCGCCGTCCAAGAGGGGATCGGTCGAGAATTTTGGGGCAGGGCGGGGTTGAGCAAGGCAACGATTTAACATCGGCAGAGCAAGGAGTCCGACAGGGCCTCGAGCGATGTGCACGTCTTCGGCGCGCGATTGGTTTTTGGGGTGGAAGAGGTCGGGGTGGAGGAGTGGGACGAGTGTGAGGGGCCAAGCGCGGTACGGGCGCTCCAAATGGCTCGTTCCGAGGCCAGCGGCTGGCCTCTTCCGTATAGTTTATTTCCACAAGACATGCCTCTGGTAGATCAAGGGGATGACCAGAGTGAGGAAAGATTACCAAAATGATCACATCTGGGCAAAAGGCGTTGGAAGAGATTCAGAACTCGGGTCACACGGCGCATCTTGCTATTTTCTCAAAAAAGAAAGGCTAAAAGAAAGGCTTCGTGCTTCGTCTAAGCTCGCAGTCCTCATGACAAGTTCTAAGAGCATTCCCGCTGTTATCTGGTTTACTGTAGCTCTGTAGTCGTCACGTCAAGGCACGGAACAGGACTCAGACGTCTCAGACATGACGGGCGAGTCTCGAAGTATGGCAAAAGGGCACTACACCCAGTCAACAGGCGGGCTTGAATTGCACGAGAACTAAGGTGATAGGTAACTGAATGTCCGAGAATAGGATGGCAAAGAAAAGAAGGTGTTGAAAGGTAATTCTGTCAAGTAATTTTAATAAATTTTATGAGTCCGAGTCATTTGAGTCAACGTTGTTAGCGAATTTGGGAATCTCGGCAATCGCACGAGGTCCGTCGATCTACGCTCCATTCCATGTACGGAATTTCCCCGATATGATAAGAAATCGAGTAACGTTCACCAGACGCACGTCGTGATTATCGGGCCCAGGAGGTCTGGAAACGAAAAGGGCAAATCAATGATGAATTCTGTATAGATTTATAATGTGAGCCACACTTTCAGGGGCGCGGAGCTTCGTTACCACGGCGGTTGTTCTTCGGAGGGGCTGGCGGCGCGCTGAGTAGAGGAGAAAGAAGAGTCAACAATAAACTCTCCATTGACTTATAATACTGAGAACGTGAGACGCACGGAGAGGCCGAAGGGGGAGGGGGAGGTGGGGCTTTGTCATCACGGCGGTTGTTCTTCTGAGGGGGTGGCGGCGTACTGAGTAGAGGAGAAAGAAGAGTCAACAATAAACTCTACATTGATTTATAATACTGAGAATCTGAGACGCACGGAGAGCCCGACGGGGGAGGGGGAGGGGGGGAGTTCGGAGGAGCCGCCGGGGAATTCTCGTCATGAGCAGGGGGTTGATTTGGCTTGCCAGGGGCTACACTGCCATCACGGCGGTGAGGGGCCGGCGGCGTGCTGCGTAGAGGGGAACGAAGAGTCAACAATAAACTCTCCATTGACTTATAATACTGAGAACGTGAGACGCACGGAGTGACCGACGGGGGAGGGGGGGGTGGGGCTTTGCCATCACGGCGGTTGTTCTTCTGAGGTGGTGGAGGCGTGCTGAGTAGAGGAGAAAGAAGAGTCAACAATAAACTCTCCATTGACTTATAATACTGAGAATATGAGACGCACGGAGAGCCCGACGGGGGAGGGGGAGGGGGAGAGCTTAGAGGTGGTGATGCCGGGCGATTCTCGGCGTCGGCAGGGTGACCAACCGGCTTTCCAGGAGCCCCATTTCCAGGAGTCTCATTTCCAGGAGTCCCATTTCCATCACGGCGGTTGTTTTTAGGAGGGGGTGGCGTGCTGCGTAGAGAGAAAGAAGAGTCAACAATAAACTCTCCATTGACTTATAATACTGAGAACGTGAGACGCACGGAGTGACCGACGGGGGAGGGGGAGGTGGGCCTTTGTCACCACGGCGGTTGTCTTTAGGAGGGGGTGGTGGTGGCGTGCTGTGTAGAGGAGAAAGACAAGTCAACGATAAACTCTCCATCATTTTATATACCAGGAACGAGACACACGTCTGAGGAAGCGGAGAGCCCGGAGGAGGTACCGGGGCGTGCTCAATGTCGTGATTAGGATAACTATTCAGCGACGATGGTGGAATTCGGGGGAAATGAAGTGTATATGTCAGAGAGGCGGTATCAAAGTGAACGAAGATGACTCACTCAACAGGCACAGCAAGTGCCGGGAAGGCAATAGCCAAGAATACGAGGGCAAATGAAATTTTCAGCTGCATCGGAACGAGGAAATGGATCACAGTTGAAGCGTTGAACGAAGGATTGTGTTATATGATGAATATGGGTTAGCTATGGAAGTTTGATGAGCAACGTTGAAGCCAGAGAATGAGTAGGAAACCCAGATTCACCAAAGAGCTGTTGCAAGTTTAAGGTTGATATGAACAGGTTCAAGAGAACGCGAGGAGATGGTCCTGTATGAAGACAAGCAGGTTAACTCATTAGACCCACGCGCACGCTTTATGACAGCGGTATGGTATTCACCTGGATGAGGGGATAAGATAACAGCGTCATGTGAGTGAATTGAAAGAGATGATGAGTGAGTAAGAACGAATGCCCACCTGAGTAGACTCACGAGTGCAGTGCTTGTTCTGAAGTTGCCAAACCATGGACCCCTTTATATGCTTGCGTCCAACTGCGCCTGAGGAACAGATTATGCTGAACCATGTCCGCGGTGTATCCTGCATCGCGCTAAGTGTAAAGTGAGACTATTGAGGCGATGCTGCAGAGCTGAAGCAACCGGCCGCAGTCCGCAGTCCGCAGTGAAACCCTCGATATTTTGCAAAGTGTGAGTGCAACTTTTGAAATTAAAGCCGATGTCCGCGGCATGCCGCACAAATGAGTTGGTCGCCCATGCCTACCGAGGTTATCTCTAAAGTTTCTGAATCCTGGAAATGCAATGTCGGGAGTCTCGCGATCCATATTAATGACTGTAACACAAAATAACAGAAAGATAATAAGTCAAGATCGTCGATATCTCAGTCACGAGATCGTTCTCCACCATATTTTGCAGTCAGAAACGTTGTGATCGGCGTTGAGTCCGCACTGAGAGTCCAAGCGCTAGCGCTGATTCGAATGTTTTCCTGGAACCGCTCATGATACAAGTTGAATGAGTGCGCCCTGGTTGGCCAGGTTAGCATATGCATATCCTGTTCAGTGAAGAGTCCGAGTATGGTACCTGCATCTCGGCAAGTTTTTCCTGATGACTGCTTGCTGCGGACGTTCACTGTGGTTCGCACATCCATTACGAAGGAGTAACGAGGGCGAAGAGCTACCGAAACACGTTGACTTGATCGACGAGTGCTTGAGACATTGAGAGAGCCCTTGGGCAAACATATTCTCCGTTATGCGGCGCAGCAGCTCACTGCGCACGTTCCGTTACCTAGTGCCACATAATTGCATTTCTATAACCGACGCCTTGTTGGCTGCCCGCTCGTCGGTGGCCATTCGGATATCATGCCTTGAGTGAGGTCGAGCAAGGGAACGACTTGACGTTGGCCAAGCAGCGGGGCTTCGGGAAGTGGGCATGTCTTCGGTGCGCGGTCGGTTCTGAGTCAAGAGAGGGCCGAGAGGCGATAGACGATGAGAGGGAAGAAAAAGGCGAACATCAGGACGCGGCTGACAAATCGAAGGCGTGTGTCGGTGTGCGGGCGCTCCGAATTGCTCGTTCCGAGTTAAATGGCTGGCCTCACACGACAGTTGATACGAGTGAAAGGAGAGCGTTGGCTTGAGACGGTGAACCATCAGGAAGCCTGCCACAAACTTGTTTTGACTTGTACAAGTGGAAAAGCCAACAAGGTCACAAGTAACCTAGAATTGGCCACAAGCCTGAGCGCATTTACCATATTATGGTCACAAGTTGACAAGTACAACAAGTATGACAAAAAGCTGTACAAATGACTGAGATATGAAAATTCGGTACTACAGCTTGTTCACTTGTATACTTGTCTACTTGTACAAGTTGACAAGTAAACAAGCTAATGGATGTTTTGCTGATGACGGAATTGAGGCACAATCGAGTCGAATCATTTGGAGCGTCGAGACAAAGCAGACCAAGGGACGGACAGGAAGTTTGCATTGAAACGTTTGAATGGCCCACTGGCAGCTGTCACTTGAATCATTTCATGACCTGTTGCGGACCCTCCGACGTGTCGCTCGCTCTCGCTCTGTTCTGTGTTTGTAGCGTGAGAGTGATGTTCAAGTCCACAAAATTGGGTATGATGAAACACAGCTCGAGGGACAAGGTACAAAACAGGATAAAAGCAGAGGTCGTGCTGTATTTATAATGAGTTGTTGGTCGTAATGAGATGCATGTGCGCATATATTGGGCGATCAACTTGTTCAATTGACCTGGTGTTGACGTAGTATTACAACCGGATGGACTCAGAGGTGTCAGAATCACAATGAATTGAAGGGTTATGCCAGTGGAGTACCCTCCTGCCAGTAATTTCCCGTGATTTACATCAAGAAACCTGCCACCTACTTTTTTTGGACTCATATGAACTAGTACAAGTTTACATGAGTCGAAAAGCCGAAAAGGAACCTGGACCTCAACAAAAGATGTTTCGAAAATTCATTTTCAGGGGGAAAGAAGCCTGAGCAGAAAAGTCCTCGTTTTTTCAAAAAAGTTCTAAAGCTCAAAAGCTGATGGATTTCTTTCTGATGGATGAGATGGGTTTACGGCAGAATTAGTTACGACACGAAAGTATTGTGACTCCTGGAAAGTCCTCATGCCTTGTGCAGATCACTACAGTACTATCATAGACACAGCTCGTCGTCACAAGTACGGCTAGTAACATGCGATGCCGAATTGTGGCCTGATCTTTCTACCCGGACCAACAAGGAGCCGGGCGTACAATGCATCAGTTACTACTAACAACCTTAAACACTGGACTAGAGTGTCTTTCACGGACAGCGGTCACGAGTAGATCTTGTGAAGTCGTTCTATAGAAGGGCGCACTGCGTAAAGACGGTTTGCAAAAGTAAACCAACTATATGTGTGGGATGAATGAGGTCCAGTGTACAGTATGGTAGGCTGCAGGAGGAAGCGATCTAAGAGTTAGGAAAGTGAGTATTAGCAACACCAATCGACTAAGTACGTAAACAAAGAAAGAAAGAAAGTACTGTAGGATAAAGGGCAGCCCTATCAGCGATATTCTCTCCTCGGATACGTGATAACTAAACCAATTGCGAATATCGCCAAGCGAGTCAGACTCTAACACGAATATAAATAGGAACAACGTGATTGGAATGCTAGTGATAGAGATTGACGCGACACGCCAGAGTGTTCTGTCCGTGCTAGAGGGGAAAGTGAATGACCATCCAATGCAATGAATCCCGCCAAAGGCCGACGCAATGGCGACGATGACGATCGAAAGGGCCCATCTGTCAGTCCAATGTTCTTTCCAGTCTCGAGGATAAAACGTGTATATCCTCTTCCCCACCCTATCGTAGTCTCCGCCAAACATGATTTCGAGAGGCTTGGCGACTGTCCACCCGAGAACACGGAATGGCCACGTCCACTTGCTAGGACCCCTCTTCTCTGGCAATGGACCTTGGACAATCGCAGCTGGAAGCACTGAAAGTGCATCTCGAATTGCGATCCAAAATCCAGCTGTGGCATCGACATGTCCATCATCTACGAGCGAGTCAGTACTTCGTTTCTTGTATACTCGCACCCCACATTGCACGTTTAGCGGCTTGTCCCACCACAGCACGTATATAGCAAAGTTGAGGCTCGCAAAGGCAATCGTGGCGAGCTCTAGTTCGGTGATGGGTAGGCCTTGGATATGGCGCGCGATGCATTGCATCACAAACCAGCTGGCTTGCAGGATAACGACTGATTTTGAGATGAAGTCTCCTTTGCTCTTGTCCTGGATCTCCATTTTCGAGATTCTTGGGAAATCGCCATTGCCCGTCAGGGAATAGGATTCTAGCTCTTTGGGCAACAACACCCGAATGGGCCGGTTTCCCTCATATTCCATGAAACCGCCCATGGTCGCAAAGAATCCGTGGGTGAGAGTCCATCCCTCTCCTGGATCTAGCGGTCAAAATTGGTTTTCAGCCTCACTGTTTAAGACTCACCTTTGTATTTTTCTGCTAGTTTGCCGGAAACTAATCGTTGTCGCAATGCCCATGCGACGATCGCTTCGGGCACGATAAGGGTAGCAAGCATGAGTCCAACACGTCGTATTATGACTCTCGGCCACCCCTCGTCAGGATCTGGGATATTGGGATGCACCGAGACCCATGTGCATAAGAAGATCGTAAGCGCACAACTTCGGATAATGTCCCAGAGCGAGCGGCAGCTATTGGGGTCATTACAAGAGGGGGATTGTTGGTCAAAAGCCTGGGAGAGGACTGGTGATGATCGCAGGCCAACGGGGTATGCGCGGGTGGCTGCGAGAATTGCGAGAAGGACGATCATGGTGGTACGGAGGTTAGGAGGGTGAAGGTGAAGGTGAGAAGTGGGGATAATATGGCGGTCGCTGCTGTGCCCTCAATGTTGACAAATTCGAGAGCAGTGTTTGCGGTCTAGTGGCATCGCCTTCCAAATATACCAATCGGTGTCTGTCCAGCTAAGACAAGACGTGTCGATCTCGGACCGCCTCCCCGCGCGGCGTCCAGCGCCTCGCTCGAGCTGCTCGTCCAGGTGCTTACCCTGTGGAATTCTTTCCTTGGATGCTGTATATTCCCAGCAGGTATAAATTTCAAAATGTGGACAGTTATTGCAGGCGCCCGATCTGAACAAGGTTTGCAAAGTGGAAGCGAGACGCCGAGCGCTGCAATGTTTGAAAGTTTTTTCAACACTGTCCACACCAACCCCGTGCGAGCGAGTTTTTGTCTCTGCTTATCCCATCGGTAACACTCTTTTCTGCGCAGGTAAAAGGCGACGACCGGCCAAGTTTCAGTGCCACGTTGATCCGTGAGGCGGATCGACACCAGTTCTCTATGCGAGAAAACTCTTGGCTCGCAGGATCGATGTAGCATGTATCACCCCTTATTAAAGATGCGTCTGGCACCGTCTCCTTCCTCAGTGTTGCAGGCGCCGAGTCGACCTCGGCTGTGATGGCCTGGTTCACTCTCGTGGTACTTGCTTACCCCGGGACGCAAGTTCGCTGCTCGCGCACAGGCGGAGCTTGACGCAGTCGTGGGCCGTACACGTTTACCTTCCTTTGCCGACTACGCTCACCTCCCCTACATTCATGCCATGGTCAAAGAGGTTCTGCGGTGGCGTCCAGCAGACCCTGTCGCCTTTCCTCATCGATCCACTGAGGACGACTGGTACGAAGGAATGTAGGGCACCGTGTGCATCGTGAACGTGTGGCATCTGAATCGCGACCCGAAGGTCTATGGCGAAGATGCGGATCATTTCAATCCTGCGAGACATCTTGACACAAATGGCGGAATTGTGCCAGGACTGCCCGACACAAAGGAAGAAAGTCACGTTACGTACGGTTTTGGCCGCAGGTTTTGTGTTGGACATCATGTGGCAAATAATAATTCATTGTTCATCGACATTGCGATCTTGCTTCGGGGCGCCAAAATCGAGCGCAAGGACGCGTCAGGCAAACTGCGTCCATTATAGGTGGACGGCTTCGTGGAAGATGGACTTCTTGTGTAAGTGCCCCTAACTTCGAGTCTTTCAGCGAAATTAATGCGAAACTTTTCTTAGGCGTCCCGTTCCCTATGAATGCGACATCACTCCTCGCTTTCCGGAGGCTTCCGTGCTCCTTGCACAGGAGCTTGAGCTCCGTAATCTGTAATCAATGTATATTCACCTCTCCTGTAGATGTAGAAATGCTTCATATAGTACAATCATGATGTCATTGGTTGAACGGCCGTGCTCACCAAATGTCTGTCTTTCTTTCTTTTCTTTCTCTCCCACCACACACCCGATTCTTCCCCCAGGGCCGAGGAAACACTCTGTACATACCATAGATGGTGGTTCCACGGAACGCACATTCATTCGGTAGTGGGGTGAACAGCTCCGGGGCTGCGTCATTCCTGGAGACAGGCTCACCATCGTCAAGATAAAAGTCGTATGTCAATGTGACACGATAACCGGACATGACTGGCATGACCTCGTGCTCAACGAACACAACTTAAATGATAGATGACTTGTAAGCGGCTCCGAGCAACTCGCGACTACCTTGCTGAGGAGCAGGGGTCCCCCACATGTGGTGTTGGAGAGACGAATATGAGCGAAACAAATATCCTTTTGACGCGTGATCCCTTAGCTGGGTTGATAATCTTTTCCAAGATGGTAAAGTCCGGTGTTAAAACGTCCTCCATCGATATTTCCCACTTGAAATATGACTCGTCCTCGTCATCCACGCCGGAGGCTGTGGGTTCACAGGCCCGGGCGAGTTAGGACCAGATAATTGAGGAACCACTGCCAATGGCAGGACGAATTCGGTATTTAGGGCGGAGATAGAAGTCGTCCTACACCCCAGATTGAGTCACGGAAAAGACGGTGAGAAGCGGGAGCCAGGGCGCGCGGATGTGGTTCGACTCCAAATCTGGCAAGGAAATAAACTCCGATTCAATAATTCGGCGCTCCGGCGAATGCGGCCCTCGACTTGAACTGACAACAAGTAAGCCAGTGGTTCCCGAATTGACCGACGCCATGCTATTCACCCCTTGTTTGACTCTGTTCTGGTGTTCAAAACGTACACAACGTCAAGCTGGCTGTCAAGTCGTGTTCTGAAACTCTCCACGCACTACATCATATACCTGGCGCTAACCGTGGCATGGAAAACGTGGGGGTCCTTGTTCTACTGTGGTCTTCTTCCTTGTTGTCGCCTCTGCTGCCTCTCATGACGTCTCCAGGCACAGTGTTAGCTGCCGTTCGACTTGTACTCGGGAAATTTGTCTTCTTTCTAGCCCATCTCTTTTGTTGAAACCTCTACAACTTGCGTGTATACAAGGTCTTCACACCTCCAACCGCGTATCCTTGTAGTCTCATGGTTATATATCATGGCTATTCCTGCGGGGAAATAGCTACGCAAGACTCAACTTCTTCACAGGAACCTAGACTCGTACAATCACGGTAATTTAGACTCATCGCTAATATCCATGGATCACACGGTCAACCCCCCGGCCCATGACAACGCAGAACAACACGATCAAGTATATCAAACGACACAGTACTTTAACTTACCGCCAGGTGCGGAGATTGCATACCCTCACCCACCAGTTCCTTTCCCGCAGGCCGAATCTTTCTGGCAAGGTTTATTCGCGCAACCCACAACAGAAATGCCCATTTCTACACCACCGTCTTATTTTCATAGTCAAGGCGAAGGATCCGGAACGAGTCCTTATGCCCCGGACTTCCCAAACCAGACTCTGCCACTATCATATCCAAACCCTCAGCAAGGTCGACGGAATTCTTCTCATCGTAGGACATAATCTTTAACTCGTATCCCAGCGCTAACGCAAACCTCAAGAATACAGATTTCGACCAACGTCCGGCCCGGGTAGCAATGTACACCGAAGCCGGCCCTCTGCCCATCATTCTCGAGTGTCTCAACCATACCCCCAACGCCCGAATCTGGAAACCCCAAGTGGTGGACGCGTCCCCGTGGTCGCTGATCCGTATGCGGGTCCATCTCAACTAATTCCCACGATTTCGAACTTTGAGTCCGAGATCATACAACCGGGGCCGTCGCTTGCGCCGCAGAGCGCAAGCTTCGTTACGCATTCAATTCCCTATTCTCAAGCACCAGGTCCTGCAACCTCGATTTTTCCAAGGCGTTATAGCGAGGCGGACGTCTTCCACAGGAAGAATGTCTTTCCGGATCCACAAGCCTTTGTGAATCAGCCTACTTCGACTGCATACTCACAAGTTCCTGAGTATCCCGCCTTTCCACTAGCGGCTTCGAATACACAATATCTCGCTTCTAGGCCGATAACTACGATACAGGAGACGCCATCTCATCCACAGGACAACCATACCCCTCATGTGGATCCCAATTTCATTCCACCATCTCCCTCATATGAATCACTGGACGATTCTAGTAGCGCCACGTCCCTCCTCGAATCAGCGTCGCCGGGTCCGTCTGGCGGTGCAGGCCACGCCGCTCAGCAAGGCACTGCTTCTGGTTCACAACAAAAGCGACGCCGCCCAGGAGAACGTAAGCGTGCTGTCAACCCGAAGGATAAAAAAGCTGCCGATAGGCTTCGGAATCAAAGAGAAACGGAAGACACAAACATTGAGATTCTCTATCGCATATTTGTCTCAAGGGGTGGTGATATAATTCCAAAGAAGGATCGTCTCGATAGAAGTACGTCCTAGTCTTTGCGCCTTCCTACATGATGAATGAGTATCATCAGTTGTCCAGTCTGCGCTAAAATTCGTAGAGAATGTTGGCGATCTGAGTCCTGAGCAACTTCAAATGATCATAAGGCATGGAATCAATCATCTACCTTCACAAAGCGGAGACACACATAACGAACATCCCCAAACTTCTGGCGCAGCTGAACAAGCTCCTTCGTCTACCCAAGGCCAGGTTTCAACTCGCTTTGTGTCCATGAATGAATGGGATCGAGAGCCTGACCTAGCTTAGCCCATGTTTATATCCTTGAAAACAACTCGTCGTGGACTTGGAGAATCGCAGGACGGACTTGTGGTACACACGCTGTTAAGAACTTTTACCAATGTTGTAACGGTACTACACATCGCTATTATTTACAGTATAGCACGCTGGTGGTATCTGGAGGGGTGAGTTTCACTGGTCGACAATATCTGGTTCGCTCTCGTCATTATCCGATTCGATCTCGTCATTCTCCTCACAAGCATCCCGTCTGATAAGGAGAGTGTTCAAAGCAGTAAGAAGGTTCTCGTTCTTGGCGTTATGGCGTTGCCCTTCCTTAATTTCGGCCATTAGCTGAGCGAGCTTGGTATCATCCCTTCGGATCGCTTCCACGTACTGTCGGACCTCTTGCTCGGTGCCAAAATCCGGATATTCTCCCGGTCGTGCTTCGAGGTCGGCAATGCAAATATTTTGGAAGTGGTATCGATCCAAGGTACGAGCCTGGGACCTTTGCGAGAAGCACTTGAGTTTCAATGCATGCTTAAAGAAGTTCTCAGCCTTTTCGACGGTCGGGGACTTTTGGAGATCTGCAGTTATCAATGGTAAGAGGATAGCCGTAGCAGGAGACCAGTATTTCGTACCGGCAAGCAGGGATTCCAGCTCCGCTTTCCCTCTCGACACTGCTGCATGATCCCGCTCGAACGTGCGGAGCTCATTATTGATCTCCAAATGCCGCCAAGCGTCATAGGTTTCTGGACTGACGGCGTAACGAGACATTTATGTGATGAGCCGAGGATGCGTTGATGAAGATGGGGTGTTTCTACGGGTAAAATCGATGCAGTTGACGCGTATGAAGGATGATCTTTTGACAGCACGTCCAGTTGACGAGAGTCACGTCAGAACCTGAGCACAATGTGAATACAATTGCGTGCTGATGCGGTGCTACGGCGCTGAAACAAAAAAGGGCCCGTCGAAAGACCTCTTCGCGAGGTTTGCAATTTGACGTACGAGCATATGCGCAGCCATAATTCCTGCCATCCTTCGAGTCAGAATTGTGTCGAGATGAGACAAGGCTGAACCCAGCGTGCCCAAGCGAGGATGGTGAACAATTGTTGCGAACGCCGCTCTGAAGGAGACCTATTGTCGGTGCGGCGAGTCACCGTTGCATCAACGCGTATTGACGAGTCACGTACATTCCATGCTCAGGATAATCCCTGTAAGGTCGTCATGCCTACGATGGTCCACAATTGGTCCAAAGCCAAGCGGTGTTTGGACCACCAACGCAAATTGAACTCGAACGTAAACCGTTGCGGCGTTGTCGTTCGTGTAAGCGCCCTTGCCCATATATGGCAATCACGACTTTTTGTTCTGTTGTCAGGCCAAGGAAGTAAGGCAGCGACTGGTCCACCACAGAGTCTTCATCGAGAATAGTCACGGAATGATGCATGAAGGATACCGCTTTCCAATACCGTGATCCCCGCGCACGCAAGGGCCACCGGAAGGTCCTGATCCGATCCGATCCGATCCGAGTCCAGGTCATCCACGAGGGTCCGCCCACCAAGACAGATGGAATGAGTTATTCGTAGGTGAGTTAAACTCTATGACTGACTTTGCATTATCCACGTATCAATCTTTACGGGATGCTACGTTGGTACCCTGTACGAGGGATGAATTTGCGAAACCTCATCATCACACGACCGAGCCCCAGCCGATGAGCGCCAATTACCCCGAGGAACACTTTTTTCGCACCCGCACGCTCGCTATGTACATGGTCGTGCACGTCGTCTTCATTGGTGTTCATGCGTGTCGGGTCTTGGACGTTTGCCCGGGGCTGGGAGTCGGATAGTTTTGAAACTTAATCACTGCAATTTCCAACCTCGCGCAGGCACTTGCCCTCTATCTCTATGCTCTTGTCCGACTCTTTCAGCCATGTGCCTATGTGAGTACAATCCGTGACTGCCGAGTGTTCTCTTCTACAGTATCAAATTCCACTCCCTTTCTACTTTCTGAGTTTGGCTACTAATTAATAGCATCTTCGAGACGGGCACCCCCGTTGTTTCAACCGAGCACAGGTTATCATTCATACACCGGTACCGCTCCCAGACAGCCACCTTTCTGTATCTGGATAGTGGCAACCTCGCTTTTTCCGCTTCCCACACGTTCCTACGCACCAACCCTTCCCCACTTGCCCATACACCCGCCCTTTCATCAAATTCCACCGTGGTTGTTTATTACTACAACGTCCTGTGGTTCTTGATTCGGACCAGTCTGTTGCACTTAAATGCTGAGTGCCCTGTCAGCAAAACTATGACGGAAGTTAGTTGCTTCACCTCTGCCGCGACTCATTATAATGATACAAGTGCCGCACAGGCTTGAACCCAAGCACGAAAGCGACTTGTTACGCGGCTCGTCACTTCTTTCCAGCGGACCATAGATACTGTCAGGTCAACCCTCGACCTTGTACGCGTCCCGCAGCTCAAGCACGAGGATGTTGTAGTTTGGGAAAGAACTCTGGACTCCCTAGGAGCGTGTCGAAGGCGACGGCTGGGAAAACGCGCTCCTTGGCCGCCTCCCATGGAGGGATTCAAGAACAACTTGAAGTTTCTCGTGAGGGCGTGCTCGTCTTCGTCGATATAGAGGTTGTACGTCAATATTACCCAATACTAACGGCATACTAACCTCGTGTTCGATTCGATGTCGCTAAAAAATGCTCCATAGCCAACCGAGGATAAGGAAGAAGTTTCTAGCGTGGCGGCCGAGACGAATGTCCATTCCTCTCGCGACGGTGTCGGGTGAGTAAGGCCCCACCCTCGTGTCGTGTTGGGGAGTAAACCACGAGTGGTCCGAACATTTTCGCTGCGTGGAGCATCGACATGCGGCTTGAAGAATGACCGCTTACCCGATTGTCCACTTTTCTCTACCGATTTAGGGGGAGACATGGCCAAGCACATACCGCAGACGTTGAGCTTGGATAACTCAACCCTTAACTTGATTGTTGAGTCAGTACTTCGAACGGAGCATCCACGCACGACCAGACGAGGTCAGTGGCGGCGTGGGGCAATATTCTGTGTTCATTTGTTCAGCTCAGTCGGTAAGTCTCGCCCATCACGTCTTTGTCGTCGAGGCTGGATGTTGAGAGCTTAGTGGCTTACGGGAGTTGCTCCAACCTCAGGCTGTTGGAGGAAGCGTTTGAAAAGTTAACTTGCCCATCAGATCATGAGTTTGTGACGCGGCTCTCGAGGTCAACGCGGTTCGGAGTCCTCGAACGCGAAGACGTGGCCTGGCGACTTTGTTATGGGCAGATGCGTCCCGCTTGAAAATGGTTGTGGGTAACTTCGACCATAGCAGTCGAACCAGCTGTCGACGTGGAAAGATATCCACTGATCGACTAACACTGAGAATTCAAGCGATTATTCTCGAGTACTACTAACCAAACTTGGATGTGCCTGACGAGCGAGAGGAAGCCTCCGCCGTGGACCCAGAACATAAATGGGAGTCAGAATGCGTTGGAGTTGCAGCCGCAGCGCTACGCCAATACGGTCCTCGGGTTCCTGGAGACGTCGCTACCAGAACCGATCAGCCGCACTTGAGAAATCCATCAATCATCTACTACTATATAAATGGCGTGAGGTACATAAATCGGAGACGTGATTGGACGATCTAGCTATGGGTTATACTGGGAAGGCGTAAAACCTAGTCGATTGTAGAACAAAGTCCAAGGTCTGGAACAGGAAGATGGACTTTCTGCGGCGATAACTTGAAAGGTAGGAATGTGGGATGTTTTGGCTTCCAGACTCGCCGTGCGAAATGGATGACTGAGGCAGTGCCTACTAGAGATGACGGCAATTACGCCCATTAGTTGGAGTCAGTGGTGCAAAGGGTGAGAAATAACTTTGAGGATCTCATCTGAGTGAGTGGAGTCCACTGTATGATGAATCGCCACATTCGGAATATTTTACGTAGTCGTGGATAATTTACGGCATTCATGATTGTGCCTGAGAACCTGAGTTGGACAATGGACGTCTCACCGCTGGCCAACGCTTCCGCAACTTACAGTACCCCGTTCCACAGCTTCGGTGCCTGTGCCAATTGCTGCCGCTACAAACCCGCTGTACAGCCGAGCACAACATCTATTTCCGTTGTCTTGTGGCACTTTTTGCACGACCTGCCCCAAGGGCCCATGCACCAAGTAGTAGTATACATATATCTTCCCGCTCTTCAATGAATGTTTCACCCTGCCTTTTGTGCTATCTCGCACTTGCATTGTCCCTTATCGCCCCAAATTAGACTTTGGCACGCCCATGCTCTTCTTTCATCACAATACCTCTTCTCCGACATCGGATGAAGTTGATGCAGCGCCAAATCGCCGGCGTTCGACGACGATCTCGATGATAGAAGAAGAGTTCGGCATATGCGAACTGCCCCAGACCACGCGTTTCGGTGGGAAGCCAATAGCGGCGCCGATTAACTTCTTGCGCTCCCGGTCACATTGTTTGTTTTTGTTTCCAGGCTTACCGGCCAGGCTAAGGATCCTCCCTCCAAAGCGCAGGAGGTCCTCCGCCCAGGCTCCAGAGCCACGTCGAAACTCGTCCTTTCTAACCGGATCTTGGGAGACGGTGTGGGGGTGTGATCATATCGACTCGGACGGGAGCTTTGTCGAACCCCCTCTTGAGGAAGATGCACTGGCAAGTGCCTCGGACGGTGTCCCGGGTTATGGTGGGCAAGATAACGAGTCCGACTGGGATCATGATGTCTCCACACCCACACTGGCACATGGCGCTCCATGGAGCACGGATGGAGAAATCACGCCACCGTTCTCCTCAACTTTCCCAAATACACCCAATCCCAGTGCCCTGAAGTGCGAATTGAAGCTCACCCCGACCGAGAGTCCTTGAGAATCAATGCCCCACATTCTGCGTGTCTGTTGTGCATGAGCGCAGACAAACTAATACATTATATGGATGTAGAGACATTCTTCGACAACGCATAGATCAATAAGAAAGAACGATTCCTAATCTTCACACAACCACAGCCCCCGCCTCCACATCATAATTGGACGCCTCACCGGATTGAACTTGAAGTCCGAGGTCGTCGTATTCGATGTCCTGCCAAGCCGCCGTACATAGACTTGTGTGCGACAAGGCGTGACCTGAGTCCATCGAAGAGCAGCGAAAAGCTATGGATAGAGTGCGAGTTAGCAAATAGATTCAAGTGAAACTTGAAAGGATATCTAGATCTCACGCAACATAGAAAAGGGCCAAAGTGCCAAACACGTAGAGACCCCACTTGTGCGATGTCGTAATGATCGCGCCGACCGGACGAGCCAATGTTACTCGGATCGGCTCATCCGAGTCGCATCAGTAAAATTGATAAAATATTTTTGGCTTGTGAAGTTTTTTTTTTGAAAAGAGGGCCTTATTGTACCTCTCTCCTCCTGAAAATCATTTTGCCAATCAATTTTTTTGGATTGTAGGTTCCTTTTCGACTTTTCAACCTTTTTTCCTCGACCAAGCTGGTATACATCAGTACTTTTGCACGATCCGAAACCCCGAATAACTTGTTCAGTCGATTTCAGTCATTTCAGTTGCTCCAGGCTTCAGGTCAAATCCCACATGAGTGAGCAAATTACCTTCAGGTGTTTCAGGGTCTCAGTCACCTCCATTGAGGTGGTTGCATAGTATTACTGTACATGATAATTCTCTATCTCTAGGGACTCCCTAAATTTTGTGGGGGGCAGGTGTACATGTAAGGTGCGCAGGCGGAAAGTAGGTGCATGTGGGCAGGCAGGTCAGTGTATCACACTCGTGAGCGGCGATGCGGACAGACTGGCAGATGGTCATGTGGGCTGCTACAGTGCATTGCGTCGCAGTCACCACCACTGCCATGGCATTGCGATGTGGTCACCACGCTGACATCACCATCATGTCGCTGTTGCCACTGGTGTGGTGTCTGAGTGTGCTCGGGCTGCAGTGGCAAGCGCCCCACTCGTTGTGTGATGCCCTGTCAAGAATCGCTGACGCTCGACTCTTGATAGAGTTCGCAGTAGCGTCTCACCTGTTCTGGAGTGCTGATTGATATAGCTCAATCACTAAGCTTCGATGGTCCTTGGAGATTATCCAAGGGGAGCGAGAGTTGGTTAGACAAGAGAGGGGTCACTCCAATAGGTGAGATGATAGTCAGCAAGACCAGTGTTTGATTAAGTCGAGCTTGGCTCGACTCTACAACCCTTGAAGGGTTTAAATACAAGTCTCCTACTTTAGGGATTTGTAAGTAGCGAGTACGATCAATAAGCAGTCTTCTCAGGCCTGTCAGCTCTTCCTAAGTATCAGTAAGCTATCAGTAAGCTATGATGTCATAGAGTGCGTTTTTGGACTTTAGAACAATAACGTGGGGACAATCAGTCATCCAATCAGTAAACATTCAGTCAGCAAATCAGTAAGCATAGTAACATTAGGACACAGTAAGTCCCACAGAACGTCGGGATGAGGCGCCGCTTCTTCAGAACAATAGGAGGTCTAGGCATGCCATCTGCATCCAGACTTCTTGCAGAAGGCCCAGTGCATGCAAGCGTGTTTGGGGATGGGGATTGGGATGGATCGAAAGGAAGAGCAAGCTTCGAGGCCAGGAGATGAGACTTGTCCTGTAGATTGAGGTAAGTCCATAACATCATCTCCCCTTTAAGGTCGAGCTTTCCACAGCTCTCAGTCACCTCGATCTTGGGCTTCCCAGTTAATGTAGTCGTCTGGGTCTTCTCCTCCTTCGAGGTGGTAGTCCTTCCGTCTTTCCGCCTCCTCTCGGTCCTCTCTCTCCTTTCTTTCTTTCTCTCGTTGTTTTGAGCGAAAGAGTTCGACGACCACTCCCATGCGCATGAGGGGGTAGGCGTCTTGTGCGTGTTTCCGAGTGCAATTCCAGACCTCCTGACACATGGTCAGGTACTCGTCGGTCATAGGGAATTTATCCTGAGATAGGATGTGAGGGCCGAGTCGGGAATCCTTGTTGGAGGTAAGAGTTGGAGTTCCTCTTCCCTTCCCTTTGCGTGCAGCAGAGGATGCCACCATGCGACGCGGGGTTGATTGCCCTCTCCCCCTTTTCGGTCCCTTGGATCTAGAAGACGAGTGTCACCGCTATGGGTTCACCAGCTCACTTAATAGCAATGGAAGGAAAAGATGTTGATAAAGATGACGATATAGACTACAATGACGATCGCTAGTCCGAACATATGCCCGTCCGTATACCGGGAGTGACCTTGAAGACGAGTACGACCCCTACTTAGAGTAAAGGCGACCAAGGAAGGTCCAAGATCGCTTTCACTCTGAGTGGAAAGACAAGGGTCGACTGCAAAGACGGCTTGTCTTTGACAGGGAGCCCTGAAGTGGGGAAAAACGATGTATAGCGACGAAAGACTCGACTTGCGAGTCCTAGTGGTACATGGCACGTATAAATAGGTACAGGGGAGGCTATGCCCATAAAGCCGGGATAACGGTACATCAAACTATCACAGTCGGCGGCAGTTGGCGCATCAACCCATCACATCAGAACAGAAGGCCAGATCAGAAAGGTACGTATCGAAGGGAATATCATAGGGCCGGTTCAGGAACTTACCCCGGTCCACGGCGTACAAGCTAGCCGTCTCGGGAGCCGGTGACATCACCCTCCTTCTAGACGGCAAAGCGACCTCGCTTTATGTTTTTCCCTTTTGGAGGGACGCGGGGGAAGTTCTCGTCGTCCCGGAGTACCGGAGGGACCAGGTACTGTTGGCGGGCGAGACGCTTCGAGACGCGGGCCAGTTCAAGGCGACCGCGGGTGAGGGCGTACTTTTCTTGGAGAAGGCTGAGGTCAGCCTCAATTTGGTCCCACTGTAACTCCATTTCTTGTGCTTTGAGGTAGGTGTCGCGGGCACGGGTGAGGTCAGCCACGATCCCGTAGTCCTCGAGCTCGATGGCGGCTCGGCGAAGCGACTCGAAGGTCGCGGTACGTCCCTCGATGATGGTTTGGACCCAGAGGGGAAGCGGCTCGGGGACTTCATGAAGACGGATGTTGGGAGACGCGTAGATCTCCATGGAGTAAGGGCCCTCTGTAGTGAGTTCCTTACTGGTGAGGCCGAAGGCCTTAGTGTAGTCCCCATCGTGTAATTTGATCCACTTGGCCGGGAGGTAGAGTCCGTCGTCCATTGGGATGTCGAAGTTGGGGATCTTGTTATTGTTGCGGATGTACCCCTCGGGGGGTTGGTCGGAGTCCGAGTCACCCACAAGCTCCTCAAGGCGGAGGAGTTTTTCGCGGAGGTCCCACATTTCGGTGTTGTGGGCTGCTTCGCGCTCTTCGATGGTGCGGAGGAGTCCGGCCGCGATCTGGCGCATAGTCTCTTCGGGGATGTGGGGGTTGGCGGCCAGGAGCGAGGCGGTGGATCGCGGCGAAAGAGGGGCCCCGGTAACATGGGGGACGGCATAAGAGCTGGCAGATGCAGGAGAGGAGGGTTCGAGGGCTTGGGACATTCTATGTTTGCGCTCGAAGTGGTCGGCAAGGGTTTGGAGGTGGAACTGCAGCCACGGGTTTGGAGGGAGCTCAAGACCTGGTAGCTGCCAGAAGACTGGGAGAGCGAAGAGGGGGTCGACCTTGAAGGGGGCCAGTTTGGTGAGGAGATGATTGCGACGCGAGCCCCCTTTTTATGCTGATGGAGCGGGCTGTGCTTGTGATATTCTCGGATCAATTCATCCGCGAATATAGCCGTCTTGGGCTCCCAGGTGTTGTCGCTGTGGGGATAACCCTTCCATTTGATCAGGTACTGAAGTTGCCGGCTTCTTCCTTTGAACCGGTGGTTGATGATGGCCTCCACTTCGTATTCTTCTTCGCCTCCGATCAAGTCGGGTGGCGGCCGGTGGAAGTTTGGCCCGTGAGTGGGAGTTTCGCGATAGGTCGATAAGAGTGAGGCGTGGAACACGTCGTGGACGGCCCAGGATGCCGGGAGTTCCAATTGATATGCCACCGGGGAGATCCTTTTGATGATCTTGAAGGGTCCTTGGCGTTTTGGGGCTAATTTGGAGGTCTGGTACGGGAGTTTCAAATTACTCGCCTCGAGCCATACGTGTCCTCCCACTTGAAACGTATCCTTTCGGATCTCTCCTACGCGCGCTGATTGATTGATGGCCGCTGTGGCTTGTGCCCTTCGTTGAAGGAGGTCATCAATTCGGGCTTCCGCTTCTTGATTATTGGTCCCAAGAATTTGATTTGGGTATAGGATGGGCCGATATCCCAATAAGGCTTGATTGGGTGTCATCTTCAGCGTGGAGTTGACCCGGTCGTTGTGGACTGCCGAGGCGACGGTGAGCCACTTGCTCCAATCGTTCGGTTGCGCGCTCGTTACTAGGCGGAGGTATTGTTCAATCCACTGGTTCGTGCGCTCGGCAAGGCCGTCGGTTTGGGGATGGAAGGCTGTCGATAGATTCTGTTGGACTCCCAATTTTGCCGTGAGGGCTCGGCCGAAGTGGGAGGTGAAGCGGGGGTCTCGATCGGTGACGACCTTTTTGGGTAGTCCAAACCAACGGTAGATGTTGTCGAGGTACATTTGCGCGATCTCGGGTCCCGTGACCGTGGTGGAGCAGAGGATGAAGGTTGCCGCTCGTGAACAGCCGTGGTCCATGATAGTGAGGATCGCGTCGTGTCCGTGACTCTTAGGCAGGCCAGTGATGAGGTCCATTGCTACTCGTTCAAAGGGTTTGGCGTCTGGGGGAGTGTCAATCTTGTAAATGGGGATTCTGGGGCGGTGAGTGCGAATTTTATTCTGTTGGCATTCACCGCATCCTTCGACGTAGTCCATGATCCACGCGGTCATACCGGGCCACCAGAAGTCTCTTTTCACTTGACGGAGGGTTTCGTCTCTCCCTGGGTGTCCTGCCGTTGGCGCGTCGTGGGTGTGGGCCATGATGCGCCTTTTGAGTTCCAGGTCTGGTGGGACGACTAGTTTACCTGATTGGGTCCACTTGGGGACGTGATGGGACTGTTCCTCTTGCACGCAGTTGTGGGTTTCTTTCCATTCGTTCATGAGGAGTGGGTGTTGCTTCTGCGCCCACCGGATGTTGTCTTCGAGATCCTGGTGGATCGAGTCTAGGTCGAAGACTCGGATTCGTGACGGCGGCTTGAAAGGCTGGGGCGACGGTTCGACCGGGGATGTCCGTGGCAGTCCTCGATGTTCGTCGGGGATTTTATAGCGGGAGTCTATGAATAGTGCTTCCGGGAGGACGATCACTTGTTTGTTGTCTGCCTCGCCCTTGTCTTTTGATGGTGGCCGTGATAGAAAGTCTGCTGCCATGTGAGATTTCCCGGGCGTTACTTGGATGTTGAACCAGTAGTCTTGGAGGAGAGCATGCCATCGGGCCGTGCGTCTGTTCAGGTCCCTTGGTTCCTTCCAGAAGGCGAGGTTTGCATGGTCAGTGACTATTGTGAAAGGGTGTTGGGTGAACCCCAAATGGTGCCTCCAATGTTTGAGCGCTTTAACCACTGCCAGTAGTTCTCTTTCGTAGATGTCGTAGTTCCGTTCTGCCGGGATGAAGGTAGCCGAGTAGTATGCGATGGGGTGGAGGCGAAATTTGAGGGGGCGTTCTGGGTTGGGATCGCCCTCCTGTAAGAGTATGGCTCCCACGCCATACCCTGATGCGTCTGTGTGAAGGATGAACGGTTTCGTGTAATCTGGTTGGGCAAGGACGGGTCTTCTGCACATGAGGGTTTTTAGGAGTTCGAAGGCGTTCATTTGTGCGCTTCCCCAATGCCATGGGGAGGTTTTCTTCGTGAGGTCTAAAAGGGGGCGTGCGATTTTGGAGTAGTTGGGGATGAAGTACCTGTAGAAACCGGTGAAGCCCAGGAATGCTCTGACTTCGGTTACATTGGTTGGCCGTGGCCAGTCAGCAACTCCTTGTGTTTTTGTTGGGTCCATGTGAATCATACCGTGTTGGAGGACCACTCCTAGGAAGTCGACTCGGCGTTGCTCAAACACGCATTTTTCAGGTTTTAGGTACAGGTCATGTTCCGCTAATTTCGTGAGGACACGGTGGATGCATAGTTCGTGAAAGCGGGGGTCGTCGTCGGTTGCAATTAGCATGTCGTCCATGTAGATTACCAGCCATCCTTCTCGCAGTTCCTCTGCAAAGATGGCGTCCATCATCATTTGGAAGGTCGCCGGCGAGTTTGTGAGTCCGAAGAACATTACTGTTGGTTCGAACAGCCCTTGATTTGTGATGAAAGCCGCTTTCCATTCGTCCCCTTGCTTGATCCTCACGTTGTTGTATCCCCAGCGGATGTCAAATTTCGTGAAGAGGGTGCGCGAACGTACTTTATTGATCAATTGGGGAATGAGCGGGAGGGGGTAGCGATTTCTAATTGTCCATTGGTTGACTCGTCGGTAGTCTTGAACCGGGCGGAGCTTTCCATCTTTCTTTTTGATGAAGAAGAAGGGGGCAGCATAAGGGCTTTTGGATGGACGAATGTAGCCTTTCTTCACATGTTCTTGCACAAATTTTTTCAGTTCCTCCTGCTCGAGTTGGGTAAGGGCGTAGATCTTTCCGGGTATGGAACTTGGGGCATCGGGTTTCAGTTCGATGGCATGGTCCCAGACTCTTGGTTCTGGAAAGCGCTGGGCCACTTGCTCGCTAAAGACCTTGTAATGGCGTTGGTATCGGTCTGGTATTGGATTTTCGGGGGTGTTCTGTTGCGGAGGACCAGGCCATTCGACCCGTGCTATTAGAATCGGGTCCCGTTCTGTCCGAGTGGGAGTGGTAGTCCGCGGGAGGAATTTGGCTCGTGCGGCGTCGAAGCTTCGTATGATGACAGGGAGTTGGGAGTGGTCGAGCCACCCTCAGGACCAGTCGATCTTGGGTTGCACGGCGGCAAACCACGGGTACCCTAGGATTAATTTGTGGTCCCCTAGGTTGGTGAGGAAGAATCTCATATTTGTGCGGTTTGAGCCCGTTTGGACTTGTACATCCGTGAAGAATTCTAGGGAACCTCCTTGGTTGAGCGTGCCGTCTACGTTGTAGACTTGTCGCGGGTGGTTCAATGTTATGGACTTACCTCGATCTACAGGACGAGTCTCACAACCTTGCCTCGAAACTGATCTCCCCTCCGTTCGATCCACACCCATCCCTATCCCCAAACACGCCTGTATGCACTGGGCCTTCTGCAAGAAGTCTGGATGCCGGTGGCACGCCTAGACTCCTTATTGTTCTGAAGTGTGGTACCTTTGTTTTGACGTTCTGTGAGACTTACCATGGCCTGATACTGATATGCTTACTGATCCAATGACTGATTGCTCCCATGTTATTGTTCTTAAAGTCCAAAAACGCACTCTATGATATCATAGCTTACAGATGGCTTACTGATACTTAGGAAGAGCTGACAGGCCTGAGAAGGACTGCTTACTGATCGTACCTGCTACTTACAAATCCCTAAGTAGTAGACTTGTATTTAAACCCTGCAGCAGTTGTAGAGTCGAGCCAAGCTCGACTTAATCAAACATTGGTCTTGCTGACTATCATCTCACCTATTGGAGTGACCCCTCTCATCGTCTAAACAACTCTTGCTCCCCTTGGATAACCTCCAGGGAACATCGAAGCTTAGTGATTGAGCTATATCAATCAGCACTCCAGAACAGGTGAGACGCTACTGCGAACTCTATCAAGAGTTGAGCGTCAGCAATTCTTGACATTCAACCTCTTTATCGGTAAGCCTAGCCATTTCGCGTAGTTTAGATTCATAAAGTTTTCGGTTGCTCCGGAGTCTACCAGAGCAATTGCTTCAGCCCTTTTTCTTGACGAATGTATATAGGAACGAATTGTCATTGATTTGTGCGCCGACATAAATACATCCTTCGAGGTCTGTCTAATCCAGGCTGTACAGATTAGACCGAGTGAAAATCCTGTCGCTCCCTCATGCGTTCTCCTAGTGAGGAGGATTCTTCGAGGGTGAGCGAGCGGAGCTGTTCCTCCATCCAGGCTACCTTATCCTTCGGTTCTTCGGCGACAGTTTCGTCGTCATCATTCCAGTCGATGAGACTGGCTTGGGTTCTCCTCTGCAGACAGTTGTGGGCGAAGTGTCCCGGTTGGTTGCACTGGAAGCACAGCTGTGCTCGTTGGGGTTGACGCGGCTGGGATTGGATGGCTCGCCCTCGGGCTGAGGGTCCTGCTTTGGTGCGATCCACATCCATGGGGACCGGTTGATTCGCCATCCAGGGTGGAGCATTTGTGGAGGTGTATTGGGGCCTCCCTGGTTGGGGTTGCGGACGTTGCGGCGGTCGTCCTCCTCGATTTGGACGGTTGAACGGATTAGGGTTGGTTCCTCTAGGGGGAAAAGGGGTGCGTCGGGGGCCGAAGATCTGGTCTATCACTTGTCGTGATTTGACGCTTTCTATGGCTCTTTCCTTGATGTCTGTGTAGGTGTGGATGAGAGGGGGCTTCATAACGTCTTCGGCCACCCCTCGGGGAAGGCCTTGAATGAAGAACTGCTTGGTTTCCGAGTTGCCGATGGTGTATCCGGCTTCTCTCGCCAATTGTTCGAATTGCGATATGTACTGGTCGACTTCGGGCCACTTCATGCACAAGGTTTGGAGTTTTAGCTTGGCCCGTTCCTCCCTTTGGGTGTCTTGGAATTGGTGTGCGAATTCGTCCAAGAAGGCTGTCCATGTGGCCGGGATGTCGTCCGCGGCGTTTAGAGTGTCGAAGAAGTTGCCGAAATCTCGCGTCCAGCTGGCAACTAGAGGTCCCTTTATTAACGTGAGGGCTAGGGCTATCCTTTTGAGGTAGGAGTTCATGCCTCCCACGTTGTTATTGAGGCGGATATAGGCTTTGAGTTCCTCGATGAAGTTGTCGGCCCTTTCACGATTTCCATCGAATATAGCGGGGAGTGCTCCCATCATTTTTGGGTCAATCGCGGCTTGTCCCACCGCGGGAGGTGGAGGGATAGGAGGTCCAGGTCCTGGAGCTCCTCCTCCTCCTCCTCCTCCTCCTCCTCCTCCTCCTGGGGGTCCTCCTGATATCATCGTGCGTCTCATGGCTGTGTTGAGACGATTTTGTATGGAGCCGCTGGAGGCGGAGGGGAGTACGGGTGGAGAGGTGGCTTGCGAAGGGGGTGTTTGTTGTGTGGGGGCGCTCGTTGACGTGCTGACGAGGGTCGCCATAGTGTCCTGGTAGGATGGTGGGGCGATCGAGAGGGTTTGGACTTGTTTCGTGAGTTGGTCGATGGTATCGGACCTTGGTCTGCCACTTGAGGCTTCTTGGGAGCTCGAGCTCTCGTCGTCTGATGTGGACGGGGTGGATTTGTTTCGAGTGTGGTCCTCGAACGCGAAATTGGGTGGTACCTCTCCCAGAGGGTAATTGAACTCTTCAACTTCAGGAATGGGTTCTCCCCAGTTGGGGTAGGTTTGTCCCTCTCTGTGACTTAGTATGTGCCAACGCTCAGTGGTGGCTTTCCAGTAGACGAAGGCTGCCTTGCCTTCTCCGTACTTTCCGGATGGGTAGAACAGATGTACCCCGTAATTTCTTCTTTGCGAGGCGGGTGCTTCTCTCCAAAACACGTGCGAGTTGGGTGGCGGGACGTCTTTGTCTGGGTAGTTCTCCAAGAACTCCGCTGTCGGGTTGAAGCCTATTCGCGAGGCCGTGTTGACTCGAAGTCGAGTCTGATGTCACCGCTACGGGTTCACCAGCTCACTTAATAGCAATGGAAGGAAAAGATGTTGATAAAGATGACGATATAGACTACAATGACGATCGCTAGTCCGAACATATGCCCGTCCGTATACTGGGAGTGACCTTGAAGACGAGTACGACCCCTACTTAGAGTAAAGGCGACCAATGAAGGTCCAAGATCGCTTTCACTCTGAGTGGAAAGACAAGGGTCGACTGCAAAGACGGCTTGTCTTTGACAGGGAGCCCTGAAGTGGGGAAAAACGATGTATAGTGACGAAAGACTCGACTTGCGAGTCCTAGTGGTACATGGCACGTATAAATAGGTACAGGGGAGGCTATGCCCATAAAGCCGGGATAATGGTACATCAAACTATCACAGTCGGCGGCGGTTGGCGCATCAACCCATCACATCAGAACAGAAGGCCAGATCAGAAAGGTACGTATCGAAGGGAATATCATAGGGCCAGTTCAGGAACTTACCCCAGTCCACGGCGTACAAGCTAGCCGTCTCGGGAGCCGGTGACAACGAGTGAGGACCGGGGGCATCTTGACTTCCCTCTCCAGGAAGCTAGCCACCGCCTCCTTGGACGGTTTCCACCGATCCAATGGAAGATGGATCGGCGGGGGCGGCAGGAAAGGGCTGCAGGGTTTTCTGAATACGATCTCGACTTTCCTGCTTCTCTGCTTCCTCCCTTTTGCTTTGGAGATCTGCGTATGGGCACTGAGGTACCTTGCCAATGTGTCGGGGTAAAATTGTACAGCGTCCTCTGGGTCGACACCTGTTGTGAGGGTCGTGGCATTGATCCTCTGTGTGGCCTGCCCCCAAGCCATGAGCAATTGTCAAGGATCTTGGGCGCATGGGGCAGGTGGTATCTCTGTCCCATTCCCATACTCATCAACCAATCTCCTCCTTCTCCTGGGGAGATTAACGCCTTTGGGTCCCTGTCGTCATAGGCCTCTCTAATCCTCTCCAGAACCTGGGCTTCGGTGAGGTACTTCTTTGCTTCTCGGATTTCCAATTCGACGTTTCGCCTCTTTCGGTCGAGTTCGACCCATTTGTTGGTGAGTGCTTGTGCCTCCTTGCTGAGCGCTCTTGCTCTAGGTCGAGGTACTTCTTTTCGATTGCTGAAGATTGGAGGCGGTATACTTCTGCGAAAATTCCATTATCATTGATCAGTTCCGCCCCTCTGATCAATGATCGGTCCCGAAAATAGTGTTCTGGCAGGAATTTGTTGAGGTCTCCTTCCTTGCATTCCCAAGGGAAGATCCTCCGACTAGGAGCAGGGTGGAGGCTCTCTCCGTACTCTGGCTTCCCTTTCCCCATGGTGCTAAACACCTTAGGGTCTCTGTTTTGGATGAGGAACTTCTGGTACTTAGCTCCTTTCCATTTGTAGGTGTCTTCCTGCAGGACTTCTGTCTTGGTGAAACTACGACTCGGGTTCCACCTAACCCATCCTTCTCCTGGGTGGTCGTTCTCTTCTTGATCCCCTTCGTGACCCACCAATTTAGACGTGGCTTGTTGGCTGGTGGTGGTGTGTGGCGAAGCGGGGGTAGGGGTGATTTCTTCCTCCAGGGATCGGCTGGTACTGGCAGGTGTCGGAGGTGGGAGACCAGTCTGCCCCTCTGTGAGGGTTGCGCCAGCTCCTCTTGCCCCTTCATCAGGGGATTCGGAGGCAGGCTGGACAGGTTCTTGGAACCCCAAAGCTTCACCTCCGGCACTGCTGCCTTCCCAATGTGCCGATAATCCTTCATGTGCTTGGGTGACTCCAAACCCTGGCGGTGCCTGGAGTTCTTCGACACTGGGGATGCTTCCTTCCCTGCTTGTAGACGCATCTTCCCTTCGAGGGGGGACTCGGAGGATTTCGGGTGTGCTGGGGCGAG
This sequence comes from Russula dissimulans, assembly GCA_022376545.1. Lineage (NCBI taxonomy): Eukaryota > Fungi > Basidiomycota > Agaricomycetes > Russulales > Russulaceae > Russula > Russula dissimulans. Next base: position 587,989 of record WTXJ01000008.1, read on the forward strand.
TGGACGCCACTGAGATGTGTGAGGGTGTGGGTGAAGGGGCAGTAGACATGTGGGCTAGTGTAAGACGAGAGAAGGCCTGCGTGAGGGTTGCAATGGGATGATGGGGTTCTTCGTCGTCCATTGGCCCTTCCTTTTGTACTCTTGCAGTCTTTATAGCCGTGGGGTGTTCCTTGTGGTATCTTTCGATCAATTGTTGTGCGAAGATATCCCTTTTGTCTTGCCAGGTGTTTTCCGCTTCGGGGTATCCTTTCCACTTCAAGAGATATTGCATCTTCTTCGTCCTCCCATATCTTCGAGAGTCTAATACCTTTTCGACCTCCCATTCTTCCTGTCCTTCGACTAGGTCTGGTAGTTGCCTTTCATAGTTAGGCCCATGTTCCTCCGTCTCCTTGTATGGTGCTAACAGACTCGCATGGAACACGTTATGAATCTTCCACTGCTCTGGAAGGTTCAATCGATAAGCCACAGGGCTTATGACTTCAGTGACTTCGAAAGGGCCATATCGTTTGGGTCTCAGTTTGGTAGTGGGATGGGTCGTGTGGATGTTTTTTGCCTCGAGCCATACCTTCTCGTCCTTCTGATATTCCTTGAACTTTGTGTCTTTCTTCCACAACAATTGCGCCCTTTTTATTGCTTCTTGTGCCTCTCGTCTTGCTTCTTTTATCCTCGTGTTGTACCATTCTATTCTGGGCATTTCACTTGGGCGCTCCAGCTGGTGCGCCCTTGGTGTATACCCCATCCATAGATCGTAAGGGGTTCTTCCTGTTGTGGCTGATACTCGTGCATTCAGCATGTATTGCACGACTGGGAGGTAGTCTGCCCAGTTTGTTTGTTGGTAATTGCAGAAGATTCGCAGAATGTCTTCGACATTCTGATTTGTTCTTTCTGATTGCCCGTCCGTTTGGGGATGATAGGCGCTGCTGATGTTCTGTTCTATCTCCAGTTGGGAGCAAACTTCCTTGGCAAAGTTACTGGTGAATCTTGTGTCCCGATCTGAAATGATTTTGCTGGGTAGTCCTACGAAGGGGAATACTCGATTCTTGTATTCCTTTGCCAGCTCTTCTGCGTTCATTGTCTCTCGACATGGTACTAGGATGACACCTTTTGTACAGTCGTGATCGGTAATGGTCAGGATGGCGTCATACCCATTTGAAGTGGGGAGTTTGACAATGAAGTCCATAGCTATTGTTTGGAAGGGGTGCGCTTCAGGTTCTGGGTCGATTGGGTATAATCCCGGAGTGTTCCTGTGGTGTATAACCTTGTTTGACTGGCACGTTGCGCATCCCTTTATATATCCTTCGATGAATTTGCCCATTCCTGGCCACCAGTAATATCGCCGGAGGTCTTGTTGTGTTTTAGCTCGCCCAGGATGTCCAGCTGTAGGCCCATCATGGTAGATCTCCAGTAAGCTTCTCCGGATTTGTTCCGGCCTGGGCACCACTATAGCCTGCCGGTGCCAATAGTACCCCTTTCTCTTTTGGATGTCATACTTCGTCTTCCATCCTTCAAGGATCGCAGTGTTCTCTTCTCGTTTCTGCTGTCTCCGGATTTCTTCTTCGACCGCCATTGGTCTGATGAGTTTGATGAACAAATGGTCTGGGAGCGGTATTGCCTTTACTTCCTCTCCTTCTGATGGCATATGATCTGATCTTCGTGACAAGGCGTCTGCCACGGCGTTCTTCTTCCCAGGCAGGTGGCAGATGTTGAAATCAAACCTTGCCAGGAAGGTTATATATCTGGCCACCTTGCCGGAGAGTTTCTGCGCCTCCCTATGTTTGGTTAGGTTGGCATGATCAGTATAAACCTTGACTCGATGTGGGGAGCCTTCTAGAAGGTATCTCCAGAACTTGAATGCCCTGATAAGGGCCAGGAATTCTCGATCATAGACATCGTAATTCCTTTCTGCTTGATTGAGGGCTTCGGAATGATATCCCACCTCCATCCGCTTTCCTGTTTCGTCCTTCTGAATGAGTACTGCCCCTGTAGCATAATCTGAGGCATCGATTTCTACTTCGAAGGGTTTGTCAGGGTTTGGGTGACTTATTTGAGGGTCGGCTTCGATCTTCTTAATAAGACTATCCAAGGCGGTTTCTGCTTCCTTGGTCCACTCGAACTTCTGCCCCTTTTTGATGGTGGCAAAAATGGGCCTGGCCAGGTGAGCGAAATTCGGTATGAATCTTCTTTGGTACTGTAAGACCCCCATGGTTCGCTGGACGTCCACTTTGCTCTGGAGTACTCGAGGCCATTTACTGATTCCATCCTGTTTGGCTGGGTCCACCCTCATCTTCCCGGCTTCGACTAGAATTCCCAGGAATTCCATTTGTGTTTGTTCCCATTGACACTTTGCCGGTCGTAGATGGTAACGATGTTTGGCCATCAGTTCGAGCAATTCGTGCGTACATTGTTTGTGTCCTTCCTTCCCTTGGGGCGTCTTCTTGCTGGCTATGAAGAAGTCATCCATATAGCTGCCTGCTGAAGTGTCCATATGTTCGAACCACTTGTCCCTCCATGGCCGGAAATCTCGCCACATCAGTCGCGTCCATTGAGCTGGGGCGTTTTTCATTCCGAAATACAGCACTTTAGGTTGGTACGTTCCTAGTGGCGTTTTGAAGGCTGCCTTTGGTCGATCTCCTTCCTCGATAGGAATGTTATTGTACCCCCATCTGATATCGAACTTTGAAAAGATTTCCTTCCCCTCCATTTGTTGCAAAATGCGGTCAATCCGGGGTAAGGGGCCATTATCCCTTTTTGTCCACTGATTGAGTTTTCGATAATCGATGATGAGCCGTTTATCGGCGCTATTCTTCTTGTTTATGAAGAATACAGGGGAGGTGTAGGGCGAGGCCGATTCTTCGATGAACCCCTTTTCTAGCTCTTCTGCGAGGAACTTCTTCAGCGTTTCCGTTTCTGGTTTAGTCAAGGGGTAGACTTTGCAGTCCAATTGTTCTGGAGCTCCTGGCAACAGTTCTACTGTGGTGTTTGGATTTCGGTCGGGGGGAATCTCCTGGCTGCTTCTTTGGAGAAAACTTCCTTGTACCTTTGGTATTCTTTTGGCACCTCGTGTATTTGTGGGGTGCCCTTCTGATGGTGTTGTTTGGCCATTTCCTGAGATATGGTCTGCCTTCTGACGTAGATGGCCTCGTCTTCCTTGGGATTGCCTAGACTTTTAATGGCTTTGATCTGCCACCTGGTGACCATGCGGTCTAGGTGTTTGTACATGCTGCTTTGAATCTTGACCGTGCCTTCAAGCAGCTTTCCTTTTCTCCAGTCTACCCTTGGGTTGAAGGTTCAGAGGAATGGGTATCCCAGTATCAGGCGGTCCTTCCCTAGGTTTGTGATGTAGAATTCTTGAAGGTCTTCCTGGTCATTGTAGGAGATTCTTAAGCGGCAGTAGTGAGTCATTTCTCCTTGTTTGTTTTCCATTCCATCGACGTTATAGACTTTGATTGGCTTGACTAGAGGTTGCTTTCCGACCTTCATTCGCTTCCAGGTAGTTTCATCGATGAAATTCTCTGTAGCTCCGCTGTCCAACAGAGCTGTTTCCTCGGCCTTCGCATGAGCAGTTTGAAAGGAAAATGGTACATTCATGGAAGTGAGTCATTTAATGTACATTTCTTGTTCTTCTCTGCTCATGCTAGTATTCCTAAGCCAGGCCGTCGGCTTGGAACTTCTCAAAAACCCTCGCTAATCAGTTTGTCGAACAGCTCTTCTTTCTCTTCGATGGTTAAGGCATTGATGTGCGCCATTAATCCTCCTTTCCCTTTAATTGATCCGACCTTTGTGGATGCTTGGGACATCACTTCATCCTTGTCGTCTTCTACAGTAGACTCCTCTTCTTCGGCCTCCATGACCTTGGCTGTGGGTTTCTTTCCAGGTGTCGTCTTTCTGTCCGGGCAATTCCTAGACATATGCCCTTGTTTCTTGCATCTGAAGCATTGGCCTTCGCTCATGAGTTTCTTTCGCTCCTCGGTTGTGAGTTGTTGGAACTTTCCTGGGGGTCGGCCCTTGGGTTTAGTGTCGATGACGTCTACATCCATGGCGTCTGGGTCCCTAGGAGCTCTCTTTGGGATGGGGTGGTCTTTGAAGAACTGTTGGAACATGTTCTCTCGAACGGTGAGTCCTCCCCTTCCGAAGCCTCCAGCTTCTTGCTTGATTCCTTTGGCTTTGACAACTTCTTTCCTAGCGGCCTCTTGCCACCCTTCGAGATCGTCATCGGCTGGACAATTGTCCTTCCTTAAAATTGCAGTGGCGAGCCAGGATTTCAGCCCCATTCTGAATGCTCGAACTGTCCCTTGGTGGTTCCTGTCCCACCCTAGTTCGGTAATGAGCGCATTGAAGGTGGAAATATATTTGTGTAAGGGCATGTCCTTCTTCATGCTCAATGCTGACAATTTGAACTGAGCATCTTCGAGCAGGCTGTCGTCCTTCCAGGTATTGATAAAGTCATTTTTGAACCTTATCCAATGTTGTTCGTTGTCTGCATTCATTCCGTCCGTTACTCTGTTGTTGGCAGCGCGGATTTGGGCTTTGGTCCATTCTCGGACCCTATCTCCTCTGATGTAGGTGATGGCCAGGGCTACTCGGCTCAGGGGTCGAGCCATTACTCTCTTGTGCGAATTGATCAGGCCCAAACTGTGAAGTCATACATAAATGACTCTGCGTTTTTCCTGTTTCCATCGAAGATGTCTGGTGGGTGTCCATCCAGTCCTCCTCCTCCTTGGGCTGCTTGTTGCATTGCGGCAGCCATTGGTTGAAGGGCTGGGGGGCCACCTCCTCCTCCTGGGGGACCTCCTCCTCCTCCTGGAGGATTTCCTCCTCCTCCTCCATCGCCTCCTCCCCCATGCGCAGGGTCTGGTACTGGGATAGGGGTAAAGGTGGTTTGGATTGAAGGTCCTTCTTGTAGGCTTTGGAAGGTGACGTCTGCAGTTCTTCCTTCGGTGGAAGTCATCGTGGCCATCATGAGCTGATCGATGGCTTCGCTCAACCTTCGTTGTGGGCTGATTTCGACTGTCTTCAGTTGTCTAGTGATGGTCTCTATTTCTGGCAACAGCTGTGTTTCGACGTGAAGACTGTATTCGCTTCGATCTACTCCGTGTCTTTGTAGTATTGGAGTTTTCTCTCTTGAAGACTCTGACTGTTCGTCAGTTTTCGTGTCTTCGTCTGAAGAAGTGTCCTGTTTTCTGGCTTCTTCAGTTCGATAGGGTTCAGCTGCTGTCCCCAATCCGTGTTTATTCGGGCTCTCGACGAGATCCTTCTTGGTCGTCCAAAACGTTCTTTCCTCCGGACTCCAGTAAGTGTAATACCACTGGTTATTGATGTATTCCACTGGCACCCAAGTCCCTCCTGTCCCTAGGATGGTATAGGATGATTGGGCGAAGTCCTGTCTTATCGACCAAAGGGCAATTCCTCTGAGTGCTAGAGGTAAGTTGTCTGATCTCCTGTTCTGGAAGTCTGCTGCTTCTTCGGGGTCCTCTGGGAAGCTTACGATTATTGATTCTCGTAGCTCCTCCTTCTGTTTCCCCTGGAGTTTTTCTTTCAGAGCCTTCGTCTTGACTGGCTATTTAAAGCTCGACTTATGTCAAGAATCGCTGACGCTCGACTCTTGATAGAGTTCGCAGTAGCGTCTCACCTGTTCTGGAGTGCTGATTGATATAGCTCAATCACTAAGCTTCGATGGTCCTTGGAGATTATCCAAGGGGAGCGAGAGTTGGTTAGACAAGAGAGGGGTCACTCCAATAGGTGAGATGATAGTCAGCAAGACCAGTGTTTGATTAAGTCGAGCTTGGCTCGACTCTACAACCCTTGAAGGGTTTAAATACAAGTCTCCTACTTTAGGGATTTGTAAGTAGCGAGTACGATCAATAAGCAGTCTTCTCAGGCCTGTCAGCTCTTCCTAAGTATCAGTAAGCTATCAGTAAGCTATGATGTCATAGAGTGCGTTTTTGGACTTTAGAACAATAACGTGGGGACAATCAGTCATCCGATCAGTAAACATTCAGTCAGCAAATCAGTAAGCATAGTAACATTAGGACACAGTAAGTCCCACAGAACGTCGGGATGAGGCGCCGCTTCTTCAGAACAATAGGAGGTCTAGGCATGCCATCTGCATCCAGACTTCTTGCAGAAGGCCCAGTGCATGCAAGCATGTTTGGGGATGGGGATTGGGATGGATCGAAAGGAAGAGCAAGCTTCGAGGCCAGGAGATGAGACTTGTCCTGTAGATTGAGGTAAGTCCATAACATGCCCGGCTGAGCGTGGAGGGAGGGAGAACGTGCTGCTGGAGCGTAAGTCATGAATTTGCGTTTATCCACAATGGAGCCAATGGTTCTCGTCAGGAAGTTGGTATCCAACTGCATTTGAGCAAATCCAGTGTGGAGCGTGGGAGATATCTCAGTGCCACCAAGAAGGAGAGCATTAATGTGAGGGGTGGTAGGCGCAGAGGCAGCCATATGCTGGAGATCGTTTCCGTTGTTGTTGACAGGAAGATCCAGCAACTCCTGAGCTTGCTGCTGCTCCAGCGTGCACGTTTGCTCTTCGAACATCTTGCAATGCGATGCAAGGCGCATTGCCTTTCATGCTTGAGATGTTTGAGTTCAATGTGCTGTAGACAATAATTTAAAGCCCTTGTAAAAAGCAGAGGAGAGAATAGTGCTCACAGCCAAAAGCTCTGGCAGAATCAGCCAAGTCCAAAAATGCAGGTGGACTTTGCTTGAGCTCATCAGAGGTGGGGCATGTATCAGTAGGGGAAGTTGTTACGCCCTGCGGTGCGTAAAGGCCAGACGTTGGCGGTTCGGTGTTCGGGTGTTTAAGCACGCTCTACGTTCGGGGGCTGGTCTCCCTACTCAGCGGTTCGGGCTTGGATAGCGGTCCAAGACTTGGTTCGAGAGCCTGACGCACACTAGTGCTGCTCTTCTGACAATGCAAGTAAATGCGGTGTGTCCACGGTCTAATTCGACTACTAGCGGATGCTCCGTCTAGTATCCCACACAGCTGGGGGTCGGTGTCACGGTCAGTCGTTCGTCATACCTGTGCAGAGGTAATAAGTCTTCAAGTAGTCTGAAGGGATCGGGTTCACGCTAAGTCACAACGTGGACTTAGGTACAGAGAGAAGAGGGTTCAACTGGGTATTATCCCTGAAGACTACTGCTTTGTTGATACAGGTTCAACTAAGTCAGGCTTAAGGCCTAACTGTCTATTGTAGAGGGTTTTTATAGTAAAGAGGCGTGGTCCGTGCGCGAAGTAAGGAAACTACGAAGCGAGTCTGGGGAGTACTAACGAACGAGTCTGCAAGGTGAAACGAGGTGTTAGGTACATCAATCGTAAGTTTTAGGCGAAGGGGTGATAACCATGAAACGAGGTACTTGAGTGTCAATCGCTATATGTAAGTCAGTCGGTATGAGTCACGAGTCTAGTCCGTCACGGGGTCATGTGATGGTGAGAAAGAAAAAAGCGAGTCCGTTCCAGCGGATCGTAACATCACGCCCTCCCTAGGGCAACTCATTCCCACATGAGTTCGTCGGCGTCGCTCTGTAATCCTGTAGCGACGAGCGGGTGATTGGGGACGCGTCTTCGTCCCATCATTTGAGGAACTTGGAAGGCCATGTGCGGGCCAGGCGAGCGAGGCGAGCAGCAGCGGGGGCGGCGCATTGAAGGCCGTGGTATTGGTGCCAGACTGGCACGTTGCATTGCTTTTCTTTGCAGCGGACATGCGGGGCGATGCAGGTGAGTGATTCGTGCTGCGTGCTGGCGCAGAAGTAACAGTGCCCGTAATCAGGGCATTCGATGGGCGAGTGGTCGGGGGCCGTCTGGAAGCATTCGTAACAGAAAATCGGCTTCTCAAGGCGTGGGTGTCGGTACGGGGAGTAGCGTTTATCGGGAGGTGTTTGAGCTGGCCGGCGTCGGACGCGATTGGCGGGCCCTTGGCCCGCGCGGATGGAGAAGGGGTAAGCCTTGTACGGCTCTTCGGATGCGGGAGGTTCTGCGAACATTTGTTCGATCAGGCGTGTGGCGGCTTTAGCGTGAACGAGGGAGCGAGTCGTTGTCATCAGCGCATCGTTGTTGGGCTGCTGTTGTTCGGTTAAGTCTTTTATGCGGGCGGCCAGCGTGCCCTGACGGTTTTTTTGCGCCCGATAACGGACGACTTCTGCGATGAGTCCGGGGTCCGCCATGTGGTGGACGTAGCGGTCGACGATTTCTGCCATCGTGGACTCTGGGTTAAACGCGGTTAGGTGGTCGTCCCGGATTTCTTTGTTGTCGGTGAGGTTAGGGCGAGTGTCGGCGCATCGCGCTCGCAGTGGTTGTCTGTAGGTTGGGTGCCCTTTGCCAAAGGTCCCTTCCAGGGTGGTATCTTCTCCATCGAAGACGTACCGGATGTACCCTGCCCTAACGTCGCCCAACTCTCCTGGCGCCGGTATCCACATGACATAGTGTTCCGGGTTCGCCACCTCGTACCGCATCCACCCGACACCTGGGTGGTCTGGGTCGTTTTCTTTTTCGGAGTCGCCCAACTCCGTGTCCACCCCTTCGGCCTCCTTGCGTGCCGCTACTTGGGTGTCTCACCCCTTACCCTTTGTTTCGGGGGCGGTTATTGATGTCTGACCTTCGTCCTCATTGTCGGTCGAGACGTGTTCTGCCAGTTCCACAGGAACGGGCGAATTCGGGACGGTATCCCCTTGAGGCAAGGGAGCGGGCGCGACTTCGTCTAGTGCTGCGCGAGCTTGGTGGATGTACTGTTCGAGGAGGTTGTCATATCTCCTGGCCACTTCGTATGACGACATGACGTCTAAGATGGTGGCTGGCGGGGTTGGTAACGCTGCGAGTTTTCCGGCGACGAATGCTGCTTTGCTGTACCCGGCTCTTCGGAAGTCTGCTGGAAACTCCCCATGTTGGGTGTGGTACTCGCCCAATTTCCTGCTGTCTTCCCAGAGTTTCTGCAGTCTCTCCGGCTCGTCTCTACGGCTAGCTGCACGCCAAGAGAGAGGGTGACGATCAAGATGGTCAGCGCCAGGACGTAGAGAAGGATCTGAAGATCCTTGTCGCGGGGGCACAGGGAGCGGTTCTGGCGAGGGGGTCGGCGGCGCTCCACTTGTCGTGGCAACTGAAACCTCAGTCGTGGCGGAAGCGATTGTCCCTCCGACGGGGATGAGCGCCAAGTGTCCACCGTGTTGGGTCTGAAAGACGATGGTGGTTGCGGGAAGGAGGTCGTTTGGCGTGGCGAGGCGCGGCGAGGGTAAGCTGGTGGCGGCTGTTTGGGGGGCATCTTGTTCTTGGGACATGGATCGATAATGATTTTTGAGTGGGAGCTCGTTGGAGTGAGAGAGAGTGGCGGAGCGGATGGTTGCCGTTTGTCCTTTCCTCGGGGTTCTTATACTCCTTCGAGGCGGGCGTTCCATCTGTTGTGTTTCATATGCATCAATAAGTTCTGATGCGTTCATGTCGGATCTGTCAATCCATTGATCATGCGCTGGGGCGTATCCCTTCCATCTTACGAGATACTGCAGTTTTCTTCCTCGGCCGTGATGTCGCTTTCCGAGGATCTGTTCTACTTCCCATTCTTCTTCGCCTTCTATCTCGTCCGGTGGTGGTTCGATAAAATTGCGTCCGTGCTCTTCGGTCTCCGTGAAAGGCGTGAGGAGTGACGCGTGAAACACGTCGTGGATTTGCCATGTTTCAGGGAGACGGAGCTTATATGCTACCGGGGATATCTTGGCGACTACCTCGAAAGGTCCGTATGCCTTGGGGAAAGTTTGGGGGAGTCATAAGGTCTTTTGATGTTCGTTCCTTCTAGCCAGACCTTTTCTCCTTCTTCGTACCCTTTGAACTTGGTCGCTTTGATCAGCCCTTCTTGCGCTTTGCTCATGGCCTCTAGGGCCTGTTTGCGGGCTGAGCGAACGTGGTCCATTCGTTTGTCGAGTGTGGGTATGTCCGTTTCTCTCCTTGGTTGATGTGCGGTCGGGGTGTATCCTAATATTAAATCGTAGGGGGTTTTCTTCGTCGTTGCGTGCGGCCACGAGTTTTTTGTGTACTGTGCGATCGGCAACCATTTTGCCCATTCGCTTTGGTTGTTGCCGCAGAATGCTCGTAGGTACTGTTCCAGGCTCTGGTTGGTGCGTTCGCTCTGTCCGTCCGTCTGTGGGTGGTATGCTGACGAGATGTTCTGTTTGATTCCGAGCGTTTTGCATAGTTCCGTAGTGAAGTTGGCGGCGAATCTGGGGTCTCTGTCGGAGATGATCTTGTGGGGAATGCCGTAGTGTGGGAATACTTGTCTTGTGTACAATTCTGCTACTCCAGGGGCGTCGATGGACTCGTTGCAGGGCAAGAATATAACTGCTTTGGAACAATCGTGGTCGGTAATCGTCAGTATTGAGTCATATCCGTCAGAGGTCGGCAGTTTGACTATGAAGTCGACTGCGATCGTTTGAAACGGGAGGGTGTTTGGTTCGGCGGTGATCGGGAAGAGGGCAGGCTTGCTTGGATGGGTGTTTACCTTAGTCATTTGGCATGTTGCGCATCCTCTGACGTAGTTCGTTACGAATTCTTTCATACCTGGCCACCAGTAGTACTTGGCCGTCATGAGTAACGTTTTGGTGATTCCGGGGTGCCCTGCTGTTGAAGTGTCGTGAAGAAGGGAAATTACCCCCCTCTTTACGTCGTTGTTTCCCACAACAACGAGTGCACCATTTTTGGTCCATAACCGTCCGTTCTTGGTAAGTGAATGGTTGAGTCGCCATCGTTTGATGGTGGCTTGTTGTGTCGTCTGATCTCGTATGATCTTGTCGTCCAAGTATTTGGCGGATAATTCTGACCCGTCGGGTAGTGTCGCGGCTCTTGCTTTAAGAATCGGGATGCCGTGGTCCACTAATTCCATGTCATTTGACTCGTAGCCGGAGTCGCTGTCTTCGATAGTGTCTCTCTGTCTAGTCGTGTCGTAGTTTCGTGTCGGGGTGTCTGGAGGTACGAATAGGTGATCAGGTAGTGCGATAAGCAATGGGTAGTCGTCTGTGTCTGGTGCGAAGTCGGGTCGTCTAGATAGGGCGTCAGCGCGGTTGGTGGCTCCGGGTTTATACACTAGCTGGATGTTGAAATCTGCGAGTTCGGTGATGTATCCATTGACTCGTGGACCCAGCTTGTGTGGTTCGCGATAGTATTGCAGGTTGGCGTGATCGGTGATGACTAGCACTGGTTCTGTTGTATTCCTTAGTAGGTGTTGCCAGGTTCGTAGGCCTCTTATGACCGCGAGTAGTTCTCGGTCATAAATCGGGTAGTTCTGTTCTGTCTTTGTGAACGTCTGGGAATGGAATCCAATGGGTCGGAGCAAGGGGTCTCCTCGCTTGTTCGTTTGTTCCTTATCGGCCTGGTACAGGATGGCTCCGGTTGCGAATTGGGACGCGTCTACGTATAGAATGAATTGTTGGTCTGGGTCCAGTGGTATCAGGACCGGCTCGGACGTGACTAGTCCAATCAGTCTTTTTACGGCCGTTTCACAGGCGGTGTCCCATGCGAATTCTTTTCCTTTTTGTAGTAGGTCCGTGAGCGGTTTGGCGATTCGGGCGAAGTTGGGAATCCATGGTCTGTGATATCCGAGGAGTCCGAGGGTACTTCTCACTTCTTTGACGGTTTTGAGAGTGGTCGGCCATTCTTTAATGCCGGCGATCTTTGCAGGGTCGATCATTAGTTCTCCGCCTTCCACTCTGATTCCTAGGTAGTCAATGGCCGTTTGAAAGAACTCGCACTTTGCCGGTTTCAGGAATAGATTGTGTTGTTCCAGAATCTCGAAGAAGTCGTGACAGATCTTGGTGTGAAGCTCTCGTTCTCCGGTCCCGGTCATGACAATGCAGTCGTCCATGTAGTGCCGGAATTTCCCAGGGTATTTCGCGTAGAGGGGTCGTAGTACTTCGTTCCCCATACGGGTGAAAGTGCCCGGTGCGTTGCATAACCCGAAGGTGTCAAGAATCGCTGACGCTCGACTCTTGATAGAGTTCGCAGTAGCGTCTCACCTGTTCTGGAGTGCTG